>JARFIY010000001.1:72943500-73569000 GCA_036346155.1 Sinelater perroti
GCCGTGGAATCTTAACAGGTTTGTTGACATAAACTCTGTCCTTCAACCCCGAGACGAAAAAGTTTAATAAAGTTACTATCCAAGACCGCAATTGCTAATTGATGTCACCCCTTAATAAGATAACTAAACTAGAAAATTTTTCTTTAAGTAAAGTAAGTGTTTCACGTGCTGTGTTACATGTGACTCCATCTTGTTGAAACCACATGTCATTCAATTTCAAATCGCTGGTTTCATTGGAACAAAAATTGTCTAGCATCTCCCTATAGCATTATACCACTGGCAATAACAGTGTTGCCAGTTTCGTCCCCAGAAAAAGTACGGACCAATGAATTCTCCAACCCACAATGCACACCAAGATTTACTAATTTTCGGTTAATATCACTTAGATTTTAATTACCCCAAATGTAAAAATTCTGACGCTTAAAAAGCCATTTCAAGAAAAATGAACTTTGTCGCTCAATACAATTTTTCTGCAAAAATTAGTATTAAGTACTATAATCTCCAAAACCCAATTCACAAATTTCTAGGCGTTTCTGTTAGTCTTTGGGAGGTTTGTTGTGTGTTTAGATATCAATTGTACAAATATAAATTTCCAACACTCAAAAAACGCAAACAATCAAGTCATCATTTATTTATTTATATTAATAATCTTTTGTATTACAATAATTTCTTTATATTTATATGATTAGTTATTTATTTTGAACATTTAAAACTTGTTTTCTGAGTCAGGCTGTGAAACTTTCTGATATTATATTAAATTTCTCTAAATTTTACCAGAATAGTTTGTAATCTATCTGCATTTTCAATGTTAATTTGTTGATACTCTATGCACTATATAGGTATTTTCTCACCTTCTATTAAATTACGTTATTCTAGTGTAGTTTGTGTTTTACATACACTAATTGTGATTTCTATAAACAACTCACTATGTGTTTAAGTTTCTTCTAAATGTTTTCATTAATTATGTCAAAATTTGTTGTTAGTCAAAATTAGGATACACTTATAAAAATTTTATTTGTTTTAGGTTATTTAACTTTTGTGCTGTTAAATATATTCAATAATAATATACAGTCTGCAAAAAATGTATGAAAATAAATGTTATAAATTGGTTCACTAATTTTTAGCATGTTTAACTATAAATTAATAAAGACATGTATAGAAAAACTGGTTTGTATTAGTTAACTATTTTCAATTTTTCTTTAGTTATATATTTATGAAAATTTATTTGTAGCTATAAAATTAAATGCTCAAAATAGTGTAAAAAATATTATTTTGTTAGAAGGGTTTTCCCTTTTTGTGTGTGATATAAAAAATATCATAAGATTTCCTTCTGAAAATGTCCGCTAAAATTGTGGACAAAACGTTAAGAGTTTCCAAACTCCAACCACGGTATAACGACTCAAGGACCAACAACATGACGCATCAAAACGCAGGCTGTGAAAGCCTTTGCGTTTATTAGAGTATTTTCTTATCTCTAAAAATTTGAAAATTTGTTAATAAGTAAAAAGATGCATTTTGTTCTAACGGTAAATGTGCTTCGTATGCTACAATTCACTTAGCGATGAAGAAACGAGACAACTAAGAAAGAAAACCAATCTATGGTTTTGTGCAAAATGCACTATAGTAGAAAACACTCAACCAAACCTCCCATCATTGCTAGCTAGTGACTTACTGAAATGTACACGTTGCCAAACGAAGCGCCCAAATTTTACAAGAGCAAGAAAGATCTGAGGATACACTACAAAAAATGTCACAAAGAACACCTGCAAGATCTTGTGGACTCTAAATCGGAAGACATCAACTCCTGGCAGCAGACTTAACCAGAATAAAAAGATCTATTTCCGTTATTAAAAGGATTCCTAAATCAGCAAGCATAGCTTTAGACTACAAATTATCCCACCTCATGGACGAATGTCATACTAAAACTCCTTTATCGTTTAGAAGAACTTTTTCACTTTTTGCTTTAATGTTCTATGCGTTCCATAGAAAATTCGAAGAACCTAACGGGATTTGTCAAAAATAACGTCACCGAAAACATCCTTATCCAGAACAGTTGAATCGAAGGTGGCTGAAGGCGATTTTTGTAGTGCTTATAGGAAATTCTCTTGATTTGACACGCTTGTCGAAGAAAATGAAGAAACATAAACTAATTAACCAAATACCCTAAATCGTCTCATCTATTTTTCTTTCCGAATAATCCTACGGAAGTTACATGTATAAATATCCTTTACCTTTTGCAATTTCATGCTCGCTGGAAACGTGAACGCGGACAACTTTTTGCAGTGAATAAAAACTGCGGAAGAATCCATCCGATTCCAGTTAACTCAACTCAGTTGGCATGTAGGTAATTTAGTTCAACAAGAAATGGTAGGCTATTTACATCCTGTGTAAACTGGTTTTGGCACCGAAGAGCTTGTGAAGCATAATAAGGCTCCAACAAAATCATTCTTAAAGTTATTTTTATGATTGATTTTACAGTGTAGAACGAGATACCCTTCTATTTCAAGTCAAAGAAAAAACACCATCTATATACAAATACCTGTGGCAATGTTACACAGAACCATCATTTCTGCTCTTTGGAGAGCGTATCATTATGTCAGAAATTGGCTTACAACAAAAGGATGGTGCAGGACCAATAGGCTTTTGTTTATCAATTCAACCTATCATTGAATCCTTCAAAACAGAGTTCAACATTTAATTTCTTGAAGAAGGCACGTTTTGTGGCGAACCCGAAACCGTACTACAAGATTTCAGAGATCTTACCACTACATGAAACAAAATCGGACTTCAAATAAACCCCAAAAAGTGCAAATTATTTTTCTGTGGTTTAGTTTTTGGACAGTTCTGTCTAAATTCGATGTAATCTTACTAGGAATTTAATTGCTGAATTTCCTGTTATTACTTGGAACTCTTACTACTGATAACGCAATCGACTCTGCCATCACAAAGAAGTTTGATAAAATCTTGCAACATCATGTAGCATTTTTCTTATTAAAAAACTGCTTATTATTACCTAAACTGACTTATCTATTGCGGACTACTCCTTGTTGGAAATCCAAAAATTTAATTAAAAGAATAAAGTTAACAATAGAAACACTTCTGAAAGTTCAATTCATTCATAAAAAATGGGCCCAAGGTGCTCTTTCTGTGAGCTAGGACGGTATTGGAAACCAGAAACTGGAAGACATATTTCTCTCTTGCTTTTTATCCTTGATTAACAGCGTTTTCAATCTTGTCCAATTGACGTTATCAAATAATTTACCAAACATTTTGAAAATTCCTCGTTATGCGGAAGGATTAGAGCTTTGAAATAAACTGTTTGGAGACCCAATATTAATTCTAGTACTTGCTATACAAAAAAAAATTGGATTACCTAAACTCTAAACGCATATTGGACAATACAAAGTTTTTCGATGAACACTAAGGCATCACAGCTTGTCACCTTGAGAAAGGCGTCTAGTGCTTTACGTGCTTCCTTCACGATCACTTGAAACACTACTAACGAATAAAGAATTCTGCCTTGTGATCTTATTACGTCTGGAGGCTTTCGTATGTAAATATTATCTATGCATACGTGGAAAAGCTGGAACCTCAAGTGATACTCACGGTTTGTCATGCAAAAAGAGTGCAAGGCGCCAATCAAGACATTACTCCATATACGAAATCATCAGAAAAGCACTCTACCTGCAAAAATTTCACCAGTTTTATGACCGACTGGACTACTTAAAAACCACGGAAAACGTCCCGACAACATGACTATAATTCCTTGGCAGAATGATAAACGCCTTGAGTGGGACGCCACTTGTTCAGATACCTTGCCCCTTCCTACTTAAGAACGTCTTCTAAAGAACCTGGAATGTTAGCCAACAACGCTGCCAACCGCAAGCAGAGTAAATACCAGTTATTAGGGATGATATATGATCATCCAGAAAAATATTTCTGTCTTTTGCCGTCAAAACAATGAAACCTTAGAGTAATAATACTTTAGATTTTATAGGTTCTTGGTTAAAAACAATTGGAACAGTAACTGGAGACTACCGTTCGAAATGTTTTTTTACTTAAAGAATTAGTATTGCCATACATTCAACCTTCGACCTTTATAGAAGAAATTTTTTGTATGTTATAGCTTTAATATATATGTTAAAATAAACTGCAAAATCTATAAAACAAAATTACTTTTTTATTATAGTCTATATTGTCATCCATTTATTTTATTTTTATAATGTACAATTCCAATTGAAGATTATATTTTTTTAAATTGTTTTAATAATGTACAATATACAACTATTGTCACGACAACTCCAACAGTAACAATTTGATATATGTAGTTTTAAAAATCACTACAAATGAAATTTAAAATCAAACTTAAATCTACGTTAAAATGCAAAGTAAACTTTAACAATAAAATTTAAAAACTAATAGTAATAAAGAATATATCTACTGGATGTTTCGAACATACACTATTAGTACCATTATGCGCACATATTTCAAGTTTCGCATTCGCTAAAAATTCCTGAATTTTGACTTATATGTTCAAAAGTAATCTTACTTCCATTTATTAACTAAGCAGAAGTATTTCGTGCTCTCTCAATAAATTTCTAAATATCTTTATTCGAAAAAATAAACTGAACCAAATTACGAGAATTGCAGAATAGCTTTAGAAAATTATAATAAATACTAATCCATCAATAACACAAAGTTTTTGTACCTTTCCTCTCGGCAAATCCCATTTTTCCGAATTCAGATTCTGATCAGACCATTCAGGAAACGGGAGGCTGGCAGGGTCTGTTCCAACAGGAACAGGAGTAACGGGAGGTAAAGCTTCAGGAACGATTGGTCCTAGGGGCTTTCCTTTAGCTGTTTTATCTCCCGATGATTTTACAGTTTTGGTTTTAGATGACATGCTGCATGCGTCTATATTGACAGTTATATTTTCATAAATGTTTGTTTATAGTAACGGTTGATATCTATAATAAATAATAACAGTGTTATTTACCCATTGTTGATAATTTTAAAGTATAATAGGAAACTCTAGTTTAAGTTAATTACTAATTTATATTTAACAAAATGACTGTTACACTACTGATAACAGTGTACGTTACAAAATAAGTTTGTAACAGAAAATTTAAAAATCAAACCTTTATTGTCTTTTTTTTAATTTACAATATTTTTAAGTTTAAATAAGTGTAAATAGTAGTAAAAACATAGATCTATAAAAAATGTTACTTACATTTTTTACCAAAAAATAATCGTAGTTCTTTGTTCCACTAAATTGTAATAAAATTTCCGCGTAATTGAAAACAAATTATCTTGGGTTAAAAATTTTATATTAAATTAAGCACTGTAATCAGAAAACGACTAAAATTTGTGAACCATATGTTTATATCTAACCAAGATTTAATTATATCGTTTTATTTAGATATGAGGTCTGGGAGAAGTAGTGATATCATTTGTAAAACAGACAAAGGTTTCTTGGCCATTTACGTTTGCACGTATAACGTAATAATGTCTCGACGTCAACAAACATTATCAATAAGTTGGTCTACTTAACGTGTCTGCTTCTTTAAGAGAAATAACGCAAATAATCATAACAGTACTGTGACACGAGTATAGAATCAATGAATTGAACAAAGTATTTAGATCTAAAAACTAGGTTCTGGAGTAGTACACAACCAAACGGAAGGATAGTCATGTTCAGAGGCTTGTGATTATAGACCCTAGAGCGATTTCAAATGTTCACCAGCAACAATGGTGGACCATTACACGGTATGAATTGTCTACCTTCCTACTCGACGCCGCTTACTTACAATGGAGCTGGCAGTACCATGTACACTCTTAACGTCATTATTCTGTACCGACAACGAAGGTTACATTGGGCAGCGGGAAGGCATGGAAATACGTCAAATAAATCAAGATTCTGTTTAAATCAAAACGATGATTAAATATAAAACGCTATGAACGCAGAAAAAGGAGTAAGAAAAGTGTAATTGTATGAAGCTTACAACTTCGTTTATTATGGTATGATGAGCTATCAGTTACGATAACAAGTTACCTCTAGTCTAAGTTAGAGGTAACATTATTAATCAGATCTACATCGACGCGGTCTTATGGTTTTCAGAGGGAATCCCTACTAATTTATTGGCAAGCTAACTCTGGACCATACCTGGGACGTAACACATTGAACTTCCTTCAACAAAACTAGAAGTAGAAACTCTTCTATGGTCAACCAGATCACCTACCGTTTCAAAGATCGAAAATATCAGGAATATCATTGTGTTAAGGACAACGCCAGAGTGACCGCGCGATAGAAGCGCTTGGCTGCAGTGCGGACATATCCGGGTTCTATTCTGAACGTTAACTGAGTATTTGTGTTTATTTCCAAAAGAGGTAATAATGCGATCGTCTAAATTTCTCCATATTAGAGATGGTACTTGACGATCGGACAACGAGGATGTACATATGAGAGTATTGGCCTTTAAATTTGCAAGCAGAGCCACACATACTTTGTAGTTTCATTATGTTATTATTTTTTAAAGATACCGCGGTATCTACGATCCCTAGGAATCTGAGTAAATTGTGGAAGCGTGTCAGTAATGAATGGTCCATCAAGACACTAGTCGCTTATTTTTCGACTCAATGCCAAGAAGAAAATAGACGGTTACAAGAACCCAACGAGGGCACACATTATTAAATAATGTGAAAGTTTTTAAATAAATAATTTGTAAATTTAATCTTTTTTTTATTAAATATATCTGCAAAATTTCCATTGTTAATTTGCATTTTTATCTTGGTGATAAATTTCAATAAACAGTAGTACATATTTAACATATTCTTAAGTGACTATCTGAAGTCAATATTTTGATATTTGTTTAAAATTAATTTTTTAACTTTATAATCTAAAGCTGTCTTATTACACTTTAAAGAACTCTAATACTATGGATTGCTAAAGTCTTTAAATGTCTTAGTTCTCAATTTATTTTCCGGTATATGTGTGGTACCAATTGTTTTATTTTTCCGCTAGAACATACATGGCAACAATATTTGAGTTGGACTGAAATTGTAGACAGAGGATTTTCTCCGTTTCAGTGTCATAGTAATACAACAATTTTTAGCATCAATTATTAACTTTTTGTAATGAAGCAATTATGCCGTATATCTAAAAATAAATAAAATTTTGCTATAAAATTGTTGTTATTAAGTTATATTATAAATGTACAGGGTGGTCCAATAAGTGCGGTAGATGCTTGTGTCTAACACCTGACCACGAACACACCGATAATAAAAATTCCTCATTTAGCAAGATACTTTTTCCCGCTTCGGATAGGTAAAAATTATTAAGTTTAAAATTTCGCGATTTTGACCGGCTCAATGGGTACGCCAGATGAGATTTCTATATTAAATTATTGTTCATAACTCCCTGACTACACATCCATTGATAAAAAGTCTTTTAAAATTAAAGACAGAATAAATTTGCAATCAACTACTCCCCCTTAAAAGTTAACATGGTAAACCAGAACAACAAAGGTTTTTTATTCTATGGTGTATTTTTCCATTGTACATAAAATCTAAGAATAGAAGAGTTACTTTTTTAAAATTTAACTAAACTGCAATAACAGTAAACACAAAATTAACTTTTAAGAGAGCATAATTAAGTAAAAACCTCTCATGTCTTTGACTTTACAAGACTTTTTATTAGTTAATTCGTAGTCGGGGGGCTAAAGACGACGATTTAAAAAGATAATCTCATTTAGCGGACCCATTGGGCCACCCTGTAGATTGATTTAGGGTACAAAGTAATATTTTTTAAAGCCATGTCCCATTTGTGACGTTTCTTTAATTCTTAGTAGTACTGCTGTATATTGGTTACAGTTCCAAAATAACTATTTTTCCTGCAAGTTGTGTTTTAATGTAAAATGTTTAATGAAAAAATTTGCAACACATTATTACATTGCATTTTCTTTTATTTCATAGTTTTTACAAATATTATACAAATATTTTGCATATTTAATTTTTCGAGTAGTGTTTCTCAAAGTCGCCTAGAAATGTTTTTCAACTAAATGTACGCTTCACGAAACATGTTTTTATTTAATTATATACAAGTTTAAAGGGCGTTTTCGTCAAACTTGGCACAAACTTATCTCATATTTGAAATTTAAATTTTTTATTTTTATGACACTTTTTCACACACAAACTTTGGTATTAAATTAAACGTGATAACGATTTAAAATTGAAATTTGCAGCATGAATTTTAAATTACCTCAGAATTGCCTAAAAGTCAAAGTGGAATTTTACTTTTAAATAACATTTTTATTAACTAATTTATACTTTAAATGAAAGTAAAAAGCTCGTATTTGTTAATTAAGTAAATAAACCGCATTCTTAAAGGAAGACTCTTTACTCGGTTGTAAAGATAAGGACTGTTTTCGGCTCTAACATTCGAAGTCCTTCTTGAATATTTTCCTTGAGTTAACCAAGTATTTAAGCTTATTAATATACACTCACTCCTTTAGATATTCTTAAAGGGTGTTTCAATAGAAAATCAGGATTTAATTTTAGAAATAAACAGATTTTATTTATTTATCATGGCTGTATCTTAAAGGGTAAACATTTCCATTAAATGTAAAATAGGATATTTAATAAATGTTCTCCACAAATTCATTTGACACTCAAATATTTTTCGATCTCTTTTTCCTATAAATGTGGTTTAATTTACGAATGGTTTATATTTGCGTACCATAAACTTTAGTCTTCAGAATTCCCAAAGGAAAAAATAGCACGGTATGGGATTGCAAGATCCAGCTGGCTAGTTCACTTCTCTGTTTTGAGAGATAAGTCAGCCATTACTAACAAAAATCGGATATTCGATATCGTTTTTCACATAACCTTATTACTTGTTGTCCCAAGTTTACTATGCATAATGTTAATTAACTACTATATTTAAATACATATAATTTAATGATTACATCATCATAATAATTGTTAATTTTACTAAACGGACGCATTTCATTTTATGCTAAACTTAAATTGCAACTATTTTTTAACTAGTAGGTATAGACCGTATCGGCTAAATGTTGGCTTATAACTATTACTATTGTTTAACAGCAGTTGTCGAATACGCAGCAATGAAACGAATAAGTATTAAGATTAGAAAACTAATCTTGCCGAAGTTATATTCAGAAAAATTGCTTTTGCAAAAACTTGCAAAAATTACAAAGTGTTTAAAGTCGGCCGTTTCCCAAATCATTAATGGGAAAAACATCATAAGCTTGAGAATTTGCCTAAATCGTGACCTTGAAGTGGCCAGATAATTGCAAGAGCTGAGAAGTTGCTTTGAAGTTGCTAAAGTAGAAAAATGTATGTCTGTGCGTGAAATACTCACAAAATGCAGAAAATGCCAAAGATAAACAAAGAGCAACAACTTTTGTCAAAGAAACGTTGTGCAAGATCGTATGGGGTTTAGTTCAACCAAACTCGTTATATTCTTATGGATAACAAAACATACGTCAAAATGAATAGCAATACGTTGCCAAGACCTCAATTTTACAATGCCGTTGTGGGACAATATATACCCGATATTGTAAGATGAATTAAAATAGATAAATTCAGTAAAAAACTCCTGTAAGGATACGTTTTTGAAGTCTTAAAAGCTCCGCATTTTTTACAACTGATGCAGAGAGGAGTGCATACAAGGACGGTCACTGCCTCTATGTCGTAAGCTCCAACATTCCCGTATTATTTTGGCTATAGTTAGCATCTGCCCACTACTTTGCGACGCTTCAGCTTTTGGATTCTAAATTTTGCCAAACCGCCCTGAGCTTTATCCTGTGGAATGTTACTATTACTGTTACTATTATAAAGAGATACTTAAAATAAGATGGTAGAGAAGCTAAAACAATCTAAGAGTTCAACTAAATGTGGAGTGAAGGCAGCCGAAAAATTACAGTGGAGAATGTGTAGAGGGTTGTGGTAAGTGTTCAAGCAAAAGTTAGAAGTTTCTGTTGTTATTAATTATATATATATATATATATATATATCATTTTTTGTATCACTGATTAGATTACAACTATATTATTTTGTAATTTAAAATAAAATTATAACCTAAACATTTATTAATAAATTGACCATTATAAAGCGTCATATGATAGTGACCTCCTATTTTTAAAAGGAAAGTCATTCCTTGAATTGTTTATTTTCATTCTAGTGGAAGAACAAGTTCTACAATTATACTACATGATTACCAAATGAAACTAGAAAATCCGTATTTAGTATACTTTAATATGGAAATTAGATGTCTACTAGCTGTTCTTTACTTCGCAGAGTAATTCCATCTTAATGCTATAAAGAGGCGGTTTGCTGCAAAAGCTCTTAATTTCCTGCAATTATAGAGGACACTAGCGCCGCCAACGTAAGTTGATGATGGCCACTTCAGATGAAGCCGAGGACGTGTAAATGAACTAGACGCAATAAAGCAATAAGAATGACAACTGTAGTTCGTTGAACCGTAACCGTATAGCAGATCGATTATGAAGCTTGGAATTATTTGCCATTCAAATGTTAGTACGTTTCAGTAAGTTAAATAATCTTATAATAATATGTAATTGCTTGTATTTTTTTTAATATAGAAAGAGGAAATAAAATATATAATTATGCCTATTATGTCAAAATTATACACAATGTTTTTGAATTTTGTATACACACATTCAATAAAAAACTGTAATTTATATTTAATTTGTTTACTTATTTAATTAAGACAATAACACGATTTTTTTAAATAATAACACATTACATGTAGGTAAAACCGATAATTACTGCAATTTAACAAAAAAGGCTTTGTAGCAAAATATTATTCCTATTATTGCTATTTAAAGTAGCCACTCTTAAGCTAAACGGTTTTTAGTCACGTGTTATTTTAACGCATATATTTTAATCTTGTTTAGTCACCTTAAAAAGAGGTGTTTGAAATTTTTTCTAACGTCTTCGATAATTAGAAATCGTACACTACACATTTCATCTCTTATTCGATGAAATAAAAAGTAATGAGAAAATCTTTAAAAAATTCCTCAGCAGATGCACATTATGATTTAAAAATATAGTAGTGTGCAACGATGTTTATTTTCAAGCGCGCCACTTGTGAGTTAGAGCTGCAGTGTTGGCATCTTATAGAAGTACATTATTGTTTATTAAAATTGGACCACCAAAAAAAAAAAATTGCACAGACAAATAAATAATTAAATTTACAAAACATTTTTCATTGTCATTTAGATTTATTCCTAAGATTCCTGCGACCGCCTCTTTTTCTTGGAATCGAGTCAAACAATGAACAAGCGGTACCTTGATAGATTGCAGTTTATTTATTATTGTTACACTCCCGTAATTCATTCAGATTCTTAAGATGTCGTGTATATTGCTGTACCTTCACCCAATGGTATTTCAGACATTTGGGACTGGTAAAAGTTCCCCGCCCGCGAGAGAGTTTCCAATCCTTTTGATAAAAGCAGTTTAATGTGTTACATGCCATATGTGGTCCAGTGTTATTGTATCGAAAGACTGCTTAGGGCATCTTCTAAAGGTCTATGTAGGTCTTACTGATAATGACCTGCAGGTGAACTGCTATAGTTAGTATTGTATGCTTCGAAAGAATACAATTCTCTTGTTCCGTTTCCCCGGGTATTAATATTTAAGCATCGTTTTAGTTAAACAAACTCTAAAAATGACGGTTTTCTCGGTTGGTTGTCTTGTATACTGCTTCGGACTTCGATCTTCTTAAATTAGTACTTTTTTCAACCCATGAGTTCCATATTCGCGTCACAATATTACTATGAGAACTAATTTTTCCGTTTATTTCTAGTAAAAAATTGCGTGTAAATCCAATTCTTCTTCACACTTTTTGTAATAAAAAAAATGTTTCTGAAAGATGAAAAGTACCTAGAAAGTAAAACTGCTAACAATAAGGAACGACCAACACTGTTGTATACTAATGTTATTAGTAAAAAACTTAAACCTAATTATTATTATTATTGGGTGAGCTTTTATATCGCGCTTGCTATAGGAAGACTTCTACCAAATGGAAAGCTGACTCGTAAAGCGATAACTGAATGAGTAGTTCAATTGGTCAAACAGATAAAAATAAAATAAAGAAAAACCTAGTTATATTTGGATAATGAAGCACTATACCCATTTTTAGAATTAAAAATTTTCTTCTTATTAGTTATACTTTGTCAACATCTCGATCAAGGGCCATGCAATCTTTTAAAATGAGTCATTGTCAGTAGATTTTAAGGCTTTATAATAATGACTGATTTAAAATTTTTTACGAGCTCTCACATAGGAAGAAGTGATAACTATAAGAGATTTCAGATATTTTAAAAATGTTTGACTTAAATACTTTCCACTAAGAATAAATAATAGTGACGAGGATGAGGAAGAGAATTTAAATTTATTGAATTTGCAAAGGTTAATTAAATCACCTCATATTTAAAAAAATACGTGTTAGTTAATAGTGCTGTAAAATAATATAATAATAATGGTACGGCTCTAAAGCCCCACGTGGAAGCACGGCCTGCAAACTAAGAGAGATTGAGGCTCTCATACGTTCGCCATTGTGCACGGTCGTCGCGCATCATCTCTGATGATGAATCCAGTAAGTCCAAATGGTATTAATAATAGCTTCGTGAACTATTACTTTGTTTTATAGCTTTATTTATGATTTTTTTATTTTATGATTTATTTATAATTTTCAATTAACCAATACATCTGACTAAGTTTTAGGCCAAGCCGTTTCCTTTTGGTGAATATACGTTTTCTCCATATGAGCCTTGTATATAGATGAATTCCAAGATACTTTACATCTTCTGTTTGGGGTATCCTAGTATTGCTTAATGTTACTGCTGAGCATGTACCTCTTCTCATCGTGAATGTAACATGTAAAGACTTTAGCTCGTTAACTCTAATTTTTCATGTTTTTAACCAGTTTTCAATTCGATTTAGGTGATTCTGCAAATTTATTGATGTTGAATCAGCGTTAGATGCCAAGATCACTGTGTCGGCAACAAATGTAGCAACGGTTGTTTTATTGGTTGTAGGTATATCAACTGTGTAAAGTACTGGTTCCAAAACACTATCCTACGATACACAGGAGGAAATAAGGAAAATGTCTGCCAGTTCTTTTTGTTGCTTATCTAAGAACTATCTGAATTCTGGATAGGATTTTAAGATTTCGTAGACATGGTGTAGTAAAACTTTCTTTATTTTATAGTATAGATCTTCGTGCCTTTGTCAAATTCTTGTTTGACATCGATAAATACAGTATCTTTGCATTCTAGATAGTTAATTTTTTAACAATTCTGCGTACCTGCTCTACTGTGCCTTCTAAATCTAAATTAGTGACTTGGGATAAATTATCTTTGATCAAGTTGTAGTAGCAACTTTTTTATACTTTCGATAGTACAGGTAACAGGCTTATGGGTCTGTATGATATGTCGTTTAAGTTTTTTTCTGGTTTTAGAATCATAATTATTTGTGCTATTTTTCATAACTTGGAAAAACATTTTAGTCGCGTTATACATATATAAGTTACTACTTTTATACATTTAGGTGTGAGTTCCCACAACAACTTTCATGTAATTAAATCTCACTCTGGAGCTTTTTCAAATTACTTTCAATCAGAATAGTTTTTTTTATTTCTTTCACTGTAAATTTTTTGGAAGGCAAATACATTTGGAATTGTTTTTCTATGAATTTACGTATATTGTCTTCTTCTATCGGATTTATTTCTGACATGAATGGCCGAAATACACTTTCCAGATATTTAGCAAATGCCAAAGCTTTCTCTTTATCATTTCTTGTCTACTTACTGATTTTGTTTTTCATTGGTAGCACTGGTTTAAGAGGGCTTTAATTTTTTGGGTGCGTAATCTGTTGTCTCTGAAGCAGTAAGATTGTTCAGGTACTCCTGTATATTTTGATTTTAAGGTCAAGTATCGTTTAGTTTAAGATTTGGGATTGCATTATTTAGTTTTCTTTGTCGGCTTCTGATCTTGTTATTTCTCATCGTTTACAAAACTTTCGTTTTTCTACAATTTCTTCTTTAATTGAAGCGGGGCACGCTTTTGTGATTTTTGTTGCATTATAGCCAGATGCTGCTTGTTATAACCTTATCAACAGCTCCATTTAGTTTTTCTTCTGATTTTAAATTTATCCAAATATAGCCTGAATATTACAGTCGGTAAGTTTGCTAAATAGCGCTGGTGATTTTTACTTGTGAATAACTTTTCTGTATATCGTTATGAGTACAACTGAGTGATCATAAGGAAAACCCAACGTTGATACAGTTTTACAGTGTTTTACATTTTTTTCTTTCGTAATACCGAAGTCAATGGCATCAAGAATCTTTTGGTCAAGATGTGAGTTTTTTCCGTTGTTAAGCATTGTAGATTATTTTTCTTTATTGTGGCTAGCAATTCTCTACCTTTTGTTATTAAATTTCTGAAACCCCATTCTGGAGTTTTGGCTAGTCTCCTATGGCTATGAATCTGTTTCCAATGTTTTGAAGAAGTGACCATACTTTTCCAATTTATTATTATGCTTGAGTGGACAGTATACTACCTATATTGTTAATCCTTCTATATGGTCCCTCATGGCGATATTTATGGCTAAAAATAATCATGTTAATATTTTTCTAATTTATAATGATTAATGTTTTTCTATGAAATGTGGTTATGAGAATAACATCACATTAATTTTGTTTAATTGTAGAAAATATGTTATTTTATGTGTGTGGTTGCATAGTCCATTGGCGTTCCAAATAGCTAATTTAAGTGTTTTAGCCATTATGCTAGTTTGGTGACAGCAGTTGTTAGTAGGTTTAATATTGTACCTATCTGATTCATCAGTTTCTGCACCATACTTTTGAATTCATCCGTATCATAAATTTGTTGCGAAGTAGCAACTAAATTTGGTTGATTTGTGTTGTTTAAGTACTGTATATCTTGAAGGTTTTCTTTTATTTGTTGTGAATATAATACTCCAGACTGAACAATACTCTGGGAATTTCATTAATTGCTTGTTTTAATGCCGGGTAAAGTCTTTGTTGAAGCTGTAATTTGCTGGTTGATTTCCGTCACAGTTTGCACACTTAACTTGGTTGCTTCTTTCTTTTCTATCACAGCCTCTCATTAGGTGGTTTCCTGAACATTTTACGAATTTAGGCGTTTGATAACAGTAATTTTTTGTGTGTTTGTACTTCTGGCACTTGGCACATTGTGGGATTTCTCTATTCACTTGTAAAGCTTCAAACTGTACGACGCAGTTTTGTAATAGTTTAATATTTTATGTGTCTTTGTTATTTTCGATGCTGAACAGATCAATAAAAAACAGGCAGTAGATTTTTAGAAAAACGATGTTTGATATTCCATATATTAACTATTGTGTGGCCCAGTGTTTCTAACTCTGGCTTCAATAATACGATGTCGGACGATGCATGGAGATTTTCAGAACTACTCTGAAATTTCTGTATTGTTTTAGCCTATACGTATGAAATTTAGTATTTAATTCTTTTAATGCATTTATTATAGTTGCTATAATTTTCTCCAGCTAGTAGTTGAATTTTTACTTGTTCATTATTAATTATTTTAATAGTATAATTTCCATGCTTTTCAGGTAATTGTATAAGTGGTTTAATGTTTTTGACTCTTAACATAAAGATTGGCAACGGTTTCATCTCATGATTGCAGTTAGTTAAATCTTTGTTAGATGTAGTAGGATTACTAACTCGCTTTTAGTTGTTTAGGATAATCACCTACTGCTTTAGGGCTGCGTACTCTTTTCCTATAATTTACTGCTTTTTATTTATACTATTTTTACATGGATGGCTGTGGAATTGAGTATTTGAAATTAATTGATACTGTTGAGTAAGTAGTGGGTAAAGATAATTGATTGCAATTCAAAGCATTTTGCATATTTACTGACTACACTGGTTGTGAATATGTTCCTGGTTGCTGAGATATTTGAATTTTATTCTGATCATAGTCATTTGGTGCTGGAAATTGTGTACGTTGCCAGTTTGAAGAATTTTGGAAGAATGCCATTTGAGTATTTTCTCGATTGTTTTAATGAAAAGTAAATAATAAAAATCCTTATTCCAGCTCTGCTGCGATGTGAGGAACCGGCTGCAATGCTTCTTCGTCCTAAAGCCACCGTGGCGGCAGGAGTGGCGGCGAGAAGCTGCGGGCCAGGCGAAATAGGCCATATCGCTGATGGGCGCAGGGCTCCACCAACATGCCAACGGAAATTATTTATGTTTTGTACAACACCGGCGGCATACATTAGCAAATTGCGACACTCGTAGCACAAACGCAAACTGATGATTTAATACGTTCGTTCTGTTTAAAAGCACTAACAAAACGATTTAATAATGAGATTCGTTTGGTTTAATAACACTAGTATTTTCAGCCAAACTCTAAACATAAGAACACATTCATATTCTGACAAATATTTTTCCAAAGCAGGATTTTGTGCATCAACAGAAAGACTTCTTAAATCGATTTAATAAAAATCAGATCGCAAAGTCTTTAAATTTAGAGCGACTGATTATTTTTGAAATGTGTAAGTAATAGCGTGCTAAATGTTTTTTGAAATCTTTTCATTTTTTGGACCTTCACTAAAGAAATCATAAATTTTTTGGACAGTATAAAAGAAAGTTATTGTTTTTTGCATGATTCTACGAAATCGTTCAGACAAGATTTAAAGTATGATTTCCACAGCCAAAAAATGCATAATTCCTATTTTCAAGCAAAATAACTGTTTTCACACCATTATGTTTTTCTGCCATATTGGCTGTATTATCGTAGCCTTGTCCTACACATTTTTAAAATTTAATTTTAATTCCTGTAGCAAATCTAAAAATTGGTTAGCAATTTTTTACCCGTTTTATCAGAAACATTATCAAATTATATCAAATATTCTTCAGTTTAAAATTCGCTAAACTTATAAAAAATAATTAATGTCGTTTGTTTCTTATGAGATGAATCTGGAATTGTATTAGCAATAATATCAAAATATTTAGTTTTCTTAACTTGTATTCTCGATAAAAATTAATTAAACTACGTTTCTTGTACAGCTCGAATTTTTAAACGTGCTCCGTTAATATTGGATCATATATACTTAACAGTTCAACCAATCTAAAAAATTACCATTATGTGAGCTTTAAATGCTTGCATCAGATACAAAAAAGCAGGTCTTCTTTCACAGAGAAAAATATTATAGTAAGATAGCGCTCCAGCTATTTGTAATTAATTTTATTTAAAAGCAATTTTTCTATTGCCGTATCATTTAAACTCTTATGTGTATTTTTCCATAAACTATAATTATTTTTATATGCAAAAAAATTTTCGTACGATAGTATGGATTCATATAACTTATTCCAACCATTTTAATTTCCAACCAGTTAACCTTAAATGTTAAAACAAATGTATATTCTTATTCAGAATTTAACGTGGTGCACAATAATTTTATTGATTTTTGGTGCTCTAACATGACTAATCTTTATAACAAATTTTGTCAATTCAAATATTACTTAAAATTAAACTATATGCAAATGTACGATTTTTTAAGGAATTTCAATCCGCTATATTTCAAAGAAAATTTTCCAATATCCGAAACAGTTATTGAAATCGATTTCTGGAATTACTTTTTTATGATTTTAATAAATATTTGCATGTTGTAAATGTGTTTTACTGTCATTTAATGAACCTTGTAATTCCTTTTCGACTTTAGAGATAATACTATCTTCATTTAGTAGGTATTCTCTTTTCATTTTAAATTGTTTAGTAAAGAACAATTTTACGTTGCCATTGTATTTTTTTTTATTTCACCTATTTTCTATCTTGTGGTTAGTTTTAAACTTCTTACTAGTCCACTCCCACTTTCCCTACATCTTTGCTTAATATGTTGAGTTACCAATTTGAAGCTCCTAATATTGTAAGGACTGGGGTAGTTACCCCTTTTGCCCCTCTCTCTAATAGATCCTGTATATGAATTATACACTATTTAGATATATTTATGTAAAACTATATGTAATTAAATTTTGAAGTGAATGTTTTAAAATATTTCTTGCAATATATTAATCCAGATAAATATTGAATTTTTTTACTATACTTCAAATTATAAAATATTATGTTCCTCTTTGGTGGAATACATCTCTAATAAATGGTTTGTTTTTATCTCAAGTGTTTCCCTGCAAATGACAAAGGGCGAAGTTTCAATTTCAGATTATCTGAAAACGTATGTAATTCGGCGTCGCTTTGTATAACATAAGCTTCAATAATGTAAATGGTATATTAAGAACAAAGTTTAAATTTAGTTGGCTTGCTGCTTACACCCAATTTTTAGAAATTTAGATGTCATGCCAAAACAATAATCCTGAAATACTACAAAGCACTATCAGTTCAAGAATTAAAGGCTACTCATACGGCTTCTAAGCTTTATTTTGATAATAAAACATTTACCACATTTCCAACTTTTGATAGTATTTTATTAAGTGGAGGAGCGAAGCGGACTCACTTAGTAACTTTATGTTGTCCGTCTGTCTGTCCGTCCGTCCTTCTGTACGAGCAAAAACTTGAGAACGGCTGAGAATTTCCAAATTCTGTTTTCGCCAATCGACAGGTGACCAAAAAGGATTGTTTGCTAGTGATTTTGAAACTGATTGGTCAAAGGTTAGCCTTAGTGCTTTATTCTCCATTAAGGTATTTTTATCTCAACGGATATGCCAACAAGCTGAACTGCCGATACTGAAGATATTACCAAAAATTCCTACACTCTTCTTACGAAAACGTTGAAAGGTGCTAAATAACTGTATTCGGAATTATATGGGGTAAAATTCAAAAATCGTTTTGGACCCCCCCTGCAAAATTGACATCACACGTTTCAAATATATCTTTGCTGGCCATCCGAACAATTTTCTCGGATAAATTGATATTAAGGAGAGGTATCATAAATGGTCTGCGCGGATCCTCGACGTAACGCGCCCGTGTTTTTTATTGGGTAGGCTACTTAAGAGTAAAATACACAGCAATAATTATATATATATATATATATATATATATATATATATATATATATATATATATATATATATATATATATATATATACATACTAGGAGTTGCCCGCCAAAAGTTGCCAAAAGTTGGCGTCCTAAACTGACACTTTTTCACCCGTCTTCCCCCAAATTTTTGCAAGGTGCGAACGTAGAAATTTTTAATTAGACCGGCTTTTTCTCTGGATCAGAAACATGTAACAATTTAACGCCCATTCATGGTGGACGTAAGCATAAGCCGCCCATAGGAAATACGTAATATGTAAAGTTGAATTAATGCAAAGCTTATACGCTCGTTCATAATGCACTCCAGTAATTTTTACGTTTTACGTTCATTTGCACTAATTTTTAATTTTTCTCTAGATTAATGTTGGCAACAGTAACAGAATGTTTGTTTTTATTCTAAAACAGCTGGGACCCCGCAGGCTTCGTCGATGTAGAACATTCCACATGTTTCTGCGACAATAATCAAAATATTTAAATAATTCAAAAACGGTTAAAGTTAGAAGGCTGATTTTTTCGCCGAATTAGCAAATATAGTTGTTGAATGTGGTGTCCAAGTTTCAAGGAAATCGGTTGAGGAGTCTAGGAGGAGATAGAATTATAAGTTTAGAAAGAAAGAAAGAAAGAAAATTAGGAGATAAGACAGATATATTATTATATATATATATATATATATATATATATATATATATATATATATATATATATATATATATATATATATGTAATTCTCCGGAAAACCGAATACCCCCACCTACCCATTTTTTAACGCGCTTTTATAGGTCGATCCCTAGTGCAAATGAAAGCTTGAAGCCTCAACTTTATGATGCCGTGTGGCGCTTTTTAGTTCAACTTGATATATATGGTCAAAAACCGGAAATAAGAACGAAAGTCGGAAAAATTTTTTTGAATAAATGAAAAAAATTGAAATCAGCGTTATTTTAAATTTTACTTTACGGCATCGTTTTCTACGTAAAAAAATACACAAAAAACTTTCCTTGTATTTTTTCGTAGAGTGAGTGGATTGGCTGAAAATTAAAGGTCAAGTTTTTCCAATTTTTTGAACTTTGAGCTTTTTGTTTCCGGACGAAACAAGAGGTTTAGAAAAAAATTGATAAGAACAAAAGTTGTTTGATTTTATTCAAAAAATCACCAAAAGAAATTTAAAACCGATTCGACTTGATCTAAAATTTTTTCGAAAAATTGCGTGCATATAACATGCCTCAATTCTCAAAAATCAAGTCGGATCGGTTTAAAAATTATTTTGACGATTCTTCGAACACCCCCAGCTACCCGCTTTTTAGCTTTTTTTAATAATGAGTAACAAATACAATTTTTTAATAATAAATTAAAAAAATTCAGTTATTTGCAAAAAAAAACTCTAAAAATTTCATGTTAAATTAAATTAAATACGTTTATTGTTCCGAATTTACAAGAATTATGTTCGTATATATTTCATTCATTCACGAAAACAAAAATTTATCTATAGATCATACAAAATATTGGAGTTTAAAGTAAAGATCTTTTCATCTCAAAACATATTTCTGTTACGTCTTTTGAAAATTTTTTCATGACTAATTTTGACCCCTTCACGGTAAACGAATGATGTGTCAAAATCCCGGAAGTAGGTTTGACAATTTTGAATCTTGCGTTTAGTCTTCTAGCCATTCGATTATGATCAACTGAAGTGAAGCGAAAAATTTCAATTCTTTCGAAGAATCCTTTTGCCCATGCAAAAAACGAATCTTGATTCAATAGACAGGGTTGTATCCAGAAGTAGTAGGACTGTTTCTTTCCCGCGCGCGCGGAGCGATGGAGGGGGGTCTGTAAGGCCGGATGTTATGGAGGGGAGCCTTGGGAATAGGTTTCGACCTGCGGCAGTCGCCTGCATGCGTTAGTTGAGTGTGGACCACTGTTTTAATGACCTCCTGTTGTGACGCCTCGTCGTCAGTTGCGATGGAGCGAAATTTGAAGCACCGGTACGCCATCAAGTTTTGCTACAAACTTGGAAAATCAGCCACCGAAACCAAGGACATGCTTACGCAAGCCTGTAAGAAGGATACCATGAGCCGTTCCTCTATATTTGAGTGGCACATGTTGTTTCGGGAGGGGAGGGAGCTCGTCGAGGACGATCAACGCGTCGGGCGTCCGTCAATGTGCTGAAAGTTAAGCAACTCTGACCGACGGTTGGGCATTAAATTAATTAGTGATGTGCTGAATCTTTCGTATGGGACAGTCCAACGCATCATCACAGAGGATTTGTCAATGAGAAAAGTGTGCGCGAAAATGGTGCCGAAAGTGTTGAGTGACGAGCAAAAAGAACTGCGTGTTGAGATTTCCCAAGAAATACTGAACTGTTTGAAAGAAGATGAACATTTTCTCGATAATGTCATCACCGGAGATGAAACCTGGGTCTTCCAATACGACTCGGAAACAAAACGTCAGAGCGGAGAGTGACACACCGCACAATCACCCCGTAAAAAGAAGGCCAGAATGTCGAAATCGAAAGTGAAATCGATGTTGATTGCATGTTTTGACCGTCGTGGCATTGTCCATAAGGAGTTTGTACCTCCTGGACAGAAGTGCTCACACAGCTGCGAAATCGGATCATACGCGTACGACCAGACCTGATGGGGAAGTGGAAGCTCCACCATGACAATGCGCCGTGCCACGGCGCGTGGATTGTGAGGGATCTCCTGGCCAAATTCGATCTTTCCACGTTGCCTCACCCCACCCCCCATTACAGCCCTGATGTGGCACCGCCGGACTTCTTCCTGTTCCCCGGGATCAAGGGGCATCGTTTCGACTCGGTGGAAGCAGTCCAAGCGGCAACGACGAGGGCGCTGAACAGCATCCCGAAGGACGAATTCCAAAAGGACTTCGCGACCTGGAAGGCTCTCTACAAGAAGTGTGTGGATGCCCAAGGGGCCTATTCTGAAGAGTATTAAGTCGATGTACCAAAATGTACAATACATTTTTTAAAAAAAAATCAGTCCTACTACTATTGTATACCACCCTGTAGGTGCAGTAGGCTTGGCTAGAAGACTAGCATGGTATGCTTCGCACTTGAATGTTGCACCAAGTCCGTCGCAAGCACATTTTCCGTGTGCTGTGGCGATGAAGTACCACTCAGCTTCCAATTTTAAGTCTTTTTTGTGGTGCATTAAATTTGACATTTGAAATTTATTTTTGAAGTGCTGTTTTGCACCGTCGGTCACGTAGGCTATTTTCTTAACCTTAGGAACTGTTTTTTAAATATAAGGTATCAGTTGTTGTATAGTATATATGGCCAAGGTGTTGTGCCTCAAACTATCGGAAATAAATATACAATTCACACTTTTTAGTTCATTATTTTCTTTATAATGAAAAATGGCCGTAAAAATTGTTGACTGATTATTGTTAAAGTGGAATTCCTGTGAGGCATTTTGAACAACGTAAGCAAAATTCTCACCAAAATCAAACTGGACAAGTACCTCTTTTTCTTTTGATTTTGTATTTTTTGTTTAATAAATACAGCTTGTTGTTTTGCAATAAATGAATGGGCCTTCAAAACATTTAACTGGTCCATGAGATCGCTTACGTATTCTTCAACGGTGCTTGTGATCGTCTTCAATGTGGCACGATTGGTTGAGGTCCAAAATCCGTACTTGATTTCCCTTACATTTGCTTCATCCAAAATATCTGAAAGACATTCGGACAATTCTGAAGCTCCAGGGCATTTTCGACACTTGCCAAAATAACAAATCGATCTAGCATTTTCACAAATGACAGGTTTACTAAATATTTATAATCGTTTAGCACGTATTTCGAATAGTTCGTTATACTCTTCCAATTTGCGGCCTTAATCATCATTTTAATGTTTTCAAGATTTGTGCAGACGCAGACGAAATGCGTACCTTTCTTACCCATTAAAATATAATTTTCCGGGCGTAATTTGCGAAAAAAGAAAAACTAAGTTTATACATGGGCTCAGGATGCGAAGATTAGACGCCGCGTACAAACCTTTGAGGTCAAGAAGCAATAAGCGCTTTTGAACATGTCGACGCTCTCCGTCCATATTCATAGAAATGTAATTTTTTCTAATGGATCAATTGGCTATTGATGTCATCATTATACAAATTTTGAACTTCAATTTTAACTTTTTCACTTAATCTTGCACCGGCGGATTTTTCTAGTACTCCAATTGTTTGGAAGAAAGGTTAAGATCATAAATCTTAGAGGATCGTTTTCTTAAAGAGACTGAAATTTTGATTTTAAATTTTTAAAAATTTCTTGCAGGTCTTTAACGGGGACCCAAATGTTATTATTAAAATCTTTAAATTCCATGTTGTTGCCTTCTGAGTGAGGATATTTACGGCTGCAGAAATCCCGTCTACGGAATTTTCGAATATTTCGTCGTGACTATTCTGAATTTTGTTAGTAGCTTTACCTTAAGTGTAAAAAAAAAATGATAAATCAAAGTTTTTGATGCAAAGTTGTTTTTTTACCGTCAATGTGACGAGAAGAATCGCTCATGCGTCTGCATTTCTCACAAATTTTACTATCTTTTGACGGTTCTGGAAATTGAACTATCAATGATTTGCTGAAATTTCTCAGATCTTTCCCAATATGTCCTCGAATTTTGTGTGGATTAACACATATGTCAGTTCTGTTTTTTTTTTGTTATTCAACTTTTTTGGTACGTTTTTACACTTTCTTTGAAGGCGATTGTACTTTTTGCTCGGCATTTTGTTTTATTTAGTAGAGTGATCTAACATTTTTCACACAGCATTTTGTACACATAATAATATAGTCGCGTAATATGTACACGGTGAAGTTTATATATTAGAAAGAACTTCAACATAAACAAAAACATTTGCTAATTATTATCATGGTACGTCAACAAATATAGTGTCTTTACCATACTCATTGAATATTGAAAATACTTGAACAGCAGTGAAACCACTTTTAAAAATTTGAGTGGTCGAACTTACATTGCATTAGAAAAAAAAAATTAAACAAAAGTTCAAATTTTTTAAACGTGAAATTTTTAGTTTTTTTGCGAATAACTAATTTTTTCCTTATTTATTATTAAAAAATTGAATTTGTTACCCATTATTAAAAAAAGTTACAAAGTGAGTAGCTGGGGGTGTTCGAGGAGTGGCCAAAATAATTTTTAAACCGATCCGACTTGATTTTTGAGAATTTAGGCATATTATATACACGAAATTTTTCGGAAAAATTTTAAATCAAGTCGAATCGGTTTTAAATTTCTTTTGGTGATTTTTTGAATAAAATCAAGCAACTTTTGTTCTTATCAATTTTTTTCTAAACCTCTTCTTCCATCTGGAGAAAACGCTCAAAGTTCACAAAATTGGAAAAACTTGACCTTGAATTTTCAGCCAATCCACTCAATCTACGAAAAAATACAAGGAAAATTTAGGTGTATTTTTTCACGTAGAAAACAACGCCGTGGAGTAAAATTTAAAACAAGGCTGTTTTCAATTTTTTGTTCATTTTTTCCGACTTCCGATCTTATTTCCGGTTTTTGACCATGTATATCCAGTTGAACTAAAAAGCGCCACACGACATCATAAAGTCGATGCTTCAAGCTTTCACTTGCACTAAGGATCGACCTATAAAAGTGCGTTAAATAATGGATAGATGGGGGTGTTCGAGTTCCCGGAGAATTACCCATATATATATCAAAAGCCTTGGGAAATTACGTCATATAGGCCTATCAGTCTTCTTCTAGTCATAGTAGCCAAAGTACTAGAAAAACTAATTTTAAAAAGAATGGAACTCATCGTCGAGAATAAAAACCATATACCAGACCACCAGTTTTGTTTTAGAAAAGGAGATCGTAGAACTTTCTGATTACTAGAAAATTTTAAAATCATACCTTGAAGAAAGATACTTTCAAGTCAAATATCAAGAACGGAGTTATGCAAGGCAGTAGCCTGGGGCCCTTTTTATACCTACTGTATACCACAGACCTGCCATCCATAAGGCAAACAATGATAGTCATTTACGTTGACGATACCGCTGTGTTAACTTCAATGACGACCGAAATACAGCTTCTTAAATACTTTAAAGAACTTGTAGAAACTGGCTTAAGATCTGGCGCATAAAAGTAAACGAAAGTAAATCAGTTCATGTTACATTTACGTTACGAAAAGGAGCGTGTACCCAGTCATATTTGACGGCAATTCCCCATAAGGTTAGCATTAAATACATCTGGATACATTTACACCGACGACTTAAAACTAAAAACCCACATCTGGAGGAAAAGGCTACAATTAGAATTAAAAGTTCGACAATTGTATTGGTTAATCGGCAGGAACTGTCAGCTAACGATAGAAAATAAACTATTACTCTACCAATGCATAATTAAACATATTTGGACGACATCCAGTTATGGGAGTCAACTAGTAATTTGAATCTGAAATACTACAAAGATTCAGAAAATAAGGTCTTAAGAGCAATCTTCAACGCTACTTGGTATGTTCCAAACTGGCTAATTCAACAAGATATTTCTGTACGACTATCAAAGAAGAAATAAAAAGACACAGTATAAAATATCAAAACTTCAAGGTCATTCCAACAAATTGGCAACAAATTTACTACGCAGGACAAACACTCAAAGGTTTAAAAAATTCTAACTCATTAGACTTACCAGTTAGATTTAATTAATTATATGCTTTGTGCTTTCTATTTATATCTCAATATTAATTGTTATTAATAATTCTATTTACCTGTTATAAAATATTAGGTATCTTAGGAAAGAGTGTTTTTATTGGAAAACTCTCTCTTGCATGTCATATTTTATTGTTATCTATTTCCTAAATGTTATTAATCTAACAGATTGTAGATTTTCATAGAAATAAAAAATATCTATCAAAACTCATTTTTATTCCAGAAAAAAAGTATGGCGCAATTATAAATAATTTTAGATAAATGCCAGGAACATAATGCATGGCACTTAGATGAAATCATTTTAAGACATAATTTTCCAATAACTGTTATTTTATATGTAATAAAGATATATTTCACATAGCAATAAGAAATTTTATAATGGAACTTTATTATTTAATGAAATCACAATCAAATTTCAGCCTAAGAGTAGATAACTATTTTAGCAAATGTGTTATATAGATTGCAGAATACACAAAAAATTTATTTAATATTAACATTTCGTTAAAACTTTCAAAAAGATTCTATAAAAAATGCAAAAATTTACATTCACCAGGAATTTGCTTTTATTTCGAATTATTAAGGAAACACAGCACGGAAGGCTTGGATTTGTTTATTCTGAATTAATCACGTAGTGCAACAACAAATCAGTAAATTTCGCGTGTTATTCACCAGTCCCGAGAGCGAAAGCGTTACAATATATTACATGTATCACTTGTTAATAAAACAAAAAAGCTTTTGAAATAACTATATATTCATATTTTAAAAACAAGATAAACAATAAATCTGCCTTATGTTAAAAATCACGTCCAAATTCAGAAAGAAAAATTTGCTTTAAGTAATATTTATGCGTTGTCTACGTTTAGATGTCATATACCGTGTGATTTAAAGGATTAAGGTACATAATCCAAAAATCATAGAAATGTTTATTTATCCAGATAATGTGATTTAAAAATGACATTTACTATCATATTGTTTTGTTTTCTTGTTAAGTTTTTTAAAATGTGAGGCTTTTGAATGCAATCAATTTTAAAGCAATTTTCAAAATCATATAATAATATGAAAAAAAAACATTTATGATTTACTTGTGTAAACCTTGTCATTTAATATGGAAAAATAAATATGAAAAATGTCCTTTACGGTTATTAAGTTTTGACAGCCTTTGAGAGTGAGTAAGTTAAACATTTTTACAATAACAGAAAAAAGTGAATCCGTGTGTTAATTAAACATTACTTTTTGCGTGAAAAAACATTACGCAAATTGTTTTGTGCAGATCTCTAAGCCACATTTGTTCCTAATCCCATCTCTACCCGCAACCTTGATTTGTCCGCTTGCCCACCCCTATTCACAACTAAACGAGATTTTTACCACCGGTCCCAGCATTCGCGAAAGCGCGCTTTGATTGCGATTTGTCTGTTGCCGTTTTGTGTGCTCCGCATCCGCTCGTGTTGCTCCAATAAGTATACATCTGGCCAAGTAGGAACCTACCCCCGGATTTGAAGCCGCGAAGCCAAAAGCACGCTTACATCGGCCGCCAAGCTACAAGAAAACGTTACGTGTGGTAAGTCTCTTTTAGTTGTTCCGTCGTGAATTTGATCCCAACAGTACTTTTTCCCGTAGTCTGGAGAGCTGACCCACCGTATTTTAATTTAATTTAATTTACTTAGTCATGTTTTGTATTGTCTTTTATTAATTTCTTTGCTTGTTTCATTCATTTTTAATGGCTAATTAATCATAATATACGATTTATACCAAAGTTAGTAGGTCTCTCCCTCGTCTTTAATACTTTAAAAGGTTTTGTCTATGTATAAAGAATTTTTAGTCAACTCTTAGTGGAAGGATACAGAAAAAGGCGAAAAGAAAAATTCATAAAATAGTTAAAATTAGAGATTACTATGAAATAAAAACATTAAACAAACTTATTGTTGTTGTAGATGATTTTAATGTTATAAGGAAAGTCATGTCTTAATCTTTTTTATCAGTTTTATAAGTATAGGTAGTCGAGAAGCTCTAAGAACTGTTATATTGACAACATATTTTAAGTTTAAGTTCAATATATGTTTCAGAACTGAAGCTACAATAACTGAAACAAATTTAATTTTTAACTTATATTGCAGGCTTGGCTTTCGGTACTTACATATAAAATTTATTAGACTCTACCATATGACACACAGTAATTTCCAGATGTTTGCATTATTTTTAATCTTTTTCGTTTCCTGTGAGTAATGCTTTTGATATAAAAACATTTGTCAATATGCAAAACTTCTAATTGAATTGCGCGCTCGGTTCAATTCACTATCGCCAATACGCCTAATAGTGATATTTCATTTGGAAAACTCCCCGAACGCTTGTTTTCATTCTTCATTCCCCTAGGATCCGACGAAATCCTCGTAGGCAAGCCATAAAAAGGAGAGGAGGTACCGCGAAATTCGGCGAGGCGCACTTTCGAGCATAAATTTTAACGTGACTATCGGATTTAGGTGTCTGAATGTTATTTACCCCTCGGAAGTTTTATTCTAGCCCAGACATTAAAAATGCGTTATACGAGTCGGCAAATAGTTGTATTGATGAATTTATATGGGCGCGTGTAAAAGAAATTAAAGGCAACAGTTTTTTTTCAGGAATAAAGGCTTGCACAATATGTTTGGATAGTAAGTTCTTATGTACTTCCAAACATAAATCTTCCTTACATATGATATATTCTGTAAATATAGCTCCCTTACTTCAATGCTTGAACAAAAATAAATGTTTTTTTTTATTATTCCTGGCAATTATTATATATAATTAAAAGAAGTTAAAGATCTAAAGGTATCAAATAATTATTGTATAATAAATAATAATAGATTTGTCAAAAAATATGACAATTTATTATAATAATAGTTCCCCGTAACAGGCCTTGAAGGCCCTTTGGGGTCGTAACAGGATAGGTCTGTTACAATCTAGAGCCTATGGTACACAAGGGTAGTAACGTGGCTTAGCGCTACGTACCGACCGCCTATTATTACCCTAGAGTTTGACCTCCAGGTACTCATTTATTGCAGCCTGAGTCGAGCTGGGCCGTAAAAATGCCAGCAATTGAATTGGCGAGAGCGGGATTCGAACCCGCATCTCTTGGTTTCGTAGTCTAGCGATTTATACACTAAGCCACCACGGCTCCATGACAACTTATTAGTAACAAGAATATTCATCTAAAAATTGAATGATTACATTTAATTTTTTAAACAATCACAATAGTTAAAAAATTAAGATTTTACACAAAAAATACTAATTTCATTACATTGGGGTATAATGTTAAAATAGCATAGAAAGAGACTCCTTTTAAACTACGAGGTGCATTTAAGTTCTAAGATCTCCAAATTTTTTCTCAGCAGTGAGAGTAAGTAGAAATATGGGTTAATTTTAAAAGATGCGGGGAATACTTCTGAATTTGTAGTACAAATGGCAATACCATGCAATTTACATGGGTCGAATTACCGCTATTACAGTAAGTATTGTTTTGTAATTCAAATGGAGACGTTTAGTGTTCAAGAACATCGTGTAATCATCCGTTTTCCTCTTGCGTGGTAAAACGCTCAACGCAATTTATTACCAATGGAGTGGGTGCAAAAGTGTAAAGAAAGTCTACAGTGTGATAAGAACCGAAGCTGCATCGGCTGCTGGTCTACGGACCAGTCGGCCAAAACCATGGTTGTGCGAGTGGAGCAAGTTGTTATCGAAGACCATCGACTAGGAGTGCGTGATATCGTCTCTAAACTTGGCATTTTCGTAGGATCTCTGAAGATATTTAACTCTACTTCAACGCTCAAACATTCTCCTCCTTCCATATTCTTCATGTTACGTCATACAATGTCTATAGAATTTTTTCCTGCTTATTTCAAAATCTCTATTAGAATTTAATTTCCCCTTCCATTTTTATTATTTTTAGTCCCCTTATTTTTTCTTTTATTTCTTGTTTAGTTAGTTCTTTTACTTTTCTTGCTTATTATTTTCAACGCACTTAAAAAGTTCGTTACTGAATTCTATATGTCTGTCGGTCTGTCTGTCGCTGTCACAAAATTATGGATTTTTTAAAATTTTAAAATGGATTCTTATAGGAAATTTTACACTGATTTCAAAATCGAAATCAAAAAGTTTCTATCTCGAATAGTTTTCGAGATATTCGACTTCGAATTTCGGGAAAATTTCGACATTGCGATGTTATGAGTAATTCTTAAAGAAAATTTTACGCTGATTTCAATAATGAAATCGAAAAAATTCTATGTCGAATAGTTTTCGAGATGTTCGACTTCGAATTTCGGGAAAATTTCGACATTGCGATGTTATGAGTAATTCTTAAAGAAAATTTTACGCTGATTTCAATAATGAAATCGAAAAAATTCTATGTCGAATAGTTTTCGAGATATTCGACTTCGAAATCGGGAAAATTTTCGACATTACGATTTTAAATGTGATTCTTATAGGAAATTTTACGCTGAATTCGAAAATGAAGAAAATTTATGTCAAATAATTTTCAGATATTCGATTTCGAATTTTCCCGAAATTCGAAATCGAAATCGAAAGTTTTTTAAGTTCGTTCTGGGGTTTTTCTAATAGATTTGGGTGTACCTTTCTGCCGTCAGTTGTATATTTTTACCTTACTCGCTTAGTAAATTTTCCGAGTCCTAAGTCCATCTAATGTTTCTTTTACTTTTTATAAATAGCTCTTCTTCGTTTCCACAATATACTGCTTTAAAATTAGTATTCTATTATTTTTTTTACATCTTGGTAAATGTCTTTTACTTCTTTATTTGTATATTGGTCTATTATTACCAATTGATTTTCCAAGTGCTTTCTCTTTTTTGGCAGATTCTCTTAGCTTCTCTTAGTTGATTTAATATATTTATATTTTTATATTTACTTTGTGTTTTTAAGTAACATATTTGATCTAAAATTGCTTTAAAGTTTACTACCATTCTTTTAGTATTTTTTGTTTACTATAAAGCCAAATACAAAACATCTATATTCCCCTCCACTTTTAAAAGACACATCCACTATTTTCTTCCCTTTTTGTTTTATTTATTGTGATACCAATAATTTGTTTCTTCTCGTTCGGCTAGTGACAAACGTCTAGCACCCTGTCTTATGGGAGTAGAATCGCAGGTATCTATTTTGTGACGCACAATATATGCCCTGCCTTTTAAACCCTTTTTGTATTGAAACACGTTCTGATTCCGGTACAACAGATCTTCAACTTTTGTCTGTTAGTTAGGACTCAAGTCACTGTGAGATCTGCTCTCAATTCTTCAGGTACATTGCTTGGCCTTGGCGAGATGCTATCGACTTGATGAACTACTGAAGAGACCGAATTACAATGACCGGGAATTGTGCTTTTTCAACATCCAAAAATATCTATTCACATTTACTATGCAGAATGGCACCACTCTGCCAGTTTGAACCAGTGTCTTCCCAATCAGTATCATCTTTCGGCCTTTTTTTACTTATCATTACTTGGCTTGATAAAAATTACCCTTCTTGCTAGGAGATTACAATCTAAAACAACGTCCATCACCAATTTACTGTGTTCTGGAAGGATAATGTCATGAGCTACTTTCACTTGTGCTACGACTGGATTATGGAAGAAACTTCTTCCCCCTTTATCTTCAGTACTCCATGTTTACTTTACACCCATAAGTTTTGAAAATGTTCATTCCGAGAATTACGTCATTTTCAATATCAGCCACAATAAAACGATGTGTAAGGGTAACATTTGATGGTTATTTGGGCTTTTATCTCTCCATAGACCTTTGCTGAAGCCCCTGTCTCCGTCCAAAGTTTCCAGTTGGTTGGCAGAAAACGTCGCACATGTATACAATAAAAAACATGCAGTTTTTCATTCATTCTACTATCGACGTAGATACTGTTGGAATTATGCTTGAGGATTGCAATATGCATTTTCGTGGCTGAGTCTTGAAGTTAAGTTATGAATTGATAGCTGTTTCTTCTCATCAATCCGTTTTAGTTTTCCTACTAAGGGGCCCCAACAGCAAAAATGCCTTGATCTTTTTCCCAGTAGCTTAGCAACCACCTTTTTTGCCAAGTTCTCCACAGGTGCCTTATTCAGTTTATCGATATCTGTCGCTAAAACTGTGTGCGGTAAATTTCCTCCAAATGAGCATAACCGTAACGTATTTTAAGGCGTTTGACCATCTAGCTATAGTTCTCTCGCCTTTAATAAGCACAGTCTGTAATACGTAGAAAGCATCGCGACACAAATCAACAATTAAGGCAGTCTCCTTTTTAATTTTTGACCATCCATTTACTCTAGCAGCCTCCTTAAACTATTTTTGATAATTTGTCTAAGAGGACTTATCATTAAAACGTTGGGGTCTGGACTTTAGTGTTCATTATATCGACGCACGATAATGGCCTCGCATCTGCCGGCTTTCTTGACTACACTGATTAGATTTTCCTAACACGCCACTGACCTTGGTCGGAACATCAAACCTACTTTTAATTTGTTTTATTTTTTCCAAGGACATCAATTTTCTCATCCTGTGCTACTTTTACTTCATTAACTTCCTTTTTAATTTTTTCTTTGGCCTGATTTATTTTATCTTCTAATGTTCTCAAAAATTCCTCTTTTAGACCATCTATTTTGTTATTTTTTGTGCCCATATTCGAATTCAAATATTTTAACCCAGTCACTCACAATTTCAAAACAAAAACATTCTGAATCCTCACCAACGTCCAATAAGGCTTGCTTAAGTTGGAGCTGGTATAGTGATTTATTTCCAATAATTTCTAAATTGCTTTCCTCCAGCTCACGTTTGAGGTCAGCAACTTTCAGGTCAAAAGGCGTTACTTTTTTGCAGTTATGCTTCCTTTTATTTATTTTAATTTATTCACCACCCACGTTACAAATGTGAAAATACCTCACCAATTGTGCTCTTTTGCGGTGTTGAATAAAACGTGCAAATCTACTAAAGCTACTTATTAATTTTATTTACAGGTTGTACAGATTAATGATGCTATTCATATACACAATACATACAAGAATTAACGTAAACGACACACTATTTATGTCAATACAGCTCCCGCACGAATTGGCTATTTGCGTCACTTAAACTTGTAATTCGCAATGCCCGACCGTCCCTCCGTGTGGCATTTAGTTCCTATTCGGCAATACTCCAGAACATTCGCGATTCCTAGAGAGGTGCCGCACTCATACTCTCCAGAATATTCAGCGATGAACACAAGCTGGATTCCTAGAAGACATGATGTTAGCAGCCGAGCGTGTTGAAATGCGAATGTTTACCAACCCTGCTACGGGGGACGTTCGGAAATTCGTTACAATATATTATGACACAATTAGCTGCTGATCTTAAGGATGCGGGTATCCAGAGTATTCACTCCTAGTGGAATTAATTTGTGTCGACAAACTGTGTTCATTCCCAATAGGCAACATTATTTTTAGTGTGGATTATTTACATGTACCATAATATAACTGCACAATAATTAATATCGAAATTCTGAAATTTCAAATAAAATCTAAATGCTAAATAAAATTTATTGTTTGTTTAGGAGTCAGCTCAGAATTAGCGCGACCGCGCTATCGGTCAAAGGCTATTATCGCTACTACATTCGTGCACTTTGAAGGCGCGGGTTGACAGCGTTCTTACTCTATAAAAGAAAAAGACCACTCTTTAATTGGTGTGTGGCGATAAAAGTTAACAATTTACCAAAAAATTATTTTAGACAGGAATGAGAAAGAAAAATATCTGGGGAACGTTAATATAGGAGAAACAGTATGCCGTACCATTTAAAAAATAAGTGGAACAAAACTTAAATCCTGGTAGTAGTAAATAATATGTGATATGGAATAAGTAATCTTTTTAAATTTATTAACTATTTACTATGTATAGAGATGACGAGATAAATCTGGAATTTTTTAGGTCGTACTGGAGAAAAGTTGAAAGACCCCCTTATGGCAAGTGCAATACCCTATTAGGTAACACAATAAATTAGATTCACATGATCCACAACCTACAAATATTAATAAAGCAACACTGCTGTACTCGAATCTCTTTGCGACAGAAAATATCCAACAGAAATTATTGCATTGCGTAGCTACAAAAAGGCGTAGTTAAAAAGTAAACTTGTTAAGCTACCTAATCGCAAGAGAAGTGATAAATTCCTCAAATTTAAAGAGAAGATCACTCAAGATTTTGCCAAAAAAATGGGCATGGTGAGGTGGATAGTTAGTCTAATAGTGCACCAGTACCTACACTATAAGTCTTCCTTTCTAAGGAATAGCTAACTGTTGATTGAGAATAATAAGATGGACAAGAAATTAAAAACTTTCTGAGATTCTTTTCGAACAAAAAAAAATTATATGGTACAAACGTTAAATCGCTAAAATACCGTTGAGTCTACCAAAATACCTCTAAAGTGCCTACCGTCATGCTCACGAAGTTCCCCGCCTAGGTAATTATATTGGGGCTTGTGAGCAGCAAAGAAGTTGGTACGTCGCCCCTCTTCTTAAAAAAAAAGTTTTGAGGCAAACACCGATAGCTATATTAACGTGCAGGAAATTGTCCTGGATAGAGGAGGTGATTGCTAGGCGGGAGTATGTGTTTCAGCAGAACTCCGCTACAGCCCAGAAAGCAAAGGGAACCTAGATATTGCTATGCAACAATTTGTATTATCACTAGTCTCTCGACTTGTGGTCATCCTCAAGCGCTGACTACATTTTTTTACTACTACGTAGTAGTGTGGGGTATGATCGAGGCGGTAGTTGATAAGAGGCATTGTGATACCAAAGCAGCTTAAGGTTATCCATTATGAAGATAATGACAAATATGGATAAGAAAAAATTTGTTAGTCTAAAACAAGTTTAAGAAGGTCGTTGTTGCTGAAGGAGGATTGAATAACATAATTCTCAATATTACTTTGTATTAAGGTTCATGTAAATAAATTCAATTATTTTAATATTAAATTATTTATTTATTCAGTTTTCGAATTTCAACTTTGTATAATGCAATACAAACTTTATTTTTGAATTTTAAACTCCAAAAATTATAAATAAATATATATAAGTAATAAAAAATGTTCAACTAATTTTTAAAAAGTGATTTCAAATATGGTTTTTAAGAGAATTTTAATAAATCTGGCAATATTTCTATTATTAGGAATAAGAATATAAAAAAATATTTATTTGCTACAAAATGTTTCAAAATCTATAAAATAAAAAACAAATTGTTAATTAAACCAATAAACTAAAATTTTAAAAAAATGCACTGCTAATAAATACACCCAAGATTAAACCTATTACTAAAATATATGGGGGCCAAATTAACTCATGAATTGATCAAGCAGATAACAAAAGCAGGATTCTCAATTGGAAGTATTAAACTAGTGATATTAGATTGGGATTGTATGAAGGAAGCATATCAGCTGATCAACGAAAATTAGAAAAATTTAATTGATAATGCTGCTTTGTGGTACTGAAACAGTAACCATCCCAAACATTACATTAGTATCAATCATTATATTTATATGTATCAGTGTTGTCATGAATTGCAAAACCCCTATTTTTTATGCAAAACTATTAATATATTTTTAACAAATTTTACTTAATTTATATACTTGGTAAGGTGCTAATCTCAGATGTGATCTTCTAAAAGACATGATTATAAAGGACCAGCTATTTTTATGAAGGTATAATTTTGTTTTAATTATTAAACAGTGTTTAATTTAGACTTTAAATGTGTTATTATTTGTACTGCAAACTGTTTTTGAAATTTTTCTTGTTAAACAATACAAGAAAACAAGTGAAGCACATGATTGCATCGATATTTTATTTCGTACTATTTGCAAGAAGCCATCGATAAAAGCCAAATGGCAAATTTTCTAACATCGCCAAAAAACTGCAAATTTTATGGGCCGAATACAGCATGTGACCTCATTTCGTAAACAATCTCCGTTACATCAGAAACTTTCATCACTTCAGCTGTTTGCGGACTCCGAGTGCGATCAGAGTCCTATGCAATTTCTTTACATTTATTTATTTTCCTAGTATATCATTTAATACAAGTAACCATTGCCTTTTTAATTTTACCTTAATAATGTGCCATAACCAACAGAAACAAAAATCTTTAGCATTATAGGTTGGGAGTGCTAAAAAACCTTTTTATATTCTGAGTTGACGGTACATGTATTTTATTATATGTTCCGTATTGTGTTTTCCAGGTCATTTGCAAAACCCCATTTGCTTCGTAGACGACAAAAAGTGTATTGCCTCTCACGATATTGTAAGGACATTTGACTTTGCATTTTTCAAGCAAATCGAATGTATACAAAATACTTTTTGAGCCATAAATAACCCAATTCTTTCATAGAAACTTATTTCATGTTGCTATTTTTATTACAGAATGTACTTTTACGATAGATACGCTGACGACAAACAGAGTAAGTCAATAATTAATTTTGCATTATTTTTTTTATTAACAATTTTTATTTAAATTATAACACATAGAGAAAAATAAGAAAATTTCATAATAATTGACAATTGTTTAAAGGTTAATCTAAATAAGTACTTAATTAGTGTTGTAATTAAGTGTAACATTTTTACATTCTATTTTTCTTTATGAGTAAAACTCGGATGGCAAAATGCCTAATAATTTTGACTATTTTTATTTATAAATGCCTTTTGCGCTTATAACAGTTATAACTGCCTATTTAGTCACATACATTTGGTTTTTTATAAAATAAATAGCAGCAACAAAAATCCATTTCATTATTACCTACATTAATTACTTGTTCCCGGTGATCTGTTAATCCCTTACCGAGAATTCGACCTGAAAATGTATACCTACTTTAGTGTTACCTACTTTGTTTGGTGATTTGCATCCATTTTCATTCATTCTTACAAGAAGGTTTCTTTCTGCCACAATGGCAAAAGTACGTTCTTCTGTCACAAATTAGATACATTTGTTATTTCAACTGATGGTTTTGCGCTTTTATTGTAAAATATATGAGAAACCAATGAACTTCGAGAAAAAGTATTTTGTTACTCAACACACTAACGGACTCTTTCGTAAAAGAGCAATCGAAAAGAAAGTGGCCGCCCCAAAAACTCCATTACTGAAAACGTTTGTGTCAACATCTAATCGACAATCTGAGTTTTCGTTTGACTTATGTAAAGCCTTTTACTAGCCTTTGCTAGAATTCCGTTATGAAAATTACAAAATTCGTTATTGCGGACATTTTTCTAAAAGCATTTCAAACAAAATTAACCAAATGAATCAACGCTCAGAAGAAATTATTTCAACAGAGTTTACGAATCCACAATGGATGAAATTCGAAGAAATATGAAAGGCAAGAAGATTTAGATATCAATAGATGAGCCAACAGATGCTACAGTAAGGTAAGTTAGAAATTACAAGCCTTAGCTTCTCTGTATCAATACAACCTGATTTTTCAGGCACATCGCCAATGTAATTGTTGGATCTTTGGAGCCAAATCAAGCATCTAAAATTTATTTGTTAAATGCCGAATCTCTTAAGTGGGTAAATAGCACTACAATCGCACAATTATTCACTTCCCTGTCACTACTTTGGCCAGAGAAAATTCTTCATGCAACGTCCATATGTTCATAAGCTGCTCCATATATGAAAAAAGCAGGAAATGCTTTGAATGTATTATTTCCATGTATGTTGCATTTGACATGACTTGTCCATGGAATGTTTAAAGCGGCAAAAATTTGTATAACATTCTTATTTTGTTTGAACGCTTTACGAAATAATTACAACAGTAATTACGGGAATATTAAAAAGTTCGTTCGTATCTGCTTCTAGCTTACTTTGGCGGCCTGCAGCTCAGTGGATTCTTTAACGAAAGGTATGTTTAAATCTTTGTGCATAGCTTGGTGTCGTATGAACAAAGGTGCATCAAATATATTACATAGTTTTTTTGACTAAAACGTTGAATAATAGGTATATATTATTATTGGCCTAAATATCGTTATTGCTTTATATGTCTACACTAGCCTTATAATCAGTGTCTTAATTTTCAATGAAGAGTGGTGCTTTTCTTCTTAGTAAGTAATACATTTGTTTTATTTTGAAGGTAATATTAGTAGTAGTTCCTGCTAACAATAATTATATCTAACATGTGTACAGTACGAGATGTAAATATGAAATAATTGTATTTATGCTCTAAATGTAGTGTAGAAAATTGCAGAGTAAAACGTCTTTTATGTAATTTTTTTCCCAATCCGTATAGTTATATTAAAGCTTTATAAAAACCAATGATATGTTTTTTTAAACAAACAAAGACATATTAGTTACTCTTTTAATTATATTTGCAGACTTTTTTGAAATGCATCGGATAGCAATTCTAAAAATATTACCCATAACCATTTTACTGTGTAAACTGTAACCCCACAAGAACTCACAAAACACATATAAAAAACAAAAAACGCACTATGTAATACAGGCACCCTGCAAATTACAAGATTTGCAATGTATGCAAGAAACTAGTAGCAGTTAAAAATAGAGTCACTAAAATACCCCAACAAATTAAGTCATAGCCAACCAGCACAAGTAAACACATTTATAAAAACTCAAAGATATAACAAACTACTACTTTATACTACCATCACCGAACATACGCACAAACAGTTCAATAAAATAACCAAACAAATATAGAAAACCAACTTTCTTAAATGAATTTGAAAACATGTCTGCACAACCAATAAGCCAAAATAGAATGATCCTTAACTACACAGTCATCGGGAAACGAAATATACTTAAGATTCATAAAGCGGAAGTGCTGAATCGCAAGCAGGAAATAATAAAATTTTAAATTAAAACTAAATTAATAATCTGTTAATTTCAGATTACACTCCACAAATCTGGCAATATTCAATATAGTGCAACATATCACTTACAGCTGTCCTCATATCGGCTTTGTAATAATAATTCATAAATCTATCTCGTACCACAAATTACTTAATTGCAAACAGATAAATTCAAGTAGCTAGTTTTAAAAAAGGCCAATTCATGGCTTTTAATTGTTACTGCTACGTACACGAAACATACATATATAAATAGAAATATTTTTTTGGGGAATGCTGGAATGCCAAATACATTTTGAGAGTCAACAATAATTACAACAAAAATAGAAATGTGTTATGGGCAATGAGTGACAATAAATACGGTATTCTAGTAAAGCGACTTTATGAAACTTTTGATCTTCTTCATAACACGTAAAATACCAAGAAGCAACTGTATAATAGAATGCAACTATAATTTCACCCCAAACTAATTACAAGAAATACTGACTGAATATCTTTCTAGCGCTACATCGAAAACGTAAACCTTAATTTCTGACTAAAATGTCCATAAAATGTAGAATGGAACAGCTTAGTGCTTTATTCAATTAGAACAAGAAACAGCCCCACAGAATAAGCAACATACAACAAATACCACAAATATACCATTACGTATTCGTCAAGCTAAGTCAAAAGTTAAAATTTTACAGACGAATAGGTTTACAATCAACTAATTAGAAAATTGAAGCTCTTAGTGCCCTTTGAATAATACATCTATCTGTATACGACTACACACTATAGAAACAGCCAAAAAATTAAAAAGGACGTAGATATCTGACTTCCTATCCGTAAAGTTAATAGAGGGTCAGTACGTTCTGATAAAAAAAAGCAAATTTATTTGCCTCGCATTTAACCGAAGTCTCCACAAATCTTTGACGCACCATGCCAAATGCTTCCACCTAGAAAATCTCTCACCTATAGAAGTAAAGGAAAAGATAAAATAACACAATCACTAGACAAGTACCCCAATACCTACCTAAAAAAGCCATCGCTCTCCTAACAATTATGTTTAATGGCATGCTAAGGCGATAGCTTTAGGAAAGCATTATAATATTTTTCTACAATATCAAAGTATGTTGATATACTAATGATACAAATGTCAAGAAAGTCCTGGAAGAGCCATTGTCTTATATTATTATATATTAGTCTGTTATCCATCACAAGTGAGGTTTTTGAAAGATAATTACCAAACAACTTATATATAGATCAAGAGTTTTTAGCACTATTTTCTAATCACAAATTTGGGTTTCTAAAATCCAACATGTCCACAGAATAGTTAACACGAAATCCAGAAGTCTAAAAATAATAAATTTTGTATTATTTTATATTATTTCTTTATATTTAGAGGTCATTAATAAGCTATGGCAGGTAAATTTTTTAAACTACAAAAATTATTGCCCCACAAATAGTGTCTTCTCATAAAATTATATTTATATAACAAAAACTTTTCTGTTGAGCACTCAGGTCAGCAATATAACTTCTGCCTTATTAAATCTGTAGTTTCTAAAGGGAGTTCATTAAAACCACTGCTTTTACTCATATATAGAAAATGTATCTAAAACTAAACACCAAATTCGCTTTTTTTGTTGATAAGGTGGCTGTTATTTGTAACAAGAATAATCCCTTAAATCTACAAAACCAATTCGACCTGCTTCAAGACTGGTACACTAAATGGACAAACAAAAGTTAATGCAACCAGATTTATTCAAGTTACATCCACCTCGAACAATAAACAATAAGCGAGTGCCTGTCGCAACAGAAACAAAGTACTTTAACTCTAATTTGTATGACAAACTCGCTTGAACACCTAAAAGAACACAACTTGACATTTTCGACAAATGCAATGACTTCTCTGCAAAAAAATTTTAAACAACAAAATATTGCTGTGCAATATTATACTGAAACCAATATAGTTCTACGGTCTTTAACTCTGGGGATGTGCGAAGCTTTCGGCAAATAATGTTGTACTAGAAAATCCAGCCAGCTACGCTTGGCTGCTATAGAGAATGCAAGTGTCACGAACTTTCTGTAGCCATCGTTACTATTGCTGCCCTCCAACGATTGAGCCAGTCACGAATTCCGTCTCACTCTGGTGCATCGCCGTAATGGGCGTTGACGTTATGCTGACATTACGAAATATATGGCAACGATCGTTCGTGTATTTCCGCGTGGGCTCCAACGCGTTACTGTGGCAACCAATGCTTTTTACATGGCCGGGGACCGGGCACCTCCGCATAGTGCTTTAAAGATATATAATATTTGATCACAAACCTTTTATGGTACGTAGATGACCAGCCCATAAAGACCAAACATTTCCTTTGTTCATCATCATCATTTTCAACCTGTTTTATTCCATCTCTGGATATACGCCTCTCCAATATTTTGTCACTCCTGTCTATTGCTCGTGTTTATCATCTATTGCACTCCCGCTAATTCCTGGATATCATCCTTCCATCGTGTTTTTGGGCTTACTGTTTTTTTTTTGGTTATCCGTTGTCGCCTTTTTGTCACCTTTCTGGTCCATCTTTCGTCTCCTGTTCTCATTAAATGTCTAGCCCATCTTTACTTCTGTCTTGTCACATATTTTGCCGCGTCTATTACCCTTGTTTTTTTTTCTAATCCATTTGTTTCTTTTTCTGTCTTGCAATCTTACATTCAGCATTAATCTTTTCATTTTCTTCTGTACAATTTGTATTGATTTTTTCTCAGTTTACGTTCTAGATTCTTTTCAAACTTTTTTGCATTTGTTAAACATCTTCTGTCTTTTCTTTTCATTTGTGATTTTATTACTTTTTCTTGTTTTGTATTGATGACTATCTTTGCTCTTACTAGTCTATGGTTGTTCATTTGTATTAGGCTGAGGACTGTTACATCTTTATTATATTTCTATTGTTTGTTATAATAAAGTCTATTTTATTATTCACTATGCCGTTTGGGCTCTTTCAAGTCCACTTTTGTTGTTGTTTCTTTCTAAGAAATGTGTTGTCTTCAATTTTTTGTTGGCCTGTACATGTTTGTCCATTTTGATGCCTTCCAATTTTTGCATTAAGGTCTCTTATGATGAAATAGTACTGTGTTTGGTTCTCTTCTAATGCTCTTCTTATGTCATCGTACATCTCTTCTACTTCTTCATCGTTGTTCGCTTGTTGGAGCGTATGTCTGAATTATTTTTAGTTGGCATCTTTTAAAAATTTGAAGAATTATATATGCTACTCTAGGTAATATTGATACAGTGGTTTTAATATTACATGACCATTTGTTGTGAATTAGAAAGCTCACTCCTGTTATGTTATATCTATTGCTACTGTATAGTATGTTATTTGTTTTCAGTATAATTAGCTCTTCTTTTCTTTTTAACTCATTGATTTCCACGTCTCTTTTTATGCGCGACAGTTTTTTTTCTAGTTGTAGGACTCTGTCCTCTACTTTTAGTGTTATTACATTGTATATTGCTATGTTCAGTTTTGTCGTTTTTATCTTCGTCTTTGGTGACGTTTTGAAGCAAACCTTTTTAAAGGTGTGGGATTTCCCTCTATCAGTACTACTCACCTGGAATATAATTTCGCTGTTTCTAAAATTCGCCACGATGACTGAAGGTTTGTTGGACTTGATTTTCCACGGGTTGGAAGATGGTTGGGGATAAGAGGAAATAAAAAGGTAAGAATGATTTTATGTGGACATTCTTTTGGAAAGGGCGGTCAGAGAAAACTATGAATTTCGCGTGGACAGGATCACCACTTCCCGAAGGAGGTATGCACCTTCCCGGTGCCGCTAGGTGGTACCTACCCACTACCCATCCTACCCACGACCCTTATTTCCTTTGATACAACTGATATACTAAAAAGGACTAATTTGAAGAACAACTGGGTAGCAAACTTGTACTACTACCCATACGAAAACGAACTGCAATAATAATCCAACTCTACACTAATTCGTCAATTACAAGGAGACACCACAGGACATAGTTCCAAGATTTCTTATATCTGTGAAATAATAACAGAAAAGGGGAATGTTTCTCTTGCAAGCTAATGCAGCTTACATCACATTTACTTATTACTCTGTATAGAAGCAAGATTATCTATAAAAAAACTTATTTAAGACAAAGGTCTTTGATACCAATGGTTTCATTCTATGACAGTAAGCTATAAAACCAGAATAAGTACTTAAAAATCTTTAAAAAGGGTAAGCATAAAATAAAGAAAATTATTTGCAAGACATTGGGAAAGGCAAAATTCTAACACGTATGAAAATGGTTTTAAAAACAAATGAATAAGCCCAATAACTAAAAACCTTGAAATGTAATAAATTTACACTTAAATTGTTATAAAAAGTACAAAAAACTATTAGCGACTATAAAATGTATTCTTTTACTGATACGGTATTTGGCACCTACCTGATATATAGCAAAAATATGCAGATGTCGATGGAGATTACTTTGTTAAGTGCATTCTAGCTTTGTATAAATAAACCTTAATGTTTATTTCAATAGGTCGTAAATTATATTATGCACTTAATAGTACTGCGCCTTTCAAGTTTCCGAGTAAATGTAGTTTGGAAACTTCAAATCTGTTTACGTAGAGTTTAAGGTTATTCGTGTTTATAGATCTGTTGCTCTATTTAGCATTTAATTAGTTTAAACAGTAAATACCTCGTTAACTATTGCCCGCATTACCAAAATATTTTATTATTGTTTTTTTAAAAGTGTAAAGAAATGTTTACTAAAATCGCTGGTGTATTCTATTTTTTATACTATTCTGTCAGAAACGTATTTTAAAATTTTAATACTTGTACATCTTTAGTTGCTTTATAGTACGAGTGCATTTTATATTTAGATATATGTACTGGTTACTAAAAAAGAATTTTGCATTTGAATAATAAACGTCGCTTTTTAATATTATTGCTATTAAGTGCTAGTCGCTCCTGGCGTTGTTCCAAATGCACTTGATATATATTTCATACCGGTAAATGCATTTTTATTAGTGCTGAAAGCACGAGCAGTTAAGAGCTTATTTTTAGGTTCAACTCAAACCCATTAAACAAACAGGTCATAGATAGAAGCATCTGGTATTTATAAAAGAAGAACTATTAATTAAGATTTTGCAATAACAAATTATTAATTTTAATATTCTTAGATTTATTGGAATTGCTACGAATCGATCGGAAAAACAATGTTTTAAGGCCCAAATGCCTTTTGTATTTTAGGAGCCATAATTAGCAAACATTTAATTATTATTAAATACTTTAAGCATAATTTTGCGATAAAAGATTGTAAAAAAATATTTCAACTTAGTTTTAATTTTAATTTCTTAATTATAATTAAATTAAAATTTTTTTACACTTTGGAAGGTGAACGAAGAGAGGCGCGATTTTTGAATGTTTTAAGTAAGGATGTTTGAAGAGGATTTCTCCATAGGGTAACTTGATGACTTTTCTTTAGTCAGTATCACAATGTCAGAACATAATATAAAATCGCCGATTACTCAACAGATTATTATCAAGTCTATTACGAAAGAGGTTGTAAATTCTGAATTTTTAGAAGTTTAATGTACAATTTGAGAACAATACCTTTAAAACTTAAATATTTGCGCGGCATCATCAAGTTTTGAGAGGACAAAAAGCAGTTTAAATAGTTCATTTACGTTACCTAAGACCCAGCGTGTTTAAGATGAATATTCGTATTGTTCGACGCGATCTCGAGGATAACTACTAATTAATGATTGTTTATTCCTTTAAAGTCGGATATGCTACTGCAGTTCTTAGACGCAAAATATTCTAAAACGTTATCCTTTTTACTACAACGCCCAGTTCCATATAGTTGTTCAAACTGGACAAAGAATTAATAATTTGTCTAAACTACACTAGAACGATTGGATGATGATGTTGCTGTTCAAGCGTTGGTGCACGATTGGCCAGTGCCATAACCAACATTTTATAATATTAAATTCAAAAAACTGTGCTTTAGTTAAAGAACACATGTTTCTATGTCAGTAGATTATGTAGAAAAATAACTTTTTGTATTTTTTTGGCAAAACCTTTAAGGGTTTTGTACGATAACAATTCAATGTATATCTGATCAAAGTGTAGAAATAAAAAAATATTTAAAGTATCATTTCCCTACTATGAAAAACAACTTGAAACGAAAGTAATTGATAAACAAAAATATAAATTAATAACATTACAAGACAATACAACAAAGTGTCTCTCTAGCATAAAACTGATAAATAAGCTAGGTCATTTAAAAAATCTGCAGCCTAGGAAATTTAGAGAAAAGTTGAAGAGGCCAAGTAAAAAAAATTTGTATAACAAAAAAAATAGGAGACTTTACTGAAATAAAGAAAAATGCGTATATAAAATGAAATACAAATCACAGACAAAAAAAAGAAAATTTTACGTAAAAATAATAGAGAAGTGAAAATAACGGTGTTAAGCTATGAGTTATCACTGATAGTTCTCCTTTAGGATACTGGCGTATTGGGTGCTCTACTTCATTAAAGGGAAACAAGTTTGAACAGAGAACTAGATTGAGGTTTTGTTGGTTTGGAAAAGTTATGTAATTAATGAGGGTAATTAGTCTATCGTCTTTAGAATTAGGGCATTGAGGATGTTTATCTATTTCAATAGCTTTAGGAATGCTTTTGCTGGTGGGATGGGATATGGAAGAAAGTGTCTTGGAATTAAAAAATTTTCAAAATTTTATAAATTTTCAATATTATATGGTTTTTCAAAAAAACCACAAAAACAATACTCCCTTACGACCTATTGGCAGCGCGTATAGTCGTCTCAAACACAACTTAGACAAATTCTTGGACAAAATACACTTACAGCACAAGTCTAATCATATGTCATATCTCACTACTTCTTAGAAAATCCTTTCCCATATGTAAAGATGACTAGCTTTGATGTTGTTACCCTGTTTACTAATATCTCCCTACCAAAGATATCTGACTATCGTTTGGTTTTAAGTAACATTTGGACTAATTTGAAAAGTCGATTCTGTGCTATTAGTATTCACAGAAGCCTAGCCATTGCCCATTGTATATAGGGACAAAACAGTATAAATTACTACATTTATCATAGCAAATACAAGGTCTGTCTGAAAAGTAATGCGCCCTATTTTTTTCTGCCGCTATTATCCGTCGCACAGCGTTATCGCTTACATTGAAGGGCAGAGGGGAGTCTGGAAACACAGCGCGACCCATGCCAGTCAGCTCCGAACTCTTGGAGCATCACAGTGCCCGTTTTAGTAAACCTTTGTTTGAGTGCTCTGTCGAAATTAAGATTGAACAAACTCTCGAGCAGCGATACGCGATAGTTTTTTTTCAAAATTGAGAAGACGCCGTCGGAGACTTTTGAGTTGCTTCAGAAAGCTTTTGATAAGAACTGCATGTCATATTCATGTCATGTTCATGGAGAGTCGTGAGGAAGTCTCCGACGAACAACGATCAGGTCGCCCCTCAACGTCGCGAGATGAAAGTTCGGTTGACAAAGTGCGCGCATTGTTGAACTCTGATCTAAGAATGTCCCTCAAAGGACAGAATTTGGGGACCCTGCAGAACATCAAGGCGGCTACGACGAGGTTACTAAAAGACATCCCAGTGAAGGACTTCCAGGACGTACATAAAGCATGGAAATCTCGTTGGAACAAGTGTGTTGAAGCAGGAGGGATGTATTTCGAAGAATGTTAAGTAATTGTACAAATCAGTTCAATAAATTTCTTAAAACAAAAATGGGCGCATTACTTCCCGGACAGACCTTGTAATGGCACATGTTTTTAAATTACAGATTAATTATAAAGATATTTTATGACCGAAATTTGTTTATGTTTACAGGTATGTAGAATATTCAATAAAAAACAAAATATACTTTTAGATTTACATTTTTAAGATATCTCTTACGTTTGCTTTTCCCGTTACGTAAGAAAACGAGTTGACTAAAACTTTTTTTTTCTTATCGCGATACTAACATTGAGACTAGAGATAGGCAAAGTGACTCATCTCTGGGATCAGATCAAGATCGCTCACTCACCAAAAAGAGCTAGCTTTTTTTATAACTCATAATTTATTCTTCTGCTACATCTATGCCTACTAGCTATATCAGTGAGGCTATTACTGCTACCATTATCAAAGGCAATTGTAATAAATTTTTTAATTTAATAACGTTTTATTTGAATTTTATTTTTCCCTAACAGTAGCGGTATTTCCCCTTTCCTTCTTTGGTAAAATGGTACCAAATATCACCGGACAACCTACTAGCTCTCACTGCCATTTCGTTCTAAAATAACAACAAAATATTATAAATAACGTAAATAGCTTAAATATTATATTATAAATGTTTTAGATAAATATTACATACCAAACTGTATAAAGGCGAAGCCTGATAGAGAGAATAAGCCTCAAAAATTGAGAAGTTATCGGAATCAGAAACGAGTCGAGATCAAGTTTCGGGAGTGAATCAGATCGAGACGGGAGAACCAAGAGCTGCTCGCACATGCGCAGACCGCAGGACAGGGAAAGAGCGAAAATGAGTGGGAGATCGAAGAGCTACTGCTCTTATTTTGTGAATCATAACTCACTCACTCTCTACTAAGAGCTAGTTCTTTTGAGTAACTCATGAGCGGATCTCCATCTCTGATTGAGACAGCATGAGCTTGATATGACTCTTAACTTACAATAAACCCAGTTATAAGGAAAACTGCACATTGAAAGGGACAAAACGGTTTGTGATGAGTCATTTTTATCAAAAATTAACTTCAATAACAACTATGCACAGGTCGTTGAGACACGCACTAGACAAAAGAATATAAGATGTAAATAAATACTAGGGAAAAAAGGACTTGTCATTTCTATGCGCATATTGTGGGAACTTTCTCTACCACTCAGACAAATTTGTATTTATTCATAAAGAAATCTGTACTGTGCTATCATAAGAATGAAAACTACAAAGGTGGATAGTGCACATAAAGGCGTAAAACGGAAAGACGATTTAACTTCTAACATTTTATTTTTGTAACCGTTTTAGGTATTTTTATGAGTTCTTAATATCCAATAAAAAAACTGTAAAAAAGCATTATTGCAATAAAAAATAAAAACAATTTATCATTAAATCACCTACTAAAAGAAGTAACCAACAACATTTTAGCATTTGTTTATACTTTTAAAAATTAGCAACATATTTTTTTAGCTTGTCACTTGTCAAATACATTAGTAATAAAAACATATTTTGCAGTCTACCCAAAACTTAATAACAACACTTTTCTAAACTACGCGTAATCTCAAAAATTTGTTTTCTAAAAATATTAAACACATAAAAATCGTTATTGGAAGATTAAGACTTTTTGTGATCTTGACTCGTGACAGTGTGACAAACTAGAAGAATTTAATCTTCTGATATCGTGACTCTGGACAATTTCGATTCAACACTTTCGATGTTTGGCTAGCCCAGACCTATCCGTTTTTAGAAGTACTCGAAGTAAATCAGAGGTAAGAAATAAAATTTATGAAATATTTTCAAAGCAATCTTTGGATTTATAAAATTAAAAATAGTTTATCGCATATTTCCATTTTCTCACTCAATAGTTATTTAAAAATAACTGATTTTATTTCACATTTTAAATTTGTCCTCTACTCCATAATATCGTAAGATTCTGAAAGAAAAATGACTGAATAAGAAGTCGTTTGACAGATTGAGTATGTGGAGGAGCTACATCGATTTATATGGCAATTTAATCGTAACAGATATATACACACACATACATAGAACGCAAGCTATATTTAGAGCAAAATGTTAATTTATTTAAAGTAACAAAAAATCAAGTTCTCTTTTATATGGACGAATAAATGAAAGAATGAATTATTAAACGAGGACATAAGGCTAAAATAATAAAGTTAATCCTAGTAAAAAGAAAGCTTTAAAAAAACTTTGAAATTAAAAAGCATAAAAGCAGTCGTTTAGTTAAATTTTTACAACTACTGAATTTGTAGGCGACCTGTTATGTAGTTGTACGAAATGAAAGTAACAAAACCAATTTACGTGAACCATATTAATAAACAACAGACTTAAAATGTTTAACATTATAATTTATGTACTTGAGTGTATTCATTTAAAACTAAATTTTAAATTTAAACTAAATACATTTATTTTATTTATTGTACTATTAAAAACAAAACTATGTAAATATTTATGTAGGTGACATGTTGCCCATCGGGATTCTACCTGGTCCACACAATAATTTTTGCGATAGATGAATGAAATACAATTAAAACCCTAGTTACCTCAAATATACCAAAGTCAAATCCTAAAAGCTCAACTTTATCAACAATGTTTAACTCGAATTTTAACTTTAATAATACTTATCCAATAACTTTTCCTCAGCCCGTATCATTTAGTTACAATAATAAAAGGCTTCTTTTCTTCTGGTTTTTCTTCTTTTAAGTAGGCTACTAGCTCATTTTTAATGGCACAATCGTGCGATACTACGAGCCATGTTGGGCGTACTCCGGGCAGGTGGTTAGCCTAAGCCGTTAATAATAATAAAAGTAATGACAATAAATACATGAATTTAGATCAAAAACTTAAAGATAGCAAACTTACCTTGCAAGCTATTATTAAAAAAAAAGAAAACAAAACAAAATCAAAATCAACAAAAAGCATGATTCAATCAGCACAACAAACGGATATGGAGTACTTATTGAAAGCTGTGTACATCTACCGGGTTACAAACTTCAAAATTATGAGTGACAATATAAATCAAGTTGTCGAAGGCAAAAGGTTTTATTCTAAGTTGCTGTCCAACAACACGCTAAAAATAAATTTGTAAACCATTGATACATACAGGAATCTCTCACTTATGTCAAGAAGACACCATACTTATCAGATGAAAAAGCTTACACAGTCGTTACAAGACATGAAGAAAGAACTATATAACTTAGAAAAGTTAATAAAAATTGACAAAAAATAAAAATGTTTCTGCCACATGTGTTCTTTTGCATCGGTGACCATCCCATTAATTACAAAGGCTTTATTATACAGAGTTTTTGAGTAATGAGAATAAATCCACAAAACAAAATGTATTACAAATATCACTACAAAACTTTAGTAGTCTTCAAATATGCTCCTCGAGCGTCAACACGCTTCGTACGCTCCCTGAGAGTCAGAAACTGAAACATCCTTCAGAGCACGCGTGGAAGCCGCTTTGACAGCATTCAAGATTTCGTGGTGGCGTCCTTTGAGGGCGGTTTTCACTCTGGGAAAGAGGAAAAAGTCTGCACGGGCAACGTCGGGGCTGTAGGGAGCCTGAGGAATCGTTGTAATGCCATTTTTCGTCAGGTACTCTGTAACCACAGATGTGACATGGCGCATTGTCATGATGGAGCTTCCAATCGGTGGCAATTTCTGGTCGCACTCGGTTGGCCCATCTCTTCAATATTTTTAACACTTCCACGTAGAAGGCACTATTGACTGTCTGTCCTTCAGGCACAAATTTCAAGTGGACCACATCGTTCTTGTCAAAAAACACAATCAGCATTGCTTTGATTCTGGACTTGGACATGCGAGCTTTTTTTGGTCGATGCTATTGTAAAGTGTGCCATTCGGTGCTCTGCGGTTTTGTTTCGGGGTCGTATTCAAAAATCTAACTTTCATCTCCGGTAATGACATTGTCAAAAAAACTGAGGGTTTTCTTCAATGCGTTCCAAAAGATCTTTCGAAACGGCCTCACGGTTTTGCATTTGCTCATTCGTCAAAACTTTCGGGACGAGTTTGGCGCAAATCTTCCTCATCCCAAGATCCTCGACGATGATTTTGTGAACAGCCATTTTATCGATCCTTAGCTTATCCGCGATAAAACGAATACTTAAACGCAGGTCCGAGTTCAGCAAATCTCGCACACGTTGTTCGTTGTCTCCAGTTCTTGAGGTTGGCGGGCGACCTGTGCGAGATTCGTCCTCCACGCTCTCCGGCCCTCTTTGAACATTTTGTGCCACCTAAAACTTGAGCTTGTGATAAGCTTTCACTGCCGTACGCTTGCCGAATGATTTCTAGCGTTGATGCACCAGATTTTCCAAAGCGAGCACAAAATTTGATTGCGTAACGCTGTTCAATGCTTTGCTGCATTTTAAGCTTGCACACACTTCTTTGCAGACGTCCGCACCGTGCGTGGTCATGCCTCAACGGAAGCCAGCAGACGACTTCCGCTTGGAGCGTATTCAAGATCAAACCCCCCTCTACCGACTCCAACCGGTCTCAGCGTCCTCTGACGTATATTCGCGTTAGGACAAAAATATTCTCATTACTTAAAATACACACGCTGTATATAAAAACTTAAAAATCAGAAATATATCAAAGCAGTCAACCATTAGAATATCTAACAAAAAAAATCAATTAACTTCCTCCTAAAATGTATGATCCCTTGTATGATCTTTCTCAAAACTATCTTAGCTACTCATAAATTATTGCAAAAAGAACTAAAAATAATGATAAAGTTACAGATAAACTTACCACCTTCTTGAATTGTAATGGTGGTAAGGTTCTAACGCTCGGCGTGGGAGCACGGTCTGCAAACAGCACTGTGACCGCCATTATTACCCCTTATTCGAAATGAACGCAGGTACTCAATTATTTTTAGTAACTGAGTAACTGAGTAGGCTACCTGGCAGGCACCAGAGAGCTCCTCGAAATAAACTCGGGCCCGTCTGCAACGCAGCCTGATCCTCAACTACGGGACCACGTTGGCAAAACCCTCTTGAATGAATTTATAAATATGTTTTCTCAATTGCTAAATAATACTGACTATGCTCACTAGAGTTATTAGTAAATTAGCTCAATAACGGCTAATTCAATGCGAATAGCGCCATGAAACTCAAACGGACTTACAAAGAATATTTATAAAGTAACCCTACTTTTAACCTGCAGCAAAATTAATATACTATTTATTTCCAAACGCTGTTCTATATCTCACACAGTAATAAAAATACTCCACTATAACTTACTTTATGCACATCATCTGGACGAAACAGCACATGCAAACTTTACAATAATCATTAGATTTGTGATAGGTCATCATCAATTACTATCTTATAACACTAAAAAAAAATCCACAGCATCTCAGTAAAAGTTAATTTACTTATCTGGTCACTAATTATTGGAACATTCCACTGTGCACTTAGGCAAACCATTACAACCGATAAATATAAATAATTAGTACTCTTACTTGAATCTTGCTTTCTAGAAACTGAAACGCCAAGCATATTACCTGGGGTTCCCGAATAATTTTACTCAAAGGGCGAACAATCAGGATAACCTAAGTTCCATGTCGACCCGCAAGCCAACCTATTGGCGTACTTACGTAAAATCTCTGATCTAGTCGACCTTGCGATCACCAAAGGTATTTTAGACATACATAACCAAACCAAAAGCAACTTCGACCTAGATTTAGTTCACCACACCACCAAAACTTTTTTACCGCTAAAATCCAGCCCACAAAATACACACACATCTATCATAATCATCGAAATTGTAGAGTAACTCATAAAACTAATTCAAGGGGCTGTCCGGCAAGCTACTCCAATTAACCACAAAAGTGCACACGAAATTCACAATATATTAATATAAGACAGCTTGTAGTCGAAAAACACAGAATCTGCGCTAAATGGTAAAAATCTAGAAATCCTTGAAACAAGACTACACTAAATAATTAAAATAACCAACTTCGCAATGTTACCAAGGAAAACAGAAATGCAACATTTCCACTCTATCCCCGAAAAATCATAGTATATATACAAATACCACTCATACGAAAGTTGGATAGAAGCTGGGTTAGATCAAATAAAGAAAAAGCAAATACTTTTGTAGAACAGCTCGAGAAATATTAACCATTTCCATATAATAATACTAATTTTGACTAAGGATTATTTCAACTTGCCTGAGCAATTATCTCTACCTCCTAGGCCACTTTTAGGCGCAAAATTATACAAAGAATTAAAAATAACCAGCTCATTTAAAGCCCCTGGCTATGATTTTATTGTAGTAGATATATTAAGACAAAATATAATATTAAAAAAGAAATAGTGCTTGCTATTTACCACTTTTCTCCTCAATAAAAATTTGTATTAATAATCATGATAGCTAAGCCCGGGCAAGCTTCATAAAAAACCGCCTCTTTTCGGTCGATAAAAAAAGTATTACCTCTATTATCCAAAATATTTAAATGGTTACTGCCATATAAAATTAAGGAAATAACACTTGCAGTGATAATTTCTATTAATTAGTTTGACTTTTACGAAGAGCATTCGACTCTCTAGTAATGTGATAGAATAATTAACTACATTAAGAAAAACTTTGAAAGTAAAAATGTGTACCTTGATATTTTTGGGTATCCAGCAAGCTTTGTTCAAAGAATGGTATTGCGAGTTATCATAGTTACCTCACCAAATCCTCCTCTTAAAATCCTATCAAAGACAGTTCCAAGTTCAGTTCAAAGGTACGCTATCAAACTACCATACCAGCTTCGGTGTCCCGTAAGGAACTGCCCTTGGTCTTTTTCTTTATTTTCTCTATACTAAAGATTTTTCAACCACAGAAAGTACCTTAATTGCTACCTTTGGAGGTAATATTGCAGTAATGTCATCTGATACCAACGCGGATTACGTATCAGAAAAACTTCATTCACATCTAAATCTATAAAGCTGGCTCAATCAGTGATAGATTGAAGTAAACATCACAAAATTAACTCAAATTACTTTTACTCAAATCTCCATTTACAGTCATCTTATCCCAATAAAACTGAGATGAAATACTTAGATCTTTATCTCAACTAAAAACTGGCTTGCAAAGACAGCCATCCAATTTAAAGAGAAGAGTATGCACTGACTAATTGTGTGTAAATCCCATATAATACTAGAAAGCAATATATTGCTATATAAAATCAATTTAACACCTATATGGTCTTATGGTATTGGGCTGTAGGGATGCATAAAGCCATTCAACACCAAAGTTTTACAGTTTTTTTCAATCTAAGGCACTGCATATTCTAACCAACGAAACTGGGTACGTCAGTAATCAAACCTTCCATGACGAACTCAAAATTCCTTTTATTACTGATATTGAGAGTAAAAAATCCAAACTAAATAATATCAACTAACTCCTACCTCTTCTCTCACTAGCTTGTGTTGAATAAACAACGGTTGGAAGGCATTGAGTGAGTCTTAGAGGCCCACTTAGGACATTAAAGCGCTGTCACTAGAAAGCGGCCGTTAGAGCGCGAGAATATTAAAACGCGAGAAAACTAGAGAGTGGGGATATTAGAACGCCAGGACATTGGAGCGCAAAATATAAAATTACATAAAGGAGCAATATTAAGCATGATAAAAGTAAAATTTAAACCTTTTAACCATTAGTATATATGTACATATGTCATGCATATAAACATAGTGATTTAAAGCTTTCTTAGCCTTGCGACCTTTATTTGTTTATTAATTTTTATTTTTTTGTTTAATTTGGTTACAATCCGTTTGCTGTTTATTCATTCGTAGCTTCACAATGATGTTTCGTTAGGTAATTATTTAGTGTAAAGTCCTTCTCAAGAGTAATGTACATTACGGTGTAATTTAAAAGCCATTATTTATCTACCGCTACCTAACGACTAGCCAATAATTTTGTCATAATATGGAAATGCCCTCTCTTGTAAAATTCCTTTAAAGTGCAGTTTTCAGTTTTAACTTTTCTTTGCGATAATTAAACTTGTTCTCCAAGCTTTAGTTGCGCGATATTGTTTCTTGTGAAGGTGGAGTGCGAAAGCGTTTTATCTCAAAAGGGTAAAGAAAAACTTTGTTTAGATGATTACATGTATCGGTTCGATCGGAACAGTGCCTGTGAAACAAAAAAAATTGGAGATGCCCAATCAAATCTTGCATTCCGTTTTTAAAATATTTTTTTGCAACAAGTGAACCAACACTCACCGCAAGTCGAGTTGTAAAAACCATGGAGACAACTTCGCAAAATAATAATCACTGTATCAGTCAAAATTATGGTATGGTACTGTGCTCAAGTGGCGTTGCCAAGCAATAGTTTTCTCAAGAAAATCACTTTTTAAGGATGCATTGGTTGTTCTTGATATTCTTTTGGATTCCCGTTGGTCGGAATGCGCCAGTTTTGCTTATTTATCGTTTCACCCAATGCGAAATGCGCCTCATCGCTGAAAATGATTTTCGATGATAAATTCAGAACAATTGAACGATATTGGAAGAGCCACTTAAAGAACACACATCGGTTGAAATAGTCAAGTGGCTTGTGTTCTTGAGTTAATTTGACCTTATAACCGGGTAAATTCAAATCTTTGTGCATAATACGACTGGTCTCCGAAATGCTCAATGCGGTAGACAAATTATTGAGAGTTTTGGGTCCTCTTTCACAATCTCTTTTACCGTAGCGATATTTGCCGGTATGTGAACATTTTGGTTGTCCACTCTTTGGCATGTCACCAACAGAACCAGTGGTTTTAAATTTTAGCAGAAAACGACCGATGGTAGCTTTATTTTTGTAGTTTCGCGGTTTTCAATCGAAAACTGCGTAGCAAAAAATGACAAACCTTAAACTAAAAAAATGACGCTAGGTTAGTAGAAAATAATCATGGCGTCTGTGCCAAATTGACATTTACTTTCCTGCATTCCTGATTGCGGACCCTTTATTTTAAAATATTTTAGTAGTTTTAAAAGTTTTTGTTTTTTGCTTTTACTTTACGTTTATTATATGTTTTCTTTTGCAAACCTCTATATATTTACTATCATTTAATCTTACTTTTGGATTTAATTTAAATGCAATATACATTATATGTTTGGATTTTATTAAACAGACATTTTTTGTGATCTTCTGTTATAGAAAGCAGCCAATCTTTCTATAATAAAATGACATCTGCAGTGATAAGTACAATATTTTCCAAAAGAAGCGTTTTTATCCCAAAAATTGAGTACCAAAATATTAATTTACTTATATACGTATTTCTCCTAACTAAATTTTATGATACTATAGCGACTAGTATATTATATTGTTAAAAATAGAGACATCAAGTGTACAGACTCTGACACTTACCGAGTGCTTAGGTCAGTTATGATATCATTTTGCTTTTTCGTTCGCCAGAGTGTAATGAACCCACTGGAGTCTGATGTATATATCCAATGGTAATTATAATCATTCTTTTATTATCAATAATAAACAGTAATTATTATCAAACACCTTATTAAATACGCCACTGTTTGATTCAAAATGACCTAATAGCAGAGCATGGTTACTAGAAAATTCACAGAAAAAATCCAAACAAGAAGTGAAGATCGCCAGCGATTGAAAGTGTGACAATTGTTTTAAAAGTAGTAGAAACTGTTCTTCGTTTTAGTGGTCAAGCCGGTGACCTTCCAAAGTGGAAATTACTTATTTTGGCATAGTTTTGCGTGTACCATATAAATAAAATTGTGGAACAATCCGACAGAGAAGTAAATTAGAAGAAGGATAAAAATAAATTCCTACTGTTACTGAAGTCGCCAGTGGTCTCATCGGTCAGGGCGCTTACAATGTTTGTAAGTGATTTATGATAATCGCTTGAACTATGCTGTTGCAGAAATTTTATTACGTAAAGTATACGCCAGACGAAACAATGACCGCATTCATGGCTACAGTGAAAAGAGTGGAAATAGTAACCAAGGTGTTCGTTACCCAACTATGCAACACTGTTATCGGCGTAAGGTGGAAAACTAGAAGAAGAAAATATTATGTTTAAACTTACGGCTAGCTTAACAGAGTATAACCTTAGACTCAATTCTAATGTAGACAGCATGACACCTGCGTTGGTAGCTCAGAAGATAAAGAAGAGTTGAACGATTAGTTCAAATGCTTTAATTATGACGAACTCAAACATAAACAAGTATGAGTACAGAAGGCTGAAAAACCTAAAGAAGAAATTCGCCAGCACAGGAAATCAGCGCAAGTCAACACTTAACTAGTGGTTAGATGACCGAATCCGTCGCTTATATAACAGACAAAAGTGACTACTTTAAAATACTGAACGTGCATGGCAAAGAAACGATACAAATAAAGCCTAGATTAACAACCGGCTTTTTAAAATTGACCATAGTAGACGTCCTCTGTATACCAAAAATAAACAAAAACCTGTTCTCTGTGGGGCACGTACGCAATTATGACCTTGTCACCACCATAACAAAGAACAGAATTGACCTGAAATTCGATGATCAACTGAAGAAGTGGAAACCTCTGTTATATGCAAATCAAAGGTTTCTCAAGCGTCACACGCGCTGACAATGCGTTACTATAACACATAATACTAGGTCACATTTAGATGAATAAAATGAAGTTTGTTGCCAGTGATGTTTGAAAATTGATAACATCAAATGTAAATGTTGTCTGTTGGAAAAGCACGGAGCGGAAAATTTTAGTCGAATGAACACAAATCAACTAAACCCAGACTTGGGCAGATCAATGGAGCCAGCGCCAGTGGAATCTCGTTATTTTATTATATTCAAGGATGACTATCATGATCATCTAACAGTGTACTTTTTGAGAACCAAGACACAAGAAGAAGTGATCGTTTTTATTAAATATTATATGGTCAAATTAGAAAGTGAAACAGGAGTAAAGCTTTGCGTGCTGAATACTGATAATATACATAGACGAAGCCCTTAAAAACGCACGCATTCTACATAAAACAAGTATTACTTCCTTTCCACCACATAATGTAACCGAAGTACGTGACAGTCGAATACCGCTAGAGATAATAAAAACCTAGATACGTGGTCTTTTAAAGGAGCTTTGGCTCAAAGCTATCAATCTCTATGTTGAATAGAATTTTGAAATGAAATCGGCAGTTTACGCCAGTGAAGGCGCGGAATTATATCAAACCTCTGGTGAGATCAACGTCATGCACGTGGTTGTTCAAATTGAAAAGAAAAACAGACTGTTGATTGAGTGTTTCAAGGTGCATTACTCGCGCACTCAAAGAAAACGCATCGATTATAAGAAAACATTTTCACTAGTAGTCCTATTTACGACTTATTTAGAATACTTTTAGTGATTGCGACATAGACATCAATTCTATGTGAAATTGACTTTTCTTTACGGTAAACTCGAAAAAGAAAAACAGAGTTTGTTCGGGAAGTAATGCAATTTGTCCAAACTTGCCGTTCCTCCTAGTCGCAGCGTGTTCGACTAGTTGGATTAGGTGGAGAAACTCTTAGCTTTACAACGCTTTCAAGCTCGGTATGCTAGGAGCGTTAGAATTGCTGTTTTCGCAAACCTGCTGTTAGTACCTGTGTCACGACGCGCTACAAAAGAATATTTTACCGCATGTTCGGCATCGAAGGACTCAATATGGTTGAGATCAAAAATATAAACGTTTACCATATGAGTCCCACACCATTGTATTGTAAAATCCAGAGCACTATGCGATTGGTTCTAAACCCAGATTTTAAAGAAAGGACTAAACATATTGATATTTAATGGCATTTCGTCAAAAAAGCGCAGGCGAAACAAAACATTTTGGTCCAATAAATTCTTTGGCCCTTTGAACCAAAGCGTTGGCAAGTGACACAATGGCACGCTTTCGACTTGGTATTGGATATCACAAAAGCGGCCTGGATTATGGTTCTCTCCGTGGAAATGTTAAGGATAGGGATTTAAAGTGCTCTGACTTTAACAATCGTGATATGACTTCCCTTTTCCATTCAACAGCGTGTGATCAGTCCTTTTGAATGTGACTTGTATATAACCAATTGTAATTATAATTAAGTCTTATTATCAATTACATATATCATCGCTAGTACTCGTTGAATCTCGAAGCGTAAACATCGCAGATACACGCGCTAAGAGTTCAAGTGCATTGTTCGATACAGCGGCTGCGGCCGCCTTATCTCGTATCGCGAACCCGAGTTTGCTTAAGTTATTTTAATCAAGAAAGAAACATAGTTAACAACAGGTAATTTTTATTTAACAAACACGACAATGTTATTATCAGGGCGCGAAACTGGCTTTAACTACAATTTAAGCCAGCCCCTACCTCATAATATACAGGGCCATCCTTCGCCAAATGTACACTTCACACAATTTCCAAATACCTACCAAAATCAACCTATGATAAATACTCAACTATCATTACCCTACATTGCACCAACTAGTCAACCTTCACAAGGACCAAGTAATCCCTTTCCCCCTAACCAGGAACAATTCTTAGCAATGCAATCTTCAGGACTCTATCAGCCTCGAAATTCCCGGCAACTATACAGGTTAACCTCAACGTCTGACGACGAAATGGGAGACGATACCCCCTCAAAAGAGAACATCGCATCTAAAGAAAACCCCTGGCAAGTATTTAAGACTACTAAACGAAAGAAAGTTAGAAAATCACATGACACGGTATCCTCAAACACTTTACCCCTTTCCAACAGTTTTTCTGCAAAGCTAATTCCCAAAATCCAACCTAACCATCGACAATTCAACAAATAAAACAATACTCCCAAAGATAAAACAGAAATCTGATAAAATCCCCAAACCCCGCCTATATTTGTTTATGGAGTCCTAGATCTACAAAATGAAAGCTACACTAGCAGATGTAGCAGAAGAAGAGCAATATGTCACTAAAAGCCTGGCAATATCAATTAAAATCTCACCAAATACTCCTGATATATTCCGTAAACTAGTTACATGTACATGCGGAAAATAAATTATACATTACACCTACCAATTAAAAGACGAACGAGCGTTTAGAGTATCACAAAATCTTCATCACTTGATTCCACTCGAAGACATAAACAGAATCACTAGACAAGGACACCAAATTAGAAACATCATGAATGCTAAACATAGAACCACAAAGGCCAATGAATCTATTTTTCATGGACTTAGAACCATCTAACAATAATAAAGATATATTCCATTCAATCACTACACAATCGCATAACAATTGAACAGCCAAGAACAAACCGAAATGCTGTCCAGTGCATGCGATGCCAAATGTATGGTCATAAAGCATATTGCTCCGTCCCTTTGTGTCGTAAATGCATAATCACAACAAGCCAGCTGAAGAAGCAGACACGCCAGCAACGTGTGCACTGGCGAAAATCACGTAACTACCGAGGATGTATCATTACCACAACTTCATAAAAGTAGAAATACCAATTCAAACCGCCAACAACCCAATCCCCAATCATAAATAGACAAAGTTATATATCCAACCTCCCGCATTCACTTACATACACTACTATTACCAGTCACCAAGAACCCCAACAACAAATCTCTTCTGACCAGTCTCTTAACCTTACCTTAAACAAATTCCTAGAAGAATTCAAATCCATGTTCTCCCAACTCATTCAGCAGAACAGCATGGTCCTTAACATGCTGACAATGTTAATAAGCAAAACAAATAATGGATAAATTCCTCCGCATTGCACAATGGAACGCCAACGGCCTCTTAAATCACAGAGACGAAGTAATACTATTCCTAAAACATAACTACCATTTATATTACACTAACCATCCAGACAAAATAGGACACGCTGGAACCGCTATATTAATCAAACAAAATTTAAAACATTACGCTCTCTCCAACTACGAGAAGGAATGTCTCCAGGCTACTTCCATCAAGGTGCTCACCCTCCCCTATGAAATAACCATTGCGGCTGTCTACTGCCCCCCAAAACACAATATCAAACAATGTGACTTCAACCAGTTCTTTCATACCTGAGTCCCAAATTCGTATCAGGCGGCGACTACAACAGTAAACATACTGCGTGGGGCTCCCGCTACAAAAGGCAGAAAGCTATATAAAACTATACAAGACAATAAATACGTCTACCTTTCAACAGAGACCCCGACATACTGGCCATCCAATCAGAACAAAATCCCCGATTTCCTCGATTTCTTCGTCATTAATGGAATATCACCAAACTACATGGGCATCTCCCCAAGCTACGATTTTTCCTCGGACCACTCCCCGATCATAGGAACTATAAGCGCAAGTGTCCTAATCAAAAATCCCCCCGCACGGATCCATAATGCTTCAACTGACTGGGATTTATATCGGCAAAATCTTCGCGAAGGCATTGACTTGAAAGTCAGTTTAAAAACCCCTCTCGCAATCGATACAGCAGTTACCAAATTCAATTCTCTGCTAACAACTACAGCACAGCAAGCTACCCCGCCTAAGGTGCAGAAAAAGTCAATTCATAAACACATGTTCCTCTAGAAGTTAAACTTCTAGTTGCCCAAAAGAGGAAAGCCAGAGCCAAATGGCAAAAGAGCCATCATCCAGCAGACAAAACATCTCTCAATAACCTTGGAAATCAGCTTAAGGCGAAACTCAAATCCCTGAGGGAAGACTCGTTGAATACCTGCCTCTCAACCATAAACCGATATGACAACTCAATATGGAGGCCAGTCAAATCATCTTTAAAACCTCAAACCACATCCCCACCAATACGAAAACTACCTCCAGCTCTAGGATAGGCCAAGAGTGACAAAAAAAGGCAGATTTGTTCGCTATTCACCTATCTGGAGTATTCCAAACACATGATGAACCACCCAACGTTAACCAACCAGCACGTGAACCGAATACACCTCCCATACCACTAATAACACCGAAGATTGTAAAATCTGAAATTCAGAGATTAAATCTTAAGAAAGCACCGGGACCGGACAAAATTACACCGACGTACATATTTAATGCTATACTCCGACTTCAATATTGGCCGAAAGAATTTAAGATCGCAGAGATAATACTCATCTCTAAACCAGGTAAAGATCCCAGCTATGAGTCATCAAAGCGCTCCATAAGCCTGTTACCAGTTTGCTCCAAACTCCTTGAAAAGTATGTCTTACAAACCTTAGACCCAGAATTCACGGCAACTAACTGGATCCCTGATTATCAATTTGGCTTTCGCCAACACCAATTCTACCATACTACAGTGCCATCGCATCACGCAAGAAATTAACACAGCATTCGAACAGTCAGCCTACTGTAAGCTGTTCTTTTGGACATTCGCCAGGCGTTTGATAAAGTCTGGCACAAGGGATCAAACTCAAAATACATTAAATCTTACCTCCTCAATTTCATAAACTTTTGGACTTCTATCTAACAGACAGAAAATTTCGAACACGCGTTAACGACGAAGTCTCTCCAGTGTATCCAATCCAATCTGGGGTCCCACAGGGTAGCGTTCAGGGTCTCTTTCTTTATACGTTATATACCTCAGACCTTCCAACCTCCCCAACCACTACTATAGGAGCATATGCTGATGACACAATTATACTTGCGAGACACACGGACTTAAACCTCGCTGTGGAATATGTCCAAATTCACCTGAGCTTACTTGAAGACTGGCTCCAGCGCTGGAACATTAAGGTAAATGAGTCCAAATCTACTCATGTGACCTTCACTCTTCGCAAAGGGATATGTCCTCCACTACATCTTAATAACATCGAGATACCACAATCCCCATCAATGAAATACTTGGGACTACACATGGACAGCAAGCTCACCTGGAAGGAGCACATTACTAAAAAGGAAAAAAACCATATAGAGCTCAGATTTAAAACCCTTTACTGGCTACTAGGCCGACACTCCCCATTATCCCTCTCTAACAAAATCCTTATCTGCAAAACCATCATTATACCAATCTGGTCCTATGGAATAGAACTTTGGGGCTGTGCTAGCAAGACTAACCTCGCAATCATGCAACGAAGTCAATCTAAAATCTTAAGATCTCTCGTTGATGCACCCTGGTACATCACCAATCAGATGATACACGACGACCTCGGCATCCCGATGCTCAATACGGTAATACAGGTCAGAACCAGGAAACATCTTGAAAAACTTACCATCCATGACAACTTTCTTCTCCACGAACTTCCACACTATCAAGTCATTAGACGCCTCAAGCGTCGCTGGCCTACAGACCTCCACTGAAGAGGACCCCACATGGGCCCAACACCTTAGCACTATTTTCTAGGACGAGGACCAGTCACTGGACGAGCCCTCATCATGTCAATTTAAAAACCAAAATATTAGCTTAAAGAAATACAATGTATTCTGATTGCTAATGTAAAAATAAATTTAAAAAAAAAATAAATATATATCATCGCTGTATGCTACATGTTAGTGAATGTTGTTAGCTGTTGCTCTATGTATACACATTTTAGCCATTTTTGTTTGATGTTTCGTAAAACTAAAATAAAATAAAAATATTCCGGTTATTAAAAGATTTGGAGAACTATAGGGAAATAATTTGGTCAAAATATATTTAGGTACTTGCTGATATTATATTAATATTATGTTAATAATACAAATGTTTTGCATTATTAAAAATTAAATGGTAAACCGACAAGAATTTAAAATTCAATATGTATACTAGTAATAATGCATCAGATATTCACAAAAACGTAGTGAGAGGGTATTCTGTGCAGAATTGGGCGAAAGAACTCTATGAAGACATAGAGCACACTAAAAAATTCAAAACGCTGTACTTGCACAACACGGCGGCAAAACATAACAAATACATTGTTTCGATTACTGAAAGATTTTTCCAAATGAACGTCAACCATACATCTCATTTTATAAGCACCTAACGTTATGTAATTGTCGTCTGTACGTAGAGGGAGAAAGTGTTACGCTGGGATAATACTTTAGTACCTCATTGAGGTGATACAAGATTTCAAAATACAGAACATTAGCAACGTACTTCTCTACAACAGTGTCAGATTCTATAAAGTTCAAGCTTTTTGTTGTAAAAATTCAAATCAACGTTTTTAAATTGTTTGTACTAAAGTTCTTTCTATGTTTTAAGACATTCGCTGAGGGGCGATCAGTTCACAAACTGCCCAAATTTCTAATGACGTTAAAAATAAAAAGTGGGTGATAGTGGCAGAAAAATATTTCAGGAAATATGTAAATAGCGAGAAGGTGGTCGCAGAGGCAATACTTATAGTTGTGTATAAGTTTTATAATTATTACATTGCTTATTATTATTATATTTTTGAAAAGGATGACTTATTTCTTCCTAATTGTTAAAATAAATATAACTTTGCGAGTCGTTTATACAAAGGTTTTTTTTATTGTAAATAAAACATAATTAATTAAATAAAACTATATATTAAAATAAATCAAAAATATTTTGAACTTTTGTAATTATAAGTTAAAATTAATGTTTCAAAAACAATCCCTTATTAAATTTCACGTTTCATTGGGTTACAAAATAGTTAGATTTATAAGTTATTTATTTTTCCTGTCTTTTCCTGGTCTGTAATTGGGACTGAGATTAATATTCCGCTGTTTAATAAATTTATATCTAAAATCTCTTAAATTTTCTAAACTTTGTAGTAACATAATGTTTGTACTTTATAGTATTTTTAGCAACATGTATTTTTAATTGCCTCCACGGTAAGTTCCAAAACATAAGAGCTTAAAACTTCAGGACATTTCCAGAAAGACTGCCGAAGTTGACACCAACGGTAAAAGTTTAAATTGCTTCATAAATGAACCTCAATTGCACTTCTGAAACAAACAAATTACAGTTCCTGAATAAATCTGCAAAATCCGCCCTTTGCATTTCAATTTCTTCTGTAAATAAATATTAGATTTAAGTTTCGCGAGCTCTGCACCGACGATCGTGCCCCGCGGCTTATCGAATTCCCTCGCTTCGCGAGAGCAGCCGCGGAATCGCAGCGGCCGGCGCGATCAAAATAAAATAAATTCTAATGAGACCCCGGCGCGGGGCCAAAGGCTGCCCATCATTACAATTTAAATTGGCTAATACAAAACTTCAAACAATTTCGGCTCCCACAGATATTAGGGCGCATGAGCTTCGGCGGACGAGGACACGGTTACGGCGGGCGGGTGGCGGCGAGAAGGACCGGCGGCGCTGCGCTTGCATGAGCTTTCGCATCGCATTCAAGCCCATGAGCTGGCCAGTACGTCCTAAGCTGCCGAGTTAGATAGCTTTCGATCTGCCTGGAGCTGGCGCAAAGATCGCGCTAGCATGAGGCCGCACTTCTAACCAGTTCGGTGTAGCTTTGAATTAACTTTTCAACAATCAAAGGCATTTTTGGCGCGAAAACTTAACATGGAGACTTTCCTTATATAATTTGAAATTAAATTATAATTTATGTAAATATCGCTTGACTAAAAAGCTCGCGGTTTTCTCCTAAACTTTTTAATAATAATCCACATTAAACGTGCAAATAGACCAACTTCCATTCAGGGTAGACAGGTAAGAAACGCATGTTTTAGTTTTGTAATACATTACACAACAATTGAATGAGATTTTACAACATAAATATATCTACTAAAGCTTAATATAAAGAAAAATAAAATACACAATTGCTAATTTTAAAACACTATAGTAGCTGTGCCTCGTACAATTATAGAAAATAAAAATGATATATTAAGAAGAAACAAAAAGCTTTGGTGAGTTGCTTTACTTTTATTAAGTAGTTTTTCAATTGTAATTTAAATTTATGCTTATTTAAAAAAGTATAAAACTCAATTTTTCAATTAATTCAGCAGTTAATTTAATTATGAACGTAATACTCAAACTAATTTATGTTATGCTCCAATAATATGTTGCACCCGTAAATCAAAGCGCAAACGTGGGTGCTATCCATATTAAAACGCCACAAAACCGATTTATATGCAGCTATAAAGCCAGGAATGTAGTGGTGCACAGTGAGATGATATACTTCCGTTTATAATTTACTGCAGATGTAAAATTGCTACGCTGTATATAATAGGAGAACACTATTAAAAATAAATGTTGTTTATCGTATTTTGTGCTCAATATTAAAAAATATTTTACTCCCGAAACTGATAAGTAAATGAATTATTATTCTAATAAGCAACAGATGCCTCTTGCGTTAAATATTTAAATACGGAAAGGAATTGCTATCAAAAATTTTAATTTGTTACAAAACCAAAACCGCGCTATTGATTGCTTAAAAGTCAATATTAGTGGAGCGGATATATCCATCCCCCTTGTTGACATCCGAACCACATGCCACCTGGTCGGTCGGTGAATTAACTTAGTGGCAGGCGCAACATTTCAGTTGTTAAAGTTGATATAAATATAGTATTGTTTTATTGTTAAAGTGTTCGTTTAATATCATATATCGTATAGGTTTCTTTAGCATTACAGTGAATTATCTTGCTAACCAATTAAATAATCACAGAAAATTAGTACGTATTTACATTAGTAGAACGGTATTTTATTATTTATGATAATATTTCAATATCTTTAATGTTACTATTTTTAAAAATTTATAACTTTAGAAACGACTTTATTATATTTTTGCATATTTTTGAAAAAATTCTTATATAGCGCCTGTTGCACCTTTTTGTCCAAAATAATTTTTTCACATCTGCTTTTTAAATAATTCAAGTATAGAAAAACTATTAAGGGAAAGAATTAAAGAGCACAATGAATGTCTACAAAACTAAATACATCACAAACGATGTAGTATGCTGAGTTACAGTTAATCATTATTACTTTGAATATTTTCCAATGTTAGATTTTTAATTAGTCAAGAGCGCCACAAACAGGTATGCCTTATTCAAGCGAAAAGTATCTGCATTATACTACGACCGGTTGAATATTCTTTATAGTGTTGTTAAAATTACTATTAATTTACAAGTTAACGGTAAAATGTTTCGTATATTTATGGCTACCTTTTTATTTGATTCACTCAATTATTTTAATAAGAAACCAATTTGAGTTTTAATAAAGTTACAGCACTTTTTCGCATTGTACATAAGCAAGAGAATTGCCTTGAATTTTTTTTGTATTATATAATAATTATATTATAAAGAATTATTTAAAAAAAATCTATTGTGTAACATTTACAATTTATCTTCAGTTTCTTAAAAAATATTTTATATATATATGTATGTATATAATCGATACCATAGAGTCTATCGCCGCTGTTCGTTTTGTTTATGTTCTAACCATATTTACTTTTCCAGGCATATATTTTTCTTTAAAATATGTTCACTCACAGATTTTCTAATATTACCACTCCAATTTGTTCTTCGATTTCTTCACTTTTTTTCTGGGGTTCTTCAATTATATGCAGCCTTAAATAGACTTTCTTCGCGTATTCTAAATATATGCAAATACCAGGTTAACTATTTTTTTCTATTTCTCTTTTACGTTTGTTTCTGATTCTCTTTTCTAGAAATTTCGCAGACTCTACGCTATACTCTACTTTCGTAACGGTTAAACGTTTCTTACTGTTTTAAGCTTTTATACATTAAAATGATAAGTTTTATGTAGAGAATAATGTCGTCTGTCTGTCAGTCCTTTTATCTTTCAACTTTTTATCAAGACAGCTTCCAAGCTGGAGACAAGTTTCTATTTCTGTCATTTCTGATGCTGTCAAGCTTATCCAGAGTGTTTGTGTACGTTCTATAAGATTTTAAACAGTGTGAGACACAAAAACCATCCTTGTTTAAAACCACTTATTTATGAAAGCACACCGTTAATTAATGTCCAATTTTCAACGAACTTAAAAAGTTCGTTACTGAATTCTATATGTCTGTTTGTCGGTCGGTCTGTCGGTCCGTCACAAAATTTGAGATTTTTTAAAATTTAAAAATGGATTCTTATAGGAAATTTTACGCTGAATTCGAAAATGAAGTCGAAAAAATTCTATGTCGAATAATTTTCGAGATATTCGATTTCCAATTTTTAAGTTTGTTCTTGGATTGCTTACAGAGCAGTCTCTTCGCCGGCCCCATGTTTATGTTTATGTTTGCCTTGTGATATAATTCTTTTGTAAATTTGATCTTTTTATTGCTCCTCTTAACTTTTCTCGCTCTCTTCCTCTCTTACTCCTTCCCTTTCTGTCTTTCTCGCTTTTTCTTTTTCTCCCTCTATTCTCCCCTCTCTCACTCTCTCTTCCTAGATCTCTCTCTTGCGCCCCTCCGTTTCTCCCTCACTTTCTCTCTCTCTCTCCCCCTTTCGCTTTCTCCCTCTCTCTGTCCCTCTTTGGTTGTTTCTCTCTCTCCCCCTTTCGCTTTCTCCCTCTCTCTGTCCCTCTTTGGTTGTTTCTCTCTCTCCTTTTTTCTTTCACTCTTCCTTTTCCTGTCTCTCTCCCTTCCTCTATCCTTCTTTCTTCCACCACTTCTCCCTCCCTCTTTCTCATACTTGATCAAATACTTTAATACTCTGATATATTGTTTACTAAAGTTTACTGTACCAGTATTTTTTCTTTAATTTCTTTTTTTATGCATAGATGTTATATTTCCTGGTTTGCCATCTCTATTATTTTTTAACTTCCTAATAACTAATTTATCGTTGTCTTCGTATTGTATGTGGTTCTGCTATAACAGCTTTCTGTAATATTTTTACTATTTTTACATGTTTGAAGTTCATTATACTTTTTATCAAATGGTTTTCATTTTTCTATTGCTACTGATTTATTGACTGTTTTGAATATATTTGATTTTGTACGTATCCACCTTAAATACGCCTCTTGTTTTACCTTTTTTTCTATTTTCTTTTGTATTCTGTTTGTTGATGCTGTATGTAAGAAAACACTATTTTTTCTGCATCAGTCTCTTAAATTCTTCAATCATGAAGTCATTCTTTCCATACCACTCTTTCTCTCTATTTTTCCTTGTATTACTTATTGCAAATTTTGTATCGTTTATATCGCATCAAGTGTCCAAAGTATCCTAATTTCTTGTTTTTTTGACAGTAAGTTATACTTTTATTTTATTTTTAGTTTCAGCTTTATTAACTGTCCAGCGCTCTCTATCATACAAGAGGGTAGAAAATATATAACATCGTATATGTCGAATTATTAAGTGGCGAAGCGAAGCGGAGTCACTTACTAACTTTATGTTGTCCATCCGTCCGAGCAATAACTCAAGAACGGCTGGGAATTTCCAAATTCTGTTTTCACCAATCGACAGGTGACCAAAAAGGCTTGTTTGCTAGTGATTTTGAAACTGATTGGTCAAAAGTCAGCGTTAGTGCTTCGCCACTTCGCTATGCGTTGCAAGCTTTGCAGGTTTGTTAAATCTAGACTTAGGTTCAATTTTATAAATGCTTACTTTAATACGTGTAATCCTACTTTGCACCCTTGTCATGAACATATCCTGATCATCGAATGTGCATCCTAAATATTAAATTGATCTCATATTATGTAACACTTTGTTATTTATTGTAATGTGAGGATTATTCATTTGTTGTTTTGCCATAATCATAATTTTAGTTTTTTTGATGTTTATAGTCAAGCCATGCTCTTCACTTTTTTGAATAATAAAATCCAGTAGTTCTTGTACACCATCTCTTTCTGCTGTCAATGCTACTGTGTCGCCGCAAATCGTAAATTATTAATTCTTCTTCTAATCACGATTTTTTTATCGCAATGTTCGAGTATTTCTTTAAATACTGTTTTGGAGTAGAATTAAATAGTAATGGTGACAGTACACAGCCTTAACGGACCTTTTTGATCGAAGTTTTCTGTTGACTACTTTTTTAGTTTAATCTTAGTTTTTTATTCCAATAAGGTTTCTAATTAGTTTAATATTTCTGTGGTTTAAATTTAAATCATTTAACACAGATAACGTTTTGTGTTTTACAGTATCTAATGCCTTACTATAATCTAAAAAGACAAATTAACGTCCTTGTTTGTCTCTGCGCCGTTGTAAAAGAAAATTAGTGCCCAACAATGCCTTTCATACCCAAGTTGTTCCTAAATCCGGACTGTGTATTTGTTATGTTTTGTTCAATTTACTGTATATACAATGTCTAGTAGTATTTTAAGATTGCGACTGATCAAACTTAATAATAATAATAACAATAATAATGCTAAGGCATGGGAGCACGGCTTGCAAACCGAGAAGGCTGAGGCTCTCATATGTTCGCCACTGATCCCTGTCGTCGAGCACCATCTCTGATGCGGGATGCACCGCGCCTTATACGACCGCCATTATTACCCCTTGTTCGACGTAAACGCAATTTATTTTTAGTGAACTAAGTAGGCCACCCGCCAGGCATTAGAGGAATAAACCCAGATCCGTCTGCACCTCAACCGCGCGACTGCGTTGGGGATTATCTGACTGATCAAACTTTTGAAGATTTTGAAGGTAAATTTTTTCACATAAATATTTTTTGCTCGCGATCTATGATTATTTTGTTGTTTTCGTCTACTAATACATTATTTCTATATCGTTTCTAACTTTTTCGTACTACTTCTTTGACTTGTTTGTATAGGGTAAAGTTATCGTGTTTTCCTTACAAAGCTTCTGCTCTTTGACATTTTTCCTTAAGCCATATTTTGTAGTAACCATAACCTTTTTTGTTATTTATTTATGTGTTTCTCAATAGCATCCTACATATTTGTTTTTAAATAATTTGTTTCCATTAATTTATTAATTGCTTCTTTTAGTTGTAACCAATTCTGTTCAATGCTTTTATTTTCTGCTGGTATGTATTGAATTTTTTAAAATAATTTTCTAATATCCGATTTTTTATTTTTTTTGTTTATTGCTATTTCTTAGATGTAATCATAATTTTACCGATATAGGATTATGATCCAAAAGGGTACCATTTCTATATTTTGTTAATTATTATAAAGTCAATTTTATTTCCAACCACTTTATCTGCATTGTCTCTTGAGTTTTCCAAGTATACAGGCGTCGGGGTAGTAATGTCAAAAAAGTAGTTAAAATGACTAAATTTTCTTTTACACAAAATTGTAACATTCTATCGCTTCGTTCTTTTAGGGCTCCAGTACCGTATTCTCCGTCTATATTTAGGCCTTAACCCAACTTTGAATTAAAATCTTTCATTATTATACTAATATCATGATTCTTTGTTGTTCTGAATGCTTGACTTATTTCTTTGTAAACTCGTTCCACTTCTGCATCGTCTGCTTTGGCGGTCGGTGCATAACATATATTACATTTATTAGCGTTGTCAATAATTGTAGTATAACTACTCTATTAAAAAGCGCAGTAAAGTTTTTAAATTGATCTATTTATTTTGTTATTGTCAAAGCGATGTCGGTTTCATTTTATTGGTTGCTTCCAGAATGGTATAAAACGTAATTTTCAGACATATTTTCTTGTATGTAGCCATCTCATTTTACTTATTTCCAAAATCTCAATATTCAATCATTTTATTGCTTCAACCGTTTAGTCAATTTTCCTGAATCATATAGGCTTCTAACATTCCATGTGCACTCTTCCACCATTTATGTCTGCACATATTTATTACACCCGAAAATTGTAATTTCTTATTTTACTTTGTTTTACGGGGTAGTGGTTTCCCGTTGTCTTCTACTCCGCACTGTAACTTTGCCGTGTTTGATGATCTTCATCGACGCCTCTGTTTTTTTTTTCTACTATAGCTGTAGAAAGCTACATGTTTTCCACTTTTGGTAGATACTAAGGAACGTAGCTACTCGCTCTCAGGGGATTTAGTTATGCTTATTTACTGGCGACAACTACTGTGCTCTCCAGCATCGCCCCATTTTGGTCTGAGACTCCTTATTCAATATATTCAGAGCTAACCTTTATATCTAGAGACAGTTCACTATCAGCCACCTATGCCCCCGCTAGTAGTTATTATTTTGCATACAGGTTCGTTAGTCTATTCCTATTGTCATTTACTTGTTTCTGTTTTCCGTGGGGGTATACAATTTTATCATTTTTATCATCTTTTAGTTTAAAATATTTATTACGGATAATAGGGAACAAGCCCGTCGATCCATTCCTTAACTTGGAAGACCAACAACTTTAGTTTTGGAGTGTTCGATTTTTAAATCAGTTGTTGCTTAACTGTAGAGATCCGTCTCTTCTGCCGTTAGATGCCATTTTAATATTTTTTTCTGCCATTAAAGACGTTGGACAGTTTTCGTCTATAATCTTTGGCAGGGACCTTTACAAGGTGCTATCAACCAGGTCAGTTTAACCCTGTATTTCTCAAGCTGTTACTCCCCGATTATTTTTCCCTTTGCAACTTGGGTTAGGACAGACAATGGCAAAGTTTTCAATTTAAAATTTACGAATTCAGATTTATTTTCAAAAACCACAAAGCACTGTAAATGCATATGGTAATGAAATATAAAAAAATACAAATTATCAAGTAATAATTTGTGACAATACAATATCACCGATTATTACTCAATATTTTATAATTACTAAATTTGTTCCAGACTATTACATATGTTCAAATCTTTTTTTATTTTAAATGTTAATCATTATTATATAAAATATAAACAGGTTTCTATAACTGGTTCTTTTATTAAATATAAAATCTTTGATTATCAAAGTGCAAATTTGTGACACTTTGAAACAAAGCTTAAAGGTCATTTATGTAAAATTTTACTTGAACCAGTCAAATGTAAAACAAACTTAAAGCACGTTAAATGAAGGTCATAGGTTGTTTGCAGGGAAACTCGCTTTGAAAATTGTTTGCAGCTTATCTATGGGTTTTTCTATTTACATTAAATTAATTTCTAATACCTTCCTGTTAAAGAACTTTTGATTTTCTTTGTTACTTTGGTTGATAGATAAATACGACACATTTAACCGGATATTGACTTTTTCTTGTATAAATTGTATACAAAAATTGTCAGCAGGTTTTAACCTTTTTTATTTTCCTTATCTTATAATAAGGAACTCGAAAAAAAAATTGGAGCCCAGGATTTTTGCCAGAATTACCCAAATAATAGGATAAGGAAAGTCGTGTGATGTTCACACCAGATTTTTTTAAAGTTGTTGCTTGTAATAAAAAGAAAACTGACTATTTCATATCGTAGACCGTAAAATTTTAATTTTTTTCATGTTTACATATTTGTAGCGTCGCCCCAGTGGAGTACTTGCATAAGCATCTGGCTAAAACATATTTTCTAATAAAACGGCATTTTTAAATAGTAGCGTAAAACAATTTTACATTGTGAAATTATCAGAATAAAAAATAACTTTCCAAAAAATATTTAAATTTAAATTATTGCCTGTTTAGTTCGGTTTGTGCAATCAAATGGAACGAATGTGTGCTGTTTATACATGTGCCGGCATCCACAGCTTCATTAAGGTCATTTATGAACGGCCGCTGTAGACGACTGGTCACGAGCAATGTTCCTTTGCCCGGCATTTCTAGTCCCGCTCATGGATTTATGTGATGTAGTATGTAAGTTGCATGTTAGTATGTACAATAACCTCCTGAGGCTGCTGTGTCGATTAGTGCGCTACAACGAAAAAAAAGTCGATTATATTTTATATTTTATGCTTATTTATCATTTGAGTGCTACATGGTATGGGAAGGTACGCGGTGCTTTAAATCCTCAAAGTATTGCGTGTTACGCTTGGGTATTGGCGAGAGAAGTGGGGTAACCTCATAGACCAGAATGGGTACTCTCAACATATGTTTTAACAAGGTGCACTGATGCAGCACAAATGCCCCTACAAGTTACTTTATTATCCCAAGTGCAGCCACAATTTGAATGCATATCGCAGCATCCGTTGAAAATCCAATAGCCTCAACAACCCACTGCAATAAACCAACAATATAATATAACTCTCCCACATCCAACTGATGATATAGAAACTTATATAAATATATCTAAGGGAAATTCCTAATAGATGTAAAATGTATTACACCACTTACATAATTGATAAATCAAGTAGCTGTAAACAAAGATGTTATTCATAAGCTTTATTATGCAAATCTTTGAGAAACCATGGCATACTCTTAGACAAAATTAAATCTAATATGTCTCATCCCTGCTACAGAGTTTTGCAATCATATTTGATAAATGGATAATTTCTCGTAAAGCAATGCACGCCACTCTTTACGATCAATTCAGAAGTGCCTCCGGGAAGCGCATTGGGACTAATGCTGTATCTGCTTTACACTGCTGATCTAACTATAAATTTGACAGTAACACCTGCATTTATTTTGACCGACCACTTACATGAAGGGAACATATCTGGAATAAAAGAAAACAGCTAGATGTTTTTATATATAATTTACTGAATATATAGCGGCTTATGACAGATTATAAATAATAATAGAATATAATAAAAATTTAGTTGTATTTACCTGTGCCGCTTGTCTGTATCTCGTAAAGGAGATATTTAGACTAAGGACAGCTTAACTAAAGCTTTTCAGTTGTAAATAATTTTTTGTACATATATGTATTCACTTACATAGTATACACATAATTCGTCCTATCACCGATGGCAGTCGACTCATAAATGGTTCTGCTGTTATTTGTTAAAACATTAAATACAATCAATTTTTTAGTGAAGAGATTCTTTTTAAAAGCTTTTGTTACTTTTATTTTAATTTATTGATTTTGTTTTACAAAATTTCTTGTTTTCTTTGTTCATATCTTTTTTGTTTTTTTTAATATTCTTGTACCTTTTTATTTGTAATATTTTTATATTTACTTATTTTTTGCTCCTCCAAAACAGTTGTACCACACTTTTAAACTAATTAATAAATGTTTTTAGCGTTTTAGTTTTAACAACGTCATAGGGATTCAAAGTGTATAGATGTCCTGTAAAAACTTAATTGGTGTAATAGTATTTGTTTTGTTTTTGGAGCTTTTTTTCTGGGGCGACGAAGAATTCTTTTGTAGGCTTTTATTTTTAATATTGTTAGTGTCTTCAGTATCTTAAAAGTAAAGTTGCATGTATCACAATTTACAATACGCTGTTCAGTTCAAAATTTAACTATTTTCCGCATAGTTATATTAGCAAAAGAGTGATAAGTTATTATTCAAAGAAATTTTTGATTGGTTAGTTAATCATCTATTTTATAATTTTTATTATAAAAACACTTTATAAGAGCAAAACTGCTTTTGTTAAGTGGTTTCAGTGCATGTTTACAGTTATCGGGTAAACATAATAAGAATACTTTGTTTTGGTTTGGAACTTCTAGAATATAATTGCCAATTAAGTGAGACATATGTCTGTCCAAAATGACAATAGTTCTTTCTTGCAAATTGTACATTAAAAATATTTTTTTAATTATTTAGTGATGTGTTAGAGTTTATAAATAATAATTTATTATTTATATAAATAACCAAACCTAATTCTAAACCATTAGATAACTCAGATTCTCTTTTACTATTTTTATTATGAACGCTGGAAGCGAAAATGTTCTCTTTGCATAACTAAGTTTATTTACTAAATAATAACTTTGTTGAACTTATTATTTGAATACCCTCACCATTCATATTAATATGTTCAAAGGCTTACATACTAGACCATCATCTTTTTTGAAAAATGTTCCTATTTCATTCCATTTCATTAGTTAGTCCTTGTAAGAATAAGCCTTTGAGTGACGTAGTAACAATTTTGGATTTTCTTTTATAAATCATAAAAAACAAAGTAAGAATAAAAAATTGAACTGCATCGTATATTAAAATGGCACTTGAAAGTTAATAAAACAGGGTTTATGCATAGAGCACTTTCCTTTATCTTTAAATTTTTATATATTTTTGCTTATAAAGTAATAATCTAATATGTTGTTTTTTTTTAATAAGGACAGATACAAGCACGTTTTTGTTTTTGATTTTGTTGTATGGTTACGTAGTCTGTCCTGAAAATATTGAGCCATACAATATAAAAATTAATATAATAATAACAAAAACTGTATATACTTGATAAAAATAATATCAAATGCAAGAAGTATTGTACGTAGCTTCAATCTCATTCATAATAAGCATCTTAGAGTCTCATACACTTTTCCAAAATTTGTTCCTACTATTAAAAATGTTGAAATCGTCATATTGAACTGAACCTGGTCATCGACGATATGGAATCTCATTCTTTTCAAAATTTCACTCACTTTTGATTTTGGAATCTTCTAGTTCCCAAACTACCAATTCTTTTTCGTTGATTACTGCCCGTACACAAATTACATTATCCAGTATTTTGCTCATGTCTGGTCTTCTAACAACATATTCCAGACCATCTCTAAATTATTTGTACTGTACTTATTGCATTTCCGAAAAGTTTCTAAATTTTACTGTAGATTTACTACTTTATTCGCCCATTATTACAAATGCGCCAGTCACACATCACCTGTGCTTACTAACTCCTAAATGACCCGTTAAGCAAAGTCGCATTTACTCACGCATACGCATCACAGTTCACTTTTATCGGTTGCCAGATTACATGGTAACAGCGCTAACTGTTTTGGTTATACTACTCTGTTTAAAAAATAAGGCGACCTAGTTTGAAAGTCGTTGTCAAAAAACTTAACTTTCAGTGACAATTGTTCCTAATTTCAGTTTTATATGCCGAATAATTTATGAATAGTTTATTTATATCAAATTTTTATCTTTTTTTATTATTAAAATGTCTAATAATGTTTAACAGAAAAATTGCATCAAATTTTGCATTAAAAATTAAATTAATACTAATAAAATGCTTATAATGCAAACAGCATGTTCTGGTCAATATTTATCGAGAAAAAGCTGTTCAAAAAAGATCGTAAATCTGTAGAAGATAAACCTCGTTCTAGTCTAAACGTTGCAATCATTATTTGTGAATTTTTACCAAAAACCCATCAAATTTGCTCCACAAGCAGCGTATCGTTCCTGTTCAGTATATTAAAAAAACACTTCGAGGAACCCGATTTGACTGGAATTGATAAAACAAAAAAACGAGAAAGGTGCTGTTGGAAATTTTAAAAAATGAATATAAAAAGTGTGCTTAAGATTGTATTAAATGTTGGCGTATGTGTATCGCAACGAGAGAGAATTACCTTGATAGAGACAAAATAAATTTGGGCGAATAAGTAAATAGTATAAATTTTATTCAAATATCTTACTTTTCGAACAGAGTAATATTATTAGTATTAGATATATTCGAGACAAATTACAAATTTATATTTTTCGTAGTCTCATATTAACCATTTTAAACAACAATTTGATATCACATTTCCATTAATTCATCTGAACCTTTTTCTGTCTCCTTTGAGATACTATACAGTACTAAAAACTTGTAGAAACTTTGTGTTACCATTAAAATATTTTTTAAGTATCACTTGTTGCCAGATCAACAATTATTTGTTATACATAGCATAGGTAAAAGATTTTGTAATATATTAATAATTTAGACTATGTTGACTACGATGTTGTGCGACAGAGTAATAGGCACAGTGAGTTTACATTTTGTTTAATTATGTCTTTGGTTTGCTAGAACTAGGTCCTGGGGTAATTCTCGTCTGAGCGTGGCCTAAATGTATGTTTTGAAAGAGTTCATGGAATTTCGTATCACTACACACACTCGCGTTTGAGATGAATTTTTGCGCACAGTTCTTTATATATTGATCAATGGGTAAGATACCGAGTTTTTGTTTTAATTAGGATAATGACGTACCTTGGAAGGCTATGATCAGTCCGGTAGCTTCGTCTAGGAGTTGTAGTGGCGAGTTTAGCACTTTCCTCTGTTATTGAGGTGAGATGATTTATGGCTACGTCGATGTCTTTTTTTTATTTGAAAACTTGTTGGGCAACAAAGTTTACTGTTAATTTGGTCTTCGAAGATGTTGCAGTCTATTTTGCTATTGATTAGTTTTGAAATAGGTTGCTTAGTGGTTAATGCGTTCATGAATGATACCAAAACAGGAAAATGGTCTGAATTTAGTTCGGTTATGACTCTTTCGAAAACCTGTTTATTGAAGTTTTTCTAGAGGACTATGTCAAGTATATTAGGCTAGTGATCAGCCTGATACGGGAAATAGGTGTAATCATTAGATGCTAGGATTTGGAATGGGTTATTCGTGGACAGACTTTTTAGTTTGTTGCCTTCGGTGTTTGAAGTTTTACAACCCCACAGGATATTTTTGGAATTTAGGTCGCCAAGGACTAGCGTTGATCCGGACGTGTCAAAAACTCTAATGTTTTCCTCAACTATTTTAATGTTAATCTGTCTATTGGCGGTGGTTATTGTAATGTTGCTTTGATCATCGAGTTTGCCCTTAATTGCTATCAGCTCGATTTTTAAATTGGGGATTTCGGGAAGTCGTGAATGCACGTATTTGTTTTTGATTAGTATCGCTACTCCACCGGCTGCGACTCTAGAGTTTTGATCTTTATAGCGTATATTATAGATTGGTATTCAGAGTTTGATGGTTTGCTCTAGATGTATTTCGGTTATTCAAGCTGTATTTACGTCATATCTTGCTAGAAAGTTAATAAATAGAGAGCGTTGGTTGGGGATGCCATTAGCATTTCATTTGAGGATGGTTAAGTTTTGTTTCGCTTTTCTTCTATTATGGTCCATTGATAAGCATTGGTAGGAGAGTATTAATAAAGAAGGTCTTGATTTGACTGAGCTATGGCGTAATGAGGTCAAGTAGAGTTTCGGTAAGGTTGTTTGGTATCGAAGGTGTGTTTGATACGGTAGCAGTATTGTTCAGGGTTAGGCCACTTTTGAGTTTATCTGCGAAAGTCTGCGAATTGTTTACGTACAAGTTTGTTAGCTGAACTTGTTGCGTTGTTTTGGCAGCTCAATGTGGTGAGGACAGCCGCGGTAATTTGCGCTATGATTGCTTCCATAGGTAGCGCACTTAGGTGGATCTTTGTGTTTCTTTTGACAATCGGTATGTAAGTTCCCTATAATAGGCCTTGAAGGCCCTTTGGAGTCGTAACAGGATAGGCCTGCTACAATCTAGAGCCTACGGTACACAAGGGTAGTAACGTGGCTAGCGCTACGTCCGACCGACTTGGCCGGTTAGTTCTTTTTAATTTCTTCGTCGGTGAGTGATAATGAAACATTTTTAATAACTACAGCTATTGGTTTGTCGTTGAGATTTTGGTAGTTATAAAATTGAATATTGTTTTCTGTGGAGTATTTGGTTAATGTTCGAAAAGATTTTATTTTTGTCAGGTTGATGCGTAATGTAGTTGTATTGTACATTGTAGTGAAAGTTTCTGTTGCTTTGCTTTTTATGTCTTCAACTAGGGTCATTGTGATTTACGGAATTTGGTGTAATTTTTGCATTTGGTGTAGTTGTTTCTGATTGTGTTTTATCTTTTACCTCTGAGGCGTTGTTACTGGTGGATTTGCCACTAGTTAGCTTCTTTTTGGGTCTGGTGGTAAAATTTAGACGGTGAGAGGTGATTCGATTTGCGCTTGATAATTCGTTGTTGAATCATCAACAAAAATATTTATATTAATAATTAGTAAAATAACTTTTACTTACAATATTTGCTGCAGATAGCCTTAGGGATGAAGCGTATCGCACCGATAGTAGACAGGTTAAGGAACGTCTGCACTATATCGCTGCTCGTACTCGACTCGATTGTACTCATAAGCCTAAAATAGTTTATGACTTTTTCCAATGTACTTCTAAAAACTATAATTATTTAATAAAATTTTAATTCAAAAATTATAAATTATATTCACTATATGCGTATTGCGATATAAATTTAGTAAATTTATCAGAACTGCTGTTTGGCGCACTAAAAATACGATTCACTTAAACATATTTTGTGAAGCAATAAGCTATACCGCAGTATAAATGCTTTTTATGTAAGAAGTGTGATTTATAAATTTTTTTCTATTTATAACTTGCATATTTACAATGTACTCAGCACTTGGGTAATAAGCAAATGATTTAGTATTGTAACATTAGTGGAGACCCAGCCAATGCTGGTACCCTAGAAAATTATACGAACAATAGGCAATATCTTGCGGGCAATGACGCTTCAGTATTCTGGTTGCTGAGGTGTTGGTGAACTGTTGTACTAATTCACTTTGATGGTTAGCTAATTTTTGAATATGCACGTAAAATCTTTGTATTTCTTCATCTACGTAAGGTATGTTTAGGTGTGTGTAGAGTGTTTCATTAGTTACTTACCAGAGGGCGATTGTCATAATTCATAAAGTTGTAAATTGAAATTTCTGAAGTATTTTGGTATGGGAAGTCTGGGTACATCTCCAGATGTGAATTCTGTAGGTTCAGATGGGTTTTAGTATCGCTTTATAGAGGAAAAACTTGTTAGATAACTGAAGTTGGGAGCACCTGCTGAATAACCACTCCAATTGTTTTGTTTTAAGTTCAAGTTGTTTGTATTTGATCTTAATATGTGTTCTTCATGTAAGTTTGTGGTTAAAGCATAACCCGAGGTATTTAACTTTGGTTTATTGTTGGCTGATATACCACGCATTTATTTGTAAAAGTCATCTGAGTCGATTTATCGTGATTAATAGTAATTCTCCACTTCGCGAAGCAGTCGCTTAGGAGGTCTCGGTAATCTCTGTAATTGGTGCGTTGCTAATTCTGCATTATCATTGACTGCCAAGAATGTTGTTATTAAGGTATTCATTAAAACTGGAGCATCTGCTGTATCTATGAGCTACAGGAGTGATTCCAACATGATTTCCTGTGGCACTCCGGAGTCATTTTGGCAAAGGCTTGATACAGAGTTGTTCAGTTTGACTTGAAACATTCGTTCACTGAGATGTAACTTTAGTATTAAGTAGAGTTGACTAGAAAACTGTCGTTTGAGCTTATAAAAAATGCCTGTATGCGATACCTGGTGTATGTCCAAAAACACCGCTGTACAAACTCTTCTTGTCTCGAAACTTTTCATGATTTTGGTAACTATGCGACGACTTTATTAAACTGTTAAATGACCTTCCCAATACCCAAAATAATAGAGAGAAAATTTATTATTTAGGTTGACTGTTTGATGTATTCGCTTAAAGAGTAATTTCTCAAATAATTTAGATATAAAGGAGGGAAGGCTTATTGGTATATAAGATGAGGTTTGTGGGGGAGATTTTCCAGTCTTAGCTAGCACAATAACTTAATCAAATTTTTATTGTAAGGGGTAATAGCATAGTCTCAATATGCTGTTAAACATGGTAGTTAGTAGAATTACTGTCTTTCTGGGAAGATTTTAAAAAATGTTTTCTACTATAAGGTCGCAGCGTGACGCTTATTATTTAGTTTCAAAAGAACTAAAAGTTGGCAAGCGACATCAAGAAATGCTTCAATATCGGAAATATCATCATCGGGTTGGGATAGTAGAGCTGTAAAAACGTTTTCTAGGTGTATAACAAGTGTGTGCTTTTCCTTTATCAGATCTAACCCACCTACCACTTAGTTTTTGTTGTTTTCCATACCGATTCATTATTAAGGTAAAGCTTGGTAATCTATTGCTTAAAAGTTTTGTTTCTCACATCTTTTAATGTTGCACGTAACTGATGGGTAAGCCGATTATATATAGTTTTATTTTGTACATGTGCAATCGTATATTGCTAATTTCGGGTAAAACATGAGTTGGCGCAGCCTTCCACTCTGTATCCTATATCAAAGTTGTAAAATACTGAACTGCTTCACCCAGATCATGCTTGGTCTTAATTAGAATATTGAGATTAATCGTTTTCTCGAGTTGGGTAAGAAAATAAAGCTAATCGGTGGATTTGGAGCATCATTCTTATGGATAACAGTTGTGTTTAGGATAATAATTACTAGCGAGTAATCGGAAAACAGATTAAAAACATGGAGCCGGCGAAGAGATTGCTCTGTAAGCAATCCCAGAACGAACTTAAAAAAACCTTTCAATTTCGATTTTGAATTTCGGGAAAATTCGAAATCGAATATCTGGAAAATTATTCGACATAGAATTTTTTCTTCATTTTCGAATTCAGCGTAAAATTTCCTATAACAATCACATTTAAAATCGTAATGTCGAAAATTTTCCCGAAATTCGAAGTCGAATATCTCGAAAACTATTGGACATAGATTTTTTTCGATTTCATTATTGAAATAAGCGTAAAATTTTCTTTAAGAATTACTCATAAAATCGCAATGTCGAAAATTTCCCGAAATTTGAAGTCGAATATCTCGAAAACTATTCGAGATAGAAACCTTTTGATTTCGATTTTGAAATCAGCGTAAAAAAACGACAGACAGACCGACAGACCGACAGGCATATAGAATTCAGTAACGAACTTTTTAAGTTCGTTGGCTAACCTGGACATAAAATACGTGCGACTAATACCTCTGACCACTGCAAAGTCAAGTAAGTCCAGTGATCTATTTGGGTCACTCGACGTACTAATAGAGAAATAATCAAGATTGCAATAAAGCATAGCATTTCTGAAGATGCGACCTTTGGGGGTAGTTAGATTTGATCCTCATACCGTATGTTCTGTGTTCCAGTCACCTCCTACAATAAATTTGTTAGCAAGAGACTGGAAAAATTTGTATTTTGCAGTAGTGATGGAATATTATGTTGAGCTGTATACCTCTGCAATTACAAATAGACAATGCTCTTTTGCATCTTCATCCAGGCGCTTTAAATTTTATTTGTTCGGTAAGGTTGCAGCTCGTAACGTGAAACTTAATTTTTCACAATGACGGTAGCTCTGCCTTGAGCAGTATCCTTTGTGTAATTAGCAAAGTATACTGAGTAGTATAAAATTTGAATTGTCGCTCTTCGTGTTGCGTGGGATTCTGATATAAGTAAAATATCTATCTTTTATAACTGAAGAAATGTTATTATCTCCTGTACTTAATTTGCGAGACCGTTAGCGTTCCATTGTAGTAATAAAGCCATTTTTAAGCCAATTTGTTAATGATCGAAGAAAGCAAGTTAAAAATTATGCTGTTCTGGTTCATTAATTACGTAAACGTTGTTTTAAATTCTCGGGAGAAGTATAAGAGTTGTTTATTAATGTTAAAATTTTGCTTATTGAATGTGGTTTTATTTCTCCCTGCAACCACTTGCGAAAACGTTGGCTCATTTCGTGATAGGCTTGCAGTTAAATTATTTGGAGTAGTTATTAGATATAGGGAATTCGCTTGCATTTAAGCTTATTTGTTATTCAGATGATTTATTTTTAATTATTCTATTAGTTTGGGCGTTACATAATCCATTTCAGACTTTTTGCAAATTTTTATAAATTTCGCATCCTTTATAATTTGCCGGATGGCTCCCGTCACAAAGAGCACATATGGCAGGTGTGTTGGGTATTTTTTACATAGGGTAGTGTTATGCCCTTTACCACATTTGTAGTACGTTTTCGTGTGTCCGTACCGTTGGCAGCGGATGTATTGTGGTACGATATTCTATGTTCTAGGAGATTCATTCGAAACCTTTTGATTTGCCAAGTAAATAACCTTGTATATAGTTTTATTATTTTCCTTGGGCTCGAGATCTACCATAACCAATCGCAGAGGTTGTTTAATTAGCCTATGACGTACATTAATGGCATTTCTCACTGTGTGCCCCAGTTTGACTAACTCTTCTTTAGTTACCCTCTCTGTTGTTATGGAATGATGGATATTCCAAATATTCCATACGATCAATCTTCTTTGAGCTTATATGTGTGGAATACAATAGCTTGATCTTTGAGATGTCTAGTTAGCTTCCCAAATGAGTATGAGGTAAAAGTGTTAATTTTATTTGTATAGTTGGTAATTGTCTTCGTGTAATATTGCTTTTTTTCGATAACAGTGGAAATATTTTCTACCATTTAGATGTAATTATTAACGCCACATATATACACCGGTGGTGGCTTAGAAATTTGTAATTGTTGACTGTTAGCGGTTTGGTCATGATCTTCATCGGTATTAAATTTGATATTTGTTTGTTCTACTTGTTTCGTTGATTTTGATAGTTTTTTGATAGTTTCCCATTTTCATTTAGATCACAGCAACTTTCTTGATCCATGTCTGGTAAATTTATATCAGAATCCTCATTTGTTTGTATATCTTCTTGAATAATACTGTTCCATAAAGGTTTATTGCAATTGAACTGCTTGGCCTAGTAGTGTGGGGTTATTTGAGGGATAACCAAGGAGGGAATATTATGGATTAATTTTGAGACACATATTGAGTTTGTGAGTAAAATTCGGTTTCTTGCGGTATGTATTGGTATTACGGAGGAACTGGAATATTATAGGTAAATCCTGTGTTTATTGGAATATTTTGGTTGTTTATTATTGCGGGTATTAAGCCAGTGACACTTCCGATTGGGAACATGGTTTAAATTTACTACACATAGAATATTATATATATATATATATATATATATATATATATATATATACGAGGTGTGGCATAAAAGTAATGAGACTGGCAACACTGCAAGCGATCTGGCAACGCTACACTGTTGTCCTTGATAGAACACGTGTATAAATACACTCTCATAGTTCAGTGCGAGTTTCAACTCGTTCCGTTAACTACGTGATTTTTGTGACTGCTATTAGTGAAGTTGTATTTTGGTTGTGCGTCACACAAAATGTAACAGCGGAATTTGGAGCAAAGTTGTACTATTAAATTTTGTGTTATGCTTGGAGAATCGGCAAGTGTGACGTTTAAAAAGTTAAAATGGGCCTATGGGGTACATTCTTTATACACTTAACTACTCTTTGGGCGGATCTTGGTTTGTTCTTTGTTGAACTAAAACCCGCTCCTAACAATAAGGAGACTTTTAATGCAGAGAACATACAACAGTGCAAGATAAAATTTGTACCGCCTACGTATAAAAGAGAAATTGCCCAGTGCGCAAGATGCCAAATATATGGGCACACTAAACATTTTTGCCATCAAATACCAAGATTTATAAAGTGTGCAGGAGATCACTTAACCGCCGAGTGTCAACAAAAAGAAAAACCGTCCCGCCAATTACAAAGTGTGCATTATCTATAAAGAACTTCAAAAAAAATTTCATCTCTCCGACCCAAATAATATAACTCTATCCAAACGGAATAATCGATTTTAACAACCTGGAATGACTTATTCTCAATTAACTAGTGGTCAAAATCAACCCTCTTATAAAACTGCGCAAACACTAAAGTCAAACTAAACATCTGGATCATCCAACGATATACAATATTTAAAGAATACAGTGAAAGGACTGTTTGAACAAATAGGGACTATGTTAAGTCTTTTAACAATAGTTCTTTCTAAATTTAAATAACAACTACTTTTGTGGAATGCTAATGGCCTGTCATAACACACTGAAAAATTAAAAATACTTATCAACAAATACAAAATTGATATAATGATGATATCTAAAACTCACTTTATTGAAAAAAGCTATAGAAGAATTCCTAACTACTCAATCTATTCCACGAATTATCCAGCTGGAACAGCACGTGGAGGGGCAGCCATAATAATAAGAAACTAAATTAAACACCATCGAATGACCAAATTCAGCCAAGATTTCCCACAAGGCGTGACTATAGAAGATCCAACAGGCTTTCTAATGATAACAGCTGTCTACTTTCCACCCAAACACACAGTAAAAGAGGAACAATACGATGACCTTTTAGCACCCTAGAACGTCGTTTATATCGGGTGGTGATTATAACGCCAAACATACTATATGTACTATTTTACCCAAAAGTCTTAGAAAAAAAACATTAGAAAAAAACTTGCAATTTTTAATAACCGAAGAACCCACATATTAGCCAATCGACAGAAACAAACAGCTCGATTACTGTATCACAAAAGGTATCCCACAAGATTGCCATAGCAAAATTATGTTTTGATCTGTCAACTTACCACTCTCCAGTCTTAGTCACACTAAAGTACATCCTTAACAAAAAAAAATCAACGGAAGAGCCAAGTCTAAGCAGCAAACATACGAACTGGGACGACTACAGACCTGTAATTAATGAGAACTTGATCTTATCGGTCCCGTTTAAATTTGCACATTGAAGCTGTTATAAAATACCTCAATGACATCATTCAACAGGCAGCTGGACTATTACCCCTGAAGCTAGTACATCTTCTAAAACGTATGATTACCCTATAAATATCAAGAGTAAAATTGTTGAAAATAGCAAATACTTAGAACCCTGGAAAATAAACGCTTACTCAATACTGATGCAGGGGAGTTAACAGAACTTCTTAATAAAAATAAAAATGCATGTATTCAAACATTTTTCAAAAACTTCGCTTTCACAGAAGCTACAGATTACTTCCTCTAAAAGGCTACAAAAAATATAATACAATACAAAAAAGCTACCCTGCCAATCAGAACTCTACTAGGTATCTAGGCAAGAAGTAACACAGACAATGAATCAGAAGAAGAAAATAAACTCATCCAAACTTATCAGCTTAAACCACCAATTGAGACCTTTAAAACTGCGGAAATTTAAGAAGTCATAAATTTCCTTAATTTCAAGAAAGCCCCGAGTTATGACTTGATCACTCCACAACTCTAAAAGAACTGCCTAACTCTGGAATAAGGTACATTACACTACTATTTAACGCAGTACACTGGATATATACCGACCTAGTGGAAGGTGGCACAAATCATCTTTATCTTAAAACTAGGAAAATCTTCTGCAGAATTAAAATCTTTCAAATCAATAAGACTCTTGCCCATTATATCCAAGGTGTTTGAAAAACTCATTTTTCAGATACTACTTCTAATTCTTGAAAACTAAGAGGCAATACTAAATTACCATTTCGGATTTAAACAAATGTTTTCTAGTTTGTTTATGTTTTCAAATAATTTTCTAGTCTGTAACTTGGCTATTTTATTTTTTTTTCATGTCACTGTAAAAATACATCAGGTAAACGAATGGGAAACCAATGCTAGGATAAAGGAGTGCAGAAATAGTGTAGAAATTTGAGTTGAATAACAAATACAGAGTGGCATTTGCACGAGAAACCGAAAGCTAGGTTAGGTTTACAAGGGAAGCCCTTCTGGCATTTAGTTAGACTTTATACCTGTTTCTTATAAACAAATAGCTTGTGGCCTTAATTGATTTAGGTCTCACAACTTTTACAGGTCGAAAGTTTTCGTGTAGGAACTTGGCTTTACTTTTAACATTTATATTTTTTGGAGATTTCGCTCCTTTTTTCAAAGTTAAAGTTTTGTTTTTATTTATCTACTACCTTTGACCCAAATCATGCACTCATATGTTATTAGGAGATTAAGACTTAAAGTTATGACTTGCAGTGATGGAGAAAATTTATTGAGCGCAAGGACTGTCCTCAGAGTGTGAATTATTTTTATGTAGGTATCGTGGGTTTTGTGCCGTACAACTAAAATCTGTACAGGTTAAAAAAATTAAGAAAGTGTATGTAGAAAGATATAAATCTAATAAATATAAACATAAATTAGCAATATTTTCAAATCGATGTAAGGAAAAATCAACTGTGTGAGCTAGCGTTAGCGCTCTTGTGATTATTATGTGTACAAATAGGTTTCCGCCGTTTTTTTTTTATAAACAATTAAGAATTTATTATAAAAAAAAGGTACAAATAATGTCATTCAAAATATTGCCCATCGCTTTCTACTACTTTTGACCATCTTTAGGGCAGTAAGTGGATACCCCGTCTAAAAAATTGCTCGTCTTTTGAGGCGATCCACGAATCGACCCATTTCTTCAATTCCTCGTAAGAAGTGAAGTGCTGCTCAGCCAGACCATGAGTCATCGACCGGAATAGGTGGTAATCTGAAGGAGCAATGTCTGGTGAATACGGCGGGTTGGGTAGGACGTCCCAATTCAGTCCTTCCAACGTTTCCTTTACGATTTTTGCAACGTGTGGCCGAGCGTTGTCATGCTGAATCATGCCTTTTGGCGTATTATGGACGTTTAATCTTCAATGCTCGGCTCAATTGCATCAGTTGTTGTTGGTAACGTTCCCCGGTGACGATTTGATTAGGTTGGAGTAGTAATAGATTACTCCAAGCTGATCCCACCAAATGCACAGCATTAGCTTCTTGCCATGAATGTTTGGCTTGGCCATCGAAGTAGAGGCATGCCCGGGCTTACCCCATGACTTCCTACGCTTTGGGTTGTCGTAGTGGATCCATTTTTCGTCCCCCGTCACGATTCGATGCAGAAATCCTTTGCGATTTTGCCTTTTGAGCAAGCGAATAAGCTACGCTCGACGTCTCTTGGCTTCAGTTCGTAAGGAACCCAATTTCCTTGCTTTTGAACCATACCCAGGGCCTTGAGACGTTGTGAAATAGCTTTCTGAGTCACTCCTAACTCTTGTGCAAGTTCTTCTTGCGTTTGGCACGGATCTTCCTCCAGTAAAGCTTCCAATTCTGTGTCATCATACACTTTGGATCTTCCACTACGTGTTTTGTCCTCCACGTCAAAATCACCACTTTTAAATTTCTGGAACCACTCCCGACAACTTCTCTCACTCAAATTAACATTACCGTATGCTTCTACGAGTATCTGATGCGCCTCAGCTGCAGATTTCTTTAAATTAAAGAAGTAAATTAGCAATTCCCGCAAATGACGCTTATTTGGCTCAAAACTTGACATCTTAACATGATGAAAACTAAGTGATGCTAGCAAAAAGTCAGAGGTATTAAAAGGTTATACTGTTGCCAGATGTCAACATATACTGTACGACTTTTTACAGCTGACAATTTCGATGTTATCTTATCGGTGGCGCTATCTTTTGAAAACGGCGGAAACTTATTTGTACACCCATTATAATTATGTGCTTTGACTTGTCCACTGCTATAGCATTAAAACGGCTCGAATTTTGAGCCTGTTTGGGTAAATATTTGGGAATTTCCGATTTTTATTGTACGATAATGTTTAAACTATTTTCCAAATTTCATAATTTTATCATAAAGGAAAGTTATGAGGAAGTTAAAATTGGCGCGAATGGCAATAAGAAAATACCAAGCTAGGAAATTTCTTGCCATCATGTACCAAGAAGTTCACAGAGAATATTAATAAAAGTACCAGACGCCATATCTTTAATAATTTTATATAGACTGTAACAGTAACTATTATAAGTTTCAGTTCATAGCAGCCTCCTGTGTTTTAAAAAATAATGTTGCTCGAAGAACAACTGTTTTCCTTACAGAGACAAATATTTAGAGAAGAAATTTAACTTAGAGGTTTTGTATTGGACATTTTAGAAGCTACCTTAAAATTGATCAGATAGGAAGACAGCCGTTATACAATAAAGTACCAAAAAATATTCAAGTTAACATAAAGTTCCCCAGTCGTCAAAAGCCATTATAGCAAAGAAAGATCTGCAACAAAATATTTAGCCAATAATAAATAGTGTACATACAAAAATAGATGTACAGGCACGTTTTCAATAACGAATTTATATTACCAGAAAATAACACCTTTAATCAATGTGAGGAATGCACGGCAATGCTAAAAAATGTAATGAAGGGAGTAAGCAAGGGTTGCATGCGAATTTGGCGCACTTCGCAGAAGCAAAGCGTAGATTTCACCGAAGAAAACTGCTTCCAAAAAACTGTTGTAATGATGAATATGCAGGAGTTTTATTTGAAAACTGATTATTCTATATTCCACTAATATAAAAAAACCCACCGTGTCATATGAAATGGAACGGTCTGGGCACAAGGTACTTGTGAGGTCCCGTTCTGTATTTTGAAGTGTGCACAAAATCACAAGTGACACTGAAGAACTGAGTATCTGTTCAGGTAATTGTGGGGGATAAAACAAAAATTTTACTATTACAGCGACTTTAGTTACTGAGAATATTTTCTTTATTAGATATAGACAACCATAAGTTTCATCTCGGAGGGCATGCCTATATGGAGGTAGTTCATTCGCTGAGTGAGCGCGGAAAAAAGAAATAGGTGATTCGATAATTATGATAACCTCTTAGAATTGGCATCAATTCAATCGTCAATATAAATTTTAAGTAGTTGTAGGAGTTTACGACAATGAAAAAAGTAAAAAATTTAAAGTTTTGTTTGGAAAGGAAAATTCACCTTTGATTAATCTAAAACACAATATAGAGGAAGAATATTTTAAAATTAGTGAGGTAGTACATCTGAAATTAATAAGAAGGGGAGGAATGATCTGTTATGATTTCTTTTTCCAATGAAAACCAAGATCCGCCCAAAGAGTAGTTAAGTGTATAAAGAATGTACCCCATAGGCCCATTTTAACTTTTTAAACGTCACACTTGCCGATTCTCCAAGCATAACACAAAATTTAATAGTACAACTTTGCTCCAAATTCCGCTGTTACATTTTGTGTGACGCACACAAATACAACTTCACTAATAGCAGTCACAAAAATCACGTAGTTAACGGAACGAGTTGAAACTCGCACTGAACTATGAGGTGTATTTATACGTGTTCTATCAAGGACAACAGTGTGGCGTTGCCAGATCGCTTGCAGTGTTGCCAGTCTCATTGACTTTTATGCCACACCTCGAATATATATATATATATATATATATATATATATATATATATATATATATATATATATATATATATGTATATATATATATATATATATATATATATATATATATATATATATAATATTCTATGTGTAGTAAATTTAAACCATGTTCCCAATCGTATATATATACATATATATATATATATATATATATATATATATATATATATACAGTGTGGCATAAAAGTAATGAGACTGGCACACTGCAACGATCTGCAAGCTGACCTGTTGATAGAAACGTGTTAAATACTCTCATAGTTCGTGCAGTTTCAACTCGTTCCGTTAACTACGTTTTGTGAATTAGGTGTATTTTGGTTTGCGTCACCAAATGTAACGGCTGGTTTTGGTACTGTGTTTGGAGAATCGCTGTGACATTTAGTAAAGGTCATTCTTGGATTGAATTGGTTTTCGTGGAAAAGAATCATAACATTTCCTGTTCGGATACACACTGTAACAAATATTCTTCTGAGATTTTGTAATCAAGGTGATTTCCTAATAACTTTTGAACTTTTGACCGCCATTGTGACATTTGATTGATGCCAGAGGGTTCATCGTCAACTTTTCACTCGGATGAACTTCTATGCCTCCGATAACGTTATGTCTAATTCTAAAGATATTCGTAACAAAGTCGCTGAATAGTTAATTTTATCCCGCCGAACAGGTACTCGGTCTTCGGTGTCACTTTGTGCTTGTAAGCGCAACGGGACCTGGCGCATCGTTCATTTCATGACCGGTGTTTATGGTGGAATAATAGAATCGGTTTTCAAATAAACTCCTGACGTCGTTACATTGATTCGTGAAATCGCTCTCTGCGGTCTAGTGCGCTGCTCTCTCACTGCGTTTGCATTCGATGATTAAGTTTACATGGTATGATATTAACGTCTGTTGATGTACCTGTTATTTATAAATATTTGGTTAATGACTTTAATGTAAAGTTATGACGTAATGTTAATGTGACGACTGTCGGCTGTATCGTCAAGAAACTTCTAAATGTACAAACCTCTAGTAAAGTCTTCTCTATGATAGTGTGAAAACGTTGTTCTTCGAGCACATTGTTTTGTTAAAACCGGGCGCTAGTTTTGTCGTTCGTCTTTATTATGATATGGCGTTGTTTTATATTTCTGTGATCTTGTTGATGGAAAAATTTTTATTGATTTTTAATTGCATTCTTTAACCCTTACTTCCTTTGATAAAAGAAATTTAAAATGTTTAAACATTTGGTTAAAATTTCCAATATTTCTTAAACGGCTTCAAATTGGTTTTTTAAGCAAGCGTGGACAGCAAACTTTAAGGTTACAAATAATTTCCGCGTTTCGTGCCCCGATAAGAAATGAATTGCGCCTGTTAATTCCTATTTTGCATTGAAGAAATTTAAACCTTATTTCAATCAAATCATTTTCAACATAAAATTCGTTTTGAGAAAAGCGCCATTTCAACAATTTTTTTTTAAAGAAACGACGGCATGAACTCGAAGGTAGTTGTAAATTGGAAAGTTTCGGTGTTCCATTTGGGTGTTTTACGTGGAGGCATTGGGAAATAACGTATTTGGGAATGCAATTTTTATAGGAAATCGCGCCAAGAAGAAAACTTGCGGTTAGGAGTGATCAGAAGGTTTTACAACGTAGGCCCTGGGGGTTAAAGGTGGGTTACAAGAGCAAGAGACGTCATGTTTTCGCTTCTCAAAGGCAAATGGCAAAGGATTTCTGACGAAGAGGGGACGAGGATCCCTACCCAAAGCGAAAATCATTTGGGAAACCCGGGGCCCATTGGATCCAAGCCAAACTTAGGAAGTAACGTGCATTTGGTGGTCGGGAATCTGTTAATCCAACCTAATCAAATCGCCCGGGGCGTTCCAACAACAACTGATGCTTGAGCGTTGATTGCCATAAACGCCAAAGCATGATTCACATGGGCAACGCTCGGCCACACGTTAAAAAAAAAAAAAAAAAAAAATTGGCGATATCAAGGCTGGCTGAGCCAGCACTTCACTTCTTCGGGAATTGGAAGAAATGGGTCGATTCGTGGATCGCCTCAGACGACAGCTACGCTGGTCAAAAAGGTGTGGGCAATATTTTGAATGACTTTGACCTTTTTTAATTGTTTATAAAAAACGGCAGGCATTGACATATAATCACAAGCAACGCCTACAGTTGATTTTCACCCTGTTAAATATTCGTTTTTATTGAATTTCTTTCATATTGTTTTTAGTTTGGGCCACGTACCAAAAATTCACGCTTCTTCGTCAATAGTTTCTCCATCACTGAAGTCATAACTGCTAAGTCTTATATGAGTGCATTGGTAATGGAAATACAACAAAACTTTGACAACAGTAGGTGAATACCAGGTCTGTGACTAGTGTGGACCTATCATGGACACTTTAGACTGTAATCTGACTTGCATAACTCGGTTTCTCTGTATTGTTTTTAACTCAATCTGCGCTCCTGTCTGGCGTTGGTTTCCTGATCGTTTGTGTTTTCATTGAAATTTGTATTGCTGAAAATTGGAGTCATGAAACTTTGTATCTCGTATTGAAATTGCAGTTTTATTGAACTTTTGATGAAGGTTTTTACCTTAAGTTCTAACTTCTGCAGTATTTGGATGTAAAGATGATTTGCCTCCACTAGTATATCATGTACTGCGTTGAAATAGTGTGTAATTCGTTGTTAGTGTATAGAGGTATAACTCGGGCTGATAAGTTGGTATTAAAACTCAGTGCAAATTGGATCCGATAATGATCAATTTTCTCATTAATACAGGTCTGTAGCGTCCAGTCGTATTGTTTGGCTAGGGCACTTGGCTTTCCGAGTATGTACGATTTGTTGTGTGTACATTTAGTTGATCTAAGACTTGTTTTACGGTTAGTGTTTAACTCTTGAAGATCTTTTAAAGATTCTAACTGGTTGTGCTGGAATTAGTGCTGGATACGCTATATGTGATATCAGTAATCGAGCTGGTTTTGTATGTCTTCCGATTGGCTATATGTGGGTTGTTCAGTTATTAAAAATTTTAGTTCTTTGTCAATGTTTTTTCTAAGGTTCTTGGGTAAAATAATTATTATGTATGTTTTGGTTATAATCACCACCCGATATAAACGACGTTCTGGGTGCTAAAAGGTCCGTATTGTTCCTCTTTACTGTGTGTTGGGACAGCTGTTATCATTAAAGCCTGTTGGATCTTCTATAGTCACGCCTTGTGGGAAATCTTGGCTGAATTTGGTCATTCGATGGTGTTTAATGTTGTTTATTTTGGCTGCCCTCCGTGCTGTTCCAGCTGGATAATTCGTGGAATAGATTGAGTGTTAGGAATTCTTTTACTTTTTTCAAAAAGTGAGTTTTAATATCATTATCAATTTTGATTTGTTGACTAAATTTAATTTTCAGTGTGTTATGACAGGCCTTAGCATTCCCAAAAGTGTTGTTATTTAAATTTAGAAAGAACTATTGTTAAAAGACTAACATAGTCCCTATTTGTTCAAACGTCCTTTCCTGTATTCTTTAAATATTGTATATCGTTGGATGATCCAGATGTTTAGTTTGACTTTAGTGTTTGCGCAGTTTTATAAGAGGTTGATTTTGACCACTGTTAATTGAGAATAAGTCATTCAGGTTGTTAAAATCGATTATTCCGTTTGGATAGAGTTATATTATTTGGGTCGGAGAGAGAATTTTTTGAAGTTCTTTAAGATAATGCACACTTTGTAATTGGCGGGACGTTTTCTTTTGTTGACACTCGGCGGTTAAGTGATCTCACACTTTATAAATCTTGGTATTTGATGGCAAAATGTTTGTGTGCCCTATTTTGGCATCTTGCGCACTGGGCAATTTCTCTTTTATACGTAGGCGGTACAAATTTTATCTTGCACTGTTGTATGTTCTCTGCATTAAAAGTCTCCTTATTGTTAGGAGCGGGTTTTAGTTCAACAAAGAACATAGGGAGCAAAGTTTTGGTTCTGTATTATTTGATATTCCATATATTTGTGACCTTATGACTTAGTTTTTCAATTTCAGCTTTTATCCTGTTGCTACTTATGGAATAGTGCACATTCTTAAGTACTTACTACTTTATAGCTTTTCTCTTTTTTTAGTTTGTAAGTATAGAATTCTGTTTGTTTTTTTATTAAAGCTTCTATGATAATTCCATAACGTCCAGCTGATTTTGGTTGAACTTTGACTTGGTTATCGATTAGGTCCTTTTATATCATATTGTTGTTTGCTAACTCGATTCAGAAGCTGTGCGAGTGTCTTAATATTTTAGATGCCAACTACAAAGATTGAAAATGGCTTACGTACTTTTTCAGAGTTTGCATATTGACTATGATTATCACTTCCTTCAGTCTCGGGGAATGACAAGCGATTAGAGATTTAGCCAGTGATGGTTTTCTTTTAGATATTTGGTTTTTAGTCCAGCATTGTTTTGTGAGTTGCTATAATCTGTTTAGGGCCATTTTGAGTTTATAGATAAAGTTGGGTATAATGATTTTGGGAGGAATTACCTGAAAATTGTTTAATCTGCAAACCGTACATCTGTGATTGGACTGGCATCAATATTGGTGTTGATTGAACACTTTTGGAATGAAAACTGAGAAGGTTGCATTACGTGATTGTCATGGAAAGGCCATAACAACTTTTGCACTTGGGTTTTAAAACGTACTATTATGAAGATAAGTTTTTTATTACTATTAGATTGAATTAAATTTAATGTATGTAATACTGATATCTCAGCCAGCAGGTCGACGTCTTTCCGCGTTATACAAATATAATATTACCTGGACTTCTCAGTGTTGCTAAGAGACAAGCTTGTCATAAGTGCGAGCATTTCCGGATGAAGTGGGACGTAAACGATCGTACGATATGTTGAAATTGTTTACATTCCAAGTAACTTGCAATATCATACTGTTTAAAATCAGCAAAGCTAACCCGAAAATCACTAACTTGTAGGGTACAGAACTATTTCAAGCCTTTTTTCTGTTTAAAACCTTACATTAAATTTTGTATGGAGTACACGTACTCCTTACAAGAGCAGGTATTTCTTTTTGCTGTTAACTTTCTAGTAAAATTTTTGATTAAACTTGAAGTCAACCCGCCTTGTACGAACTAAATTATCTTAATAACATTGTTTGTTGACCTCTGCAAGTTTTAAACAGCTGGCATATTAGTTCATGCTTTTTGTCTAAATTGACAGAATATTAAATAATATTTGCTTTCACTGTGCAAAAAATCAGATTTTTTGGATCATAACTTCTGTTTACTGCGCATTTCAAAGGAAAATTAAAACTTGAAAAAACTGTACCTATTTAATGGAATCATGTATGGTAGTATATATTTCTTTAATCACATTATTCCCATTTTGTAAACTTTTCATTAAAAATTAATTAAAAACATTGGAAAGACATTAAAACAGTTTATAGAAGTTACGCTCTTTTTTGACAAGTACATATATCGTTACTATTTCTTTTATATTGTATTTAATTTATTTACTGTTTAATGTTTTACATTTTACTTTCAAATCTGTATTGTATGTATTAAACATTTTATTTCCAAAAAACGTCTACTACATACCTTTCTTTTAATCATACGATAAATGTGACTTTTAATACTAGTACATGTAGAATCTCAAACATCAATACTCTTAAATCTGGTTTAAATTCATATAGTTTCACATGACAATTTTATTGATTGTAGGTATTTAATGAATTAATTATAGTTTATATAAGAATAATTATAGAACACTAATACGCAAATGCCACGACTAAGTAAACACGTTATCTCATGCTAATCGCCATTTTAAACCAATAATACGTTCTATAGCACATATTGCATTATGTTTCGATCTATAAACACATTTATAGTATGGCTTTGGGTAAACAGTGGTTTATCCGAAAAAAGGTCGAAACGTATTTATCTTGTTGGGGTTATCCATTATTACCTGTACCTATCTGTAGGTACCTAATAAGGATAATCATTGCTTTTGTAATCGTATCTCTGCTTACATATTTATACCTTTTATTTAGCTTATAAATGTTTGCCATTTTTAATTCATTTATTAATGCTGCCATAAAATCATTATCAATAAGTGATCGTAATAATAAACAGTAATGTTGGTTTTTTAATATGTGCATAAGGACCGTTACAGTAAAATTGTAATAATGCTGTATAAATTTTTTATTTCATTTTATTCAGTTTCTATACGTTTTTGTAATCTTTTATAAAATTATTTGTATTTGTTTTAATTGAATATTTTAATTTATGTCTCATAAAAATAGCCTTCGAAGAACACGCTTTCTACAAATATTACACAAATTCTTACCATCTCAGTTTTTAAGTAGGTAATGGTTTATCGATTTGGGTCATCTGTTCTTTCTATTAATAAATAGCTTTTAAATTTCATCAACTATATATCTATATATATTATTATTATATATATATATATATATTATATATATATATATTATCTATATATCTATAATGTTTTAAATGTTTGTATTTATTTATTTTCCTTTATTTAGGGCTTCTTATTATTACTATTAGTGTTTATTATCGTCCTACTGAGTTGTAACGGAAAGGTCATGTAAAATTCAAAGGCAAAATTTCTATATATCCATGATTATTTATTTAATTCCTTTCCAATCCCACCAAATACAAAGCTTGACTTTTATTGGACACTAACTTTGGAGGTAGCTAATAGAGGTTCATTCATAATGAATTTTTGTTGTGTTTGTCGCAGATGGATATGCAATCCTTTAAATATTATCGTTCAAATTGTGCAGACACTAAATATCATAGCGATATACGTAACTAAGCTTTACTAATTGCCCTTGAACGGTGATCTTCAATATTTTTATTACCTTTGCTAAATTTTGTGTTGTGTATTGTGATTTATTCTCTATCAGTTGCTTAATTTGCTCATCGCCAGTTGTGGAGGGTCTACCAGAGCGTTGTTGATCTTTGAAGTTCTTTTAGCAAAAGAACTTTCTTTGTAAATAGCGCATATTTTTTGTTGCTTATATGTTATTTTGCCTTTCTGGTAATAGAAAATTATTAATTGTCTAAAATACATTTCGTACAAGTACACAAAACTTTCCAAGAAAACTCAATATATATTTCCTTGCCTGTGTTTATTCTGTTTTCTTTGGTCTAGACCAAATATATATGGCATCAATAAATTTTTAAATTTTTTTCTTTATTAGCTCTATACATTAGATAGAAAATGTACCTGCATAGTTTTACTTTAACATTTAAATTACAACAGAAAATTAGCATATTTCTGCAGACACAAATAAGAGATGCCTTTCTAAAAGGTATTTGAGTTGGATGATTTGTTTTTTAAATTATTTTTAAGCGACAATATTGAGAAATATAAAAGTTTTAATTTTTTTGTCAGCATTGCAACTGTTTTAACAATATCGATAATCTGGTCATTTTATAACTAGAAAATGGGAGTAATTAAAATCATTAATAGAGAATTTTTTTATAATAATACAAAATCTTAGCGCTCACCCTCATTAACACACATGCGCGTGTGCTCTTTGGCATACAAGCACGATGTAGCAGCTGCCACAGTTTGAGACAGCTTAAACTCCTTCATCTTTAATTTTTAGTAAATATGCTATTAGTTTATCTTCATTGATCGTCTAATCAATTGTGAGACTGTTAAGGTTACGGCACATGTCCTCATTTGGCACTTAGTATAGTACAGTCCAATAACAATGTCTGGACTTAAAATGTTTTCAATATTCCCATACTGATTTTTCTTTCTGTTCTGTATAAAATGATTTTTAACACCTAACCAGTTTCTGTATAAAAATTTTTTATTTTCTACGAATAATTTCGTTTTCCTTAAGAATTTGTTTGGTATTGAGTGAGATAGGAGTAAAAGAGATTTTTATATCAAAAGTTATGTGAGTTAATTTTATTTTTTAAACCAAAGTTATAATATATTTAAATGACTTTGGGGATACGAGATGTAAGAGCAGAATGTTAGGTCAGTATTGCAGTATCATCGGCAAATGTGGCCGTCATTTACTTTTTGTATTTGGCTGGTTTATAGTGGATATAACATACAGTATCGGAGCTAACACATTTCCTTGAAAACCTCCAGTGTAAATACGAAATAAGTTTGTATGAGAGTCACCATAGTAACAAAGAAATATATATGAGTAAAAATATGACTTGATAATATTGAATGAAATTTAGAGGCAATATACGTCTTATTTAATGCTTGAAATAACCCATTGTACCATGCCTTAATCGTAGGCTTGAAAAATATCGATGGATACGACCAATCAAAATCTTTTAGGATTTTTGAATGCCTTTTAAATTGTTTGATGGTGGCTTTTTGTTAACAAAGCCCCAATTGGTGATCAAGTATTAATTTTTTCTTTAATATGACGCAGTTATTTTTTAAAGACTTTACAGGTAATAAACTAATTGGTTGATAATATGAGACGTTTTTGTTGGATTTTAAAATTAAAATGATCTAATTATACTTTCTATTATGGTGCAAAAATCATTGGTGTTCTGTGAAATAAGTATGTTTCATAACCAAGTATATTGTAAAGATTTAAATAAATAGTAATTTCAAGCTCGACTTCATTTATAAAAAAAGTCTTTATTTGAAAGGCATTTAGAAAAAGGTTTGAGGTATCGTTATAAGTAATACTCTTTTTATTCGATATTTCAAATGGAAATGGTTGAAATACTTAAATTATATTATTCGCAAAAACTAGCGCTTTATTTGAGTTAGTTCAAAGCGAGCTTACATTGTCAGTTCAAAGAAAAGATTTGTGTCGTAGTTCTTTTAAATGTTTAGTTTTTTGTGCAATTTAGTATTTAGTTGCCTTTGTAGAGGATAATTGTTTGAGATGCCGATTAATTTCTGATGTCAAAAGTAATTTTAAAAACCAAGATACTTTGAAGCGCCTTTAGATCAAAAAATCAACTGAAAGCTTCTTATAGATCAAATAGTTGCAAAGGCAAAGGCAGCTCAACAAACCTTTAACTGTTTCCTCTATACCTATCTCTTTGCAACAAGATGATAATTTACAAAACCATCATCTTCCTGATCATGATGTGCGCCTACCCCAGAATTGAACCTTTAGGATCATCTTTAGCATTCCGTCTTATACAGAGATGCTAACATGTTTTATATCCCAAAGCAGAAAACAGCCGTTTTCCAGCTTTGAAGACCACAGAAATGCTATCGCCTGTGACTTTTAAAACTACGATCTGGACAGAAGCATCCATCACAAGCACCCAATGATTCTGATTTCCTAATCAGGCGATACGGAGTCGAACAAACACATATCAACCTCTATTAATCTCAGTCGTCACACTTCGGATTCTTCCTGGCTTAACAGAATGCTCGATCGGGTGTCCCATTTCCTCTATTAACCACTTTTGCTTAATCTCTCCTGATTTTTCTGCAAGTCCTTTCAAAGTTGCTGTCCTGAGTTGTTGGCCACCTCCAACCTACCTCCTACAATATAAAATTTAAAGACTGTATGATGTAACTATAACGCAGTATTAAAATTTATAGGATTAGTATGCTTTAGCATGATTAGACTTGTTGCACTATATGCTGCACAGTTACTCTAGGTTGTTTGATTCTGAATAGAAGGTACATTTTTTGTTGTTATTATTTATACAAGAGACATCTCCGATAACTGTCTGGATTATTTTTATTGCAATTAACACACTTTACTTTATTATTTCCTTTTTTTGGAAATTAGAGGTTAAATAATTTCAGGTACATCTAGGATTTTTTGATTTGAAGTTTTAGTAGCCTTATAATATCGCATATATTTTTATTATTTTCAGTGGATAAAAAAAGTGGGTAGTAAGAAAAGGGTAATTCTTTCTTTCATTTCTAATTATTAGTCTAAATGATGGATTTTTCCTATTTTCCTAATTTGGTACAAAAATTTCGTATTTTTATTTTAGCAAGACTGAAATTAAAACTGTATTTGTCTTAGATTTTTGGTAACGTTTTTATTTTGTCTTGGTGTAACACTATTGTTTTGGTTAAACTAATTGAGGGTCGGCTTATTTCGACTTTAGATATAAAGATTGGTGGAGGTTTAAGATTTGACTTCAAACCTTCTTAGATATTTCAAAATGCCAAGCGGTTTCTAGAATTACACTAATATTCTGTTTAATTCTATTTAGTCAGTTTTTATAAGGTAGGTCAACTGATTTGTATGAGTGTAGAGTATAGCTACAGTAGTATTATAATAATTTATTATGTAGTCAAAAGTAAAAAATTAACTTGTTTCAATATCGCACTTTAACAATAAGCCCATATTTTATCTTATGACCTAATTCCAATACGCTGGTGTCGCATCCAAAGTTAGTTCTATAATTTTGCCGCCTGGCGTTAAAACTTTTTGGAACATGTAACAATTATTTTACAATAATAATTTTGATGCTATTTTTTAAAATACGGTCGATACTTTTGCAAGATCTTACCAATCAAATCTTTTTCTAACAAGGCAAGTTCTTTAAGATTTGTGTTTTTGCAATTAATTCTTATTTTGGTTTTTCATTATTGATAACTTGTCAAATTATTATCATTTCTTAATTGTCAAGTGTTGCTCATGTTATTATTGTTTTTCTCATTTACTTACCAAAAATTTTTAAGCATAAGCTTTTTAAATGCCATTACTGCTTATTTAATTTATAAAACAAAACTTTTAGTTAAGCTTGTATTTGAAATTAATTTAGTTTGTAAATTACCTTAGGTCAAAATTGTTATTGTAATAACTTACATTTTACTAAAATTTTAGTTATAATAATTAAGTTGTAAATGCATTTCATAAATATTACTTGAAATTAGTTATTAATTCATAATTTCTAACTGTAATTAAATATTTGTTAATTAGCGGTCCATCAACCACATTAGTCAGAGAACTATTAAACGTTTAATTACTTCCACAAAATTGCAGCTAATCGGATCCTGCTTTCGACCCCATTGAGTACGGTAGCAACTGCAATATTACGATCGTGACTAGCATTCATGATCATTAAATAAATGTCTTAATGCAACATTTCATCTATAACTATGTTGCTAATATGCAAACAGAATAACACCTAAAGTAATAATTTGACCATTATGGAATTCACACTCAATGTGTTAAGGTGCGTTTCCTCAATTAGAAGTTGTTAGTAGTGTATTTTATGATTTATTATAGGTATAAAAAAGTTTATTCTATTATAATATTTGTTTCATACAAGAGAAGATATTGTTATCGGTATAAAATACATATTGCGCTGACATTCGACCATTCTTTTACCAAAGTTTTTTATGATGTCTTCTCATAAATGCGGCTCTATTTCAGCAATTACACGTCCGATGTTTTCTTTTAACCCTGAAATCGTTACAAATTTGTTAACATAAACCCCTTATTTCAAATAGCCCTAGAGTAAAAAGTCTAATAAGGTTAAATAGCAAGGCCGCGCTGATCATTCGATGTTACCTTCTGCGAGATAATGCAACTAAGTATTTTAATTTAAAGTAAACTGGGTGTTTTACGCGCTGTGTGACGTGGCTTTATCTTATAAAAACTGCATGCCATTTATGTTCAAATCTTTGGTTTCAGTAAAAAAAAAGATTGTTTAACATCCTCCGATAACGTACTCCATTGACGGTAACAGCGTTGCTAGCTTTATTTTTAAAATGTACGGGTCATTGATTTCTCCCGCCTGCAATGCACACCAAACAATGCGTTTTTGTGTATGCATTGGTTTTTCGTAATTAGCACGTGAACTTTCACTACCTCATATGTGAAAATTATGACGATTAACAAAAAATTTTAAAAAAGTAAGTTTCGTTATTCAATATATATACTGTGTTCTCTAAAATTTAGTTAAGAAATCTACGTTTCTAGTGGCCTTTATTAGACTTTGTGTTTAGATACAAATTGTACAAATGCAAGCTTCCAATGGTCACATAACGCAAACGCTGTGAAATTCAAATCCTAGTGTTTAATTTGGATCAAAAATGCATACAAATTATTTTTTAATATTCAAAATTTCTCTTAAATATACATTAACAGAGTCTATATGACTTAATATGTATTAAATTTATTTAATTTACACGCATAAGCTTTCGTGGAATATTAGAAATAAATGCGTACAGCATTATAATTTTTAGATTCGCCAAATGCTAAATAAACATGTTTTTGAAAATAGCCTTGGCCTACACTGAGAGGCTGCCTTCAGTTTTTTGTGAAGAATTTAAGGGCAAGGTGCCAAGTAAACATTTGGGTTTCTTTGTTTGGAAACATTAGCTGTACACAAATATGTAAGATGAGCGGCAATCCGTATCTTTCCCGCTTCAAAAAGCTTTCTGGCACCGAAATGAAGAACGCAGCTTCTCCATAATTAATGAGATACATTTTCTACAATAAACTGCGCAGCAAATCCGCACGATCGCATTCGTTATCGACTGATAAACGATTCCTGCAAAGCATTCCGGATGAAAAACGACGGAAAATGTAGCGTTCCGGAAACGCGTGTCTCAAAAGTATCCCGCCAGAAAGTGGAATACGTGCGCGAGCAATCGTAACTCGCCGAAATAAAATTTCCCGCTGCAATATTAGAAAGGCACGGCCTAATCCGCCACATTCTGGGGTCCCTTATAAACATGCCTTACTGTGCGCTCCATTATATTGTGCCGTTGCTTTTCCAAGGGCCCTGAAAAATTAAGCGCTCATATTTCAAAATTCTGGCAATCCTTTCGTACATTTCATGCTTCATAAGCAAAAAACGTGTGCCCAGTAATTACGCCAATAAAACGCTGGAATGTGATGTTATTTAAATTAAACGTTTATGAAATAGATGTGCTCTTCGTTTTACCAAATTTAAGTATTATTTTCCATTTTTACATATTTACGATATCCTAATTGTATATTTTTAACAGTTTATCTTGTTCAGAATGTTTATGTTTTATTTTCTTTCATCTTAAGTTGCATACACAATTGCAATGGAATGTATCACGTTATATCAAATAATATTCAGCGATAGCCTCGATTCAAGTTTATTATAATAATAATCTGCAAAAGTATATCTTATAAAATCATTGATCTTACACTACACGATTTTTTATGATTACTTAGGCGAACTGTCAACCAATTTCTAATTGTCACAATTTACTGCTACTATTTCACTTAGTTTTGTAGAAATTTGGAATATGATTGAAAGGTCACTTTTGTTGTCCCAAAAAAATAATTTCCGGGTTCTGGTTGGTGTTATTATACTTTTCCCGTTATAGTTTTCATAATTCCTCCGTTGGTTGGGTTATGGTGACCTTAAATGTTAGCTTAAGGGGGTATTATGGTCTAGCCGGTCCAAAAAATCGATTTTTTTTATTTGGCATTTTCTTAAACTTTGGGGTTTTGAGAATGTGTCCGTAAAATATTACAATGAAATTTGCCAAATTGATCGAGATGTGGAGATTTAGATTTAAATCTGTTTCGGAGGCTATGGTATAGGGTGAAAAATAGGTCGTTGAAAAAAAAGAATGCGTATGGGTACGAGACTACGCAATTCTAAAAAAAACAACAAAGGAATCGATGGAAAAGGAACAGAAAAATTGGCAGAAGCTATTATAAATGAATTAAGTACGTACTATGGCTTGGCAATACGAAGAAATGCAGAGTCAGTAGAAGAACTTTAAACGTTTTTCTCGAAACGAAATTTTTCAAGTCGGGCGTGTATTTTTTTTTACAAAGTATTAGGCCGACCGACTTCTAATTTTTGACCCATATAGTATACATGTTCGAACCTCTAACTTTTGTATCTGTTTACAATTACTATTTTTTTCAGACTGTGATGAGTGAAATTTTTTACTAAAAATCGGAATATTTTCTTTCGAGCGCCGCCATTTTGTCAGTTTTTTTCAAATTATTTATTAGAGGTCCGAGTGATGATCGCATGTCTACAAAATAAAATAAAAAAAGGATAGTTTATTGCAGATGACGAGGACGGTGGCAATCACCACGCCCGATAGAAACGAAATTTCGCGGCATGACCTGTGTGTTTATATATATCTCGCACAGTTTGCTATAAAAAGCGATATAAAACTTTTAAGTGTTACTTTAAATATGAATAAATATGAACGCAAAACTTGAGATCAATAGATTTAACCGTTTGTGTACAATTAATTCCCAAAAATCAACTTGAAAACGGGTATCTAGACTATAGTACCCCCTTAAAAGTACTCTTTATTAATTTACTGGTGATGTTGCAAATGACTATATGATGCATATCTATAAAATATTATCTTTATTACAAACCTAAAAACCAAAAATAGATCTTAAAACAATTTATGGGAAGGTAAATTAAGAAGCAAATATCTACTTTTCCCTATTGGTCATAGAATTTCTTGTTATGTGTGGCTATTTTACAGTCCATTGCTGCTTTTGTTAACTCACTCTTTCTAATAATTTGTTGTAGCACATAAAATAGTAAAAATATTTTTTAAATAATTAATTTCTTTGTGCATGAAACAGTATCTGTTGTTTCAAATATCAAATTATATTTCTTTACGTGCAAATAATTTATTAATAAATGGGTAAAAATCGCCAGCAAGGTCTAGTGAATGAGGTGCAGGCTACGACACGGACGAACCCGGGTTTCAGTCCCGAAGCTCTCTGATGGCTGGCGGGTGGCCTACTCAGCCACTAAAAATAACTGAGTATCTGCGTTCACTCCATCAAAGGGTAATAATGGCGGTCGTCTAAGGCGCGATGCTTGCCACATCGCCATGCAGCAGAGATGGTGTGCGACGACTGGGCATGGAGAGCCAACATATGAGAGCCTTATCTTCTCAGTTCGCAGGCCGTGCTCCCACGCGGGGGTTAGAGCCTTACCATTATAATGCTTATAAATAATATTTCATTACAATTGACCCATGACTCTATGCTTTAAATGCGGTAAAGTATTATAAAAATAAGATTGTTGTGACTAAATGAAAATGGCCACTATAAAATGGAGATATTAAAATTCCTCTTCACTCGCATAGCATCAAAACATCCATTTGTAGTTGCAGTTGTAGTCATATTCTCCTTATGTTGTCTTGAATTTGTTTGATTAACTTTTAACGAAACGCGCCTAAAATGAATTGTATAAAAGTGTTATTAATTACATATACTTCATGTCAAAGCCTCCATCATTCTTTTTAAAATGTATATTACAGTTGAAAATGGGAAATTGACAACATTCCTTTCCATAATAATTTAAATATTTATAAATAAATTCGTACTTATTAGATTCTATGCACACTCTCTAGTAGAAGGTATCCCAAAAGAAACGCGGGATTTAATTTTACAAAAAAATATTTTCATTATTTATTAATTGTTATTTCAAATATTTTATTTTTATATAATTTTATATATAGGGTACGGTGCTTATATTAGGACAAATTTAAATTTGAATATCCTGCCATATAGTGCTGCCGCTATAGATCATTGTTGGCGTTCGTGAAAACCATATACTCTCAGGAAACAGTCATAACTTTAAAATGGACGTGCTGTTGTGAACAAGTGCGGAGTACATCCGAAAATCCGCGACTAGCGAAAGTCTTCGCACTGGGTGTTCGGCAGCTGAAGTAATTCGGTTCTTCGGATACTTAAGATCAACTGTGGATGGAAACTGTGGTCTCGGGAAAGTGATATGTATTTCAGCAGAAAGATGCACTGACACATATAAACCATTTAGTCCAAAACTGGTTGTTGGGTAACGTGGACATGTTCTGGTCAAAAAATTGTGGCTCTCCAGTAGCCTTGATTTGAACCCCTCGACTACTATGTTACTAACAAGTCCAGGCATTCCAATGTGGTATCTTTACCGCTATCGAAACACCATTTGCCAATATGAATAGCACTGCTTTGTAGAGAACGCGCGAGCGCTTCTTCCAATGATGGAGACAGGTCATTGAGGCTAAGGGGGATTACATTAAATAATTTTACTCTGGACAGGTTACACAACTGACATACAAAAGGATTTATGTAATTCTAATTTTTTGTTAAATAAAATTTTATTTAGTTTGTTCGTATTTAAGCGCTGTATTCCTATCTAATTATTATTTTAAAAGTGTCATTTAATATAGAATAGGATATTTGACAAATATACCCCACGGCTCATTTGGCACTCTCACTTTTTGTCATAACTGAGGCTCAATTTTGCCGATAACTTTTAAATTTTGCTTTTAATTTAAAAGTCTGTATCTTTATAGCTTAAACTTTGGCTTTACAAATCCCCAAAAGCAAGATCTCACGGTGGCAAGTCGTAACGCGAGTAACGATACAGTACCAGCCACGCAGTATCTGGAACAAAAAAAAAACAGCAATGCGCATTTGACAAGTCATCTTGCATCAAATGATAAACATAAAATCAGAGGCTAAGATGTGAAAACAGTTATATACTACTAAACAAAAAAACAAGAAGTCAATTTTTTCCTTCGCAAGAAATCCACCGACTTTCAATATTGACCGGGCGCGACAATTATGAAGTATATGGCGGCGGTAATCAGGCTATAGAAAGGCCGATTGCTGTAAGTTTATAGCACGCAAAATAATAGAAATGGACATGCCAGTTCAGTGATAGGCAGCAACACAGCTACAACCAATCATCTTCCAAACCTGAGTGAGAGTAAAAAATGGTACGCAGACTCGATCACGTCTTAGCATTTCACTTTTCACGAAAGTGGTTAAATAATTTTAAAAAATTTTGCTGATTATACAAAATGTTAGTTGAAAATAAAAGTGTGCGAAATAATTTCTAAGGGCATGGATAACGTGTGGTACTATCTGCAAATTAGCAAATACTTATTTTCGATCAGTGCGACAATAGACAAAAGTGTGACCACAAATTTAAAAGACTGTAAAAGTGGGTTAACCAGGAAAAATAATGTGTTAGTTAGCGCAGGTTACAAGAATAAAATCGTCATATTTAAAGATACATTTTTATATGCGTGGAAAGCCAAAACATTGTAACTTTGGCCAACATGTGGGTCCGTTATTTCAAGCGACACTTCGACAACTTGCCAACGGACAAAATATTTTACCAATTTTTGATAATGAAGCTTCCACGATGGTGTTAAGTAAATTCGGGTTAAAGCCAGCGAGCGCTGATGCGTGCATGAAAGCAATGAAGACACTTTGCCGTGACCCAGTGCGTGAACTAATAAAAAGTGAATTTGATGTTACCAGCAGTTTGACTACCTCTTAACTTGGTTTCAAAATTGATCGCGACCGAGGCCAACTGAAATTGCAAATTTACGAGACAATCTATACACGAAATATTTTAGAATTTAGTATGAGCGATTACGACAACGTTGTAACCTAAATGTTACGCTGCGGGGAATGGTCAGCTGAGAGAAGTAACAAATGTGCCTAACCGTCAGGCTATCGGGTTGCTTGTGTATTTAACTGTCGGAACGTGACTTAATTTGGCTTGCTTGGTTAGTCAATTGTAAAAGTTTGGAGCGGCCATCGCCCGTATATTAGAATTCTGTCAAGTGCGCCTTTTAATATTTTAAAGGATGTTCGGACATCGGTATCACCTACAATGAGAATGTTCAGCCGACCAATCAAGTGGCCGCAAGCTGATGTCCGATTTTGGATTTTTGTATATCGACACCGCAGTGGTTGAAACGTCGATCACCAGTCTCGTTCATTACCAACGCACAGTATATTTTACCAGCAATCGCTTGATGGCCAATGATAACTTCTAGTACGTCGCGAACGAGGAAAAATTGGCTAATATTTCCAAAAAGCCTCTCAACAAAATAAAATTTATGGCCAAAAAATTTAATTAAATTAAAATAAGACTTTATGAAGCCGAGCTAAAGCTTCAACAGTAATGGTACACCTACGGTTCAAAATTTTGCAGATTAGAAACCATTAAATTCCTTCGTTTTCAGAAGTAGTTTAATATTGGCAATTTTAATATTAGTTCTTACCAAGTTACAAGCAATAAATCTCTAACTACAACTCTTACATTTGAATTACCTAATGCTAAGTATTTTTTAATTGTGTATTTTGTTATTTCTACATATCTCTAGTAATTTGAAGTAAGCAGTAAAAAACTTGCCACCTTATTCCATAGTCAACATATTTAAGTAATGGAAAGGTAATAGCATTAAAATATTTAGGCAATAATACTAGAATTATTTTTTTAATTATAGAAATGAATCAGCAGATTAACAAAGGCTTTAAAAATCAGGTTAAGTTTTTGCACATTAATTATAATTTTGACAACGCAGGACATAATTAATATTCATGAAATATCTGTTTATATTTGTCATTAAATTATATTACCCAAAATAAATAATAAAGGTTGAGTTTGATAAATTCCAATGTATTTTAAACAGCATCATTTGAGTTCTAATTGTATCATCAAATTGTATATCAAATTTATATGTTATTACATTTGTAAGATGTACATTCCAGCTTTGTAATACATTATATATAATATATAATACACTATAAAAAATGTACTTGCAAAATAAAGCAACTAAAAGTATTTTATATTTTATATTTACCTGAAATACTGTAAAAAAATATTATTCCTAATATTTGTATGTAACAACTGAAAATTGCGTGTCAGTATTTAAAAAGGAAATCACAAACTAGAATCGATAAAATTAAATGCGTAGCTTTGTCTACGAGCCCTAACAGAACCAAACGTTGTTTTTGCAACATTTCGTAATTCGAAAGCCAAATTGTCTTAAGTGTAAGTAGTTGATCGAGTTTGCTATTGCCCTTAAAGTTGAATTGTCTGTTACAGCTCTGACGTATTCAATAAACAAACAGTCATTTGTAGACTTACTACAAAGTACTTGTTATAAATGAACTATTAATTGTTTTATTGCTCTTTACAGTAGCAGAATCGTTAAAACTTAAGTTTGTACAATATATATTTAATTATTTCTAAAAGTGTCATAAAGATCTTAATTTACAATTGCGTGGTAAATTAGTTTAAAATTTATAAAGACACATACTGTTATTATTAGTATCGCACTTTCAACTGCGATTTTGCTTATAACAATTTTTTTAAGTTTTCAGCCATATTTTCAGCTATACATTAAAAACAGTTTTATAATAAGTCATTAAGTAAAACTAATAATCTTGAATACTTCAAGATAAATTACCTAACAATTACTCTGTGTAGTTCATTTTATTATTTAACGATTTTCTGTGAATGGAATGGCGTTAATTTAGTTCTGCTGTAGAAACCACCGTTTTCCAACAAACTTTAGGAAATCAATAATAAGCACCAGTCTGTCATGTTCGCAAAACTGAAATTATATTAGACAAACCGTGACACGATGTAGATTTCAGAGTATTCTGTAAGATATTATTAAACTAGTTTTCACATTTAATTACAACTTTATCTAATTTAAGCGAAATATGTATTCTAAATAGCTTATTTAGGAAATAAGAATGTAATGATAAAAACCATTTTAACAACATAAATATACGACTTTCTTTGTGCAAACATATTTTCAAAACAATTTTATAAATTTCTTAGAATATCCCTTAAGCAAACGTCCTGATCTATTTAGTCTGACATTATGTTTCTTAGGTCTTCTGAATCAAATAACCGTTATAAACCAAATCGGTTAAATCATAAGAATTTACATCAAGCATTTGACTTTGTATGGCAAATAACTGCTCATCTAAACATTTTTCTTCGCCCTGTTTTTTAATATAAGTGTAAAGGGAGTTTTACTGTGTTGCAAAGTCTAATTTTAAGTATTTATATCTTGTTTACCATAGATTGCAACAGTTCTTCCACAAAAACTGTTTACGGATATTTCATCGAAAATGTGCTACAAATTTTCAAAGCAAATTTAAAATCAGCGATGGTTAGGTGTTACTACACATATAAACTTGGTTAAAATTTTTAATTAAAGAATTAGCTTTTTCGCTGATAAATCTCTCTTTTTCCAAACAAATATTTGTCAATACCACTCAATCGTCTTTATTTTTAAAATGCGAGTGTTTTTATATGAGCTGATTTCTTTAATTACTGGAACAAGGCTATATTCAATAGATCTTGGTTATTTTAGTCTGGTATTTATTATATTTTATAATATAGTAATCTTATTTATTATAGTTTATTTAATATACATAGTACGCACGACCAACAACTATTGCAATAAGCTTATTATACCTACTAACTTACAAGTTAACTTAATTCTCCACAGATATTCATGTGTGTGTGTATATATATTAAATCCTTGACTAGTCTATTATCTAGCAATCTTTCTAGATATTTTAGCCATTGTTTTGTGGTTCCTGAAATATTCTTTGATTGTATTAGTCGATTTAAACTTCTGCACTTTGCTGCCTTTGGCTATTCTTAAATCTAGATTTCTTTCTTTCCTACATTTGTTGTTTATTAATACTCCCAAGTACATGTATTCTTCCACCTATTTGAATTTCAGGATCTTCTCTTCTCCAATTTGCACTCAATTTTTTTTTTGGTTATTTGTCTCTTGTTTGCTTTTAAGTTTCATATATTTAGTTTTACTGGCATTGATTTGTAATCTTATTTGTTTTTGCAGTCTTAATCAGATTTCTTGCTACTTCTTCTAATTTTCTCCTGCTTCTTACTCCTAATAGCACTGGTGTCTCTTATTCAGAAGTATTCCGCTTTTGTTTATCCCGCTTTTTCTGATTGTTACTTTTAATGCTAACTTAAATAAGAGAGTCGGCAACGGATCATCCTGACTCACACACCGTTCCACTTTAAAACTCTCTGTTGTCTTCGTTTACCTTCAATGCACATCTATTGTTTTGTAGCATCATTTTTACTAAGCTTATTATTTTGTCTAGAATTTTTACTACTCTCAGTACTTCAAAAAGCTTTACCTTAATGAGGCAATCATAAGCGGATTTGAAGTCTATAAAAAACATTTGGGTCGGGATCTCATATTTGTATAACCCTATTAAAATTTGCTTCGGTGTGAAGATTTGTTCAGTTCTGATCATTCACGAAATCCTGACTCACACACCAATGTTCCACTTCTATATAACTCTCTGTTGTCTTCGTTTATCGCTGTCGTAATGCACATGTAATTGTTTTGTAGCATCATTTTCTAAGCTTATTATTTGATCTAGAATTTTACTTCTAGTCTATCATAAAGCTTTACCTGTAATGAGGCAATCATATTTGACAGTCTATAAACAACATTTCTGGATCATATATAGCCTCAGGACACCTATTAAAATTTGGTTTGTAGCCAGATTTGTGTGTCAGTCTGTCAGATCTAGATATCTTGAGAATCCGTAAGAGCTTGAGTATTCTCCCAATGTTGCGTCTATATACACTTTCAGTTTTTAAAATCGCTTGGTCGTCAAGGCTGTCAAAATCGTGTCTAGTAAACAAGTTGCAAATCTAATACGGTTGAAGATACAAATTTATGAGAACAATGATTTGTTATCTTTATCCTATGAATTTAAGAAAGTGGTAAAATAGTAACTCGGAAATTTGAAGCCCAGGATTTTAATCACATGTTATGGAGTTTCGAAATTTATATTGCCGATAGATCAGCGACACAAAAAGTTGGTTTGACCATTGGTTCGTTGATCCGTGTGTGCCATAAATCGGTTTAGTCGAGTAAACAGAATTAATCTAAACGACCAATCGTAAGAGCAAACGGATAGCTTGAAATTGGAGAAGTACTTGTAGGTAGGGACGCAGTTGAAGCGAGTGCACGCTTTGACGTAAAATTTAAGTACGAGTCAATTATTGTTTTGTACTGTTTATTTTAATCAGCTTTCGAGTGTTGGACTCGTGCCTTGCCCTTTTTTAAAATAACAAGTTCCGGGACGAGAGCAGCGCAGTGCCGAGACGATGGACTCGGTATAATATATAATAATAGGATAAGGAAAGTCGTGTGATGTTCACACCAGATTTTTTAATATTGGGGCTAGTACTGCTTTCGCCTACTGCTGCGGCATTTTTCTGTATTACTGTATTACTGTTGATTGTAATTTATCAATTATTTTTTTATTCAGAATTTTAATAGTATTGATGGTCACTCTATTAAAATTATTATTAAATATGCATTTTATGTTTTTTTGTAAAAATATTTAAGGAGGTATCAAATAAAAAAAATCAATGTAGGTGGTAAAGGAAATTTAAAGTATCAACTAAATAAATGAACTTGACTGAAAAATTTTAAACTGTGCTGTGTGCAACAATAAACGTAAACATATACTTAGATGTTTTGGAAAAAAATGTTTATACAAAAATAAGTAAAAATTCTGCGTGGTTCAACTCAAAAAAATTACGATCTCAAATTTGTGCTGGATACAAACAACTTAAAAGTAAAATACGCCAGAAAAGTGGTAAGAGTAATTTTAAAATTTTATTTAATTGAAAACATACTTATATAACGTTTAACATTCATTAAAATACCCGGTATACCCTTGTCAGCGGTTCTACCGTGCGTCGTGGCCGCCGAAAGTATTGAACTCGAATATTTTTCAGAGCTCTCGCCAGAGCAGCTTACATATTTTTAACAATCTCAGACTAGAGTCTTTTCAAACTGAAGTCATAGAAGTAAAAAACACCCAAAATGAGTTTATTCAAAAAAATTCTCACTAGCAGCGAAGTAGCTGCAATTTTGTGGAGACGATTTCCTGCACGATGGAGTTCAAAATCTTTTTCTCTTTTTGAACGCTTTGTATTATCTAAACAATTATGTGTTTGATAAATTATTTTCCGGTAGACTTTTGGTATCATAGCGGTGTTTTTAATTTGAATGCAAAATTTTATCGCGTACCGCTGATTGAGATTGAGCTGCATTTTGATCTGCGACGCGAGACTTCGCAAAAAACCTGAATTTTGTAACGATTTAAAGGCAAATAAGCTGGGCTGAACTATTTACCTGACATTTCCCACCTACAATCAAGCCGAAAGGTCTCATTACTTTCCGGATGCACCATGAGAGTTCTTGCGATGCTTTGCAGCAAAAAAATTATAAATATACTAGATGTAATAATACGTTACTGTATAACACTAATTTATTATTGTTACTATAAAGATCGTATACGTGCTATTTAGGCAATATTTTGGATATTTTACTTGCATATGTAGGCACATATGGATTCGTCGATTTTACCAAAATAAATTAATTAAGGGGGTAGATACAATTATATGGTAAAAAATCGATTTTTTGACGAAAAGCATTTTACACGAATTTTTTTATAAGAAGTTTTTATTCAATCGCAATGAAATTTTGTAGGCTTGTTAAGAGGACATTAAAGTATATAAATTTTGTCTGGTCCACTCCTTTTTGTTCTGTGCCATTACCTTCGCTTCTTGCCATGTTATTCCTTTCTGAAGAAGTTTTTCTTCTATTGTTCTTGTCCATGTTTTTCGTGGTCTTCCTCTTGTTCTACTAGTACCTACTTTCGATTCCCATATTTTCTTAACCTGTCTATCTTTGTCCATTCTAAGTAGATGTCCTAACCATTGTAGCTGTCGTGTTTCTATTTTTTTTCCAGTGGTTCTACTTTAAGTTCTTCTCGAATTATTTGATTTCGTATTTTATCTCTTCTGGTTGCTCCTAGTACTTTCCTCAGATATTTCATTTCCATACTTTGTAGTTTACTTTCCTGTCTCTTCGTTGTTACCCACGATTCCCCCCCAAATGTCAATGTCGGTAGATAAATTGTTTTATATATGGTGAGTTTTGTTTTCCTAGAAATCTATTTGTTGTTCAAGAATGTCTTTCCTAGTGCATAGTACAACTTGGCAGTGTTTTCTATTCGTTTGTTTAGTTCAGCTTCGTGTCCTCCTTTGCTGTCTATAGTAACTCCTAAATATGTGAAGCTTTTGACTTGTTCTAATTTACTGTTGTTGATTTTTATGTTTGTATGTTCTTCTTGTTTACCAATTGCCATGACCTTAGTTTTGCCTATGTTAATTTTCATGTTGTAGTCCTCTAACGTTTCTTTCCATATTTCCAGATTGTATTGTAGGTCCCTCTCCTTTGGTGCGAATATCACAACGTCATCAGCAAACGCACATTCCGAGATGTTAGTCGTTGCATGTTTCTGTATCCTACACATAATTTCGCTACTTTTGACCTACATGCGTTAATAATGTCGTCCATGAGTAGTATGAACAGCAGAGGGCTTAGTACACCACCTTGTCTTAGGCCATTGCTTGTTATGAACTCTTCCGATTGTGAGTATCTAGTTCTTACATAGTTCCTGCACTTTTGGTACATGCTTTTGGTGGCATTAAGCAATTGTTTTCCTACACCCCTTCTAATTAGGCTCTTCCAAATCTTTTTTCTTGGTGCGCGGTCAAAAGCTTTTTCTAAATCGATGAAGGCTAGGTAAACTTTTCTGTCCCGCATGGGAGCACGGCCTGCGAACTGAGAGGTTAAGGCTCTCATACGTTCGCTCTTTCTCTGCCCGGTCGTCGCGCACCATCTCTTATGCGGGGCAATGTGGCAAGCACCGCACCTTAGACGACCGCCATTATTACCCCTTGTTTGAATGAACGCAGGTACTCAATTATTTTAGTGAGTGAGTAGGCTACCGCCAGGCATCAAGAGCACCAATTGAACCCGGGTCCGTCAGCATCACAGACCACCCCTCAACCACGGGACACCTGGCTATATTATATATATATATATATATATATATATATATATATATATATATATATAAAATAGAAAAATTAGTTTTAACCAAGTCGCAACAGTGATAGACATTTGAATATGCATATTGAACTAAAACCTGATCGTGGTATAAAAGGGCAGGTTGTTCTATCACATAAAAAACAAAAAATTAAACGACTTATTAATTATTGATTCATGTATGTGACAAAGAGTTGCATAAAAACCAATTCTGTGGAAATTTTGAAGAGAAATACTTTAAACTAATCACCTTAGAAACTGTATACTTATTTTTTTTAATAGTTGCATAGCTCTTTATGCTATAAATAAGCTATTACTTTATTTAGTTGTGTTTCTACCTTTTACAATTTTTTGTTAGGTCCGACACTTACAACTGTGTACAATTTTAAAACACAAATTTTATATACTTAAGACACTAATTAGAAAAAACTGTTTCTTCTATTAGTGTACTTTGTTCAGCAGGGAAGAACCCAATGTTTTACAAAGTATATAGTTTTGTAATCTAAATAGAGTTTGACGCACGTTTATCAGTTTAATTAAAATTGCTAGCATGCATTATTACAATGAAAGTATTTAAATTAAATTTTAGGAAGTGCAATTAATACAACCCAGGTGATTGATTGAAAGCTTTTGGAATTGTTTATAACTGTTTATTATTATCATTTTATGTAAATATAATTAATGAGAGTGTTTTAATGATTGCTTTTTAGTCATTGACGTTTTGTTTTAAATCTACGTAAAAATAAATGAAGAGCCCAAAAAGGTGTAATACAGGAGAGCATATTTTAATAAACAGCATTCTAATTAGTACGGTCGACATAAATTTCAAATTTAATAATTTATCGCGGCCTCATTGTCGGCACTTATTACGGACGAAATTTGAATTTTGCTTTGGCGTTGGAGTGGCAGAAAAGGGCAGTAGAGGCATAAAATATATTTCGCTAAATTTCGCAATTTTAGTAAATTTGGTGAGGAGGGTTGACAACTACGTCTCGCTAGCGGATTGGCTTTCCTGTTCACTATTACGGCAACATTTGTAATGCCCTCAGCTCTGGGGTGCTATCTGGAATATATATTCCGTGCTGTTTGGCATTATTAGTATACTACCACGCGCGTCTGTGTTCCAAACCGCATCGTGCATCTGGGCGTTACTGATGAACGACTTCGACTGTATGGTGGAATAATTGTTTTGCCGACTAGAAATGCATCTCTTGCCGAGCAAGATGGTGTAATATTGCAACAAGCATTATACAATAATATCGCCTTGTATTATAAAAGAATGATGATAAATTGCCTGTTTTATAATAAAAATGGTGGTTCGTGGACTTCAACATTATATAATCCCAAAAACCAATATATAAAGCAAACTTTATAATAATTATGCAACATATACACAACTTTTGTTAAATATTGTTTAATCGAATTGTTGGTTAATTTTTTAATTAAGAAATAATTTTAAATTTTTAACAATATACCAGAACAATATTTTATTATATTAAAAAAGATAAAATAAATTAATTGTAAAAACCACATACATATAAAGAATTCATGAGGTCAATTAAGAAACTGAAAATGTAATTATGCAAACAATGGAGTTTCTTTAATTAGTAAATATGTATTTCTTGGCACAAGTTTTATTGAATAAAACTCAATACCAAAATGTAAGCTCAGTACTCGGAGAGAGCAATGCTGCTGCATAAAGTAGCCCGATTTTCTGCTCCGCCAGAGGCTATTTATAGAACTTTCAATTAGTCAAAGAAAACAAGGATTTTCTAGACAAAGCCTCGCACGCTTTTAATTTTGGCTATACATGAGCCTTTTTTACCACCAGCCGTGGTCTAGAGTGACCAAGATACCGAATCAGCCCGAACAATTACAGCGTAATGAAGCAATTTACGCACTAAATTGTGTTCCTGACGTGCTCAAACCGAACATCGTGGATGTGTTACCAATTCCACGGGTTATTGAATTTGCCCCCTAATTTTGTGGAAATTGCCATTTCGCAATTTCATGGTGCAGTAAATAAAACTATGATATAGAGTTGCGCTCTGTTAATATTAACAAAGAGATGGTTTTACAGTTGTAGAATACACTTTTCAAAAATATTTATGTATTAAGCAAAAGCTTAATCGAAAAATGCAACTGGTTATGCTTGACAAACCAGGGTTTTTATTTAGACGTTTAAGAAAATAACATTTTAATTTTACTTTAAAATATTTAACACAAAGAGTAGATAATCTAGTAGATATGATTCAATCTAAATGGATTTTGTTTCTTTGATATATTACTTCAAAGACTTGAAACCAGATGCTTGGTTTAGTATTTGCTTCTTTCATACATAGTTCTGAAAAATGTTCAAACTAGTTAAGCTATTAAACCGATAAAATATGTGGAAAAGTTTTGTAAATAAAGTAAACGTCTTGTAATAAGATTTAAACTTTTGTGACCTTCATTGTCTGTAAATGGAAATATAACAGAAATGCTGTAGACTAAAAGATGTTTTTTAAATTACTTCTAGACTATTTTTATTAGCATTTTTATCATTCTTTTAGTCGTACATAGTGTTTACAGCGGCTGCTATCTACCTTCTCTCAACCGTCTTCTCTGTTCCTTTCTGTTGTTCCAATTTCCCATCTATCTTATTTCTGAAAGATCTTCTAGGTCTTCTCCTCTTTCTTCTTTCTGCTGGACTTCGTTCCGTTATTCTCTTTATTCATCGCTGACCTACCGCTCTTCTGGCATGGCCGTATCATCATTGTAGATGTTTTTTTTCAATGTAGGTAAGTATGTCCGTCTCCACTTCTTGCACGTCTTGTTACTCTGTTGCATCTTCTTCAGTATTCAATTTCTGTGACTGTAATTCTACTCTGATCCGTATGTCATAATGCTGTTAATTATGGTGTAAAGGTTTTGTGTCCTTTGTGATGTGCGTATTCCATAGGATTCCATTTAGTTATTTAGTACGTGATCTAGTTTATCTCGGCTTGTTCTTCATATCGTTTGTGGTTGTCCCTTCATTGAAATGGTAGATTTTAGGTACTTAAAGCTCTTTTTGCTTTTATTTTAACCATCTGTGAGTCCTAAATCCGTAACACTTTCCGTTGCTGTGACCAGATATTTTGTGTTATTAAAATTAACTCTTAGTCTGTTTTCTGGGCGTTTTTCAGTAAGTTTACAGATCATGAAACTAAGGTCTTTTTCATCTTGTGCCATTATCTGGTCATCGGCGAAACTTCAAGTGTAGAGGTGTTTCTAACAGATTTTCATGCCTTCTCACTTTTGTTTTCTGGGTTTTATAATTACTTTAAGAAAAATCTTAAAGAGAATAGGAGATGCTGTGCAGCCCTGCAGTAGCCTTTTGGAGGTTTTAAATGCTTGTCCAACACTATTTTTCATTTTAATGGACACCATGTTCTCTCGGTATAAGTTTTTGGTTGCAGCTATTAATTTTTTTGGATTATTTAATTGATTAATAGATTTCCAGAGCTCTTCCTTTGGTAGTGAGTCATATGTGTTTTTTAGGTCTATAAATGCAAGATGTACTGATCTAGTTTTAGTCATTTTTATTTCAATTGTTGGAGTGTACATATGTGATCCCCACACGATTTTCTCTTCATATACCCCACCTGTTTTTTACCATTTTTATCCGATATATCCCCTTTCAGTTTTTTTTTTACTTTCCTTATCCTATAATAAGGAAAGTAATGTAATCGGCGGAAATTTGACCTACCCAGTTTTTCACATTTCTGGACGAAATATAGCCTCAGGACAACAAAAAAGTTGTTTTTAGCCATTGGTTCGTGTGTGTGTGTGTGTGTCTGTCTGTCTGTCTGTCAGTAAACAAGATATCTCGAGAACCGTAAGAGCTAGAGACTTGAAATTTGGTATGCAAGTTACTTGTAGGTAGGGAACGCAGTGCGAATCTTTTGGTAAAAATCGGCCTTGCCGTTTGGTCACAAGGTCGCAAAATCGGTCGCAAAATCGGTCTCAAAGTGGTCGCGTATCTAAACGGTTGAAGATAAAAAAAATTTATGAGAATAAAAATGATTTATTATCATGAGATAAACATGAATTTAAAATAAAAGTTGGTAAAATAGGAACTCGAAAAAAAATTGAAACTCAGGATTTTTAACATAGCGGGTGTTCATAAAATATTTCGGGAAATTTATATTACTGGATACACCAAACCGAGACGAACAAAAATTAAAATGAAATTTTTGATCCGAGGTCAAATAAATAAGTTGTGCGATTAAAATTAATTAAACGGACCAATCACAGCGCGCTCGAGAGCTACCGGGCCGACTTCGGGAGGACGAGGCTTGGCGCTAGGAGAGCACGCAGGCTGTGCGACCCAGCTTAGATTACATTCAGTGACGTAGCAAAATTGTAAGTACAGTCAATTATTGTCTTGTACTGTTTATTTTAATCAGCTTTCGAGTGTTGGACTCGCGCCTCGTCCTTCTTTAAAATAACAAGTTCTGGGACGAGAGCAGCGCAGGGCCGATATATATATATATATATATATATATATATATATATATATATATATATATAAATAATAGGATAAGGAAAGTCGTGTGATGTTCACACCAGATTTTTTTATTAAATTTTCGTAAAGCCTACCTATTCCGAAGATAACGCTAATTCCCTTGTAGTTTTCGCATATTTTTCTATTTCCTTTTTTAAATATAAATGTTATGTAGGCCTCTGTCCATTCCTGACGCAACTTTTCTCCATTAATAGCTCATCGAACATTTTTTGGATCATATGTATTGATTTTTTGAATCTATGCCTTATAAGTTCCGGAGTTATACCCTATGGTCCCAAAGGACCTATTGTTCTTTAGGGTTTGCACTGTACCTTTTATTTCTTTTAAAGTGACTATTAACTGTTTTTTGTCATCTGTCATCTTAAACATTGGTCGATTTTTTGTGAGCAATTCTTTATAATAATCTTGCCAGTCTTTTTTCGACATATAATGTATTCTGTTCTTAATTATTCGTTCTTAATAATTTGATTGTTCGCCAAAACTTTGTTGTATATTTTGACATGCTGGCTTCTAGCTTTCGTTTTTTTTTTTCTAGCAACCAATATCTTAACTTCTCTATTTTTTGTCTATAAAATCTTTGGGTTTATTCGTACTGAGCCACTTTTTGTATTATTGTTCTTCTTTTGCTAAGCAGATCTTAGTGTCCTTATTTATGTTGTCTAGGTGTTCTTTGTCTCCTTTTTTCTTCTCTAAGGCTTCTACCGCTGTTTTCTTTATGCAGTTTTTATATGTATGTATGTATTTTTAAGTTTCAAAATTGGAATTTTTTTAGTTTCTGATACAGTTCTGTGATGAATTCATCTTGAAGTAAGTAAAATTTATATTTATCTTCTTTTTTTAAATCTTTATTTCGTTTTTCCTTATTGATGTTTTTATCCATGGGAAATCTATCTTTGCACTAAAATCTGTAGTTGCCACTACACTTCGGTCTCCATTTTATTCGTACATCTTTATCAATAGCATTGTTTTTTTTTATGATGAAGTAATCTATAATGGATTTTAATTTTCTCGTAGGTTTGAACCATGTGTACATATAAATGTTTTTATGTTTGTAAAATCCATTTATAATGCAGAGGTTTTTAAGTTCACACATTTCTATTATTAGTTTTCCATTTCTACTGACGACACTTTCCCCGAAGCATCCAACAGTGCCATTGTTATCTTTTCTTCCAACTATTCTGTTTCTTAGTTTCTTCCCTTTCTTATTGAAAGGTTTCTATGAACTGTTCTTTTTCGATAATAGGGCTCTCTTCGTTTAGTGCATAAACTATGCTTCTATAGTCATTCTTAGAACTGTCTTGTTGATCGGTTCCCGATTTTATACAGATTTTAGCCATTTTTTTTTATTAGAGTTTCAACACCCGCCTTTGCTTTATTTTTTTTAGGACGCCACTCTAACAATGAAGGACTCCATCTATCATTTCTGTTCCAGTTTCTTTCCTGCTTGTTTCACTAATTACCAGAATGTCAAAATTGCTATTCTGAAACTCCTTTAACACCTTTTTCTTTTTGTTTTCCATCCCTCTACATTACACGTTCCATATATTATTCTTCTGTTTCTTTTTTGTCTTCCTTTGCTATGTCTCTCCTTAAGTTGTTTGTTTGGTTGTGAATTTAGTTTGGGTTTTGGTTACCCTTTGCAGAATTGCTCCCGTTCCCCGTATCCGATAACGCTCTCTCCATTCGAGGTGTGGATTACCACCCGGGGAATATCTTTATTGTTTTTCATTCTGCATCAAGTCTCCTTAGGTTTTAACATGTATCAGGATTCTAAGGACTTATACCATAACCCCCTAAAAAGAAGGCCGTTGCATTTAACCGTCCAATGTGGAACCGCTGCTTGTAGCCGCTCATTCTGGATCAGATGCTACAGTTGATTTTATATTATCCCTAAAATCTAGGTTACCATTTCCGCCGACTGTGTAGTAATAAAGCTTCTTTTCTACACCTTCATCTTCGTTGTAGTCTTTATCCGTTACCCTGGACAAAGGGATTTTACTGGGTACTATCAGCCGGAATCAGCTAAACCCACGTTTTTTAACTAGGTGCTAATCCCGATCCCCCCTCCTTCCTTATCATTGCGTGATAAGGACCAAGCTTGGGACTGGTATAGCGGAGTTTTTTATGATAAATTTAGCCTCAAATTAACGACAGGATGATTTTGGTTTGATAGATATTTAGATCGCTTTTTCTAAAACGAGATAAAAATCTCAATAAAAACAAAAATTGTTGGAGTTGATCCAAGTGAAGGCACAATAAAGAACATCTTAATTCATTACATTGACGTGCCAGTTAATTGAATAATCTATAATAATGGTAGGACTGCAAGCCTTTTTGAAGCCAAAAATCACGATTATAAACAACTATAAAAAAGTGGCATAGCTAATCCAGTAAATAAAGCCCAAAATCGACCTGACTAAATTTTTTTCTTAAAGGCCGATTTTGACGTATGAGGGCTCATTTTCTTCTTATGATCTCTAGATCAAAGTGCAAGGATTTTTGTTTCAGACTAATTGTTTATATTGTTAATAAACAATAATTAGTGTTAAATAAACGCCTCATTCAGAGCTTTATAAAAAAAAATTAAAAATACTGTTTTTCATTGGTTGTAAGCAAGTAAATTTATATTTTCATGTGCCCGACATTAAACAGAGTCATCTCAATGTTAATAACAATTTGTTAATTAACAAATAACCAAAAAATCAAAGTTGGCTAAATATTCGATATTAGACTCGATTTCAGATATTGTCAACTCGATAATCACGAATTTGAATGTTAATTTACAATAAACTGTTCATATGATTTGTTAATTAACAAATAAACAAAAAATATTTATTAACTACATTTTTCACTTGTTCACCAGCTTCAAGGGCGTCTTGTGCCTACTAGCATATACTTAACTTAGTATTTCGTCGTCACATACACCCTTGGGTTTCCAGCGAGTTTCGAACTAGCTTACGACGAGCCAGTTCGCGAACAAAGGAGCAATGCTTATAACTGAGCTACGGCGACAGCCCAAGTAGACTACTTAAGATTATTTTGCGTATACTTATACAATTACGATAGTATTTTTGTATTTATTGTCGCGCATAGATTACATGTATCCCATATCAAAACTTCCATCAACATTTAGTCAATTAATATTTTTAAAGATTTTTTCGTTGGTTCGCACATGTCGGCACTGCAACCTTAAGGGCTCATTGCGTCTAGTAATCCCAACTTAAACATTACAACGCCATATATGTGTGTATATATATATATATATATATATATATATATATATATATATATATATATATATATATATATATATATATGGCAAATTGCCTATAGCAGTGGCCCTTCCGCTGCCCTAGTTAGCTTTTAGAACACTTAGAGGTTCCCAATTAGTCTCCTAAGATAAGTCTCCCAATAGTTAATATTCTATTAATTGTAATAGTGAGTTTATTTTTATAGTTCCTACTCATAATTGTATTGTTATTAGACATATTTGTAAGTTTGTTTAAAATATATTTGATAAAAAACTAAAGAAGCTAACATGTAACTTGGGCGAGCGTTTTTTTTGCCTGTCGCATCTATTTCCATCGAGTGAGAGAACGTCTAGAGTAGGGAGAAAAATACCACACGACTTAATTAAAGTTTTTTAACATTAAATTATTTTTGGTGTATAGATATAATATGTTTGCATTCTTTATTATTCAAAACTATCTTTATTTTTGAAGCTAAAAAAGTAGGCCAAAGCTTAAAAGATGACAGACATCAAAATCGTCTCAACAGCCATATCTATTCTGAATTACTATTAGTCTATTTTTGATATTAACTTTATCAAATATTTCAAAAAACGATCAGTTCTAGTTGATTGGATAAATTCTAAAAAGTGTCTTAAAAGAAACGTAAGATTTAATTATAGAAAAAACATTTTATTTATTTATATGTTGACAAAGCTATGATATTATTTCAAAAGAGTAAACAAAGGAATATTTTACAAATGTCTTTCACGATTCTTTGATACTTTCGAATTCTTTTAACAAAATTATCGGTTACTTTTTAGCGTAACTATGGCTCAATTTCGTCGACAACTCTTTGGATTTTTGCGTCTAATTCAAGAATCATTCTTCTTTTGTAGCATAATTTTTGTCCTTTACGAATCCCCAGATGAAAAAATTCACAGTGCGAGATCGCACGATTTTGGTAACCACTTATTTCGCCTTTTTTGTAAGATAAAACGCTTATTAAATCTTTGCTCTAACAGTGGGTACAGATGTAAAACTGATGTTAAAATTTGCTGTATGGTGTCTTTAGAAAGATTCAGTTGCAATGACCGACGGCGCACTGAGGTTTCTAGATATGTTCGCAGCGGCTGAACGGTACAAGATCGGCCTGTTTTTTTTTATTATCTGCAGCCGAACCTGTTTGCTCAAGTTTTTTAATTAGACCTTTTACAACGGTTTTATTTTGTGCTTTTCGATTTCCGAAAATGCCACGTAATTTGCGCAGTCTCGATGATATATTCTTTCTGCTTGTAATAAATTTTAAGAATTATCACTTGCTGCTCCGTGTAGTAATTTTCCATTTGACTAACCCCAATGTGTTTGGGTCATTCCGTAAAAAGTCGACAAATTTTGGAAAAAGTTTCTTAAATCTCGATGATAATTTTTTTTATAGTAGACCATTGCCTATAGCTAAAAGGTGAAACAGGGTTTGCCATTTAGCTCGTGTTTTTGAGCGATTTTTAATTTTAAATGGTTGAGAATTCAAAAGTTTGGCAATTTTTAAATAAACTGTTTGCATGAGATTATAGCCTATGATTATACCATAGGTCTTGATCAAATTTTTTCATTACCTCACGTGCATTGGAAGTGTCAAATAAAAATTGTCCAGAAACTGAAAAAGTTGTATATTTGAGAACATTTTCAAAACTGTGCGAGCTATAATCATATTCTTTTTCCTAGTAGGGTCTACCGAAGCTAAATATCTCAAATAGCGTCCAGAAAAAATATTTTAATTTTAAAATTTTCGAAATTTCCAATTTTTCCGATGTCCCATTTGCAAATTGGTTACTATTTTGTGATGGTGCAGCATCTTGACTATCATTATAGATCAAAGTCTCGTCTCGCATATCCCTGTTATTGGAGAAATTAGTTTTAGAAGCAGGCATACTTTTGAAAATTTTTATCAATATTGGCAAATGCTCTGGTTTTAAAATTTTGGAGTTAAACCACACTTAGCAATAGCAACAAAAACCTTTTTCGGATTAAATTTCAAAACTTTACGGTTGAGCTAGAAGAAATTGCCGAAATTTACGTAGACTTCAATGGGGAAAAATCTCATGATCTTATAAGTTATAATTTGAAAGCTTTAGCCGAAGATTAGATAATAGTATTACTTAACCTTTATTACTCTCTCCTAGCCGCGTGGAGGCACCCTTCATTGTGAGGTCTCTGGCAGGCTCTTTGAGGATCAGCAACCTTCCGAGTTTGTGGAAGGTTGTTGAACCTCCAAAATTACAATTTTTTAATATGATAGGAAGGTTTCCTGTCCAGTTGTAAAAAACAATTGGCAGGATGTTTTCCTATTATATTAAAAACTATAGTTCTCTCTATGAGGAAAAAAGTGGAGGTAAGCAAGTTCTTCCTCGATGGTCAAGGTATTAACTCCATATTCCGGAGGTAACATCTCAACCACCTGCAAGAACTATGGATTTTTTATATGATAGAAAAACATTTTACCAGTTGTTTTTCACAACTGGACAGGAAACGCGAATCTCTTTTAAAATATATTAGTAATTATTGTATTGGGTTTATAGAACATTTTTAGGCTTGTCAATTAAATTGTTCCCCGTGACTGTATTTTATTTATTCCAATAATTCAAAGACCTTTCCCACCTTCTTCTGATTTGTACCGTCGGATTTTGCTGAGGATAAGTTTTTTGTGTAACATATTGCAAATAATTAATAATAATAATGGAAGTATAGTACGCATACAAATATAATGTGACTTCTATTTTTAGTAAAATCCCATTATTTATTGCATTATCAAATAATGACTCCGCCACTTAAATTATTGTTTCTTATTATTTGTGTCATTTCTTTTTGTTTTTTATTTTAATTTCTCTTTCCCAAACATTAACAAAGAATTATTATTTTCTGTGGCTGACAACCCCGATGTACAATCAGCAGCAGGATCTTATTTTGTAAGTGTAAAAAATAAAAAAAAAACACTTGTTACTTGTGTATTCAGGTTATTTTTTTTGCATATAAGGAAATAAGATTTTATTTTAATTATTTATTTACATATACGTGTGTATGTATGTATTTATTTATTATTTAATGCAACGTTTACAATCTACTCAATTAAGTAACAAGTAAGTGCGTTCAAATTAATTAGCTTAAGTTAGAAATCATCCGCTGACGGTTCTCTAGATTCATTTGTCTTTTATTTTTGAGTGGTCAACTGGACAGTTTATTAATTAGCTACTTACGGTAATTTATGCTGCGATTTTTATGCTTGTTAGAGCAAACTCTGTTGACATCTTTTAAAAATGGTATTTTGAAATCTTCGTGTATGATGTGGAAAATATACACCGGGTGCATTTGTTGACATTCTGAGAGTTTTTGATTGAAAAGTTGAAGGAAATTAAAAGTTTGATGATTTACTCCTTAAAGTTCGACACGATATGTTCAAATGGGTTGTATTATTATCTTGTACATGACAATTTTCCAGTGCGAAAGTATATTTGGTTTATTAAACAAGACATGCTTCTTACTTTTAAGTTAAATTGGTGCCTGTATTGTGCAATTCCCAGGTTAACTTCTCATCAAGATGAAGTTGGAGGCATTTATCATTCGGCTCTTGTAGTGAAAGTGGCTTGATAGGACTTATCAGAATTTACAATGATTCTGCAATTTTTGAAATCGTTGAGGAATATAGTAAGTTTGATTATTAGGTTTGTTTTCTTATTGTTTGATAAAATATTTGGTTATACTGCACCCATTTGAGCATAGGCAAGGTTTGAATTTGTTGAGTGCGTTGAAGTATTGTTTCTAATAACTTGTACCATAAAACTGAGTCTGTTTGTTCTTATCTTATTAAATCTGGATATAATTTACACCCTTTGTAGTTTACTGAATGATTTTCAAGACACAGAGAGTCCATGTTCCTGGTGCATCTCTAGATTTGTTACAGCTGAATATATTATGCGGTTCTCTCCATTTAACACACTTACATGATTTCCTGCCAGTCTCTAGTCTTGATATTTTGTGCACTGTACAATGCTGCTTTTATTCTTCGGTATTTCTACTTTAATTTTAAAGTAAGACAGAAATTGTAATTTAAAGATATCCTTATTAATTTATTTTAGTGTTTATTATTAGTAACTCTATGTCCGATATTTATGATTTTAAAAACTTTGTTATTTTTTTAAGTTTTTCTTTAATTTGTGTTAGGGGAATAGAGTGATGCATAGCTACAAGATATGTTTTGTTTTATTTTAGTTGGTATGTGTGATACACAATTTCCTCTTCACAAACATGATGTATAAGTTTTCTATAAGTTTCTGGGGTCGTGGGGTTTATTTTTACACCGCTGTTTGCTAATGTTTTGGGAATCAAAGTTTCTTCTTCTGTTACTTGTGCTATATTGTCAATTATAGATTTGCAGTCTGTAACTCCATATATAAAAATAGTAAAGGTTCAGGTTCTTTTGTTGTAGAATTTTAACTTTTAGATATATATTGCCGTTGTTTTCAGACAGACTTTTAAACCTATTTGTTGTTTTAATTTGAGTATTAATTGCAGTGGAGCCTTGCCGTTTTGTGTTTTTTTTTATTTTGGTTGCCATTTTCCAGGAATGTTTGGACTGTTTTTTTTTGTTTTATTATCACACATTGAATTATCGTCAAAAGCTAAATTACTTTATGTTGCTACTACAGTTTATATTAACATTGTTATTATTACTATTAATATGGTTTGTACTAACCTGTTGTGCTGGTGTTTAAAAGTGGAAAATTATTAGGACTAGGTGGTATTTGGCTTGGTTGCTGCCTGATTCCTAAAAACGATGTTTGATTCTCTGCTGATTAGTTTGAATACATTATTGACATTTGTGTATTTACCAGCAATTATTTTGATTCATTTGATGACTGAACAAAAGGCTGATTGTAGTAGTTATCACATTGTCTGAACCCAGTTACGGTTTGACTATTAAACTGGGAGACTACAGGTACTGTGTTCGGTCTGAAGTTATTAGTGGGTGAAAATATGTTCCCAAATCTCATTTAGTGTTTAAATTTGGCGACTAATATCAATAACCGGTCAGAGATTAAGAGCGTGCACTGATGATAACTTAAAGTACCGTAGGTATGCTCATATTCTATTTATTTAACGCACGGGCACTTGATTATCGCCGGGCCCAAAAACGCGTCATCACGCTTCGAAAACTTAAGTGGGAAATAAAAATATATATATGATATTCATTTCTGATAAATATATTATTCAAACATATTTAGGTTAAAATTTTATTATTCTGGATACTATCGTTCCAACATGGTAATTATACAGCTGTTAGTAGAATAAAAATTTCACCAAACTACCCAAATTTAGATACCTATATTGCATATTATTACAAGAGGCTTAGAAAAAAATAATATTTCGAAAAAAGCGTTATGTGATACTTTTTTATTGATAATTCGTATATGTACAATCTATTCGTTATTTCAGTAGTGAGCAAATTAGCACCCAGTATTGGTACCTCAAAAAATTACACTAAATAAGATCTTGCGGTCAATAATGCTTTAGTCTTTTGGTTGCTGGAATATTGGCGAGCTGTTGTCATAATTTAATTTTAATGATTAGCTAATTTTTTATTATATTCACGTGAAAATCTTTGTATTTCTTCAGCTAGTTAAAATAAGTTTAAATCTGTGTAGACTGTTTCATTAGTTACGTACCAGGGTGCGTTTGCCATAATTTGTAAGGTTTTAGATTGAAACCTTCGAAGCATTTTGGTGTGGGAAGTCTTGGTACATTCCCAGAGCTGAATTTTGTAGATCCAGATGGGTTTTAGTATCGCTTTATGCAGGAGCAACTTATTGGATAATTAAATTTGGGAGTAACTGCCCGATTAAGCACTTCACTTGTTTTGTTTTGAGGTCAAGTTGTTTGCGTTTGATCTTAATATGTGTTTTCCATCTAAGTTTATGGTCAATGTGCAGCTCGAGGTATTTAACTTCAGTCTTCATTGTTGCTTGGTTAATTATTGTTGGCTGATATACTTTTGTTTGAAAAAGTTACCTGAGTCAATTTATCGGGATTAATAATAATTTTAAACTTTCTGAACCAGTCTCTTAGGGGGTCTAGATGTGCCTGTAATTGGTGAGCTGCTGATTCTGCATTATCATTGACTGCCAAGATAGCCATATTATCGGCGAATGTTGGTATTAAGGGATTTATTAAAACTAGAGCATCTGCCGTATATACGACATGCAGAAGTGGCCCCAACACGCTTACATGTGGCACTCCGAAGTTAATTTTGCAATAGCTTGATACACAGTTGTTCAATTTGACTTGAAACATTCTCCAGATTTAGCCCTTTGCGACTATTTTCCGTTTTCCAAACCTGAAGAAATGGCTTAGGGGTAAGAAATTTGGGTCAAATGAAAAAGTCATCACTGAAACAAACGCCTATTTTGAGGACCCTGAGAAAACTTATTATTTGGAAGAGACAAAAAAATTGGAAAAACGCTGGACTAAATGTATCGAGCTAAAAGGAGACTATGTTGAAAAATAAAACGCTTTTTTGCCGAAAAAAATATCATTCAAAAAGTTACTGACTTATCAAACTGCCCTTGTAACTGAATGCCAAGACGTCATATACGCTCATGGTTTTCAACAAGACTTAAACTCACCATGCCAATTCGCGGACAGAGGATCAATGCTCTTAACAGCTGAGATACGATGGCGCCCAACTGGTAGTACTTCAAATACGCACAGATTTTTCTTTCAGATCATTACATAAAAAATTCTTACGCTAACATTCACCCAGTCAACTTAGAGTAAAAAGCTAACGCTTACCGAATCTGTTCTTTTTGTGATACAGTTTATGGGTGTCATGTTCGTTCGCCGTTTTTCAATTTTTGCAGCTATTTTTAAATCTTTAATATAATTATAGAGTCACCACTTGTGTATATCTCAAACGCAGTTTTTTTTTCTATTTATAACAAAATTTAATATTAGCCTTTTCCCATAGTGTTGACTTAACGGAAAAAAAACAAAATTTATGTTCTACGTACCGTTATAACTCGGTCATTGTTAGTTTTACAAACATACAATTTGAATAACATGTAAAGCAAACATACTGCTTTGAGAGTCTGCTATTGAATAACTCGTAGTTATTACACAAATAACGGATAAAATTTATTAGAGGAATTCTTCCGACATGCGCTATATCCGGTTAGAATTATTATATGGTCACTAACAACAATAAATAACAAGTTATGGTTTTAAAGTCGTTTAAGAAAAATTTGCGTTTACCTGACATTCTTTTTTTAAATGACAAAAAAATATAAATTGATATTTCTTTGCATTGCACATATTAGATTTAAACTTTTATCTCAAGATCTAAAAAGTAGAAATTACACCCAGCGTAATTTACCACCTGATGCTTCGAAGATTAAAAATAAAATTAAAACAAGTTTGAGATATATGACCTAACGCTAAAATATACATTAAAGCGTATTTTCCTTAAGTTACAAAAACAAAACATCAGCACAAGATATTACAGTTTAAAAAAATTAAAGATAATAAACTATTTACATACATTAATATCAGTAAAAAATGTAGCTTAATATGTACAATGACATTCAGTTAATTTATTTCTAAACTTCAAGGCATCAGACGTAAAGTATTCTCGTCACTTAACATGGTAAATAAAATTGTCCTCTATCAAAATATCCAAACAAAGCGTAATTGTAATGTGGACTAGCATTACACCTAAGTATTATAAAATTGTTGCTCATTCTATTAATAGAATTTATTTGTGAGAAGATTGTTCCTAACCTAAATATACAAACTACTACGCGCTCGATCTATTATTTTGCTTTTTTGATTTTAAAATTATTACTCTTCGAGAAATAGCTAATAAATTGTAACTAAAGAAGTATCAAATTTTAATATAGTTTTTTTAATACAATTTCTTATAAAAAGTAAAATTTACAATGTGTACCTGTATAAAATTATTTTTTGTTTAATTACATATTATATTATTAATTATAGTTAATATTTCTAACTATTCGTGCATATATAAATTCTTTATTATTTTTTTATGGTGTTGAAGTTAGTCATCGTTCCAATTAATACAACTAGAAATTAAAGAAGTTAAGAACTAGATGTCGGTGGATAAGCATATGTAATGTGTGATCGTCCCATTAGTAATGTCTAACTGAATAGATGAGCAAATCTGTGTCAATTTTGTGCGAAGCTGGAACATTCATCTACCAAGCTATTTCGATGATTTACAAACCTTTTAGGAACGATTCGATTGATATAATTCAGAGATTCGAAAAAATTTGTTGAAAGTGATTCACATTGTAGAAGACTAGCAAGGAAGATAGTGCTGCAGTTGCTAATCATTTTCTCAAAAGAGTTATGACCGAAGATGAAACTTGAGTCTACGGCTACGATCTGAAAATACGGGGTAGATCAGAAATCTGTGAAAGCTCAATGTGCTTACTCTGGAAGGAACCGAGGCTACATATGATGTTTCTGATGTCTTGTACCAGTTTTATTAAATGTATAGATATTTTGTTAATTTAATTTTTTTATTATATATAGCTTGATATTGTCAAATTAGGCTAAGTATGCTACCGCTGAGCCAAGCGCACGTGCTTTAAGGGCATTGGTGTTTTAGTTAAATATTTACACTTATTTTATTTGCTATTTATGAAATGCATGATCTTTTACCATGCTGTGAAAACATTATGTACAAAGAGTATTTCATTACACTATGCTTCCTACTGGGGGCAATCTCGGCCTGAGAGGCAATATAATGCCGATTAAATTTCCAACTTTATGCAATATAATTCCTATTATCAACGGCAACTATTTTTATGCAAAACACAAATATTCTACATCAAATAACGTAAATAACGTTATGCTGCCCATAAAACATATTTAATTAAGGCCCGATCACTCACCTGTATAGAACATCTATAATTCATTTTGTCAGAAATCTGAAATTAATACTAGTGCAAATGTAGATATTTACGAATCTTTGAATAAGATTAACCTTTCGTGTGACCTGCTTGGTTTTTTATAGGGCTGGAAGTGAAAGTTTGTTTGGCGGGAGATGCGTTGGGTTGGGGAAAGTTTATAGGATTATTGCGTAACTGGGGTGTGGGGTAATAAGGGATTTCCATAAGACGGATAAACGTTGGCTGTCATCTCTTATGTTGAAGCACTGTGGGCGTTTTTCTATTTCAATAGCTTCACGTATTATTCTGCTAGTGAGACGGTTTTAGCCCCAGAGAAATTAATTTTGTGGCTGTTTGTAGTGTTTGGCAAGTGCCGAACCATTATCCGTAAGGCCAGAAAATGCTCATATATTCAGCTAGATATTTGCCGATTTGTTTGACCTATGTAGGTCCTTTGGCAGTCTCCACAAGGTATTTTATACACTCCTTGGGATTCATTGGGTCAGTGATCCTTTGCTGAGCGAATAAGCCCAGATATTTGGTTATTGGTCATAAAGACCGTGCGTATATTATGCCACATTAGTATGTGGCTTATTCTATCGGTGATGCCTCTGATGTAGGAATGTTTTGTTGGTCAGGAGGGTTTTGGGATTGAGAGTTAGTGTTCTTATTTACATTTTTTAATTAGTTGAAAATTTGTTGGAATATCCATTCTGCAGTAGGGTAGTAGTAATAGATTTAATTTCTGTTTGGCGATTTTTCTTATAGGAAAGTCTGATGGATCTAGTTATGAGGGACTTTTCAACCGAATGGATTTGGGCAGGGTGGTGATAGGATTTGGCATTTAGGTAACGGTTAGTGTGAGTGGGTTTTCTGTAGACAGTGCAATAAAAGCTGTCCTTAGAAGGATTTCTTGTTATGAGAGTATCTAGAAAGGGAAGAGAATTGTTATGTTCAGTTTCCATGGTAAATTTGATATTGGTGTGGATTTGGTTGAGCCGGGAAAGGAATTCTGGAAGGGTATCATGTCCATGAGGCCAGATAACAAAAGTGTCATCGACATATCGTATCCAGCATGTAGGTTTAAGGTATATATATATATATATATATATATATATATATATATATATATATATATATATATATATATATATATATTATTCGAAGGTTTATTTGGTTTATTGGTCATTTTATTTGAGCAAAATTTTATGTGATCGGGTGGAGTTTTACAAATGATTAATCACTCAGCGAACGATTTTTACAAAATTTTGACAATTTTTACGAGCAACTGAATAATTGTAAATAATTCTTTTTTTAATACTGGCCACGTCACTCAGTTTTTACTTTTCGACTCGGTCCACGCAGTTTACAATTCAATAAGTTAAACTATCTTCACCTAAACGCTAATAACAAAACGGGACCACGCAGGTGATATAGCTATCTTTGCATGTGACAGCATCCCCGAAGTAATCACGCACACATTACAAAATTACTTAGATACTGTCTCTCAATAGATGCAGAAATGGAAAATCAGGACAAACTAAAACAAATCTGCACCGCGTTTACATTTAGGAAGCAAAAAACTAGTATCTCAAAAAAAGAATTTGATATTGTAGATAAAAAAATGTGTTTGTTTATAGAGAAAAATGTATGCTTGTTTGTAAATAATAGGTTGTACAACAGCTTTCTAAGGCTCATATAGAATTACGAAATTGAATTATGGAGATATATCAGATGTTCGAATACTAAAATTTTACAAAGATACTATATAGTAAGAAACATAAGAATCGATTACAGTCCTATTCAACTCTAATTAGACAAAATAACCATCAACAAATCAAGAATCAAAATAGTGACAATATATTTAATGTAAATAATTAATATTGTTTATTTTGTTTATATTGGACATATAATTAGCTTACAGAAATAAGTTTATTATTTAATAACTAGAGAAAGCAATACAAAAATAAAAACAAGTATGCTGTAGAACATACGGTAGATAAAATATGGAGATAAACATAAAGTATTAATTTACATAGCTGACTGGTACATACAGAGCCAAAACATATAAAATGGAAACAAAATTAAAAATTACTACCATTACAATTTTGTTTTTCCCCTTGTATTTTACTGAGAAATTCATTTGATCAGTAAAATGCACATAGGGTGTCCCCGTAGCCTCGCGATTAAGAGTTTGCTCCATTGTCTACGATCCGACACAGGCGAGTTTGAGTCTACTTCAACCTATGGGTGTATGTGATATCCAGCTTAAGTTGCAGTATAAGGTTGCATGTTAGTAGACACAATAAGCCCTCGACGCTTCGGTGTCGGTAATTGTGCCGAAAAAAATAGTTGCACATAATAAAACAGCTTAGTGAATTTGTTATCTGATAAACTGTTTACTTGCTTTATATGCAAATGTTGCTACAAAAATATGGTCCTATCATGCTGTTCTTCTTGCATAAAATATGCATATAAATGTTACAGTTCATTTCGTCAACTCTCAGATTGCATCACGTTTTCGTTATATTAATTTTGGCTCGATATTTTTAGCATATATCACGAATATATTAAAATACAAGTAATTTGGTTATTGGTTATTATTATTAAATTTTAAGCTTAATAAACTAATAGTTAATACAAGACCTATCAGGTACATGTCACAATGGCTGATACTCCACCTTATAGCACTACCACACAAATACATCAATCATTTATACTCTTTAAGTCTGAATTTGTCGATGCTCAATTTCCGTAAGTCTATTGTGGACCTAAATAATGCCTCGGCATTCGCCCCGAGAAAACAACGAAAATCAAACTCAACAACTCTAAACTGCTGATGGCTCCAAGTCCTATTAACACTTACATTTCTACACAAAAACAGGCTAATCTACGTTAATCTACGGCGCAATATCTGTCTGCTTAGTTTTTATTATCCAAAGGTTTGCATATCATAGCAGCACTAATTTTTCCAAGTCCCGCACGCCCCTTACGAATTTCATCTCGTAACAAGGACCCTCTTTCCAATGGAACCGCATCTCAATCTTGATTAACAGCGTTTTTAAAAAACTCCAAAACTCGACTTACAAATCTATCGACGCCCACTGAGAGCAAGTAGCGCTAAGTTGCTATCAGATATTACAGAGCATCTTGGGATAATTACTCTGTGCCTGTAGATGTGCATTGGGTACTCTCGAATAACTATCAGTGCGGACTGGGAAACAGTACTTCAGTCTGCGAACTGGGCTCGTCCCTGCTTTTATATCACCCGCTCTCGATCTGTCCGCGTAGCAGCACAGTTGTGGCGTCTCAAGTTCCTCCTCGCTGAATGGGATATCGCCTGGCTGCATTCTCATCTCTTCCAGAAGCTACTGCTTCTGCCTGATCATCAAGCGCCTTCGATCTGTCGCTTTCTGGAAAATAAAATTCAAAAGTGATAACTGACTCAATATTAAAGCTATTTTGGTGGTTATGGTCCTATTATCTTTGACTTTGTACTCCTCCACCTATATTTCAGCGACGTACAACATTTACAGCTGTACTGCTTTCTCTTCCTTATCACAAACCACCCTTGTGTGATTCTCCTAAAACAACCGATCGTTGAACTCTCCACTCCAAGGAACGGAATGTGATCCTTGGAGCAGACGCGCTCATCGTCGAGTACAGAAGTCAGTTTCTCCTTCCCAAGTTGTTTTCCAAAGAATACTGTTTTGCATTTCTATCCACACACGTTTTGAGCGCTTTGTTTTTGTGCACCTTTAAAGTTTTGAACTGCGCTGCCCAAACTACTAGAAGGGTGTCGTTTGCAAACCCCACAATTTGCCATCTTTGTGGCAGCTAAACTTTTAATATATTTTTGTATATCATCTTCTAATACACCGATCCAGAGCCCGATTTATATTGTTGCAACCACATATCAAATACATTAAATTTATGCAGTTATGCTAAAGAAAAAATCCTTTAACGGCTACATTCGTGGGTGATAAATACGGGCACAGATATACTTTCTTAATTTTTAAGAACAATATTTTTTGTGTCTATGAACTACTAAATAAAGATCAAGATAATTCTGCCTATTAAAAAGGTCATCTATTGGAAGAGGAATTTTAACGCAAAAATATTTTTTATGTAAACTTAAGATTAGTTTTGGTTTGTTAGTATCCATTCGATATATTTGCGACGCGTCATATGCTAATCACTTTTTAATGTTGAGATTAATTAAATCCTGTAAGAATAAAATTTGAGTTTATAGTATGCCTAATTCTTGAAAATTATGTGATATCGAAAATGTTGGGTTTTGTTTCCTTTCTCTACTACTTTGAGACATAACCTATATGTACGTACTGTATATTACAATAAAATTTTAAATATTTTAATTAACATAACTTACTTAAATTATATATTTCTTCCCAAAATTATTCTGATGTTATTTATTATAAGGAGATATTTAATTTTAGTTCAGTTAAAAAACAAATTTACATTAATCACTGCATGAAATTCAATAAAATGTTCTTGTTTTAAAATTATGGTCAGCAATTCAAAATTCCGTTCTGTAATCACCAACCATTAAGCATTTACGTGTTCCTAGTTCTCCACCGGCAAAAGGATCTAAGTATCTGCTTTTTGTAATTCCACTTTGAAAAGACGGAAGAAGAATCTGCTAGTGTCAGCGTCAGGCAACTAAAAACGAGCTGAAAAACTTCCATTAATCGTTGAAATACATAATAGAAAGCTGCCTTGCAGCGCTGACAAAAGGAGACGCCGCTTCGGAATGCTCCAAGTAAACACTCTTGCGAGTTTTTTGTTCAGTGCTTTTTAATTAAGCAATACAAATAAAACACAAAAAATTTAATTTCCGCGAAAAATTATTTTATTCTCCATTAGACATTTTTATGGCAGCAGCGTTTTCGCTTCAATATTTCCAGGTTTTATCTCAATTGCAAGATTAAATTTGGTTTATTCAACCACCCTTATTACAGGTCATCTACTCCCCCATACACTTTAAGCGTGCTTTCATGAATAATTTTGGCGCATATCCCTTTTTTACTGTAAGTTTTATTAGACCGTTATGTATAAATTTACTGTAAAATATTTTAGCGGAAGTGATAAGAAGGGGAAGGCACCGAGGTGGAACTCAGAACTCACCAATATATTTAAGTTTTGCATTATTGTTGTTTATGTAAAATTATATTACATTAAAACAATCTCTTTTGTTTTTGTCTTAATATTTTGATTAATAAATCTACTCATATAATTGTCTTATTTCCCTAAACTTATAATTCTATCTCCTCCTAGACGCTTCAACCGATTTCCTTGAAACTTGCACACCACATTCACAACTATATTTGATAAATTGGCGCCTTCTAACTTTAACCGTTTTTGAATTATTTAAATATTTTGATTATTGTATTGTATAGATGCACACCTGTGACAGATAAAAACTTTTTTTTTTGAAAAACAGCGCCATCTGTTGTACGTAAAAGCAAAGCCACAACCACGCGTGACCGGGTACAGCTATTTTAGAATAACAACAAACATTCTGTTACTGTTGCCAACATTAATCTAGAGAAAATTTAAAAATTACTGCAAATGAACGTAAAACGTAAAAATTACGGAGTGCATTATGAACGAGCGCATAAGTTTTGCATTAATTCAACTTTATGTATTACGTATATCCTATGGGCCGCTTATGCTTACGTCCACCATGAATGGGCGTTAAATTGTTCCATGTTTCTGACCCAGAGAAAAAGCCGGTCTAATTAAAAATTTATACGTTCGCACCTTGCAAAAATTTGAGGGAAGGCGGGTGAAAAATTGTCAGTCTAGGACGCCAAAAACATCTTTTGGCGGGCAACTCCTAGTTTTTATTATAGAACTAACCCGAATGTTAAAAAATAATAAGTAGAAGTACTAAAAGAAAGACCCCGCATTAAAAATCCCGCCATGTTTAAAATAATGTGATTTACAAAGTTTTGTGCTGAATATAGATAAGACGTTCTTAATAATGGATTAGGTGAGCCTCGGTACCGCAATTATAACTTATTATAGAGGACGTACCAAAAATAACTTCAAATTTGCTTGAGTTAGTAAGTGAACGTAACCATTGGAATGAGTTGAAGCCAAGTCTTTAAAAATTTAGAAATTATGGAGTATTCCACCGGAATGTAATTTAAGTTTGTCTGAGAAAGTTTTACCGAAATAATTTTGCGACCATAATACGGTAGTATAACGTAAATCAAACTCCGAGCATTCAACTCATCAAAAAAATAGATGATGAAGTTTAAGAAAGTTTGACATTAACTAAAGCACAAACGGATTGCTAACGAATATCACAAGGTGATGTAAATTTGGAGGGAATTAGAGTATTTGTTCGCAAGAATCTTGAATTATCAACTCATAAACGATCAAGTATCCTAACTGTAATGAAAAGTTCTCTAGACAATATTTTGGTAAAGGTTTTTTACACCCCTACAAAATACAGTTAGTGAAAGAATTAAATGCAACTGATACTACTTTCAGGCTTCACTATGCCAATGAAACACATTTCTAAGTTTATACGAGGTGTGGCAGAAAAGTAATGAGACTGGCAAGACTGCAAGCGATCTGGCAACGCTACGCTGTTGTCCTTGATAGAACACGTATATAAATACCCTCCCATAGCTCAGTGCGAGTTTCAACTCGTTCTCTTAACTACGTGATTTTTGTGACTGCTACTAGTGAAGTTGTATTTTGGTTGTGCGTCACGCAGAATAGAACAGCGGAATTTGAGCAACGTTGCACCATTAAATTTTGTGTTAAGCTTGGAGAATCGGCAAGTGTGACGTTTAAAAAGTTAAAACAGGTCTATGGGAAACTTGAAATTTTGACTGAACATTTGCACATGCGAAAGGTCTGTGCCAGAATGGTGCCAAAAAACCTCACAATTCAGCAAAAGGACATTCGAAAGAACAAGTGTCTTGATTTTTCTTGACAGAATCGTTGATGAGCAAGATTTCTTTTTGTCATTTTGGTACTTTATAAAACATCCAAAAGAGTGTAACGGACATGCTGAAGACCATACCAGTTGAAGACTTCCAGCGCTGCTACTAACAGTGGGAACAACGTCTCGATCGGTGTGTAGCTGCCGAAGAGAACTACTTTGAAGGGGATAACATTGATGTTTGAAAAAAATAAAAACTTTGGTAAATAAAAAATCAGTCTCATTACCTTTCTGCCACACCTCGTATATCATTTTATTCTCCGTTTATGCGCATTTCTTCTCAATAGCCAAGTTAACAAGCAGAATTGTAGATATTAGAGTAAGACCCAACAAAAGCAGTTTTCTAAAGCGACGATTTAGTGTCTCACCCAATAATCAGTCTATCTGTACTTTATTGAAGACGATAGAGATCGCGCAAATTTGGAGCGATTGGATCTGTCTTGCTAGATTTTGCTAGTTTAGACCAAGTAACGTAGTTTAACAGTATGAAATGACGTTGCACACTTCCAACATATCTTTACCAATTGTCCCAGCAATGTTCCATTATAATTTTATATAGATAAAAGATGAGATCAGTTAAACTGCACAAAATCCCGACTTAACTTTTTCTTATGGGGAATTCTTACACAGCAATTATTAGAGATCTATGGAAGAGTTACAAAATATTTATCAAGCAATTGCAGAATGTACAGAAAGAACGTATTGTATAATTATAATTCATTCCAAAACTCGCTTAGATGAATGTTTTCAAAAACTATTTTTTAATTTACAATAAATATTTGCATCGTATACTTACTAATAACATATCTAATTATTAAAATTTAAAAATTGGTCTTATTTATAGGATTCACATAGTAGCCTTCTTATTACAGGTTAGTTCGATTAACCTCTTGAATAGAATCAAAATTAAATTTCCTTTAGCTACCTTATTTTGGTAATTTCGAAGGTTACAGAAAAACTTCTTGTTTAAATATGTTTCACGTATGTAATACTTCTTTTTCAGATGGCAATATCTGCAAACAAATCCACAACTACTTTGGTATTGTCTTTAATATGCAAATTCATTTTCTATATATTTGATTCTACAGCCATAATAAGGTACTTTGTTATAATCGCGGACAGAAGAGCGGTGCTCATGCCCACTTGAACTAAAGCGACAACCCATTGTGTCTACTAACATGCAACCTTAAATACTACGTCACGTATATCCGTAAGATTCCAACCCTCGGGCTGTAATTCCGGATGATTTTCACCAGTCAACTACAACAGCGGCCTATTTCTCGTTAATAAATACTTTATAGATTTTAGTCCATCAGAGATTGTAATACCGCTGCAACAAAGTAGGTAGGCAGGTTAATGTTTTTCTCATTGAGTTATTGAGCCATGTCAAATTACTGTTTTATCTTGTAGACCATACTCAATATCCATGTTTTTGTGCGTTTTTTTTTATAATCGTCTTACAAAATAATTTAGACTTTATCATTACATGCTACAGATAATCTCTTCAAATTAGTTTATTATCGGTATATATGTCTAAATAACTTTTCTCAAAGTGTAATATAGAGAGTCACTACAACAAAATAATAAAACATTTGTATTTCACAACGCGTTGTATTATGAAAGGAAAGAAAAACACCAAAGATCAAAATTTAGACTTACTTCGTTTTAAACTTCATATAAAACATGGACCTAATTTACAAAATAACGACAGCGTAGTAGAAATCATTGTGTGTTTTGAGTATGACTGGACTTTATCTGTTATCATGGTGCAACGAGAAAACTGTACACGTGGATAATGCCAGGTGACCGAGCACGTAATCAAATAGACTCCAGCGCTGTTGACAAAAAATGCAGATCGTGTATAAGCAGCACTAAAACATATCCTGGAGCTAATTTCGGGAGCGACCACAAACTCCTTCTAGTAGAGATGTGTCTTAAACTAAAAAGATGTTGACTCTGCTTTTGCAGATTACAGGAAAGCTTTAGCAAAGGTTCAACATATGTGCCGCAGGGACTATAGTGAATACCTGAATTCAGTTTGTCTGGACAAAGATCATGCACAAAAATTTCAAACAAGGGATCTCTTTCCCTAGAAAATTAGGAACATCACTCAAAGAATTCAAGCCGAGAACATGGGCCCTAGAAAATAATTAAGGAAGACTGTTGACCGAAATAGGTCAAGTTACAGAAAGATGGAGATCATACTGTAAAAGCCTATACGCCAACTCTGCAACACGAGCTGCAAATACCGCGACCATAGACAAGCATTGTATGGAACCCGATTTCTTCGAATTTGAAATCGGGGTGCACTGCACAAACTCAAAGTAAACAAGTCAGTCGGTAGAGGCAACATTAAGCACCTAGGGGATCAAGGGGTGCAGATAGTACTTGACCTATGCAATCAAGTTTAGAAAACAGGCATGTGGTGCACTAACTGGAAAACATCCCTACTAATTCCACTGCACAAGAAAGGCTCAATAATATGAGAGAACTACCGAACAGTTGCACTTATATATCATGCTAGCAAAATAATGCTTTACATAATCAACGGCTGACTACAATTGTACCTTTAGTGGCAGATACCCAGTGGACAGACGGGTTTTATGAAAGCTCGGGACACAAGGGAACACATTGTGAAAATGAGGCAAATAATTTAGAAAAGTTGAGAGTTCAATACGTCCGATACTAATATGCTTCATCAATTACTTGACGGTGTTTGATTGCGATAGATGGGATTGCCTGTGAACCATACTACAAGAGATGGGCTTACCTTAATACCTTTGTTTCACTGATCGCTAATCTATACCAAGATGGAATGTTCATGGTTAGGATTAATGACTTCATCTCAGGTCCTTTCAGGTAAGACAAAGGTGCGTTTTTTCTCCCATTCTTTTAATACATATGGTAAATACATAATGAGGAACTCTTTAGAAGACTGGGAGGAGCGTCTCAGTTGGTGGAGTAAAGGTCAGCAACCTGAGTATATGCAAACGACACTACACTCTTTGCACCTTCGGAGAAGAAGCTAGCCGATCTGTTTTATAAAGTAGAGTACGAGAGTGGACTGGTTGAACTCACTATCAATAAATCGAAAACAAAAGTCGTGTTCATCGACAGAACCGATCAAATTTCTAGGACTAAAGAACTCTCAGATCTAAAATTTTTCGGCGAGTTTATATACCTTGGGTCGTTACTTACTGAACCAGGGAGTTAGTGAAGGGAAAATCAAGAAAAGGACTCAAAGTCACCAAGATGATACTAGTCCGGACAGTGATTTTTTCAATATTCCTTTATGGCTCAGAGTCGTGAACGATTTGAGCAATACAACAAAAAAAAAATAAAAGCTTCAAGATGTGGTATTGGCGAAGAATGCTCCGCATACCATGGACCGCCAAGAAAACTAACAAATTTATCCTGGAACATAAGAACTAGACTATCCACGATCTGTTACCAAAGATTCTCGCTTACTTTGGTCACATTGCCAGTCGAGAACCAAATAACCTTGACAAGGTGGTGGTGATGGGCAAAGTAGAAGGGAAAAGACCTCACGGGCGGTCACCTAGCCGCTGATTGGATCAAGTAACCGCCTTTACTGGATTCTCTGTTACAACCGCTTTAAGAAAAGCCGAAAATCGAACGAAATGGAAGAATATTATACACAAAGCCACAAAATCCTTTCAAGAACACGACTTTCAGTAATGAAGTATGCGACTAAGAAGAAAAATGATGTAACTTGCATTTACAGGGCATTTCGAATAATTGCCATCAAAGTTACTAGAGCATTTTATATTGATATCGCCAATTCATTGATAGAGGTTCTATAAATAAAAATATCAGAAAACCAAATGTTTCTGACGGCACAGTGGAGGTAGTTAAGAAAAGTTTACAACGGTCCAACAACCATGTAAAGCAAATACTGTTATATTTGTATGGTAATGCAAAAGCAATAAAACAACAATAACAGCTTTTTGAAAAAAATACACAATTCCATACATATAAACCCAAAGAAGACGGAAGCTTTGAAGTAGTCATTAAAAACATACAATACTTAACAATTACGACTAAAATAAAGCAAAAATTAGAAGAGCTAGGACATATAGTAGTTAATATTGATTATTAAATACAGAATATAAAAAAAAACACTTCCAATTTTTGTAGTGCAGGTAAAGCAAAACGATAACAATAAAGAAATCTACAAAATAAAAATATTATTAAACACTAATGTTGTAGAAGAACCTCCACATGCCAAACAAACAATTCCACAATGCGTAAAATGCCAATACTTTGAACACGCGAAGAATTACTACCAGCATAATCTCAGGTGTGTTAAATATACACAATTTATCCTACATAAACAGTTATACATCCGGCCAATTACCGCGGTTGCTTAATCCACAAAACACTTACAAGAAAAACTATACCTACGACTAAGAAAAGATGATACAAAATTGTATAAAATATCATATTTCTAAATGGAAACAACTCCAGGAACCCATACGCAAATAAATCAAAACACCAGACACTACCAATTTCAGACACAATTTCCAGATAACACAATACGATACCAAACAATGCAAAAAAATCAACAAACTATTGACTTGAAAAGATGAAGACTATGATGAAAATCTTATTACACAAATGAGGACTATCGCAAATTACCTCACAACGTTAATCAGTGAGCTAACTAATGGCACAATTAATCAAAATTGTAGCTTCTAACGCCAATGCGTTGAGCCAACACGTCCAAGAAATTAAAATATTTCTTGAGACCTACAAAGTAAATATCCTGGTTACATTTGAGACTCACTTTACCACTAAGAGTAGTATTAAATTTCCACGTTACAATATTTATACAACAAATCACCCTGATGGCACGGCTCACGACGAAACAACTGTAATTATCCGAAATAATATCAAGCATCATAAATGCAAAAAATCATCTCCAAGCCACAAATGTTTCAATAGAAAATTCAACTACTCCATTTGCAATCTCAAAGGTTTACTGCCCACTTAAACATTTAATCACTCCAGCAGTTTACAATTATTTCTCCAAGATTCTGGGCAATGCATTTACAATAAAAAACATGAGCGTTGGGACTTCCGCTTAACAAGAACCGCTATTTAAGAAAATAATCTCAGTTGCCTATATCTACGGGAGAACCCACTTACTGGGCTACAGACTGCGGTGTCATTAAGGGCTGAAACGTAAACCACTGCATCCTTCTTAGAATTAGCACCAGATTATTCATCCATTATAATAACTGTATATTCGCCCATAACTGAAATCAAACCACAACCCTCACTTCATAACAAAAGTAAATATTGGAAATACTTTCGAAGATGGCAACTGAGTTCGCAGAAACAAAGATTATATTTCACCTAAGTTTTTACACCATTCCCTTGTCAACTCTCAGGTAAAGAAACAGAAATCTTTGCATTCCTAAATTTACTATTCTAAATGAGTTTACCCCTCAAACCTTTAACTATCAAAGAGTTAGAAGAAGAAATAAATAAGGTCAACACAAAAAAGCTTCAGGATACAATCTAATTACTGAGATGATCGTCAAGAATTGACCAAAAAAAATTGTACAAGCTTTTACATATCTATACAATTAATTCTTACAATTCCAAGCCAATGGAAAAGAGTAAAAATCATTATCCTACCGAAACCAGGTAAATTACCAGCAGAAATAATAGCGTACAAGCCTATACATCTGCTCCCTATCCTATCAAATGTTTTTGAAAAACTGATTTTACGCAGTGACAATCCTGGACAACTAAAAATTAATCTCTAAACACCAATTTGGCTTCCGAAGTCAGCATGAGACTATCAAGCAATAATTTAGAGGGAGGACGATGCTGTTCTACGATATTTTTGGATGTAAAGCAAGTATTTGACAGGATATAGCATCAAGGTTACAAATTAAAAACATACATAATCTACCAGGTATATAAACTTTTGAGGTTTTACATATAAAATTGGCTTTTCTTGATAAAATACAAATACAAAACTACGAATCTTTAACCTATCTTATCAGGCGTTCCGTAGGGTAATACTCTTTGACCCATATTACATTTATTATATACAGCCGATCTACCAACATCTTATCTAACAACATCAATTACTTATACAGATGATATGGCCATTTTAGCCTTTCATCTAAACCCACAAGTTGCATCGAGGTACAACACTAGATTAGAACATGGTGAATTAGAATAAACAAATCTAAGTTCTTTGTTACTTTCAATGTGAAAGGGGATAATTGTACAACAGTAACTTTAAACAGACACCAGCTCACCCACACAGAGTCAGTAAAATACCTGGGTCTGCATCTCCATACGAGACTAACTTGGAGAACTCACATATTCAATAAGAGGAAACAACTTGTTCTACAACTTTATAAATCAGAGCATCTTCAGAAAATAAGTTATTAATCTATAAAATAATCCTCAAACCAATATGGACTTATGGAATTTTCCTGTAGAGAACTGCAGCTATATCAAACTTAGAAATCCTTGAAAGATTTCACAACAAAGTGCTATGAACGATCGTCAACGCACCGTGGTACGTCCCCAATAGGGTGATTTCAAGTGACCCAAGTGTATTCACAGTAAAATGTGAAATTTAAAATTACAGCATGCGATATAAGAACAGACATAGTGCACACCCAAATAATACTGTGCATCACCTAATGGACAATGATAACAAGGAACCAAAAAGTTAAAAAGATACCTACACGGATGCAATTGTAATTAATTATCATATGTCAAATAGTATTAAGATAATGTAAGAGGAGGGTTTGCTGGAATCCTACTACATATGCCTAATTTTTATCCCTATAAGATGTACTTATTGCTTAATTATATAAGGAAAATTATATAGAGATAGGAAATTTTAATATTGAAATTCAGACGATTTTTTTGTAGTAATTTAGTAATTCTGTATGAGGTGCATTCAAGTTATAACACCTCCGAATTTTTTTTTCAAGACAGAATAGATAGAAACATGCGGTTTATTTCGAAATACGCGGGCACTCTTTGTGAATGCGTGGCAGAGATGGCAGCATTGCACGGCACACAGGACTCTAACGGCAGCGGCGAGAGTGAGGACTGATACTTAAAATGGCGACGTTTTCATTACAAGAACAGCATGTAATTATTCGTTTTTTCTATTTGCGTGTTGTGACACCGATTGAAATTTATCGCCAGTTAAGTGAGACATGTAGTGATGGTGTTATGGATGTCTAATGTGCGTTTGTGGATGCGAACGTCGTATGACAATAAACCAAGACAATCTCGGCCTCGCACTAGCCGGTCTGACATGATCAAGGGAGTGAAGAAACTTGTTTTGGAGGATCGCCGAATGAGTGTGGAACACATTGCCTCTAAAGTTGGTATGCCCGTGGGATCTGTGCACAATCCTCCATGAAGACCTGAAAATACAAAAAGTGTCCTCCAGGTGGATGCCACGAATGCTGACAAGTTTGAAGTGATTTCTTAGGCTCCCAGCGGCTTTTAGCTGTTTCCAATGATAAAAGACACTGTCCGTGATCGCATATTTACTAGTCGTGTCGCTGTTGCATCAGTGATTTTTCAGTGGTTAAAGAAAACTCCTAAATGTTTCTTAGCATCGTAAGATAACTGCCTTTACGTAAAAAGGCTAAAATAACACGAGAGAATAATTTACCGTTAAAGTTTTTAGCCATAACTCTTATGTTAAAACTACTCAGTGTCATTGGATGTTGAATTTGGAAAAGCCCATATTTTTTGCAAACGGGCTTTCATTCATAATGTGGACAGTTATAGAATATTCTGAGTTTCAGTTTTCTTTATTGCTTTTAGATGACTGTTATTATTTATATCAATAACAAAGTTTCTTTTTTATTATTTTTATTAAAATGTTATGGATTTTTTGTTTTTTAAATGGGGAAATAAATGCATCAGTAGAATAAATATTGAACTAAACGTAACTATAAATTTTGTTTTTTTAATCAAAATGTTATTTTGTTTAGAGAAAAATAAAAAAAATTTAACTGAAATATAACTGACATGGACTTTTATCCATAAATCTAGAGGAGTATAAGTTATGCCGCCACTAAAAAAGAATGACGTTATTCCAATATTTCCAACTTTTATCCTTCTATTGTATTATGAAATAATTTTATGTTATAGGTTTCTGCAAGATCAGGTAATCAGTATTCTGTATTTCTATTCGCCCTTATGAATTAGATCGAGTTCTCTTCTTCTAATACCTACTAATAGAGTTCATCTTCCAATGAAAACTATAGTTTGCTGCTCTGTCTTTACTGCTTTATAAAGAAGCTGTTATAAATATTGAACATTCTATTTTTTTGCTAATCATTAATTTTTATAACAAATACTCATAAAAATTTACTAAAACATGACAACATATAAATAGAATAAGTTATTTTGCGGAAGAAATATTGAACGAAAACCTAAAAATAGAGCAAGTGCATGTGGTTTTGTGTCGTTTTTACGTAAAAAGCTTGAAGTATATAATTGCAAGGTTTTCTTTGTGTTTCAAAAGAATATCGGCAAATCACCGAAACAGCTGACAATGCTTAACCACTACCTTATCTTTTCAACTACATACATTAAAACCTAATCGATTGATTCTATATTTTATTAGGATAATTTAACTTCTTTATAGCAAGAAGGTTTATTATAATTATAACTACAATTACAACAAAACTTATTCTTTATTATTAATGTAAATATATCTTAATCATTTATATGGACAACTTTTAAAATAAAACTATTCTTTATAGAGCACTATCTTTTATTGCCGCTTATTTTAAAATGCATTGGTCGTCGCTGGCTGCAGCTATTCCATTTAGCTTTAATTCCAAACATAATCAACAGACTCTGTTAAAGCCGGTGCAAACAGCTGCATTCTGCGACATTTAAATGTGAAACACGAAATCTGAAAATAAACATAAGTTTCTGCTGCTGAAAACTAAAAGCTGGAATAATCCTCTCGCGGAGCTCGCTCGTGTCATAAATTTCAAATTCTTAGTTTCTTTATATTTTGCGCCGAAGAAGTCTTTGAAGCCCTGCCAACTTAGACGTCCTAGATGACATACGGAAGCCGTGCATTTAAGCACTGCACCAAGCACATCCTGTCTACTTTAAAAGTATGTTGCAAAAATGTTATGTGACTAGATTAAATTGAAATGCAATCTAAGTGACACAATATTTTATAAATTACATCACTTTTAACGAAATGCTTATTTTTCCAAGTGTTTTTTTCAGTAAAAGCATTTTAATGGAAAAATGTCAACATAAAGTAACATGTAAATAAATGATCGCTCTTAATGAAAGATCCTGCTTAGCAGCAACATTCTAATTAGTTTTATGCAGCATTACACGTATATTTGACACAATAAAAAACAAAACGTGAATCTTCATTCATTGTTAAAATCTATTATATAAAATAAATAAATTTTATGTAGCAAAGAAACTAATTAAAAATAATATGAAGAATTGTTGATCATTTAGTTAATTTACGTTTTTTTGCTTTTGCAAATAAAACATCTATGAAAAAATAATTGTTGAAATGATTAAAAAAGTTGAAAGCTAATGTTAAAATATAGACTATTATTATTGGTAAGGCTCTACGCCCCGCGTGGGAGCACGGCCTGCGAACTGAGAGATTAAGGCTCTCATACGTTTGCTCTCTCTGCCCGGTCGTCGCGCATCATCTCTGATGCGGGGCGATGTGGCAAGCACCGCGCCTAAGACGACCGCCATTATTACCCCTTGTTCGAATGAACGCAGGTACTCAATTATTTTTAGTGACTGAGTAGGCCACCCGCCAGGCATCAGAGAGCACCGGGAATTGAACCCGGGTCCATCAGCATCGCAGCCCGCCCCTCAACCACGGGACCACGCTGGCTTTAAAATATAGACACATTATCATTAATTACTAATTACCTTGTATTGTGATTAATGAGTGACTATATATAGTGTGTTTTAAATTAGTTATACGATTTTTTCCATTGTGCTTTTGCATTAAATAGTTGCATTTACTTTGGAGTTTATCTATATATTGTAACGGTTCTGCTGTTTATAGTTCAAATTTACTTAAACTGATTATTTATTTTACATACAGGCAATCAACATTACTTAATACTTTTTATGTACAAAACACATAGAATTACCAACGAAAAATTACACTGTATTTATTTGTAATACCATTTATGTGGCACGTAGCTTTTACCTTTAAATTCGCGTCGCTGTCGTCACTTCAAAAATTCCTGCGGCTATCCTGCTGCGCGATATTTATGCATATTTGGCGTATACTAGAAGAGTCGAGACATTTCTGAAAGACACCTGGCAATTTTTTATTGTTTGTGTTGCCCACGTGCACCCACAGCGCCGCTAGATGCCTAGAAGATATTATTTGTTAACTAGCGGTCACACACTATGGGGAGTGTTCAAAAATACGTTACAATATTATAAATTTTTATATAATAGGCAAAAATTAGAGAAATACCATTCAACTTTTACCATCAGAGTGGTCCAGTGGTGAAGTCTGGTTCTATTTCCGGAGCTTACTGATGTCTGGCAGGTAGCCTACTCAGTCACTATAAATAATTAATTACCTGCGTTCACTCGATCAAGGGGTAATAAAGGCGGTGCTTGCCACATCGCCCCTCATCAGAGATGATGCGCGAACATATGAAAACCTTAACCTTTCAGTTTGCAGGCCGTGCTCCCACGCGGGACGTTAGAAACTGGTGTGTGTAAGGTTACTTGCTTAGTATACCATTGATAAGTTTGAATTGCATCTTCGACTGAAGAAAGTACTAATTCTACAACAATTTTATTTCTCGTTCTTCAATAATAAAATCTTTTCCAATTTATGTCTATGGGGAAAGAGTTTTATATATATTTTTTGAGCCGTTGCCAATAAATACATGTGACCGAAGACCTTTTTGTAGCCTAGATAATAACAATCAAGTGTGTCTGTTATATGACTGTTGTAGCGTGCAACATAAACGAATTACGATTTAAATGTTAAAAATTAACTGAATTGAAATTTTATTTATTTATAATATATAGCAGTTCAAAACGAGTTTGATAGAGGGAAACAAACTTTAAGCTTACCATTTTGTATTGGTACCATAGGATGTTCAATTAGCCCAACGCGTCGAGATATTTTGAATTTTTAGGAACGGGTCGTAACAAAAAATTTAAATTTTTATTTCATTGTCTAAGTCAATTTACAAATACAATTTAGCTGCACTTGTTTATTAAAGCTACACAGATCTTACAAGGTGGTCTATCCGTATGTCGTAGGTACCAAACAATGTTAAGAAATTAAATAGTAAATAGTCAATTTTTTTTAGTTCTTCTTATATAGGTAAAAATCTGAAAAAAGAATCTGGCAGATAGTCATGTCTCAAACTAATTGCGATATATTAAATATTCCACTAAGTCACTTGGTATAACTAGAAAAATTCCAATATTTTAATTTTTGGAAGACCATACAATTAAGGAACTCTGGAGGATTTTTCTCGGGGTATGACGAGTTTCTTGGTATCAGGTAATGGATTGGAATTAGTAATGAGGGTTTCGTTGCATCGTGTGGTTGGTTCTCGGGTTATAAGGCCGTGGTCGGAGTTCAGAAACTCTTGACGTTTCGTCCACAACTGCGGCAGACATCTTCAGAAGAAAATAATCTAAACATTAAGCGACTGTCCCGTGCGTTTTCGCTATTATACTCGTGCGAGTATAAAAGGGATGGTGCTGGGGGGGGGGGCGTGGTTGACGTCACCGGGATGGTAGATGACGTGATCGGGCTAGCTGCTGATGTCAATCGGGACGTTGCAGGTAATACTTCGGACGTCACTCGCTCTTTTGCCGTATCGCGGTCTGTTTTTTGCCCCTTGAGAGCGATAAATCAAGACCTAGGTAGATTGAATCCGTTGTCCCTGTTAAAATTATTTTTATATTTATAAATTTCCACCACCTATCTGTATAAGTAAGTAGTAATTCCTACAGTTGGATAAAACTTGTGTTTGTCCAAATTCTACCTCGTGGTTAGGATTTTCCAAAACATGTTCAGCAACTGCTGATTTATTGGGTTGATTATGGCGTAGATAACGTTTGTATTCCTTTATCCCGGTAGTAATCGTTCGGTCCGTAGTCCCAATGTAGACTTGCTTACATGAGCAAGGTATGCAGTATATATATATATATATATATATAATATATATATATATATATATATATATATATATATATATATATAAATCAGCCTTCTAACTTTAACCGTTTTTGAATTATTTAAATATTTTGATTATTGTCGCAGAAACACGACTACCTGGCGTCTAGATCAGGCTTCGTCGACGAAGCCTGCGGGGTCCCAGCTGTTTTAGAATAAAAACAAACATTCTGTTACTGTTGCCAACATTCATCTAGGGAAAAATTAAAAATTACTGCAAATGAACGTAAAACATAAAAATTACGTGAGTGCATTATGAACGAGCGCATAAGCTTTGCATTAATTCAACTTTATGTATTAAACGTGACTTCCCAGAAGAAATATTTATAGAAATATATATCCAAGGAATCTGATTGCAACATGGTGGGTTTACTTGTCACTACCTTGCCGATCCTATCTATGATATCTTCTTCTTCTTAAGTGCCGTCTCGTTAGAAGATTGGCTATCATTATGGCTGTTTGTATTCTCGACGTTGCTGCTCTGAACAATTCAATAGAACTGCAATTGTACCATTGTCTCAGGTTACTCAACCAGGAGATGCGTCTTCTTCCTCTATTCCTATTACCCTGTATCTTCCCTTGCATGATATTTTGTAGGATTTCATATCTTTCTCCCCGCATCACATGCCCCAGATACTGTAATTTTCGTATCTTAACTGTATTCAATACTTCTTTTTCCTTCCCCATTCTTCTGAGTACCTCACCATTCGTCACTCTGTCCACCCAGCTGATTTTCAACATTCTTCGATAGGTCCACATCTCGAATGTTTCCAGTCGATTACTGATGTTTTTCTTCATCGTCCAAGCCTCCATTCCATAAAATGCTACTGAAAACACGTAGCACCTCAACATTCTGATTCTTAGCTGTAGACATAAGTCTCTGTTGCATAGTATATTTCTGATTTTATTAAATATGGTCCAGGCCTGGCCAATTCTTGCTCTAATTTCCTCTGTGTATTAATTGTTCTCGTTGACAATAGTTCCCAGGTATTTGTATTTTTGTACCTTCTCCACTTGTTCTCCTCTAATCCATATATTTTCTTGTCGTTGTTGTGATTTTGTGATTGTCATAAATTTGGTCTTTTTGATATTTAGTGACAGACCCTTTTCTTCGCTACTTTCGACTAATAGATCTAATATCCTTTGTAAATCTTCTAATGACTCTGCCATGAGTATAGTGTCATCTGCACATCTAATATTGTTTATATATTTCCCGTTAACTTTAATCCCAATTGATACTTCTTCCAATGCGTTCTTGATTATTTCCTCGGAATATACGTTGAAGAGTAAAGGCGAAAGCACACATCCCTGCCTTACTCCTCTTTGTATCTGTACTTCTTCAGTTAACTCATTTTCCACTTTTACATTAGCAATCTGGTTGAAATATAACTGAGTTATTATTCTAATATCTTTCATATCTATATTTTTATCTTTAAGTAGTCGAATGAGGTAGTTATGGCGGACTTTGTCAAATGCTTTGTTGTAATCGAGGAAGCAGACATATATTGGTTGATTGATATCCATACATCTCTGAGTTAACACATTCACTGCGAACAGGGCTTCTCTTGTGCCCATTGCTTTCCTGAAACCAAATTGGGTTTCACTAAAGTCTTGTTCTAGCTTTCTGAAAATTCTTTTATGCAATATTTTCAGAAATATTTTAAGAGTGTGACTTATTAAACTAATTGTCCTATGATCATTACATTCTCTTGCGTTGGCTTTTTTGGGTAAAGCGATGAATGTCGATCTGAGCCATTCTGTAGGGATTATTCTATGATATATTGTAGTATATTAAAAAATATTAAATACATATTTGTATTATGTATTAATTGTCTAGTTAAAGGACAAAATTATCCTTAAAACACTCTTAAAGTTTCATTTTTTAAAATATATCTAAATCTAATTGACATTTAAATATATGCAAAAGCTGTCACGATTAGCGTTATAGTGCATCATGTGATTGGTTCTCGGGTTATAAGGCTCACTTCGACCACGGCCTTATAACCCGAGAACCAACCACACGATGCACTACTTGACATTTTTTTGTGAAATCAACCCAAAATGATTTCTATTAGAAGAAAATTTTAGGAGTAATACTTTTACTTTTGTACTGTTTTAAAAGAGGGGTTACCCGCAAAAACGTAGTTTTGGCGTCCTAGGCTGACAATTTTTTACCCGCCTTCCTCAAATTTTTGCAAGGTGGGGACGTCGAACAATTTATGTACAAATAATAACAGTGGGATAAGTGTGGTAAGGTGACCTTACAAAAGTAAGATATACAAAACGATCCTGACGACAGGCAACTAAACATACGCTCAGAGCTCAACTACCCCACCTTTTATATTAGCGGTCTTTGTTTACTATCTGCTCGAATTCATAATAGATTTAGATTATTTGTATCATACTGAAAATAGTTATTTTACAAAAAATAAAGGTCGACATGTTTTAGAAATTTTGAATGAAATTGTTTGGGAGGAGTTGGCTACTTTACAATAAAGATTAATGATGTAGTAAAACTTAAAACGTAGTTTTTAGATTTTAATTTAAAACAGTGTTCCAGATGAATCTCATGTTTTCGTTTTCGAAAAAAAAATTAATTATTAGTTGACAAAGTTAGTTTAAAGGGGAAACATTGCCAATGCAATTGTAAAATATGATATTTGGTAAATTTGCCCTAAAATTAATTTGGCATACTCGAATCGTTCTGACAAAATTATCCATTACTTTTTTGCATAACTGTGGGTGAATTTCGTCCATAACTTTTCAAATTCTTGCTTTTAATTCAGAAATAATTTTTATTTTTGTAGCATAAACTTTGGTCTTTATAAATCCTCAAAAGCAAAATAGCATGGTGTAAGATCGCAAGATCTTGGTACACAGTTACCTTTGTTGTTTTGGGAGATAATCGACTTATTAAATTTTTGTTCCAACAATTAGAGTGTAGAGAGACGGCGCCATATTATTGGAACCACAAGTCCCCTAAATCCATGCCGCTCAAATGAAGCCACAAAAATTCAGTATCATCTTATGATGACGTTCACCATTGATGATTATTACGTTTCCGGTCTTATTTTCAATAAAAGAAAGACCCATTCACAAAAATCTATAACTAACTGTTACTCTTTGGGTGTGCAAAGGCAGTTCTTTTTCTAAGCCACAATTTTTGTTTATTTACACATGTACTAAAGTGGATATTTCCGTCATTGCTAAACGTATTTTTCTTAGTAAAATTGCCATCAACTTCTTGATTTTCTAGTATCCAATTGGCAAGTATATTAAAAAATTTCCTCTGGCTTTAGTTCCTAGATTAGCTAAATCTGTATGGGTACAGATGCAGATGCATGGTGCTTTTTAAAATGTTTAGTTGAAGTGACCGACGGCGCGCTAGGGTTTCTGGACGCTCTGTCGCATTATCACACGAAAACGTTTCAGATGAACGACCAGTACGAAATCAACCTGTCTTTTTTTGTTGTTTATAACCAAACCTATTCGTCAAAATTTTTAATTAGCCTTTTCACAGTTGTTTTATTTAGTCCATTTGCTCTTCTGAAAATGCCACGTAATTTGCTCACAGCCTTGGCAAAACAATTTTATATGTTTGTAATAAATTTTAACAATCGTTACTCGCTCCTCTGTCGAGCAGTACGTTTAGTACAAAATGTTACCAAGAAGAATATTGTCCACCTTATAGAAACAATAACATACAATTCAAAAGTCCGTTTCTGTTGGGACACCATTTAATAATTTTTGTTTATGTTTATCGATATGGTTACATTTACAGAGGCAACGTGTTAACATTTTGTTGTGTTTAACAATTAGTAAGTTATATAGACAAATTATAAAGAAAATCATTAAACAATTATTTTAAATCTGTATTAATTAAACAATTTCTGCTTAGTCAATTATCAGGAGTACTTCTTGGCAGCACCGCTTAAAAATAAATTATATTTTTTTATAAAGGAAAAGTGTATTACAAGAGTATTGTTTTATTTAACAATAGATAGCGTAGTTTATAGAAATACTTCTATTGCAAAGTAGACAGAAAAAAGCATTTAAAAAACAAAAGTGCTTTTTAGTAGGGTTAATAAAAAAAAAATTACAAAACTTGAAATAAACTTTTCAACAATTGTGTAAACACATACTATGTTAATAATGGTAAGGCTCTACGCCCCGCGTGGGAGTACGGCCTGCGAACTGAGAGGTTAAGGCTCTCATACGTTCGCTCTCTCTGCCCGGTCGTTGCGCACCATCTCTGGTGCGGGGCGGTGTGGCAAGCACCGCGCCTAAGACGACCGCCATTATTACCCCTTGTTCGAGTGAACGCAGGTACTCAATTATTTTTAGTGACTGAGTAGGCCACCCGCCAGGCATCAGAGAGCACCGGGAATTGAACCCGGGTCCGTCAATATCGCAGCCCGCCCCTCAACCACGGGACCACGCTGGCTCGACATACTATGTTAATTGCACAAAACTAATTTATACAAAAATAATTCAATAAGGTACTTTTATAGTAAAAATATGTTAGTAAAATTTATATATGATTATTGTTTAATTAATAAAATTATCTTAATGTTTTTTTAAACATTTGCAACAAAAACCTCCACGGGCATTACGTAAAATTAATACTTTCTTTTAAAAAGAAAGAATTTTTATTACATAGTACGAAGTAATTAAGTTAACGTTAAGTTTTATGTAAGTTAATCGAGCTTGCTTCTCTGCAACTTGCTGCAGTCGCCGTTATTAGACAGCTTTAATTGCGCAGCCAGAAATAACAATAACCTTTATTCCGAAACTCCAATATCATTGATGCATCAGCGTGCTTATTGTACTGTGAAATTCAATTTGATCTACTATAATGGGAACAATTTCCAACGTTAATCTTTTGTCCATTTATTTGAAATGGATAGCATAGAAATGAATGTTGATAGCTTTTACATTCCTAAAAATCATGTTATTTTTTAATTTGGCACAAAGAGCATTAAATGTACGTATTAAACAATTAAAATATAACATTTACTATCAACTAAAAACATACTAGGATATTTTATTGCAACTAAATGCGTTCACCAAAAAACAAATTTTGTATACAACCTTTTACTTTAGCAAAGATTATCTAAATTTCTGATGGCTACGTCCTAATAGCATTTAAATGCATGCTGATGTACTGTGAATCCTACATCGCCGTAAGCTAAGCAGAAGCAATTTGTTTCACCCCGCTGGAGAAATTTAGTTAATGGCGCCCAACTAAAAGTTTTACCAATAAAGAAAGTTTACCCAACTTTATATATTTATAACGGTGGATGGAAAATAGCACGACATTTAAAAATAGTCGTTAGTGAATCTAAATTACTGCCATTTGTGTTTGGTTGATTCTAGTTTTAGTTTTATTTTTCCAATGTATTTGTAACAGCAGAAATAATAAAAGTTTCTTAAGTTTAACTATCGCGTTACTTTAAACCAACAACATTTTTATTAATTAAAAAGGAATATATAGATAACAACAATATTGGAAATTAATCTAAAACAATTATGTAAATGTAACAAATTAGATATAAATAAAAAGACATGACTAGTTATAGTCTAACTATAGCGACGTTATCAAAAACACCATAGGGATGGCTACGCGTAGAATGCCATTCATCTATTTTCATGAGAACGCGGTAACGTGGCTGTTCAAAATAAATCCACAAAATATTTTTTTGTATTGTCATCACTAATAACATTTTCGTTAGTAACAAACAACATCGTATGGTGAAAATTGTAATGACGGTATTGTTCACAGAAATCCCTTTACTGATTTGGATTAGTAAAAGTTCGAAGGCATCAACTTTTGCTGGATAATAGATGTGGTATAACAGTTCAACAAATTTTACAAAAATACTACCACTTTAAATTTTATGATATATAAAATTCGTTACAAAAGATTGTGTTTTTTCTGAGCTCTTAGTTTAGTTAGGGTTGTAATTTAGCAGTCTGATTGTGAGTTTATGTTTTATCCACATTTCAAAAATTCAGAGAATAGTTTATCCATTAGTTGTTACAATTATACTCTTAATACTTATAAAATTTTTAAAACAGCAGTTTAAACTTTATATGTATAAAATTTTATAAAATTTATAGACTAAATACTTAATATGATAACTAATAAAAACCATGTAAAAACTTTAATTAGTAGTATTGTAACGTTTCTGCTCTCAACAGCGGTGAATAGCACGCTTAAATCTACTCAAACTACTTAATTATTTTAATTACAAGAAACTGAATTACTTAATTTTTATGTACCCCACACAAGGAATTGGTAACGTAAACTCGCACTTTATGTATCCATTTTCTATAATTCAATTTATATTGCACCAACATAATCACTTACCTCCGATACTCGACCGCTAGGTACTTTTTATACAATCGGTACCGGTTCTGGAGTATCTGGGAACCATTTGGTAAATATCTCTAAATTTCCGTATTTTTCCAATCTTGACCCGTGCACAAGTACTCCAGCAGCCTTATGCATTGAAGGCTTTAGGTTCGCCGATCGACCGTAACAGCTCGGCAGTAACAAAAACTGCGCTTACAAACATTTAACGTGACGGTACTAGCTATTGACATGAATAAGATTAAAAAAAAATTTAGTCACATGTTGCAGGCCTGAAGAATTAGTTAATTACTATATTTTTGCAAGATTAACAAACAGAAACTAAAATGTTATTGCGAAATTGCTGAAAAGTGGAAATTTGACAAGAACGCAGTGGCTGGTCTCGTGAGTAATGCAACTGAAGAAATTAAAGAAACTCAATATCCACCAAATCAAGGGTCACGTCGTAAAAAATGTTGAAGCTGAACATCGAGTTACTTTACGATATATTACGAAATATTTGGACATGAATCTTGGCACATGGTCAATTCTAAAGATATTAAAGAACAAGGAGGCTTGTACAAGATAGTCTAAAGAAATTACCGTTTACAAAAAAGTAGTAGCAAGCTAGGGTTAATTTTGTACGCCGATGCTTGTTTGCTGAAACCGATTTGGAAACTAAGATTTTTTTAAACAAAAAGCATTTCAGCTAAAATTGACGAAACAATCTGAGCTTATACGGTACTCGAAATGCAGAATCAAGTGCAGTTTTAGGTAAAGGCAATTTGTTTGTTTTCAATTTGTTATGGAAGTTTTGGATATTAAAAAATGATATTTTTAAAAATGCCCTAAAAATTATAAAGATTTCGAACATATTTTGGATCTTTTCAAGACTTTCACTCCTTGGTGGAGGACATTAGATGGGGTAGCAAGAGTGGATATAACAGTAAATGGTTTTAAGGTTCATACGACGCGTGATTTTATTGAGGGTTCTTATGAATAAGTACTTCATACTAGTGACTGACTAGCTTATAGCTTAAAACAAAACATAAAATTTAAAGAAAATTATCAAATCTACAAAACAGAATAGTTAAACAAAATAAGCAAGCAATGTGCCAAAAGAATCGATAAGAACTATAAAAAACTTGTTTATAGTATAAACAAACGTGTTTTGACAGCTGTAGAAGGAAGAGGCTTAAATTTAATTAAATTTTATTACATTATAAATGACTGTCATTTTTTTAATTTTCTTTTAAAAAATGTTTTTGTTTTTCAACTTAGACTTAGTGAAGTGTTGTTGGGTGAATCCTTTTAGTTCCTGTTATTGGTTTTTACTAGACATTTACTCTACAAATTTTATTTAAATTGACTAATAGCATGCTGAGTTGGGTATTCTTAAATATATGTATATATAGAAAAATGTTCTAATGGAGAAAGATTTGTATTTTTTAAGGTCAATGTAATGCAATGTAAAACAGTCTCCCTTAAATTAAACAAAACAAGTCATCACAATTTTTTGATATAATCACGGTACTTGACGTAGCAGTAATCATTTCAGATAGAACTACTATTTGAGGATTATTTCAAATAAATAAAATAAGATAACTCACGGGCCAACAGGCCGAAATATGTAAACCATAAGCTCTTCAATAATATAGTAATGACTCGCTAAGACCCTTAGCAACTGTATTTTCAGTAAAAAATTACATTCTAAATACAGTTATTTAGGGCGGGTTAAAGACCATAGAAAAAAAATAAAGAAGACCTCTCCTTAATTTTTTGTTATACATATCGGCTATTAGTTACTCTAATAGTATATTGATTACTTCAATTGCTACCACATTAAAATCATTTATCAGTGTTGGAAAGTTAATTCTAATAAAAAACAAGTAATATATATATTTATATACATATGTATAAAATCTATTAAGAATCCAGAGAGGTTCCTGCACATTTAAGAGGTAAGACAGCTAACTATTTCTGCAAAATATTTGAACCAACTTCTGAAGCACACCAAATGTTTGTCTTTCGAATCAATAACATCTGAGATTATGCCTTACAGTTCTTAGGATTTAAAATAATCAGGTTTGGACGTTTTTTTGATCATGATTAAATAAGTAGGACATACGGAACGATGAGAGTTTCAATCAAAAAAGTTTGTTGGCAACCAAGTGTAAATACCTCTATTGTTGGCTTTCTAGTAAATGTATTTACTATTTTTAAAAAATTAAAACGTACCATAAATATGTCAATTGCGTATTGCCTAATAAAGTAACAATTAAACAACTATAACTTGATATTAATCATTTTTTCTAGTTATGAAAGAAAAAAACAGATACTAAAAAAGCGGTATGTATGTACTTTACTACTGTTACGTCTGTATACAATGCTATATATTTTGGAAAAGCCATTCTCTAGCTTAGTAAGATAAAAATAATAAAACCCTACTGTTTTAAAGAAACTTCCATAAAAAATGGGATTTACGATCGGTGGAATTTAAGGACAACTTGATCATTATATTTCAAATGATTGTTCCTCTATGTATGCCCTACTAAACTGTTAATTCGTAGTTTACAAAATGTCGTCAACTATTACTATTATTATCTAGACAGCTTCTCAGACTATCAACACTTTTACAGCAGCATTTATTTTTCACTAAGATATCTACGTTCAGGAACATGGGCTTTACGATTATGATGCTGATAAAACAGCACTTTATTGACATCATAAAATTCACTCACTTTATGGTAAAACCTTTTACTATGACAATGCGGTTTCCTATTTAAGATATATAACTCTTTATATCCTGCCTAAAATGGGTAAAATATAAATCGTATAAGCAGTTGCGAGTTTAGCATTTCAATATTATCAACAAAATTTAATGTGGCAAATAAGCTGCCGAAAACAGTTTCGTTAAAAAAGAAACAAAAATTAACACATCATTTAAAAGTTTCTTAAATAGTTATTGTTTTATTTCTTAGCTTTTTCACTTTGGATTATGACAAATTACTTTATCGGTGTACTATATTTTAGAGAATACAGCTGTTTGTTAAGAATTTCAAAAAAGATATTGTATTTTTTATTAAATCCTATTTATACTCTATAAAACTATTAGATTGTTGCTTAATTTTCTAACGATTTTGAAGTCAATTATAAAAAAACGTTACAATGATCAATCTAGAGTGTAACCATCATCAATTTACATTGCTGTTTTTCATTTACCTAACAAATTTTTTTAGGACCACCAATAGCGCGCTTGGTCGTCAAAATTAAATGTCTTCTAAGGTTTGTATTGCCAGATTTAAATTGAAAAAGCCACGCTTGATATTAATTTTTACTGATCATTTCTAGGCTAAAGAGTTTGTTGAGATGGGGAAATGACTGAGTAGATTTGCATCCCTTTTAGAGGTAATACAATAAATATAAATATGACTTTTGAGAAGTCTCTCTAGCCAACTAAATATTGAAGAACTATTTAACAGCTGGTTAATTAAATACAAATTTAAAATGACCAAACACAATGGTATTCAAAAACCCCGTTTAATTACATGAAAACTTGTTACATAGTCTTATTTTTTTCTAGCTATATTAATCTTTTTCATATCTGTTTTTATTTAATTTCAAACAACACAATTTTATTATTTTTTTATTTGCATAACTACCATAAATAAATGTAAAACTTTTTTAATTTTTCTTTTCTGTAGACTAGAATTTTATCTTGTTTTTTGTCTTCATTCTTTTAACGATGATACCCAGCTTTGTAATTATCTTTCAATGGGGCCTTTGAACAGTTGGATCTTACGCAGTATAGATATTTTACATATTTTTAGATTTTGCATTCTCTTATTCTATCATGTTCATGTTTATTTATTTTTTTTTTTACTTCTTGAATGGCATTTTGTATTTTCCTATGTAACTAGAGATTTTATGTTGCAATATCCCTCAACTAGTTTAAATATCACTTTATACACTAAAAGCTTATTGACTAATGTGAAATTATTAAATTTCTATCTAGTAGCCAGTAGAATTTAGAGTTGTTTGCTCTGATGAAGAAATGGCGACTTCAATTTAATTAACAATCGAGATGCATGCCTAAGTAATTTTCGTTAAAAATAACTCTACGGCGTATACGTTTGTTTAGAATAAAGAATACGTGTTGTAATTTAATGCACCATTTGTGTAGCCATACTTGTAGGTTTTGCAATTTGGATATGTTGTGAGATTGTATGACCTCATTACTCATTGCTAAGATAGCAGTAGCATCAATGGAAATTGCTCAATGATAAAGCCCATTACGATATCATATATAAGAGAATTTTTCCGGTTCCACTTCTTAATCACTACACTAATACGGCGTATATTTATGGGTTGCGGGGTATCTAAAATGGTTTTAATTTCTTCTTGTGTTTAGAGCCCTCTGATGCAAAGAACTTTAGAAACATTACCAAGTAATCAGCGCATGTTCCAGCTCTTCTTTAAGATAAAAGAAATATAATTTTAATTTTCTTGGTTTCGATGTCGTCTTTTAAAAAATATATTTCGTAAACTCCGTTAATGTGAGCTATTCCTAAATTGTCTGATTTTTTTTGTTTTACTACAGTGTTTTAATGTTAATCTTTGTTTATTTTGGGGAACTCTAGTTGACAACCACACCTTTCGCAGTCTTTCATTTACTAGTCTAGAGAAATTTAGTTGCTCAAATGGTTTGTGTTAAGTTTCTACAGTTTCACTTATTTCTTCTGAGATTTTTAAAGAGATATTTATTTCCTCGATCAACTTTTTATGAAAAAAGCAGTTATTCTTTGGTTATTTGTAATTTTAAAATATAGTGTGACTAGTTTAGTTCAATAGTCCAAAGAGAGGTTTCTATTTTTTGCAACGGAAATTTTTCCTTTTGTATTCCTTTATAGCGCAAAAATCGATAGCATTAGGAAACTTGATTTCGTCACTAGATCAATACATAAGCTTCTTATCTGATCATTCTCAATCTTTCTACAATGCTTAGCGTTAAAATGGCCTTTTGCCAAAAAATTTTTAAAACTTTAAATAAGATTTTTTGATTAAGAGCTGCAATAAACTGAAGAGATAGTTAATGATTCATAAAATAAGTTTTGTATTATAATATTAGTTGCCTGTATGTAATTTGTTTAGATTTTCAAAGCATTATAGTGTGTTATACTGTTCTTGTTAATAATAAAATTGCTACCAAAAGCGGCGTCATTAGGGTGCATTGTAGCATAAATTTTGTAATTTTGTATCTTTAAACAACAGCGATTTGTAAAGTAAGTTTTCTATGTTAGTATTACATCGATGTTGCGCAATTACAAGAATAATGTTCTAACTCATGTTTCACATAGCCGCTATATTTTAAAGTTTTATCTACAAAATTTTCAAATCAATATCCTGCAACTTATCATAGTTAAATTTTCCATCACAAAGAATTTTTTCCAGTTTTTGGTGGTCACTGTGGACCAGATCTGGGTTGCAGAGTAGGTGAGTATTCCCTTCTAAATCACAGTTCTGCACAAGCAGCGGAAATGAGGTTTCTCAGAAATGTTAAAGGTTGCACAAGGAATGATAGGATAAGAAATGAAGAAATAAGGGAAGAACTAGAAATTTTCAAAGTTAACGACAAAATAGAAGAATACAGAAACAATTGGAGACAACACGTTAATAGGATGACAGAAGAAAGAATACCGAAACAAATCCTAAACTACCACCCAAGAGGACGCAGAGATGTAGGATGACCCAAGAAAAGATGGTCCTAATCAAATGAAGTTCGGAACAGGCAGAATGGCCTAAGCCTTGACGACAGAAGAAGAAGAAGATCACAGTTCTGCGCAGTAATCTAAGCAATCGTGACCTTATACTCAGAGGCATTATTGGGCAGATGGCGAACAGTTCGACTCGGCAAACCAGTCCTTCTTTTTTTAATAACGTTACGCAATTTATATATTAAGCTGGCGTAACACTCTGTTCATCGCTGTATTACTTTCCTTAAAATCAATTAGCAAAATTTCTTTTAATCCAAAAGATCATTGTCATGGCCTCTTTTATCGATTAAAACTCCGTTACCTTTCTTACCCATTTTTCGTCATTACTGCACCATTCCATTGACTTTTTTGCTAGAAAATCATAGTACACAATTACAGTTTTATCCTCTGTAACAATTGATTAAAGAATTTTTTATTTGTCATTGCGACAAAAACTTAAAAATTGTTTACAAAACGTCGCGTGTTGCTGTTTTGGGCCGTTCACAAAAGTGGTAATATCTATCTGGCACCATTCTCACTCATATGAATGCATTCATAGAGAATGCATTGTACGACTGCATCGGAAAACTTTCTCCACATGTGTTTTGCCTCATAATTCTTTGGCTGTCTGTGTTTTCAAGTTCGCGTGTTAATCTCTTACACAATTTTGAACTAAACAGACTTTTAATATTTATTTGATGTGACATCTTAATTTACATAATATTAATTAGTAGTACACATGATTTTTTATATTGGTGGAGGGCAGCACTTGTGTGTAAATGTGGAGGGTAAATTTTCTTATTAGTAGATACAAAATCTATAGTTGATTGTTTCACCAATTTTATTATACCAATTAGATTTGTATCAGTATTGGTGGTTGCAAAATCTATTGTTTATTTTCAATTTATTTTTTTCACATGACTGTATTCATTTGTATATGGTTAATTACTTCTCAGCATTAAAAATTTTGTTATTACTAACGTATCTATTAAAATCCGAAATTATTATTTACATGATGAAAATAGTTATTCCTTTCGGAATTATTTATAATTTTCCTAACATTTTTTTTGGTGTTTACAAAACTATGTATTTTGTAATGCTTTAGAAGTTGAAAATAAATAAATAAATTCTTCCTTGTGGGTAAGTAAAATAAATGTTTAATTACCATCCATTTTTCGCTTTATTTTATATATTTAAAAACAAAGCAAGTAATAAATGATTACGATATTATTTTTCTCTTTCTATCGGGTGTAATCTATGTATGTGAAAGTTCGTGTGACAAGCAAATATAATAACCGATGGGAATATGCAAACTTAAATTTAGATTTTAAATTCATGTAGAAGAAATATAATAAAAAAATACAATAATTAACCACAAAACCATTTCTTAGGTGTCAGAAATTTAAGTAACCAAAAAATTTACACAGTTTCAGGTATATGCTCTTTAAAAACGGTAAATAAATATAAGGTTATCAATTCCATACTCAACGAACCGGGAAAAAACAAGTAGAACTTAAATTTTCATAAAGTTTGTTTTTAGAGAAGAAGTTAGTCAGAGGGAAATTTATCGCAGATTAGAGTCAGCGTTTGGTGCAAAAAATGTAAAGATGTACAAACGGGATGAATGATGATCCGGGGAATAAAAGGGGCAGACCGAAGATCTCACACACAAATGGCAACTGTACAATTATCGAACGTTTGATTAGAGAAAATTGTCACATTAAAGTTAGTAAAATTGCTGAAATAACTGGTATTCCTAAGAGTTATCTTCATAAAATTATATGTAACCTAAACTTGCGCAAAGTTGCGAATGAGTGCTTTACTTTAAAATCTCACCCGATACCAACAAGAATACGATTCTTTTATTGAAAGCATAATTGGCGGAGATAAAACTCCAGAAACGAGACAACAAGCAATGATATGGAAACGTCCAGCTTCCACAATTCAAAAAAAAAATTCAAACTCAACCATCTCCCCCAGACCATGGCCAGCATGTTTTGTGATAGTAAAAGCCTAGCGCTGTGTGAATTCTTAAGGCCACGCGCAACCATTAGCAGCAACATATACTGCAAAATTCTCTAAAATTGCATTCAGCCATTAGAGGGAAAAAGCCGGGAAGATTATGCAAAGGAGTTAAACTTTTACATGATGTTGCAAGACCACACACATCAAATCAAACCAAACTGTGGTTGACATAGCGAAATTAGGAGGTCCTGCAATATCTTCCGTATAGTACCGATTTAGCCTCTTCGGATTTTTATTTATTCTGATATATAAAAAAAATGTTTGGTGAGGAAACTCTTTGCGAATCAGGAGGAATTGCAAGACATCATTGTGGACTATTTCAAACAACTTGACAAGCAGCATTAGCGTGAAGGGATGTTTAAAAAATGCTAGGATAAATGATTCAACGTTTACGGATATTATGTCAAAAAATAAATAAAAGCGTGTATTTTTTCTGGAATTACGAAATATTTTCTTTAAATATAGATTTTAGTGTAATTATGGTTTGTACATTAATATGGAACACTCTTCGTATATAATTCAATAACTTGATATAAAACATAAAATATGGTACGTATACCTATTAATAAAAAAATAAACTTTTAAGACAACTTTATACATTTTACTATAATTTGCGTCCACAAGAAGAAAGAAGTATTCTTGATTATAAACAAAAAAATAAAATTTTCTTAAAAAATCCATATTTTATCTTGTAAACAATATGTATATTAGTTTTACTTAGATAAACAAAAATTATTGTGTTAAATATGCACATTTTTATTGTTAACAACTGTTTTTATATCAAAAAATACTCAAATATTGATTAACTATTAAATAAATTTATTATTTTGCTAAAGGCCTTGTTTAACTTTTAAGTTGAAACAATTAATACTCAATATTAAAAGAATGATTTTGATTATCCTGAATTATATAATTATTTGACTTCAAAAGTCTAAATTATATAAAAGCTCTTATTTAACAGTACTATTCTGTATGAAAAAATAGCTATTAAATTTAAAAAAAGAACTTCCAATATAATTTATTATAGGGAAGTGAAAATCGCCGTGAACCTTAAGACAAAGGCAATTTTCTCGTAAACGGCGCACCTTTCCTTTCCTTCACGCATCGTTAACCTGAATTTGGTGCAATGGAGACAAAGTTTATTTTCTCATCTGGAAATTTCGCTCAAATTACCAAACGGCTGCTGAAATTAAGCCTATCGAAATATAAAGTCCGCGAGGCACCTAACCGGAAGTTCTTTGTTTTCGTGGTTATTCTAAATTTCGCCGAATTTTAACGCAGAGGTTTACTTTTATTCGCTGAAATGCAAAGTACGCACTTGAGGTGTGGGGAAAGGGCAGTAACTCAGCAGTGCACAGTCTAAAGCTCAACTGGCATATTTTCATCAGAGCATTTGACATTCAGCTGATGCGACAAGCCGTAAAACCTGAAACATTTGGCTCCTGGGATTCGAGCGCACTCGAATGCGCTCGGCGCCACCCTCGAAGAGATCTCGTAAAAGACGGCTGTTTTAAATTTACCGTTAAGGAATGTTTAATGTGGCTGGACTTACAGAAGTAATGCCCATTTGCAACAAAATGCTGTAAAATCTATTTAGTCTTACGTTTTATAGCTATACCTGGTTGTTTTGAATAGACCGCCAAGATATAATTAAATTTATGATTTTTACCGCTACAATTTCAAATGATGATTTTTTAAGCGTCATTTAAAAATTAATTGGATATAATTATTTGATTTAAATTTTGGATTACTTACTTATGCATATTTGCAGTAAATATTAAATTTTGTAATAAGTTATAGGAGTATTTAATATTATTGTTTACTTTTTTACTTCTTGCTTAAGAAATTTGTTTTTTTGCACATCGAACTCGAGCTGTGTCCGATATTGTAGAACATTTTCCCCCAAAAAACAAGAATTCAATTAAAGCTTATTGCTTGCATCGTGAATTCGTTATAAATTCCTTTTAGTAGTTTAGTATGGAGAAAACCTAAACATCATTTTACCCCACCAGTTCAATTTTAGTTTTTATGTTTATAATAAAAAATGTAGTTATATGTTTACTTTCTTACTTTACACATCTTTCAATTTTAATTTATTTTATATTATAACTTCTACCAATAGATTTTAATAGAAAGAGCAAAGTAAAATTATTAGGGGAAGTTGACTGCTAGATAGATTTTAAAAAATAATCCAGACTTCAAGATATTTTATTAAATTGTACATATCTAAATATTGTTTTCTAGTAGTTTTTTAAATCTTTAATTTTTGGAAAAAATACAACTAACATGATGTGCGGGCATTTATGTATGGCTATCAGGTGTCGATGTCACTTATGCTTACAATACTGAAGTAGCTATTATTGAGAAGTAAAAGAAGTCATAATCGCTATAGAAGGATCAAATAGTAATTTTGTTAATGTCTTTCATCGTTTGCTTAGAATTTTTAAATTTGTTTAGATAGTTTTAGTCACAAATTACAATTACATTTATTATTTATATTATTATTGTTTACAAAACTTTTATTTTATACTTCAATTTTTAATTTTATTGGAGGCTCTTTAAACAGGGAACAAGTAAAGAAAAACCCATAATAAATTCAAAAAAAAATTATAAGTGCGTAAGTCAACAATAATAAGTTAGTTAATTTGTAACTCACGTGCAGATGTACTAAAAAAAATTCAAGAAAAGCCTGTGTTGTAGATGCTATGATGTGCAACATCTTGGGACGACAAATGTCACTGTAAGATATCCTGAGGAATACTTTCACCAAGTTAGAAACATTTGTCAAAAGTCACCTAATCGTGGTCAGTGAAAAGGCCATTTTTGAGCAAGATAAAACGGTAAAAATTCCTGTAATTGTATAGGAAAATTTTCTTTAACAACGACGACAAGGAATGGATATGACGTATTCTAGACTCCTGCTTTAAACTTAAAACAAAAACGTTGTATGGTGTGAAATTACGTATCTGATTATAATACGGACGGACTGTACCTTATGAAAAACAACATAAATCGTCAGTTGTACATAAACATTCCTGAAAAAAGTTGTTGGTTTTTGCATATGCAGTTCAAAACCATTACAATTCAAAACACATATCAAGGATGATTCAGAAATGGTTTGACCCTTACAATTTTTATTATTTCAGTAACTCAGTTAGTTATGTGTTTTAACTATTGTTGAATAGGTTTGAAAAGAATTAATGAGTAAGCTGATATGTAAGAAGACATCCAGTATTGACACAAAATCAGCTCAGTTTAAGTAAAATTAAAAATCCTATAGGTTTTTTGTTCATTGACTCAATACGCCCTGATTCCAATGATAATTGATGTAAATGACTAACTAGTACGTTTCTTAGACTATATATCTATTTAATAACTAATTTAATTATTTGCTCTTACCCTGTTTGTAATATTAATTATGTAACTACTAAAAAAATAATATGTTCTAAAATCTTATTTCAACTCATGTTGCATTTCAAAATAATTAAAAATATTTAAAATTAACATACCACCGAGAGGAAGAGTAGAGATAAAAATACACTTTTAATGATAATAAAAAGATTGACATAAGTCAAGAACAATAAATTATTAAATTAGCTACATAAAATACGAAAAGTGTAAATGGTAACAGACAAACTAACAAAAATAAACAAGCGTTACATAGAAACTACAAAAAGAAACAAAAAAAGGTAGAGGAATTAAAAAATTATCAAACGGGTATTAGATCTGCGGGTCAGAAGTAGATACAAAAGATGCCGCTTAAGCGGGAGTAAAATTCGTTATTAGAGACGAGAAGATATAATACACACAAAATAAAAATTTCTAAATAAAAATATGTCAATAAACATAAAATAAAGGGAAATAAATAAAGAAGTAACCTTAGTAATGGGACACAGATGCAACGAAAGCTCAAAAAGGGAAGAAAAGATAAGTTTGAAAGAACTACAAGACGAGATCGACAAAAGTGATAACAAAGTAATAATCCTAAAAGACCTCAATGGAAGAGTTGGGAACAGAAATCAGGGGATCAAAATGCGATGGGAAAACGAAGATTACAAACAAATATTAAAAGAGAGAATTAGCTTTTTCCTAGAAAAATAAAGGTAAGTTAAAAAAATTTAAAGATATAAGAGTGAGAAGAGGGCCCGAAATAGAAAGCAATTACTTTTTGTTAGAAATGAAAATAAAATAAGTACAACGCCAAATTTAAAAAAAGGCACAAAAAGGAAGATTACTAATAAGAAAATTAAATTCTGCAAGTTAAGAAATAAAAAATTTTAAAATAGCACATAACAAAATCCGAAAGACGAATGAAAAATTCCCAAAAAAGAAATTTTTGCTGTAGCAGGACGGTGTAGTATTAATAAATAGAACTGTGAAAAGAACAAACTGATAGATGGAAATATTAAAATTACCAAAATAAGAAAAGAAACAAGAATGGAGAAAGCATTTAGAAAAGGAAAACCCAGATGATTACCAAGAATACAAAAATTCAGGTTAAAATATAGTAAAAGAAAATAAAAAATAAACAATTAAACAATTTAAAAAAGAAAATATAAAGACGGAAACAACATAGAAGATGAGAACAAAATTATGGAAAGATAAAGACAGTATTGTATAGCTGTTAAATAAAAAAAAAACAATGAAATGCAACTAGACACACAAGACAAGCACCTAGAAATTGAAATAGCATATGAATAAGAGCTTAACATGGAAGAATTGAGAGAGACAATCAGAAAAACTAACCAAGGAAAATCAGAAGAACAAGACATGATAGCTACAGATACGCTAAAACACTATCAGAAATAGCATTAGAAGAACTAAGACAAGTAATGAATAAATCATGTAAAAAGTACAGACAAAAAATGGAAAACAGGCATTATAATCAGTATATTTAAAAATAGACAGTAAAAACTACCACAACTATAGAGGAACAACCCTTTCGTTTACTGCAACTAAAATATACTCTAAAATAATAGAAAAACGTTAAGACAAATTATGGAAAACATGTTCAAAAAACGCAATTTAGATTTAGACCAAATGGAGCGGTAAATTATGCAATATTCATACGGAAACAAATAGAAGAAGGTGCAGTTAAAAAGATAGAAACGTATATTTCTGCTTCTTTAATAAGGAAAAAGCCTTCGACCAAATTAAAAGAAAAAATATTTAGTAGATACTATGGAAAAGAAAAATACCATATACAATAACCGGATCAATACAAAGTCAATATAAAACACACATAATTACGTTAGAATAAGGCACCGAAAAACAAAACTAAAAATTAATACTTATAAAGTGGGTTGGTGGAAGAAATTAAAATAACCAAACTGGTGCTATGAAGAGGACATGGTTATTATAACGAAGGTTAAAAAACAAGAGGTATTTGATATTAAGAATCTAAATAATATAAAAAACGAAACTAGAGCTCAAAAAAATATAATAACACAAAATGTCCGATGCCAAAAAATTACGACAATAAAACATACAAGTCTTTTGTTTAGGTTGGGTGTCACAGGGTATGCAATACGTTTATTTACAAAAAAAAATACACCCGCTAAATACGTTTTATGTGGTGGAAACATTTTGCTAATTACACAGACTGCATCAAGAGATTCAAATAGCCAGAAATATATCATTCCAGAGGAAAAGCAAAAAACTATTCCACAACAAGTAGCTTCAAGAATAACCAAACTTTCTTTTTTATGAATGAAATAAACAATAGCAGCACAATACTTAAGGATTTTCATAAAATATAACAAACTGACAATAAACATACGCTCGCAGTAACTTTCCAAACCGTGAACAGTAGATGAAACATTAATAAAATCTTTTTTAATTCTGGTATAAGTTAAAAACAATGTTCTTACAACTAATTAACTAAATCAAATATTTTTAAAAATTGGTAATAAACAAAATAGCTTAAAATGACGACTTTACAATTATGGAACTCCAATAGTATTTCGAACTATATTTTGCAAACACAAACTTTTTATAATTACAACAAATCGATAAGTTATTTGCATTGGAAATTCATGCAATATTCACAACAATCAATAAAATATTACACTATGATATTTATTATATTAACCATCCAGACGGAACAGCTTACGGTAGTTTAACAACTGGCAAATCAAATAATTGAGCTAACGACACTACGAAAATACCAAACTTAATTGATACTTTAATAGCCATTGGTTTAGCAAAAACGCATATTTTCTTATTTTTCCACAATTATTGTTTATTGTCAACAGTCATTACTAAAGAAGCCTTTATAACGCTCTATACTAGGACTATTAACTAAAATATTTTTTAAAAATAACAAGGGGAATCTCCCTTTAGATATCTCTACCTATAATGCTTACAAGCCTCAATCTTCTCGGTTTACCACATGGTGCGTAATCAACAAATTTCGGATTATATATGATGTGTCTTTATAGGCAGAATAATTTTTTAGTATTAATGACTCATTTATTTATTTTATTAGCCCTTCTCAAATCACTACATCATTGACAGTAATAGTATAGTTACTGACGTTGACTTTGACTGTAAAAAAATGCCTACTTTAAAATCCAACATGCACATGTGATAATGTTTTTAAAAATGATATATAAACGAAACAGATATTTTTAATAATACCCTCTCAACTGCAACAATTTTGCAATCAGATCGTACTTGTCCAGGTTTAACGGAATTATACTATATTTAATAATATACCGCAACAAAATTAAGCTTCTGAATGTTTTGGCAGATTTTACTGATCCTTTCCCAGCAAATTGTTACGCAATTTGCAGGAAAGGCACGAACATTGACTTTGACCTGTGGCATGAACAAAGACAGCACTCATAATTTTTATATATATAATTTCAGGTATGCAAGTTCCGAGATTGTTGATGTCGAAATCATTACCCAGTTTTTTTAACGAAATGTACGATTCTTAAAATTAAACCTAATAAAAGATAAAAAAGCTAACTTCGACATCATTGTACGTAACGCCTTGCCAATGACAACGCATGTAATAGTATAGAGTTTTGAAATTGGCTTTGACCTTAAACCTTGACCTGTATGCAGTCACTCATAATTTGATTTATTTGTTTGCTGGTTATTACGCTCTCAAACGAAAATTTTCCATCGCTTGCGGTTCCGGAAATATATTACCTCGGTCGCGCCTGTCGCCGGGCGAAATTTGTCTTTCGGAGGCGCTCGGGTCGGCAAAGGCACGAACGATTTGACCTTTGACCTGTGTGACAGCAGCAGCAGCAGCAGCACTCATAATTTTTTTTATATATATAATAATTATAAAAAAATATTAATCTGATTATCAGAATTAATAACTTCTAAGGCTCTGCCGAACCAACCCAATATCTAACTGCAACTACAAACTGCTGCTTGGTAAAAAAATAACCTACTTTAAAATTCCTAACATGTTACATTGTGTATAGGATGTTATTGTAAGGAAAGTGGCAAACAAACAGAAACAGGAATAATTTTTATAATACACTCACCCATCACGAAGTTGTTGCTTTGTCTCAACAATAATTTGGCAAGAACAAGAATAAATCAGGTACATTTACCAAACGTTTTACTAACGTAATTGTAGCCTCACTACTTTTAATAAATAATACCGACAACAAAATTAAAGCTTTTCTGAATGTTTTGGTCAGATTTCATTACTAAATAGTCCATTTCTACCAAATTAATTTTGTTAACAGCTAAAATTGTGACTTAATAATAAGAGAAATACTGAAATATCCTTCTAAAAAGGCATAAACAATAGTTATCAGAATTTATAATAATATCTTAACACTAGTCTACTTTTCCATATGATAAAATATGCTTATATAATTATGCTTGGAGGGTGTGGAAAATCATTTACCCGGTTGTTATTTTATAAAACAGAAATTTTTTACCCTCAATGTCAAAAAAGTTTAATGAACCTTTACATAAAAGGATTAAAGAAATAGTAAAACCTGCCGGGCACATCGATATTGCCACTAATCGCCACTAATTACTTTTTACCCTGGTAAGCTAAAGAGTAAGGTACATTTTTGACAAATATTGTGGGTCATGATCGAAAGATCATAGTCTTAATGGGGTATCTACTCACTAATGGAATGTTAATGTTGCTTGGATTTTCTGGGTATTTCAAAAACCTAACTTGTAGAAAAATATTTAATAGATGCCTAATTATGTATCTAAGTAAAATCTTAAGACCAAATGAGTAGAAAGTACTTATGAACATTTTCTACACCACCCTTAAATTGTGTGATGCTGATGATTTTTGCAATTATTTTGTAGTGCTGAAAGAAAAACATAACATCTATTTTGAGTGAAAGAGAAACATTTTTACTTTTACGCTGGCGAAGATTTAATAATAATAATTATTATTATGTCTGTGACGAACAGAAGCAAAGAATCACTGTGTCTGTAAAAAGAAAAGCTGAGAAGGAAATTTCCGAGTAGCCATCTAAATTAATGTTTTTTTTTTAAATAAAACCGAGGCAATTTCTTATTTTATATGATACAGTAATTAATTTAAGTAGATAATTAAATTAAATAGTAACTTATAGAGACATAATTTTACAGATGTTAAACACCGTAACTGAACATGACATAAAATGCGCGCGAGAAAATTTATACGAAAAAAAGAAGAGAGTTGTAGTCAAACCTTCGCGGAAACTTTGTTGCCAATAGCAATAGCAAAGGAGTTAAAGTTGTCATATGTTCATGCAAAACTAATTTAATTCGATTATGCTTTTCTGAAAAAATTTATGTGTACGAGACAATTAGATTTTTTGCAATCACTTACTCTCAGTATTGTAAAAATGGTCATTACATTCCACTAGCGTTTTGTTTGTTACCAAACAAGATGATAAAACTTGTAATGTATTATTTTTAAAAATTATAGAGTCATGTAACGAATTGTCGCGTCTTTCCCCAAAATATGCTGTAGTAGATTTTATAAAGGCAATTCCAAAGGCTGCAATTGCTACTTGAAATAATTGAACGCCGATTTCATTTGCGACAAGCTTAGCATAAAAAAATTCAGAATCTTAGTCTGACGGCAACTTATAAAAAGACAGCCAAGAAGGTAAATAAATTAAAAACTTTTTTGGGGTGCCTTTTTTAAATCCTACAGAAATTAGGAACTGCTTTGGTTTAGATTTTGCTGCTATTCAACCGACTGTCGACAAAATCACCGCACTAGCTAGCTCTTCGTAGATGATTATATAGATAAAACATTTAGTTTTTTGCCAACAATTTGGGCAGCAGCTAATGCGTCTCCAGAATTTTGCGAGAATTTTCTTTCTAAATTTCATTTCCAATTTTACTTTTTTTATTCCCCTCTTTTGAAATGTTTAGCTACTTTAAAAAATCGATTCTTACATCGAATTAAACAGCCTTCATGAACCTGAAAGAATTTATAACAAAAAAGTAGAAACTCATCATGCCATCTTATATAAAAAGATAAAGTACAAAAGTAGTGAATTAGAGCATTTTGAGTTTGTGCAATTTGTTTTTTGTTTAAATATATTATGAAATTGTAATGCAAAATTTAAATATGTACGTATATTTGTTTGTTGATTTATACTTCGTATATGTACAATACTTGTGTATCCAAAAACGTTTTAAGGCTCCTTCTAATATGCGATAAGTACCTAATCGCATCCAAGAACACATTCCCACTAAGTAAAACCGCGGTGGTACCTCAAATAAGCAAATGTGACAATCTCTTGATTGGTCTGCATTTTCTGGGTAGGATTAGAGGTTCTATATTTTTGGTCCGCAATTGACTTATTATATATACATTACAAACGTGAGATTAAATATGAAAGTGAACATTGTTTCAAAAAAATAAAAATAAAAATCTTAGGGATTAGAGAAGCAGGTAGTGCACATTCTAATACTATGCTCATTACAGATATTATTTTTACAATTAATACATACCATTGTACTTTTACGATCAATATTTGACGAGCAAGCTGAGCATCTTTTCTCGTTGCACTTGTTTGAGCGGCTGGCTGGACTCCCGGACACCACGCCGTAGGTTAGGGTTAATGTATCTTCTCTGCATACGTGGTATTACTAATATTTTCGCTAAATTTTTCCAAAATATTCTGCGCTTGTGAGTCACTCTTACATTGTAGTTTGGATGTTCCTTCGTAAAGACTATATATGCATTCAGTACTGCAATATCAATGATGTTGAAGAAAAATGTCATGGACCATCGTTTACTTTGCCTCTTGCACGTGTATATCAAAACCATTTGATCCATGATGTCAACACCGCCCGTTATTTTATTGTAATGAAAGATGATTTCGGGCTTCCTCTTAGCGCCATCATTGATAGATGCGTCGTGGTGCATTTGTTCTTTTTAAGTGCGTAACTTACCATAAATAAGTTATTTCGAAAGCAAAGTAATGTAGAGCAGACTACACGATCTTTTGAGGCTTTCATTTCTTTCGGAATGTCACGCTTATTTTGACGTAGTGTTCCCACACCGTAATATTTTATTCAACAGATAAGTTACTAGTGGAACACTAGTGAAGAAATTATCTATCGTGAGATTGAGACCAGAATTATGAACGCCACGCACAAGAGTTTGTACAACTTCAAGCCCCAGGAGGTTCTCCGGGCTGGCAACCAACGTAAACTAAACCATCCAGAGTTTAACCAGACTTAGATTCACACATCCAAAATATTTTAAGTCCATATTTTGCTGGTTTACTTGGCATATATTGAGCTAATCTGCACCTACCTCTAAACCCAACGAGTATTTATCTATAGTTACATTAGTATCTGGTATGATGCAGGTTTGCATTGTTGAATGAATAAACCTCAAAAATAGAATATCATTGCTAATTTATCGGTTTCCAAACGCGTATTTCGAGTTCTCTCATCATCAAATCTGATGAATCTTCGTATTTCTTCAAAACGAAATATGGACATTATAGCTCAGTATATAGGATTAGCAAATTCTTCAGAAAAAAGTTCTCTCACAGGAACATCCCAGCTTATCAATATCGTCAGCATCATCCTTTGAATTATCGTCCTCATCATCAGTACTGGATTCAGAATACTCACTAGAAGGCAATTCGAAATTTGTGTCATCATTTTCTGCTTCTGACACATCACTTTCCCCGAAAGGCAAATTATCATCTTTAGCTGCCCTCTGCAACAGCATTTCTTCATAGCCGACACTACCAACTCTCACCCTTTCCACCCTTTCTTTGATGTCATTATCATATATGCCTCACAAGTTCACTCAATGCAACTTTTATTTCAAGTGAATGAAAATATCAGCTAACTCTTAGCCGGCTATGAACAAGTTTATACCTGCTTTATAGAAACTATAAGTAGATGGGCTTCGGAGACTCGGTTTATGTAAATACGAGGGGTTAACGGAAAATCATTTTTTTTTCAATTTCTAAATACACATGAATGTTTTTTAATTAATTGTGTGTTAAATAATGCTTAGAGCATATCTAAATGCTCAAGCCGATTGAAATTATTTCAAGCAAATTATAAGTTACCAAAATCTCTCCGGGCCTGAAAGCCTCGGATTATGCATCCTAGGGTTAATAAACGTTTACTTTCCTGAATTGGCTGACCCCATATAAACTAAACTGTACTTCCTAAACCAACTGTATTTAGTATTAAAAGCGTATATACCTAAGCAGATTTATAAGTGGTAACGGATTATTACCAAATCGCCTTTTCACTTTTAGAGTTTCGTGAAGCAATGATTTTGATTCTTTGCTATACCTATTATATCTTTCCAATTTGCCAGCTCTGAGGAGCACTGTAACGTCGTATCAAAACACTACATTTTACAATTGGTAAGAACGGCAATGGCACAAGTGAACAAAATCAACTACAAGTGGTGTTCTGTAAGACTACACTGTACTCATTTATATAAAAAAGGCTTGCTGTGTCGTTTTATCGATCAAAAAATTTATCATTTATTACATTTTAGAAGTTTATTACGTTTTTTATTTATTAATCTTAGTTAAATAACTCATTTACTATAATTAACAACTAGTACCTTATACTACTGCGTTATCTATATGGCTAATTTTGAATCTAAATTATGTACAAAAACTGGCCATCCTTCTCAAGTTCTGCATTTGCCTTGGGCGAACTTGCTCGGCCACTCGAGATGTTACGGCTCATAAAATTCGACTACATAATTTTTTTTGTACAATTTCACGGTATTTGAAACAATTTTTATTTTAGTATTTATATATTATCATTTATAAAAATACTTCTGTCTACTTATTTTTTTCTTCTTTTTCGGGTGCCTATCTGTTCCAGATGTTGGCTAATCTGACTTTATTTACAGCTCCTCGAAATAGTTCAGTGATTGTCATTCAGCATTCTGAGTTTTGTATTCATAGTTGGTTATCGACTTTTAAATACTGCTGACATTTTCATAAATACACTTTTGTTCTTTTCTATTCGACATTTAACTTACAGAGGGGGGAGTCCTATTGATCATTAATAATAGTGCCGAGATATGTGTATTTGTCAACTCTTTTAATTGCTCCAATATCTAATCTTAGTTGTTGGGTGGGAACGTTGTTGTTTCTTTGTTCATATATTTACTTTTTTTGATGTTGATATCCAGTCCATACCGGTGGCTACTATATATTAATCTATTTATTAGTTGTTTTAGGTCTTGCATATTATCGGTAAATATTACTGAGTCATCAGCGTATCTAATTAGAGATGAGAGATCCGCTCATGAGTGACTCAAAAGAACCAGCTCTTAGTAGAGAGTGAGTGAGTTATGACTTACAAAATAAGAGCGGTAGCTCTCGATTATCGCCCTTTCCCTGTCGTTCCATGCAATCTGCGCATGTGCGAACAGCTTGGTCTCCGTCTCTATCTGACTCTCTGATCTGATTCCCGAAACTTGATCTCGACTTGTTTGTGATTGCGATAACTCCTCAGTTTTTGAGACTTTGTTATTTAAGCGCTTTCCGTTTACGAGTATTCCTTCTTGTAAATTTTCCAAGGCTTCTCTAAATATATGTTCTAAATAAATGTGGAATAACAGTAGCGACAATCCACATCTTTGTCTTGTCCGGTCTTCTTCCACTCTTACACTGGCTATCTGATTTCAACATAGGTTTATTATCATCCTTAGTTCTTTTACATCTATGCCCGCATTTTTCAGAATTTCTATCAGTTTGTGATGCTGTACCCTATCAAATGCTTTTCTATAGTCTACGAAACAGGCATCTCTGGAATAGAACTGAATAAAGCTTCTCTGGTCACGACTGTTAAATCCTGCTATCTGCTCTTCGTACGTTTTGTAAATTCTTCTGGGTATGATTTTTAAAAATATTTTCAATAAATGGCTCATAAAGCTCATTGTTCTATATTCCTCACATTTTTTGGCTCCTAACTTTTTTGATATAGTTATAAACTCCGACTTAAACTATTTCCGAGGGACAGAACCCGTATTGTATATAAGATTGAATATCTTGGTTAACTATTTGATTTCCTCATCGTCCATTAGTTTTAAGAGTTCGGTTTGGAAATTATCTGGGTCTGGAGTCTTGTCATCTTTATTTGTTTTATTATAGTTCTTACTTCTTCAGCTAAGATATTTAGTCCTGTTTTTGCTTCTATTTCAGGTGGTTCTGGTTTTTCACCTTGAAAAAGTTTTTCAATATGTAGTTTTCAGATGTTCTTCTTTGTCAATTACTATCTTTCCTTTATTGTTTATAATTTTGTTTGCTGTTTTTGTTTTATATTGTCAGAGGTTTCTTTTATTTTATATTAAAGTTGTCGTGTTTCTTTTGGCGAGTTTCTGTCTTTTCACATTACTTTCTGATATATTTTTCTTTCGCTTCTCGTATTTTTTGTCTTATAGTTTTCAGTACCCTATTATATTGTTCGATATCTACGTTCTTACAGTTTCTTCTCTTTTCCATATATTGTAAGATTTCATCAGTCATCCACGTTTTTTTTTTCGTTTGTTTCGCCTTTCTTCAACGTTTTTTAATTTTTTCCATTGCATCGTTTAATCGCTTTATTTCATCTTCTATATTAGTCGTATCTTTTGATGCTCTAAATTTTCCCGATAATTAAGGCTTTATTTATATTTTTACATTTTGTTTATTTATTTTTCGCATGTCACATCTTGTGTTGATATTTTTCTTTTTTACTTTTTTTATTCTAACATTTATTTTTCTACCACCGGGTTATGGTCAGATTGTACATCTGCTCCAGGATACGTTTTTACAGGCGTGAAGCTGTTTCTCTATCTTTGAATTACAAGAATGTAATCTATTTGATTGATTTCTAACAATCGTGTCTGAATTGTCTGCCGTAATCTCCAGATATACAGCCTTCTTGGGGGAGTTTAAATAAGATATTTAGTACTATAAGGTCATGTTCTTTTGCAAAAATAGGCTTTCTCTCGTTTCATTTTTTCACCTAGCTCATGTGCTCCAATATGTTCTCCAGTTCGTCCTCCAGTCTACCTTTTCTATGTGCAAATTTAAAAGCTAATAAGTTAGTAACTTTGATTCTCATAGTATTTTATTGTAAAAATGCGATCACATATATATCGCGCCTTGCCAAGACTTTATAGACCGACTCTTCAAGATTTAATAAAATTGTTAAAAACCTACTTGTGTTTAACAGGCGAGCAGACAGTATCAGTTCTGGTTTTTACAGCTGCAGACATGAATGTAATTTTTATGGCTATTAAAGTAATATAGCAGAGATTAGTGTAGATATCAGAGTCAGAGTTATAAAATAATTTCATTTCGTTGTATACATAATTTCATAAAATTTGAATACTATTGTGTTTTAAAAGAAAAATTACAAATGATTTACGTTAAAAATTAATTAAATAAAATTCATATTGAGAATTAATTTTTAAAAATTTAGCTACAAATTGACTACCGTAATCTTAAAAAAATAAAGACAGTTATAACTATTGTCTTTTATTGAAGTATACATTATGAGGCATTGTGCAATTATCTGCTCTAATAACACCCGTTAATGATCTTCACATCCTTCTTCTATGCTTTCAAGGACGTACATAGTGTTATATCTTTTTAATTTAAATTTATAACTATTTCACCGAGTACACTTTTCTACCTTTCAGCTTAATTTTCATGTACGACCACACGATTCCAGTGGGATTAACATATGAGGACATGCCGGCCATTCCATCGTAGCATTTTGTTGCTTCCACACTGTGCTTGCTACTACGTTTGGGGTTATTGCCTTCTTGCAGCACCCAACTTGTTTTGTGAGAAGCAAAAATGTTTTCAGCAAACTTTAGCAAACATTTGTGACGAATAGTGCGCATTTTCTAGGAGTTTAAATTGTCTGTAAAAAGGAGAGGCATTCCAAAACTAGCACTTTCACAAGGTGTTTTATTATGCGCTCAGGAATTGTCAACATTCTCCCAATCTCGATCCAAATTTTTCTTTGTCTACGATTTTCCGTGTACTTTTTGATAATAAAAGTTTCTTCAAATTAATCGAAAAAATGTTTTTTACTCAGATGACTTTGAATCGTATTTAGAGATACTTGAATTCTATTCTTGCGAAATTTCATTTAGGCGTGGAATAACAAAAGACCTGACTTATCTTCATAAAGACACAAGATTTTTTATCCTTCTTCGCTCTTGTAACACGAGCTATTTCCCCTCCAGCAGATCATCTACATTCTCAACTTCCAAATATCGCTTTATCCACTTTTAACTAATTCCTCTGATTTTTGCCTATATTTTGCAGTCGCTTTATACGTCAGTTTCGGTCCTTTCGTATGATGTACTAAAATACTGCCCATATCATATCAGAAATTTTGGGCTCATTGCAAAGATAATGAACTCACTGATATCAACAATGCAATTTGCCAGAAAAAATGTACTGGTTATAATAGCCCTAAATAAAGAATCAAATCTATTAACATAAATGGCGCGGCGGTGCCTCTTTTGATAAATGAGGACGATTACGTTTTTGTCACACAGACTCTAATTAATAAGAAAAAATTGCTTGCTTAGATATCATGGCTTTTATAAGATAGTGACAGAAAATAAACAAAAAGTTAACTAAATTTCATTTTTTAATACAAATATTTGAATAAATGCAAAAGTTGTACTCTAATAACAACATATTACTTACTTCATGCAATAATAAATTATAATACCTTTATCTTTAGAATCAAAATGTAGTCTAAGAGCAGTTAAGGGAAACGAGGTTTTTTTATAGTGAGGTAAACTATCATAAAACAAATAATCAAACGTAAATTTATTTTAGGATACTTCAATTAGAAACTGAAATATTTAAAAGTGAAAATATCGATAAGAATTCATGTTTTTAAATGGTTCTTGATTTTTTTATAAACTTCGTTTCTTTATTTCTGTACAATATAGAAAATGGTATAGATTATTTGTTTATGTTAATAACTTCAATATTAAGTAGTGCATTAACTTTCGATTTTCTATACCATCTTTTAGAATTTTAAGACCTATACAATAATTTTAGAAATACCGGCACTTTGGATAACATTTTAATTACGCTTCTTCAATTATACAATCTCCATAAAATACGATCAAAGCTTCTTACGAATCGTAGCACCTTGACGGCCGAGCAAGCTTTCCCTAAATAGAAGCAGGTAATTACGAAAGCTAAGTAGTTAATGCGGCTTTTTAATTCAGTATTGAGTTTATATATTTCTTTGTAATCAAACAACGACATATTTGCAAAAGAATATTCAATCTCTTATGACTTCCGTTTAAATTAGTTTTTTATAAATAATCAATACTTATTAATCACCACATAAAAATAATCAAATCTACAAAATGAAATAACCACAAAAACTATTTTTGTTTAAAGAGAATATTTGGAAAGCAGAAAAATTTGTGTGAGCAGAAAACTCGGCAGTGTTTCTACGTGGGAGTGAAATCAAACATCACATAATCCAGTTGCAGAATAATATTAAAAGCTAATTCTTTGTCAACGTAAAGCCCCGGTAAATATTTGGCAATATGTCCCAAAAAAATATCACAGGAAACTAAAAACGCTTCCATATTTTCATGTTGCCCCCAACGCGTGACCTTTCCAAACACAGAATGTTAGTTGACCAATATTTGCTAAGTAAAGTCTGTCGCGTACCGGATTTCATTATTTTTATATGAAGGTTTAAAAAATCGTCGCTTTATAAATAATCTTTACTGGTATGTTTAAACATTCTGTTGAAATTTTACGATTATGTTTAAAGGTTAAAATTAGATTTACTTTTTAGTTTCGGTTAAAATCGTTTCTATTAAATACAATTGATATTGGTAATATATTTAGTATTATAAGTTTAGGTCATTTCCATTTTATTTGATATACTAATTATTGTTTTTATTATTATATTCATATCGTATTTAATTTTATTTTACTCTTTACAGTTTAGTTGGATAGTTAATTAATTTTAATACACTGTAATTATACAAGTCTTAATTTTAATATTACAATATTACAGAAAAACATTAAAACATTGTATTTAACTAAATTTTTAAATTTAACTGTTGTATAAAAAACAAACCAACTAATTTTATAAAACAAATCTGTTTTAAATACTTTAATAAAAAATAAATAAAATGTTAATATTAAGTACCTAATTTAATTCTCGGCTTAAATTTATATACCGTGCTTGGTATATATTTATACCAAATTGTCATCTATCAGTTTTACAACACACCCCAAGAGTTGCGTGTTTCACTAATCTAAATCAAAGCTAAAAGCTACGTCCTGCGACAAGCAAGATTTGCGATACTACCTTTTCTTTGTGTTTCAGTTGAAAATAAGTGCCGGTGAAGTTCAAAAATTATATGTGTGGTATTAAGAGATTTTTGTTTTTTACAATAATAAATAATTCTAACAGTTGAATGAAAATTTTGACCTGTATGATGCCGAAAGTCCTAGCCAGTTAAAGAAAGTATAAAACAAGACTGGGACAACATTTGAACAAGGATTGCTTCCGCGTTTAGTAAAACGGGATTAATATTCCAAATCAGTTCTAAGCTTTACATAAGCTAAAAAGAAGTCGCAAAGGAAGTCGTTAGCACATGATATTGTCCGTGTTCGCCAGATTAAAAAAAAATTTGCCAAAAAATGTGATCTGTATGAATACATTAAGTCAACAATTGTGAATTGTCCAGGTGATCGGCACCAAAGTGTAACAATGCTAAAATATTGTATATATAGTAAAATAATATAGGGACGTATAATACTATAAGATATTCCTACTTAGTAAAATGCTAACCACCTCGGGTTACCGACACCAATTATTGTGTGTTATTCTTAACCTGACAAAGAAAGAAAAAAAAGTCATTTTTCTTCAGAACAATGTACGATCGCATATTACTGACTTTAAGAGATCTTATTATAACTCTTGAAAACCTTGTAATGTCACCTAACAGATATTTAATTAATATCTGTCATAAATCTAAAAAAACGTTTGGTAGGCTATATTAACTCTATTTGACTTCCCGAAAGTTAACGTAAATACAGAAAAACAAAGGGCATTATTTTAAGGATTAGCTCATCAGTCGACTTTTTATAAGTTAATATCAGAATTTAATACACAAAGCTAGGAATTTGGGTTCGATCATTAATGTTATAACGGCTGTATCATAAGAACACTAGTGTTGTAATATTTAATAATTACGCTTCATCTTTAGTACAACTATTTTTCAATAAAATTTAAAAATAATTCCTTATTCAAAATGAAACAAGAATAGTTTTTAAGGAAAATATGTTAGGATAATTCTCCCAAAGGCTATTTATATATGTTATACATTTTATTGTAAATTAGAAAATAGTAATAGTAATAGCCACTAACAATAATATAAGGCTCTATCTTAAAGTTTATTTATAAGACTTACGATAAAAAATTCATGTTTATCTGTCATTTTTGAAAAAGTAAAATCCAATTGCGGTTATACAGCATTGATATTCATGCTTTATTTGCTACAAATTTATTAAATTAAAAACAAATTTTATTGGTAAAAAGATTGCTGTTATGACTTTTAATTGTATCTCATGTATTCTAACTAAAACTAAAACTAAACTAAAAATTTACATTTGAAGCAATTTATGTATCAGCTTAAACCATCGATTGTTGGGTGTAGGCCTTCCTTATCTGTCTCCATTCTTCTTTATTTTTTACTTTTTGCATCCAGTCGTATTTAGAAGTTCTTTTTACATCATCTATCCATCTGGTATGCGGTCTTGTTCTATGTCTCTTGTGAGCTCTAGGTCTGCACGCAATAATTCTGCGAGTCCATCTGTTGACCACAATTCTTGTTACAATAATGGCAAGGATCTAATTTCCCGCGTGAAAGCACGGTCTACGAAGCGAGAAGTTAAGGCTCTTATATGTCCGCCACTGTGTCTAGGCGTCGCGCACTAATTGGGACTAATTGAGCCAAATCTGGTTTTAAATTATTTTTCGAAAGCTTGATTTATGCCCTAAATGTATATAGTACGTTTTCTATTATTTTAAAGTACTTTATAGTGTTCATTCCTCATTATTTTCAACGTAGTCATTTTAGTTTTATTTTATTCGTTTTATCCTGTAGTGTTATTTGTCCTATTGCATTTTTGCATGGTTAGTAAATATTAATAATCCACTCGACAGTGATTTAAATGATTAAAACCGCCCACATTTCTACCAAATCAAATGCCTTTTCGTAATCACACACTGTTATCTACAATGGTATGTTATATTCACATGACTTTTTAATTGGTACTTCCATTATTTGCAGGTGGGAACGAGTACTATATCCCCTCCTAAAATCAACTTGCTCTCGTATCTGACCGTTGTTTAATTTGTTCGTAGCCGATCTACTAATATCTTGGAGAAACAGTTGTAAAGGGCTAATAGTAAAGTAATGGGCATATAGTTCTTCAACTAATGCTTGTTTCTCTTCCTTAAAATGAGAACTACTATAGCATTTAACCGGGTTTTTTGAAATTTAATCTTCATTTAAGCATTTCTGGTATATTACTTGTATAAGTTTTATTAGTAGTTCACCTTCATACTTTACCATTTCAACTACAATCTCATCATTCACCGAGACTTTTTCGTATAACATACCTATCATTTTTTAAGCTCTAACTCCTCATGTAAAAGCACAGTCTGCGAACTGACAAGTTAAGGCTCTCATATACGTTTGCTATTGTGCCCGGTTGTTGCACCATCTCTAATGCGGGGCATGCGGCACTGGGCCATTATTACCCGTTGTTTGAGTGAACGCAAGTACTTAATTATTTTTAGTGACTAAGTAGGCCACCCGCCAAACATCCGAGTTCTCCAGGAAATAAACGCAGGTCCGTCAGCACCGTAGCCCACCCCCCAACCACAGGACTACGTTGGCTTTGTGCATATCTTTCGTAGTTTATTATTTTATTTTGTTATTGTGGGTATGCCTTTTATTTCTTTATTTCTTGCTAATATTTGATATTTTTCTTTTTTAAGGGGATGGTGTTAATTTTTTTAACAGTTTTGTTATCCGTTGTTTTCCTCCAAACATTTTCTTTTTCAAATCTTAGACTTTTTTATTTGCGAATTTTTATATTTGAAACAAATTTTTTAAATTTATGAATTACTTAAATATTTCAAAGTTTTAAACAAATGTATCTGTAATGAAAATAACCTTTTCAAATACACTTGATTTAAGCCTTTTGATTTATTAATTTACAGTTTATTACAGATTTATTAATTAACAGTTTTCAACTGACATATGTGTTTTAGCTTTTCAAAAACGTACTCATTCAACTGTCTTTATCAAATATGTTTAATCAACTTATGCCAGGTACTTAAATAAATAGATCTAATTATTTTTTAATACTTTGCATAATTATTCTAGACATCCCCTTCTAATATTTCCAGTTGTTATTGCTTCTGTCACTTATTTACTAGTAGTTAAATACACGCATAATTGTATAAAGACTGTTCATAAAATACGGAGCCAATGTTAATACAAAACATATAATTTGAACAGATGCCATGTAACGTGGTAGTGATAAGATTGAATTGTAATGAGCATACGTGAATGAGGACAACTGGCCAGATCAGTTAAAAGTTAAACACTAGTAAATAAAAACACATATTGTGTGGTCGTAGCATTTACAATGACTGAGTGAATAGAGCAAAGGATTTGTATCACATTTTGTGCGGAGCTAGAGCATTTGTCTGCAGAAACTATTTACATATTTCTAGAGAAATGATGTAATGAGTGCAGCAAAATAAAGGCATGTTAGAAAGGATGTAAACATGCCAAGGATGTGTTCCACATCTTAAAAGACCAATAACAAGTAAAACACCTGAAAATGTTAAACATGCACGATCTATAACAAGGATCAACTAGAAGCTAAGCTACTTTACAGTTCCGTTTTCTGAACTTATGTCGCCTTTAAAAGAAAATATATACAAATCGTCGACAAGATTCGGACCAATACCACGAAGCAGTTATTTGTGGTTCCAACACAGAATTTTGCAAAATGTTTTAAATAATGGAAACAATGTAGCAAAAAGTATGTGAGATCCTGTACAATATTTCTTGTATCTTGTACCATTTTTGCTTATACATTTGCTGTTACAAATGCATTTTCTGTGTTATACGGCTTAACACTTTTATTACAACTTACGTAGATTACACGGCAATTTTGTAACTTTACGCGTGTATTTGGAATATTGTTTTTAATGTCGGAAACAATAAATTTAAATTGATATTTCTTACATAATTTTTCTTATATGTTTTTATGCATCCCTCCGTTAATTACAAGGGCGTCCGATTATGTATACTTTTCGTAATATTTATCAAGGCCATAGTCTGTCTTTTTCTATAATTAAACATTTGGTTTTTAATATTTATCTATAAACATTATTTTATGTATTTTACTATTAGTTAAATTGCGATTTTTTTAAATCGACTCCAATTTTATTCTAGAGTTCTATTTTTTTAATTGCGTCTAACAAAGTCTTGATAGTATCGAAACAAATATGCAAATAGAATACTGTCAAGTTCATTTTCTAAACGTCTATGCTGTTATAGACATTTAGAAAAGAAGTAAGTTCAATTTTTATTTTATTATATATTTTCACTCTTTTAACTACTGCTCTTAGAATTAATAAAACTACATAAAGTATTTTTTTACATTTGAATTGTCATAATGGATAACTATACTAAAATTTGTTTCCCAGTCTGTTGTTAAATATTTTTAGCAAATTAAACGTTTTATTAGCTCAATAAAGTCCTCAGTAATAGTTTTCTATAAACTTTTCTTAATTCAGAAATATTTTATGTTTATTGTAACAACGTTAACATTGTTAATAGTAACAAATCGATTCACAAATTTCTTCAGCAAGCGTTTTGTTGCTTAAACATAATCAAAAAGGTAGTTATATATAGAACCCTTAAAACAAACAGTTAGAAAGAAATCCAAGTATGATAAAAAGAAATATTTATCAGCAAAACAAAATAAATGTATAGTTATTAAATCTCCAAACCTTCTAGAAATAGAGCTGGTGCACACGTGTTCGCAAACATTCCATAAGGTACGATTGGGGCGTTTTCAGATGGTTGAGGCTTGTTCTAGAATATCGTCGAATAGATAATAATATCGCGCGGTGGGACCGTCAAGCCAATTCCGTATTCCGAGTTCAAAGCGGATGAATCCAAATAGGAAGCTATGTTTCCATAAACAATGTGTCGCTAGTTATATGTAGTGCGTGTAGATAGTGCTATAAATTTTCATGATTGTAAATACAATTAAAAAGCAATTTCAAGTAAATTTATACGTTTCATTCACTACCGTAAAAAGCAAAAACGTTGCAGATATACAGACTTTTTTCAAAAGTACCACTAAGAATAATATATAAAATAAAAGATAATTTAAGATTTGGCAATTTCCGTTCAAATACCTGTAGACATTTTTATAAATTTTAAATTGAAATATGCGTCTCCCCTTTGTGCATTTAAACGGATGGGACGTATTCTAATGGTTATATCTACGTTACGTATAAACACTAGTAATATCAAGTGCGATAAAAACAAATACGTGAATTAAGTTAATTAATTAATGCATAATTTCGCAAGCATACAAGTACCATAGTTACCAACGCAAGCTAATTATAATCAGAATTTTAAAATATAAACAACCTATCTCCAAGAGTCATATACGCAATAGAAGCAATAAATAATCAAAATAGTATGTATTATAGTCAAGTTTGGCTACATTGCAACGTTACCAACATCAGCAACAGCAAATATCAAATATTATTCTACGTCTAGCAATACAAAAAAAAAAATCATGAATGGCAGACTGTGAGTTATAATTGTAAAAAGAATACACAATCTAGAAGTTCTTCTTGGCAATGGTAATAGAGTTTTAACTGGTATTAAATATAATTAACAATAAACAACAGTATCAAATGAGACAAAGAGCTAAACAATCACCGATCTTCGTATTACAAATTAAAAACATTAAACCGATTATTGAAATGCTTTAAAGGTTGGCAAAAGACAACTAGTTGTTAAAACAACTGGCAATAGTGTGAGATGAAAGTTGAGCCACAAAGTTACTTTGAAAATTATAGTGCTATCATTAAAGCCTTAAAAGTACTAAACACTAAATTTTACAGGTTTTTTCAGATTTAGCAAAATCATAAAGAAATATATAATGCCAATTTGCTTCGAAACTGAATAGTAAAAGTTAAATCACCCAGTATGGAAAGGGAAATACCGTAATATACCCAGTTCCAGAGATATGGACATATTAAAAACTATTGTTATCAACCATATAAGTGCGTCAAATGTACAGAAAACTTTGCAAGAAGAAAAATAGTGTGTAAATTGTAACGAAAACTACCCTGCCAATTCTAAAAGGTACTAGGTCAATAAACAATTAAAATAAAACCTTTATCTGCTACTGTGCTTAAAAAATTAATAAAATATCAACAGAACTGGTACACCAGTACAATAACAACACCAGTGGAAGTATTACAGACAGCATACCTTAACAAATAAATAAATTTTCTAAACTCCAGACTATGATACAAAATTAATAGAATGGATGAGTACAATGTTAAATTTGTTAGTTACTCTCAATAAATTGGCTTAAAGGCTAAATTACCTAGAGTTGCAATTTGGAATACCAAAAGTTTATCCCATAATGAGAAAAAAACCTACTTGAATTAAAAAAACGGGCGTTGTTTTATTATTTAAAACATTTATTAAAATACCAAACTATGTATTTATTATAAAATACACCTCAGCAAAAAATCCCATGAAAAAATAACAGTCATTATTAAAATGAAAATAAAACATTATGAATTAGAACAATATCACTGCAACGACTTGCAGGTGATTAGCTTTGTTACAATAAACCACATAAGATTACTGATTTTATCATTGATATTCTAGCTTCCCAAATAAAATAATAAAAACAATATTATAAGCACAGCTTAAATTCTTAAAAAACCGATTTATTTCCGATGGCGATTTTACTACCAAAAAGACCATTGCTGGGATCAAGACTAACTACAGCAAATTAAGACAACTAGTAGATGTAAAAAACAGAACCTACACATCCTAGTAATAGGAAGGCCTACATACAAGTTAGCACACCACCGAAAGCTACTTGATACCATGGATTTTGTATTTATTGAATTAAATTAAATTTTAAATAATGTAAGACCTGATCGTAACCACGCTGATTTTCGGATTACTTCGTAATTATTATAGCTATATATATAAAAATAAAATAAAAAACAAGGCTATACCAACTGGAATATTTTGAAAATACATCAGGTCGAATAAATCAACTTATCCCTAAAAATATCTAAAGAAGCTGCTCAAAAAGCAAAAAATTTCGCTTAATAGTAGCCAAAAAAAGTTACCAAAAAACACAAATTAAATAAGAATTGCCAAACAACACAATCGATATAAGATAAAAAAAAAGTTTAAGAAGATAACAGAAATTTCCAAAGAATTACTATTAGATATAAAAACCAATCGTAGCAACCTCACTATGACGAAAGCTCAGTAGCTTGACAATTAGTCATTTTGAAAAACTGACCGGAAAAATAAATATTAGGTGGTAATATCTCTAGTAAAAGATGAAGAAAACTGATCAAAAAGTAACAAAAAAACTGTGTTTAGTACACTTCTAGAAAATTTTTTAAGATTTTTTCCACACAATTGATACCAGCTGAAGAATAGTGCAATTTATATATTTTTACTAAAATTGATGAAAAGAAAACACCAAATTGAAACCCGTTTATTAATAAATTAGTGTAATAAATTACCTTTCAATGTATAAAAATTGCAACATTAGTCTGTAGCGCAATACTCAAATCAAAAATTTTCCTAGTCGATAAAAATCGGCAAAAATAATTATGACTCCAAAGCCGATAAAAAAAACTTATAAATCTATTACTGGTATTACTAAAACAATTCCGGTGTATGCTAAAAAATCCTCATATACCCATCAGTTCAGATTTAAAAATATACACAACATGACGAAACAAGTACATCAAATTGTTAATAAAATAAATAATGACTTTAAATTGAAAAAGTACTATTCAGTCACAAAATACTACCTAAAGGTATAAATTTAAAAAAGGATTGCCACATTATTTTTATAAAATTATTAAATCCTATTTGAAATGAAATAGTTAAATAACGTGAGGAGCTAAACTATTTAATTGCCTTTGAGTTCCCCCCTGGCCAGTATGTTAGTCTCAACTTTATATACTTTCTGAGCAGCTGACATACACGGTTACTTCAAGAACTATAGCGACATTTGCTGCAAATATAAACCCTGTTGTTGCATTTGAGGACTACATCTAGTCCAAATTCTGGTAAAACATTTAAATTAACAATTTAATATTATCATGTTACATTTACAATAACAAAGTAATTTCCAGGTGTAACAACAGTACAACGATTCTGAAAATTAAAGATGTAAAATATTTTGGTATATATCTAAACAGGCGGGTTATTTAGCAAGAATATAATAGGTGTATAAATAAGTTCTCAGCTTTTTTCTGCAAAATTAAAGTTTTATTTAAAAATAAACAAAAAAAAAGCTTAAGTATCAAAGTATTCTCCGTTGGCATCGATGACCTTTTGCCATCTTTCGGGTAGTGATAGAAGCTCGCCGGCTTCGAGACGATAAAGTTATCGATGCATTTTCGGACTTCTTCTTCTGTTTTGAAGTGCGTATCAGCCAAGTGATGCTGTAACGACCGGAATACATGATAATCGGAAGGGGCTATGTCTGGGCTATACGCCGCATGTGGGGGAAGTTCTCAGCCTAACGCGTCTGCAGCTCATCCGTGTCAAATGTTTGAGGGCGTCCAGTGCGTGGTTGATCTTCAAGACTAAACTCTCCTCCGCGAAATCTTTGGTGCCACTTTTTGCACGTTGCATGACTTACAGCATTCTCACCATATGCAGCACAAATCATTTCGGTGGCTTCAGCAGCGTTTTTCTTAAGATGAAACGCGAAGTGGATAGAAAATCGAATGTGCTCTTTTGTGATTGCCACCGTGAACACAGCTGATTATTGAGGTTATGTGCATCAAACGCCAAATCGCATTATGTTTCGAAAGACCAAATGTCATTGCTTTAAAACCGCAAGAGGGCGGACTAATACGTTACATGTAAACGGTGATTTGCGTCTTGTGAAATCTAAAGCTGAGATCTTATTTATACACCTATTATCTTCACTAAAATAAAGCATCTTAGCATCAATTATATGAAATACTACTACGAAACAGGAAGTCATTGTACGATACTACTAGTAGTTCTGACATCAAAATCTTACCAAAATTTCAGAAAAAAGTACTTAGTCATATTGTTAATACACCGTGGTACGTACTTAACTATATTATATAAAACAACCTTAATAACGGGTCAGTGGGAAAAGCAATAAAAAATTATTGTATTCAATATAAAAACAGACTGCATATCTTAATAATTTAGCCAACTAACTTAGACCACAATAAAGTAACTACATAGCTAAAACGTTTAGATAAACTCTTAGATGCTCAGCAGATTTGATTAGATATACTCTTTATATATTTATATAAGAATGTTGTAAATATATATTTAAATAATTAGTTAGATAATATTATGTATAAGACAGCAGATTTTTCTTGACTTATTTTGTAAGTAGATAATATTTGTTATAACATTTACTTATTGTTCGTTTGTAACAGATTATACACATGATACAAAATTTAAAAATATATGAAAATAAAGTAAAAAACAATTTTATAAAACAATATATATTACATGAGAACATGTGTAGATTACAAAATGTTAAACATTGCCAAGAAAAATCAAAAGAGTAATTTTGATGTGATAGCATTATTAAAGATTTAAATGAAGTCTTGCCTTGCCCAGAATTTAAAAATAAAAATCTGATGTGAACATCACATGACTTTCCTTATCCTATTATTATATATTATACCGGCTCCATCGTCTCGGCCCTGCGCTGCTCTCGTCCCGGAACTTGTTAATTTAAAAAAGGACGAGGCGCGAGTCCAACACTCGAAAGCTGATTAAAATAAACAGTACAAGACAATAATTGATTCGTACTTAAAATTTTGCTACCTCACTGAAGGTAATCGTGCGAGCTCGGCCATTATCACCTGCGTGCTCCCTCCTAGCGGCCAAGCGCTCCCCCCCCCCGTCCTCTCGCAGGCGGCCCGGTAGCTCTCCGAGCGCGCTGTTGTTGGTCCGTTTAATTAATTTTTAATCAGCTATAACTTATTTATTTGACCTCGGATCAAAAAATTTCATTGTGATTTTTTGTTCTTCTCGGTCTGATCTATCGGGTAATATAAATTTCCCGAAACATTTTATGAAAACCCGGTATATTAAAAATCCTGAGCTTTATTTTTTTTCGAGTTCCTATTTTACCAACTTTTATTTTAAATTCATGTTTATCTCGTGATAACAAATCATTTTTATTCTCATGAATTTTTTGTATCTTCAACCGTTTAGATTCGCGACCGCTTTGCGACCGATTTTGCGACCTTGCGATCAAACGGCCAGGCCGATTTTCACCAAAAGCTTCGCACTGCGTCCCCTATCTATAAGTAACTAGCATACCAAATTTCAAGTCTCTAGCTTTTACGGTTCTCGAGATATCCTGTTTACTGACAGACCGACAGACACACACACACACACACACACACACGAACCAATGGCTCAAACTAACTTTTTTGGTGTCCTGAGGCTATAATTCGTCCAGAAATGTGAAAAACTGGGTAGGTCAAATTTCCGCCGATTACATTACTTTCCTTATTGTAGGATAAGGAAAGTAAAAAAGTATCTTATGTATGAGCCATACCAAAGGAACAATATTACTAAAACAAAAATTAGACAGAACTTTTTTAAAGATTGTAATAAATATAAAATTATTAATCAACTTTACTGCCGATAATTAGACTAATTTAAAAATATGAAGATATCATAATGTTCCTCAACCATCAAAACATTTTTTATCCAAACCAGAAAACTACGCCTTTTCCTACAATAAAATATTTTATAAAGACGAGATCTGGCAGCGGCCCCCTGGAGAGCTTGTCCAACTCCGACATGCTTGAGCCCCTTCGCATAGTAGTTTTTAAAAATAAATAAAAACACGATTAAAAAGCTCTGTTTGACATAATTGACGTACGCCGTTGCCATGACAACGCATTTACGTAAACCCAGTTAGAGTTGAACTTTGACCTTTGACCTGTGTGACAGCACTCATAATTTTTTTTATGTATAAGTGCTTTATTACCCGCTCTCAAACGAAAATTTTCCATCGCTTGCGGTTCCGGAAATATATTACCTCGGTCGCGCATGCCGCCGGACCGAAATTTGTCCTTCAGAGGCGCTCGGGTTGGCACGGAAAGGCACGAACGATTTGACCTTTGACCTGTGTGACAGCAGCAGCAGCACTCATAATTGTTTTTATATATATAATTTACTTTTAAGCATTACTCTGGCAGTTAATAATAAAAAATCAAAACATTTCAAAAATATGAGTATTTAGGTTTCAGTCAAGTTTATAAAGTTTTAAAACAAGTTAACTACTATTCATATAAATTTATGAATATAACTTATCTCATACTGTTTTATTATTTTGCAAACTTCTTAATAGGATATATTTTATTTAAATATATTTGAGATGGCCAGCAAAGTCCCGCTGCGGTGTAGGTGGACCCGAGTTCATTTCCCGAATCTCTCTGATGCTTGGCGGGTGGCCTACTCAGTCACTACAAATAATTGAGTCGTTTAAGGCGTGCTGCTTGCCACATCACCCCGCACCAGAGATGGTGCGCGACGACCGGGCAATAAAGCCGGACATATGAGCGCTTTAACCTCTCAATTCGCGGTCCATGTTCACACGCGGGGCATTAAAGCCTTACCATTGCCCTACTTGAGATGACATGTAGCAACATTGTAAGTTATATAAACACAAAACATTAGTATATACATTTCTAAAAGATGTTTTCTAATATAATACCTATATGATTAGAACAACAAAACAAAAAGATTAACTGTTTTTGCCTTTTTTCAAGAATTATTAAATGGTTATTGGAAAGTATAACTACAACATATTTATTAAAATAGCAACTATTAGCCTTTATACAAGCTTTAACACGTCCAGACTACTCGTCTATATCAACGCACACTACATCCATTGGCAAAACATTAATGGCAACCATTAGGACTTGCTTGAAAGAATCAACACTTTTAAGAAAGCTATGCCCTTTAAAGTTGTCCATAATTAGTAATTTAATAGATTAAGATATGTGCTAACAGAAGGTCAATTCTCTACTGTTAGTAAATGAGGCATACTGTTGTCCGGCTAAGTTTGAGTTGACCGTGCTTCATGGGCGGGTATAAAATCTTGCTGCAAGATCCAAAAGCCTACCTCGACAAGGCGCATGATTCAGAGGTTTTACTAAGCTTCTCAAAACACAGCGGCCGGACTTTTGACTCCCTTTTCACATAATTGAATATGGGTCACTCCATTATAACAGACTACCTATCAAACCATTACGGTACCTTGGCACTAGCTGAGGTGCTTCTTTGGACGACCTAGTCTAGACCCTATCATTTTGTTTGTTGACAGATTCCTCCACTGTAAAAATGTTTTTATCCGTAAACAGAGATTTTCTGTAGTCAACATGTCTGTACTTATTCGACAATCTCTTTCTTTCCCACCTTTCTTTAAAGCATCAGCCAGGATATGTCTAGTGCTTTTTTGTAAGCAGCTAGTCCTAGGCCTTGCGTAATAATACGAATTTGACTCCCCCGAAACATAATCTTTTGCTTACGAAGGAGATTTTGTTTAATTCGGACAAGTACGACGTTGAATGCCTGAACAGCCCGATACACGAACATACGGCAAATGTCGAGAGGCTGCATTAAAGACTACATTTTTTTAGTTCCACTCTCATGTAATACGGTAATACGATTCTCTTCGTCGCTTCACTCCATTGGTAAACAACGAAACTTGATGAACACAATGTAACTTACAACTATAAGGAGCTAATCAAAAATACTCCGACAGATTGCAGATGCTCTGTGGTATGTAACAAATCATACTCTTCATATAGATCTATATACGTGTACCAACGGCCCAGAAAGTAATCTAGGAGAAAGCTACCACCATCACAAAACATTAAAAATCCACACAAACTCCTGGCTGGAACAGTTGCTGGTAACAAGGATTAATAAAAAAGACTTAAAAAATTGTGGCCAATAAACCTAGTGTGAGTGTAAGTGAGCTCTAAAGTTCTTTTGACACAGACCATATATAAGACCGTTAGCCCTTTAGCTTATAAAATGTAAACATTTTTCTAATTGCTAAATAAATAGAGAAACAGCAACTTTAAGAAAGAGCTATTGGCACTTAACACATGGTGAGAGAAATTTTTTTGAAAGATTACCATCGGGACTATTTAAAACTTGATTTTGCTGTAACCTATGTCAAATAGCATTTTAAAATGTTCAAAATATTTGCGTTTAAGAAATTGCAATATTACAAATCATCATCATCATCAGCCTGCAACCGTCCATCGTTGGACGTAGGCCTCAAATGAGTATTCCATGCATTTCTGTCTTGAGTCTTCTGGATCAAATCTCTTTCCAAAGTCTCAGATATCGTCGCTCCATCTTTTGGTGGTCTTCTACACCTCTTTTCGTTAAACAGGGCCTCCATCTCAAGATTTTGAGGTCCAGCGTCATACGTGCTATGTGCATTGCCACTTTGCTGAGCTACTCTCTGCATTATATCGGGTAGTCTGCCTTATTTCCTCGTTTTCAGTCTAATCTTAGACTACTAAAATTCTGCGCTCCATCGCTCTTTGAAACTCTTAGCTGCTCGCGCATTTCGGTTAACGTCACCGTCTTAAACCATATTGCCAGCATATACATGTTTCATAAAAATTTCTTTTCAGGCTATTAGAATATGATTTTTGAGAATATGTACCTCAAACATTAGTGGCTATTATTCTTCTTCTAATTTCAGATGTTTGGAATATTACAAATAAGTTCTTTTAAATAAATAAATAATCAGATTAAAAATAAAAGACGTCAAATGGAAAGTATTTATGAAAAGTTGTTGCTTTAAGTTTCCTGATAAATATTTTTTGTTTAGAGTAAGTGTTTCAGGGTATGTATAAATGTAGCTTATCTGGATATTTTGTGAAGTCCAAATACATAAGGATTGCAGATTTACAGATAAGTTACATTTATATATAGTCTGACACATTTCTGTCTTGACAAAATTTAACATTTTACTAAGAAGTTGACACAAACACTTTTACAATAAAATTATGTCATATCCGTGTATAAGATGTTTATATAATAAAAATATGACGTTTATAAAAAATTGCTGCTATTAGAAATGAGTAGAAAAATTACCGCGAAACATTAAGTTGTAAAAAAGATTATGTCTTTATCAATTAGCTTGTACCATTCTTTTATAAATTTTTAGTTTACAAGCGTACTTCTTTTATCAACTTTAATTGTTTTTGATATACTGCTTCTTATTATACGCTGCTATTTGTTTTATTTTGTTATTGTTCACTAAAAATAAAGACACTAGTAATGCACGTGTTATGAGGTAACAAGAAAAACTTCTATACAACAAGCCTCAGAGCTTCAAAACACTGAAACTATTATAAAGTCAGTGATAGTTAAGCCATTACTAGATAGCTTACTCATACTATATTTACGTTATACAATTAAATGTAACCTAATCTATTTAATGGAGCATCTGCACTATTGTTTTATATTTATTGCAATATCATATTAATTTTAAAATTAAAATAAGGCAACACTAAGGATTTTTGCCAAACTATAGACTTAATAAACAATATTCGGTAGACAAAAATGGCTAATTTTTAACAAGAACTTAAAGAATAATGTATATAGAATTACGTTACATAACAACCAACCAGCACTTTGTAAAACAAAAGAGGTAAACTAAAAGAGTGCATTCGTTCACAAGACTTTTATTTTTGTAAAATCAATTTACATCTACTATTTTCATTCGCTTGAGCCCTTGCCGATTTGAACATCTTTTTATATTAAAACATAGTTTCACAACATAATTTATATTTACAATAAATAACTATTCCACAACTCCTTACAATTAATTCAAACTGTTAGTTCCAATTACGAGTCGGTGAAAATACTGCCCCAACTGCAGCTTAGCCACTTTCATCTTTTCAGAAAATATTGTTTGTTAAAGTTTAACTACAGTGTAATTTTAGACACAAAGCAGAGTTTCGTGCTAGCTACAGCTAACAAGGGCCTAATTTGAATAATTAAACGATTAAGTGTTCCCAAAACCTTTGAAATGATTATAATGCATACTTTCTGTTTACATTTCATTGCGATAAGGTCACACAATTTTTGTGGGCCTCCCGCCTATTCAAAGGACTGTTTCTAAATTAAACTGAAAGTTCTTACGCAGCCGTGAGCGTAATTTAAAGTAGGAAACTTGGCTGTTTTACGGTGTGCAAACTGTAAATAACACATCTGTTTAGCACGTTAAAATTTTATTTCCTCGCCAAAGTAGCATTACGCTTAAAGAAATTCAGTTGCCTAACAAGTAGCGCTAAATATGGAAAATGCGTTGTTACCGAAAGCAGGGCAATTTTCTGGCTGGATGTTTTTTTCAAAAATGAATATATAAATTTAAAATAAATCCATATTATTTTTTTACTTCATTTTGCTTTTAGTAAAGTATTTATCGAGCTGTTTCATTTTTTAGACGTTGAATTATAAAATGTGTCTGCTCTATAAAATTGCAAAAATATAACTATTTGTTTTTTTTTGTAATTATCATTGCAAATCCTCCTACAGTTATGAACCGATTTTAAAGGTCAATACTTTATTCGAACCAGTTTGTTGCCAAACCTCCCATAAAGGTTTTAGATTTTTGATTTAGGTCACGGTTGACCTGTTATAGGTCAAAATACAAATAAAGTAATTAGACAGTTTACACCACCTATTGGTGTTTCATGCACTACGTGGCCAATTCTTGTGGTTAGTAGGCACTTGCGGCACAACTTTGTTTTATGTAAAACCGAATATAGCCGGTCATCATACTTAGATATGGCTGACAAAACGGTTATTGTCTATTTTTTGTTTAATTGTCCACGAAACTCTGAACCAAATATTTAGCTTGGGTTGCCCGTCCTCGGGATGAGCCTTTTTACTAGTATCTTATAATACTTATATTATTAATTATAATAGATTTACTAAAGGCTACTCTTTAATTTTTTACTTATATACTTAAATGCTAATTTATAATGTACTCATTTGAACAGAGCAATAAGTAAATGTGAAACACTCGTAAGGAAAATAATCTATTGATGATCTTCTCATATGGATCTTATTTTCAGTTGTCGTTGTCAACTGTGTATTTAATATTTGTACTATATTTGGAGACCTGGCTAGTTAAGTGATACATTGTTGAAAATCTTCGGATTTGTTCTGATATAAGAGAAATCCTTCATTCTGGATAAAGTGTGCAGTTCGAAACATACCAGGATGAATTTCGTATTATTAGCAATACCTTCGACTGGAATCACTGAATAATTTTGGAATTTATTTGTTTTGTACATTCCCAGAGTTTAATGGCAAATTTTTAAATGACAACTTTATTACTTAAGGATAACTGAAAAGTTCTCCTCAGCAACAAGTACAGTTGTAGGTGCTCTAAATTAAGTTGTTAGCGTTTAATTTTTATTTTTTAGGTACATCTCTGGTCGAAGTATAGACCAAAGTATTTATCTTTAGTTCGACTGAGATTGGTGTGTTGTGAAAAGAAACTTGGGGTAAGGGAGCGCAAACAATGTGTTTTATGATGAAGGTGATTCGTGTTAAGTTAGTGTAATTTATTTTTATTTTTATTTTGATAACCGCTGTGCAACAACATTAAGATGGTGCTGGAAATGTTGGGATGCTGTTGTAAAACCCTTAGAACTGCTAAGAGCGTTTTCTGTTACTAATATGTCAGTAATAGTAGATGATATAATAAGAGACCTACGTCGCTTCCATAAAGTGCACCAGAGGACACTTGAAGAAACTCAAGAGAGTGGTATTAAATTTAACCTGAGAATACCTGTCAAAAAGCTATGATTTAGCAGTAAATATTAGGTGTGTTTATGTTCGAAAGTTTCCAAATTTTTCTCAGCAGTAAGAGTAAATAGAAAGATACGAGAAGTTTTAAAAGACACCGGAAATATTTCTGAATTTGTAATATAGATGGCAGCACGATACAATGTATACAGGTCGAATTATCGCCACTGCATTGAGTATCGCTTTATATACTTCAAACGGAGACGTTTAGTGTTCAAGAACAACGTGTAATTATTCGTTTTTTCTTCTTACGTGGTGAAACGCCTATTGAAATTAATCTCCTAATTAATTGATACATGCGATGAAGGTATGGATGTTAAAAATGTATGTTTATGAGTGCAAAAGTTTAAGAAAGACAAAAGTTGTTTGATAATGAACCGAAGCAGCCTCGGTCATGAACTAGCCGGACCAAAATCATAATTGCGCAAGTGGAGCAACTTGTTATATAAGATCGTCGATTAGGTGTACGTGATATCGCCTTTAAACTTGGCATTTCCGTAAGATCTGTGGAAACCATTTTGCATAATAACCTAAAAATGCGGAAAGTTTCTTCAAGGTGGGGTTTACGAATGCTGACCAACGCACACAAGGATGCGCGGATTACAATGTCTCAGGACATGTTGACACGTGGCGCCGCCATTAATAATACTTTTTCTCCGTCAGTTGTAACAATCCATGATACTTGGATCCCATTTTTTAATCCTGAAACAAAACGCCGTTGAATCAGCGATTTTCCTGTGGGCAAGACACACCCATAAAAAAGTGTTTTCAACAGTCATGAAATCCTGGCAACTACGTACGTTTAGATGGAGATCAAGTTGATAATTAACAAAAATGTACTTTTTCAGAAAAAATTTGGAGACCATAGAACTTGAAGGCATTTCGTAGTATGGGGCAAGTAGTATATTTCTAATTTTGTGTAGAAACTCAGTGTGTCATTATCAAAGCCTTGTGCTACGTGCGGAAATACTGAGGTACATAGTTTATTTTCCTCAAGGGTTATTGCAATTTGTTAAAAATTCTATGAGTTTGTTGTACAGTTGGGTGTCATTTGAATAAATCAAATTAGTGATTTGAAATATGATCTATCAAGTCCGTGTCAACAATATTTTTTGAATACTTTTGGCATAGCTATGATTAAACTTACAAAGCAATAAAAAACGACTTTATTTACTGTTCACATGAATGTGTAATATGTAAATCTTGACATGCTACTATTGATTGTTGCCAAAAGCACAATTGTTCATTTGTAGAAAAAATTTATCCAGTTGCTTTAACTTAACGTTCAAGGTTATTTTATTTTCTATGTAGGCACGAAGGTTTTATCAATTTATCTTTTTGTTGCTAGACGTGGTTTACTTATTATATAAGTTGCAGTAACTGGTGTATAATCCCATGCGAATTCATAATTGGGTTTTTATTTTTATATATTTTGGGGCTTACCATAAAATATAAATAATAAATAAGTTGTGAGGTATCTACAGTTGTTGCTAACCGTAGCCGTTAGAAGGTTTCTTCCCTTTGTTATTGTGAATCTTCTCCAATCATAAATTTAGAGGAAAAAAATTTTAAATTTACTAGAGGATATGGAGTTCATTTACTGACAGTATATTGTTGATATAGTAAAGAACCAGAGATAGACATTAATTTTAATCATTAATGCTGGAATATTCTTTGTTTGCTAATATAATTCTAGTTGGAGTTCTTAATTATAACAGCTACACCACCGCGTGCTGTTACGTTAGGATGAATAACATGGTAAATATAATGTTATTCAGAATATTATTCTTATCATGGCATGAGATTAAGAGATTTATGCAGAAAATATATTAATTCTGCTAGATACTTAGAAAATCGGTTGGAATTCCGATTTTGCTCATGACTGTGCTTACTCTTAGTATGTTGAGCACCTTATTGTGCATCGTGTGGTTGGTTCTCGGATTATAAGGCCGTGGTCAAAGTTCAGAAACTCTTGACGTTTTATCCACAACTGCGGCAGACATCTTCAGAAGAAAATAATCTAAAAATTGATGTCAGCCGCAGTTGTGGACGAAACGTCAAGAGTTTCTGAACTCCGACCACGGCCTTATAACCCGAGAACCAACCACACGATGCACCATAACACCGGCCGTGAAAGTCTTCACATCTATTTGAACACCTTATTGTTTTGAGTAATTATTTGAGCATAAACTTAAATTCATTTAGAAAAACTGTCAGTTGCTCTGAGAAGTTTATAGATTGTGTCTCATTTCTGTCAAATGTTTTGGTGTTTATTGTTAGTAACTGCGCATAGAACATTTTCTGAAAGAGTCGAGTTTGTATGGGATTGTTGTAGATTTGTTGTAGATATTTATATTTGGTTGTTATCTGAAAATTCGAATTGTGGGTTTACTTCTTGCTTTCTGTAAGTTCTTATATATTTGATATTGTTTATAATTTGCAGGGTTATTTTTGTCCTATAAGGCGCAGCTTGCAAAATCATTTAGAATTTTGGCATGAAGATGTAGTGTGCCCGCCTTCGCATTTAACACAGACGAATGGCTTCGTATAATAAGTTTTGTATGTCGATAAAACTGACATCTGGTACATTGCACAATATCTGTTTTCTCTTGCAGTACTTTTTCGAGGTCAATTAAATGTAGCGAATGTAAAAGTTTTATTTTTCGAATATTTATTATGTTGCGTACTACATGGTTGTTTTTTTTTAATTTGCAATTTTAAGGGTTAAGTGATGGAGGTTTCTATATACTATTCTATATGCTCTTTCCTTATTATTTTTTCTACCTGTAGAAATGTAATTAATTTACGATGAATTTCAATTCTTAAAGCACTAAAATTTAAAATCTTGTTGGATAAAGCCTTACACTAATTCTGTACTTTTTAGCAACAACTACGATACTATTGGCTATTTGTTTGTAGTTATACATATACATACATGTTATTTGCACCGGTTGTTTCGTTGAAGGTTTGGTGTAACTGCATGTCTTTGTTAGGCAGTTCCGCCTACCAATTTTGGATATTTAGGACAAATTCATTTTTTAATTGGTCTGGAGTATTATTTAATCTGTTACGTTTTACCGCTTGCTAAGTGTGGTGTCGGTTTCATTAGATGCTTGCATTGGTTGCAATGTGTCATTATAATTTAATTGATTGAAACTATAGTTTGGTTGTGGTGTGAGTACATTATAATTTATTAAAGGTGCTATCAATCATGTTGGATGAATTGACTGATGACAGATTTGAAAAATGTGATCCTAGTTGATGAATTGTTTGCATGTTGAGGTCACATGCTGATATTTGAATTGTTTGCACATATTTTTAAAGTTTTTTAAATGTTCAGTTATAAATGTAAATGTATGTACATGTTTGGGGAGTCGCTTTGGCTTATATAGGCACGAACACTGCTCCTCTGTCCGAGTAAGCGCAGACAGGTTCGAGTTTCGCTTAACCCGCGGATGTATCTGGCGTCCTAGTATTAAATTATTAATTGGTGCATGTTAGTAGACACAATAAGCCCTTGAGGCTGCGGTGCCGATAAGTGCGCCCCAATAAAAAAAATACGTGTACAGAACTCTTATTATATGCGAGGCGATCGTTTATCATGGCCACGGTAACAGAATGACAAATCAGTGTTTAAATATAACTTTTGTTTCTAAAATTTTAGGAATAATTAACCAATAAATAACTGAACACCCACTAATATAAACGCCTAATAATATAAATCACCTGAGCAGCATTAATATGCCAGGCAAAAACATTTGTGCAATAAAACAGAGGGCGGTAATTAATTAGAAGCCTATTGATTTTATGTCCAACGTTTGGTAGTTGTGAAAATGCAGTTCACGCAGTAAATCCTTGCTCAATAAATACTTTTTAATCAAATACCAGTTTTTGCGTAAATTTGATATTGATGTTTTTTCTAGCTCTTTTAAGTAAGCAAACTTTGATTAAAGTAATTAAACTTTGTGATCAGTCTTCTGTTTGCAACAAAATAATGATTTTAGTTAAAACTAGTTAGGTAGGCTTGATTTATCTAATAACATTTGAAAAAGATATTAAGGAATAAAAATAAATTTGTCAAAAAAATTAAACTTTAACTATACTAAGAAAAATTAGTAATGTAACGGATATGGGGTGATTGAATCCGGAATTTTTTAGGTTGCATTGCGGGAAAACCGAAAGACTGTTTTATGCGCATGTGCAATCACCTACTAGTTAAAGTAAGCCGGCAAAATGTGTCGAGAATACCACCTCAGGGCAGCTATTCTCAAATTCCTTCGCGTTGGAAAATCACCATTGTTTGGCTACAAAAAGATCCAAGTTTACATATAACAATAACCATCAGGAGGAAGTATCTGTTCAAAAGATAGCTTACAGAAAACTATCTGATCCCAAAAGAAGTGATAAATTTGTCCGCGAAGTGAAAGAGAAGATTGATCAGGAGTACCACTGACCTGGAAATAAACTGATCACGTTGATGGTTCATTTATCAATGCAGCAAAACGTACACTACAATTTTTCTGCCCTTAGCTCAAGTACTGCTAGACGACATTAAACCCAACAGCGCTGGATTTGTGATATTCCTTTCGGACAAAAAGAACTTCACCCGGAACAGAAAGGTAAATTGCCAAAATGACCGTTGGACTTGTCAATATGCTTCTGAAGTGCCAATCGTCATGCGTACAAAGTTTCCCGCCTCTGCGATGGTCCTGGGGCTTGTGAGCAGCGAAGGAATGTGTTATGGCTGCTCACTTTTTTAAGGAAGACCTGAATCCGATAGCTATATCAACGTTCTGGAAGCCTAGGCATGGCTGTACAACAATTTGTATTATCAATGGTGCTCAGAGATGTAGCCACCTTCCAACTTCGACTGCAATACCCTTGACTACTAGTCGAGGCAAAGGACAATAAGAAGCATCATAACACCAAGGACAACTTAAAGATCACTATCATAAAGGTCATAACACATATAGACAAATATAAAGTTGTGTTGATCTGCAACAGGTTTTGGTCCGAGAAAGTCGTAGTCTCTCATGGGGGTTACATTAAATAACATGGTTCTCAATACTGCTTACTTTAATTGTGCTAAGTTTCATGTGTAGACAAATTTTATTTTTATATTATTTTTATTGTTGACTCATTTTTAGAGTTCGCCTCGACAACCCCCTAGTAATTAAAAATGCTAATTTATATAGTTACTTAACTTAAACCCCATTAATAGTGATGGCATTTATTAATGTTTTACAATATTTAGATACAAAATACTTGATTATCTAGAGATAAAACACGACAGTTGTATTTATATTTGGGTACAATATCTTTGAAGTATCTTTTATTGATATTTAAATAGAAAGGAACTATCTATGTTAGGGAATCTAAATATAATTATTTGATACCTTGCAGATATTTACATTATCTAGCATTTGTTATAGTTACAAAACAATCATTAAAAATTATAACATAACAATTTAAAATTATTTTAAATTAATTGGAAATTTAGTCACTATATTTGTGATTTTTAAAAAAATAGGATAATCAATTTGTATACAATAATTGCGTAATTTTTGTTATTTGATATTTTTTTTCGATAAACAGTAAAAAATTACGAGAAGAGCATTATAGACCTAACGAGGTAGAAAACACTGTCACGTGACAATCATATTTATAGAGTCTGATGTGTTTCAAGAAATGTAGCAATTTTTTTGCCATAATGGTAGGTGTTAAGTTAGTGTCACAATATAGAATACTCGATAACAGCAAATCTTGGCTACTATAGAAAATGGAAATGTTATGAACAATCAACATGATGATGATGATAGTTTGGTTTTTGCAAAGTTCACTTTCAACTCGCTTTTCTTGCTTTTACTTGTAGTTTCTTAAGCATTCTTACTACTTCTCTTCCTTATACAAATATCATAATCTTGTCAGCAAACATCAAGTTGTTAAGTCTTATTTACTCAATTGGTTTTCAATCAGTTGTTTAATTGTATGACGGTGTTCTGTCGTATTGTACTTTTTTTTGAAACTTGTAAATCTCTTTAGTTGATATAACTCTATTGTTCTTTCTAACTTATTTGTTAAAGAAGCAATTGGAGAAGATATCGTGTCATCTTTTTATTACGGCCATCTGACTACCATGGCTTTATAGTTTGGCCATGACGAAGAAAATAAACCTAGTGAATGATATAGCCACTCCGATTCCTTCGTGGTCAAACGACTGGTCAAATATAGCGAGGTACGGTTTTCAGTACTATTGAAATCGATTCAATTTTACTAAAACGGCGTATCGGTTCGACCGCAGGAAATACGAGGTGCGCCAAAAACGTGTTTCAAAAACATCCCAAAATTTGTTTGCTTGGCTAGCTGCTTACAGATGAACTTTCTAGGAGTTTTCGTGATTTTGTAGAGTTTCTTTCTGCAAAGTGTAATTAAAACGGATGTCCATTTAACTAGCAAAGACAAAACTGTAGAACTATAAAATCAGTTTACAAAACAGTTCTTATTTGAATTACAAAATGAAAAGACGTGCAGCAGTACTTTATCAAGTGACCCGCCATAGCGCGTGTGTATTTAAACCCACTTATAAACTAATTTATTTATTTCAAGTCTCATAAATAGAAATTTAAACTACACACATTGAAATTATATAAAACCTTCATGGCCTTTCCACTTCTACCACGGGGGAAGCAATCCCCATACATAATACCCAAAATGATTTAACAATGGCCTGACTAAAGCCTGACTTACAGCATGTGTCAACAAATGCCAGGTAACTATTTGTCACAACCACAATAATTAATTCATTCCCAACCACACCAACCTTACATCCACTAACCCCCAGCAATTCCCCCACAATTAGACACAAATAACTTGAAAACAGTCACATATAAACGAGGCAGAAAACTCAAAATGAAACAGAACATAAATCCAAACAACAAAAGGAAAATAATTACTGGCTAAATCCATCAAACCGATATTGAACCCTAACAGAATGAATGAATTAATGGCTTAACACCCCTTGGAGGGGTTTCGCCGCTTCTAAGGAAGCTTTCGAGATCCTTTGCGGGGGATCAGCCCGTGAACCATAACAGAAGAAAACATAAATGACAAATAAGAAGATAATAAACATGAAGTAACTCCAAAGCCTTCACCAATTTTTATAAGTGGAGTCAAGGTTATGGCACCTCTGTTGCAGCTATTAGAAACCATAGCTAAACAATAATACGACTTTAAAGCCCTCGCAAATAACTAGGTAAAACTGCAACCCAAAACAGCCGAATATTATGAAAAAATTACAAAAGCCCCAATCAAAAAAAACAACTGAATTTTACACCTTCAAGCTGAAAGAGGAAAGAAACTTCAAGGTGGTCTTAATTTCTTGCACTATTCTATCAATACCGATGAAATTAAGAAATAAATCGAAAAATTAGGTCACACAGTTACAAATGTATGAAACATTAAACTATACAAAACCAAAATACCACTGTCAATGTTCTTTGTTGAACTGAAACCCGCTTCTAATAATAAAAATATTTATAATGTGGAGTACCTTCAACAATTGAAAATTAAATTTGTACAAACAAGAAATCGTTTAGTGTGCTAGATAAAAGCTTCAATTAAGGCACACCAAGGTACATGGGCTAGAAGCGATGAATAAAAAGCAAGAGTCTTTGCAGAGAATCTTTCAGAGATGTTTCAACCACATTCATCAAAAAACGAACCTGAAGAAGAAGAAGAAGTCGTACAGATACTTGAGACACCCTACCAACTTGATCCTCCAGTCCCACTCATTAAAACCGCCGAATTTCTTGTTCGGTTAAAGACAAAGGAAATTTTTTAATCACGACGTTAAGTGGCTTTCCATTTGGATTTTAAAAAGTGTGGTATTTAATTTCATTGTTGTCAAAATGTTTACTTAAATTTCTGAAGTTGTCTTTGTTGGATAAATTTGTTTTACTGTGTTTGTATTATAGAAGAATGAGAATTCACCTTTTGATAATTTTTGATCCATGTGGTTTGTGGTTTATGGTTTATAGCATTATGTAGGCAAATAGGAGGTATTCTTGGTTTTGTTGTCAGAGCTTTAATTTTGTCATTTGAGTGTACGTGTTGATTATCTTTATCAATTTGATTGTAAGTTTTATTGTTATCGAAGTTAGTTAGAACGCTGAATTTATTTTGTGTTGTTATATTTGGAATCCATGCATAACGTTTTTGCACTTCATCAATCGGAGGTGTTACTGAGTCCAATTTACGATTATTTTGTGTTTGGATTTCTATAGGGGTGGCATTGTTTGGTTTTTCGGTTATTTTGTTGTATAATAATAAGTACTTACACGATAAATTACTTCAATATCAGTTTTGTTTATAACAGCATTATTTCTTTCACACACTTGCGACAGCTGAGAGGCTTTGAAAATAAAATGCTAAATCACAAAATAAGTATGAACTTACATTGACAACATGCTGCAATCAGAGAAAAGTCAACAAAACGATAAAAACAAATTCAATAATAGAATCCATTACAAAAATTATGCTTTAAGTAAACAAGAAGCTTTGAATTCTGATAAATATTGTAGAATACAGAAATGCATGGTACGATCAAAAAATAAGATAAGAGCAGAAACCAGTATTTATAAGAAACACACTCCAGCTGACAATATTGCTTATTTTAAAGGGTGTTGCTAAAAACAACTCTTCACCTACTTTGTTGGACATTTGGCATTTATTTATAAATAAAGAAATTTTGCAAACCTTTTTCGAATTTATGTTCAAGTTAAAGATTACTTATAATATTATATAATATATAAATATAAATAAAAAATGTGGCAAAATTACCTTGCTATTTATTTGTTAATTGGGTTTCTGTAGCATAAATTGTAAAGAAAAAATAAGAAACCTTACTATAAAGCAAAAAACCCACAGATCTCGTAAAGGTTTTCAAGAAAATATTTTTGGTAGTTTTGGCTACATAAATTAACTCAATCAAAATTGTATAAATGAAAAGAGATTTGACGTATACCGAATTCATTCTTGAATAACGGTGCGGAATTTTAGGGATATTAAAGATAGAGCGTTATAGAAAAGTTTTATATAATTTTTTGCAGCTGCATATAGATGAATATGATGCAGGTAGATTATGGGTTCAACAAAATGGACTAATATGCCATTTAGCAATCAAAAAGTAAAAGTAAAAGTAAAGTTTACATCAATTTTGACGCTTTCAAAGCCAATACTCGTTTAAAAATTGCACATATTACTGTTAATTACAGTATCAACGTCGACTCTTTGCAGGATATAATTTTTTTAATGAGTCAATATAACTGTAATACATGCAATAATAATTTACAATTTTTTATTTTATAGCTTTTTTTTAAATCAAAATTAGGGACTTAAGCTTATAAAAGATAGATTTCCTCCACAATAAATGCAAAAAAAGCATTTGTTAATAATGTTCTCTTTACCAGAGTTTAATACGTTTATTGGATTTTTATACATAGAAAAACTTTGTTATGACCGCTTTGAGCCACCGATAATACTACAAAACCAATTTTTAAAGTCACTATGACTATAGCAATTTTTTAAATATAGTTGGATAAGGTTTAGTTACTGTTACTTGTTCTGAAATATGCATCGTAAAGCATAAATAAAAGCAAAAACTGCATACAAAATGTGCGTGTTATTGCAACTTTTATGCTGTTTCAAATGTTCAATGTTAAGGTCAAATGGTTTAAGAAAAGAAATAATTATACAATTTCCGTACACAAACAAATTGGAAAAAAATTGGAAATAAATATAATTACAAACAAGAAAGTGCAAATACAATACCGTAAAAGCAGAGTTTTTAAAAATCACTATTAAACAAAATTCAATCAATAGAGTAAAAAATATGCATTATACACTCTACTTTTTTACCTTCACTATGAAACACCTACCTGCCTTCAAGTCACCATCTTCAACCAACCCATCCCAATAAAAACTGAAGTGAAGTATTTGGGACTCCATCTAGAGCAAAGGCTAACTTGGAAAGCTCATTTAAAAGCCTAAAGACAACAACTCAATCTAAAAACTAGAAGTGTGCACTGGCTAATCGGACGATCATCTAAACTTACAATAAAAAACAAGCTATTATTATATAAAGCCATCCTAACACTTATATGGTCCTACGTGATTGAACTGTGGGGATGCAGTAAGCCATCCAACACCAAAGTACCGCAGTCCTTCCAATCGAAGACATTGCGCATTCTAACTGACGCACCTTGGTATGTCAGCAATCAAACCCTGCACCACGACCTCAAAATCCCATTCATCTCGCTCATTACCAACCTCTACCCTCGCCAGTCCTTGGATAGAAGATTGAAGAGACAATGGCCAGAAGATCTTATTGAGTAACTCGTAGAGACCCGTCAGTGGATGGTGCCCTACTCATGCCAAATGTGTCAATTTCAACTAATTTACTTATTACTTTATACCAAAAGTAGATTGTAAATTTGCAATTATAAATTATATATATAAAAATATATACTCTACCTGAAACTGACTGTTCATTCAGGTCAAAGGTCTTTAAATCGATAATAACTAAAGTCTTTCCGTTGTCTACGACCCGAGCGCCTCCGAAGGACAAATTTCGGCCCGGCTGCAGGCGCGACCTAGGTAATATATTTCCGGAACCGCAAGCCATGGAAAATTTTCGTTTGAGAGCGGGTAATAAAGTAATTTATAAAGTAATAAGTTCAACTCTAACTGGGTATACGTAAATGCGTTGTCATGGCAACGGCGTACGTCAATTATGTCAAACAGAGCTTTTTAATCCTGTTTTTATTTATTTTTAAAAACTACTATGCGAAGGGGCTCAAGCATGTCGGAGTTGGACAAGCTCTCCGGGGGGCCGCTGCCAGACCTCGTTTATTTAAAAAATATATACTCTACTACCTGAAACAGAAAGAACTGTTCATTTCGGGGATGAAAAATACTTATTTATAATTCGTGTAATAAATAAACTTAAAAAAGTATTTTTACTCCATGTTTGCATTCTTAACAAACGGTGAGCTACGAAGACATTGTTTGTTAGATATTCATATTTTTAATTTCTTTAAGTTATTAATTTTTATTGATAGAAATTGCAGATTAAAATAAATTTACATGTGGCTGCAGATTTAAAAACTATTCATAAAAGTACTATTATTAGTATGTAATACAATTACTAATAAACTCCTTTTTAGTTAGTTTAAACTGCTTAAGTAGTTATAAACAAAAATGTACTGTTTTACATGAGAATATAATTTTAATACAATATCTAACATAATAATTTTTATTGTTATAATTATAAACTAATACTAACTTACAAATGTCTACTTTAGTGACAAAATTAACTTTGTTCTTTCTTTTAACCTTAAACTACAACCTTTACCCACAATGTCTGACATTTCCTTTATTCCTAGTAGCAAAATAAGGCAAGCTTTACGATCAAAGCTGTTTCCGTTACACCAATTCATTGCGTACGCTATACCCTAATCAACAGAGGACTCCTACAGGCAATAAAAATTGGGCAATGGACAGCCTTTTGATAACAGAGTCACGTAATAAGCTGATTTTGAGGCAAATCATAATGGAACAAAGAACCTGGGGATTGGATAAAAGAACTAAAAATGCAAACGACGTTTTCCGAATGTTTGCCCGCGTCATCAGAACAGTAATACCAGAAATATTCTGAAATTACGGGAACCCAAGTGAAGCCTGATGCGCAGGCGACATTACGTCGTAATATTTAATGTGGGGGCCATCAGCTCCCCTTTTCCGGTGGGAAATGGAATTTTGACTTGAAAAACTACCGGGTAGATGTGACCTATTTAAAGCGAGTTTAGGTAGAAAAGAACCGTCGCTAAGGTATATCGAAGCATCCCCTACGGGGTAAAGTTAATCTCGCCATTACTGTTCTGTAAAGATTCTAACATTGCAACTTCAATTTGTTACGTTGTTTTAGCTTGCAATGTTCGGTTGAAAGGAATTAAATATGAAATAGTTATAGCAATGGAAGTAAGAGTGTATTTCATAAAAATATTTCTTTTTATAGAATTCAAGTTAAAATTACTTGACCATTTTATTCTTAGTATTGTGCATTATAACAAAATAATTAAATTCTAATATATTCACTAATAACATAATTGTAAAAAAGTTTCACTTCTAATTTAGTTATCCAAGAAATAAAAATTAGAAAAATGTAAATTATTGTAAGGCATGTTTTTATTATTATCAACGAGTTATAATTAACATTTTATACAAGATAATCATAAAGATGTTCTGTACAGGGATTTTAATTATTGCTAATTTACAACTTTCCGAAGAGCAATTATCAATACAAATAGATGCTGAAATAAAAATTTTACATTTATATATATAATCTTGCAAATACCTTTTCAAAGAATTTACACGATTCAACTGCCTTTATAGTTATCATTTATGTTTTAATCAGAACGTTAACAAATGTTACATAAAACTCAAATTGCCTCATTCTTAGAAATTAATTAAAACTAAACGATTCACATTAATAATTGCCAGCAGTGCAACGAACTTACAGAAATTGCGGGCATTTCGATCTAATTTAAAATTCAACGAACATTCAAAATTAACTTATTGTGACCATACAGATGTTCGACTTATTTAATTAGCGTAAAATTATAAGAATCACATTTAAAATCGTAATGTCTGAAAATTTCAAATCCAGTCGAATATCTCAAAACTATTCGACATAAATTTTCGATTTCATTATTAAAGCAGAAAATTTTCTTTAAGAATTATTCATAATCGCAATGTCAAATTTCCGAAATTCAGTCGAATATCTTAAAATTTCAGATATAAACTTTGATTTCGATTTTGAAAGCAGCTAAAATTTCCTATAAGAATCCATTTTAAAATTATATTTTGTGTCCACAGACCGACAGACCGACAGACCGACAGACATATAGAATCAGTAACGAACTTTTTAAGTTCGTTGAACATCAAATAATCATCCAAACTGTTCTTACATGTATTTTTTTCTCTATTCTTTAAAAGTTCATAATAAATTTATTATGCGGTGTCTTCGCCAATCGTCTCTTATTCTTTTTTTAGAATAGCTACCACTTTATTTAGTTTCTTTCCAACTTCGCCACTGAAGGTACTTCCACATTTAGATGTCTCTTTTTTAGTTTTTTTAAACGTCCAAGTCCTGTCTTGTATAATAGTGATTTTTTTTGTGTTGTGGAACAACTGCTCACATTTATATAACTCAAAGTGATTATTTAAATTAACATATAAGTCAATAGATAGTCAATGATTCTAACTATATATATATATATATATATATATATATATATACATACAAATTTTGGTTTTTGTTTTACATTTTTCTAATATTATTGTTTAATCCTAAAATGCAAAACATTTCTTATATTTTGTACGTTTTCGTAGCTTGATTAATTATCATCAAGTGATTATTTTAAATAATAATGTCTAATACACCATACAACAAGAAAAAAACGCAACACTATGATTTGTTGTCAAAAATACAAAAGTTCGTAAATAGAGAAACCAAATGTTCTTTATTCTATTCTAGCAGCTCGGCGAATACCATCCCAACCAAGCAACTGGAAGCTTTGCAATCCGAGCGAATAAACGTTCAAAGGACTGAGCTCTCGTAATGCAAAATGCACTATCAGTATATGTTCAGGCACAAAGAGTGCAGCCAATTCCATTTGCAAGCTATCGACGTACACTGCGGTAATCTATACTTAATTGAATTTCGAACGGTGCAGATAGATGAAACTGTAATTGTAATAAAGCGAAGCAAATAATCAATTTGAAGTTAACTGCGCACATTCACTCTAAATATTTACATAATGAAAAGTAATTTTACTTATCTTAGGGCATGGGAGACTACAAAAGTAATTTCGTCTATTTGAATATGGTAGAACAGCTAACGTACTTTGTTTAAGTTACTAAACAATGAATCGGGTTTTAATACGAGATGAAAATTTTTAGAGCAAATAACTTGTATCTACAGCGTGTAGTAACTGACTTACAATTTCAAACGTATTTTAAAATACCATAGTTATATAAACAAACCCTAAGCTACCAAATAATATAAAATCTTTGTTTAGTATGTACGAATTAGAAGACATTGTCAAATTAAAATAATGAAAATTGTTTAATATTAAGCTCCGTTAGCATTCTTTTCCAGTTTTAGGGGTTTGTTTGTTACCGTTATACTGCATCATTTACATTCAAATAATAATCTAATAAAAAACAATGTCAGCCAAAAATAAACTAAGAAAATTACAATTCACCCAGAATATCAATGTTTATTGCCTAATCTAGAAGTCTACGATTACAAAATCTACTCTATAAAACTGCGTAAATGTTTGTTTTGTTTGTAATTAACACTGCAACTCCTCCTACAGTTGTAAACCTATTTCAAATGCTAATACCGCATTCGAATCGGTTTGTTGCCAAAACTTACATAAAGGTTTTAGATTTTCGATTTAGGTTATCGTTGACCTGATATAGGTCAAAACATAAATCATCACGAAGTAATTAGACAGCTTGCGCCACCTATCGGTGCTTTATGTGGCCAATTATTGCCGTTAGTAGGCGCATGCGGCATAATTTTAATTTATGTGAAATCGAATATAGACGAATGAATGTTATTATGCTTAGATATGGCTAATAAAACGATTATTGGCTCATTTTTTCTTCAAGTATCGACAAAACTTTGAACAAAATATTTAGCTTTGGTTGCCCATCTTTGGAACAGCCGTTTTTACTAGTTAGTTATTAAAATGAGAACGACAAATAAGAAAAATAATTTTTGAAATTAATACTCCTTTATCACTTAACAATATTTCTTTGATGTATATAAAATTGATATTACTAATTTTGCAATTAAATTGTTTTTATTTACTGTTTGTGGTCATCTTATATAAAGGTAAATCTACATTTCATATACCGGCAGAGTATAGAAATATGTTGATAAAAATTAAAAACAACATTAATTGCAATCAATCTCAATTAGTTTCCAAAAACTTAAATATATATAGTACGACCAGTACGATGATCTAGATCCAACAAGCTCAGCCTCTTGAGCAGAAGTAATCAGTTAATGCTTCTCCAGTGGTTTTCCTAGCTTTAGTACAGTGTCGAACAAATTTTTCAGAAGAAATGTGTGAGTATCCGATTTATACTTTATAATAAACATCTAAACACTTGTCTATTAGTCTTTTTACAACTTTATAGCCAAAAACTCTTCACTCTCTTAAAGAAATTAAGACAAGTACATCGGCGTTCTGAAGGCAAAATCGTTCTTAATAATCCGAGATAAATTTTTTACTGTAGAAGGACGTGGCTTGTTCTCTTATTTAAGTTTATTTTCTGTGCTTATCACTAGATGAGATTTATTAAGTTATTTTATCAAAAAGTATTAAACCTATTCCCACCATTAATAATTTTAACTTTAAAATGTTTCTCTCTAAAACCAATATTGACACAGTTATCAAATTTCTTAAACTTTTAAGCAAACAATGTTTCAAAACAAAGTGGTTAATTATAAAACCTAGAACTTTTAGATGACTGTTAGGTATGTGTAAGTGGGCGAATGAATAAAATATGAACCGGATTTTTTTACGTGCCTTAGCGTAAAGTACAACATTGAGCGTTGCCAGTAATAATACTTGAAATAAGTTTATTTAGCCAGAATTACGAATTATTATTAAGTTTCTCACAACAGAGAAGGTAAAACCATCCAAAATTTTGAAAATACTTAAGACACAGTTAGAGGTAAGCGCAACATAAACAGTTTTTTGGAGAACAAAAAGTAACTGTAAATAAAGGTCGCAGCGTGATTGAGGAGAATATTCGTGTTGCTCGCCGTATTTCCGAGGATTACTGTAATAAGCTGCGGTAATGCTCGGCCAATTACACTAGAACGCCTTTTCTACATTTTGGACTTATCACCTTGTGATTATCATTTATTTAGACCATTAAAGAAGCACTTTGAGTATAGATATTTAATGATATGCTGCCGTGCGTCATTGGCTGGTATCACAACCATTTCCATTTTGCGATGGCTGGATCAGAAAACCTATCTATTCGTTTAAAAAAAGGTTTCCAAATTCTGCATAAAGATAACTTGTATTTTCATATTTTTTATAATGCTTTAATAAATTTATAAAAATTCGATTTTTTTTATTTATCCACATTTATTAAGTTTAGTTTCAATCCACTTGTTGTTCTACTTGTACTTTGATTAAGCAGACCAAATTTGAGTTTTAGAGATTAACTCAGTCCAGAACACATTAGAAACTTTATTAAGGAATTTTTTATTAAAAATCTGCAAACTATTCAGTTATCATAATGCAACATTTAAACGTTTTTTTTCAAAACCATTTTGAATTCACGATATACGCTCATAAATTAAACATATCTATTTTTAAATGTTTATTATCTACATACTCTCACGGTCGCATAAAAAATAGTCCAATCTAAAAAAGAGTGTATATGTGTTTTTCTTGGGTAGAAGAAAATAATTAGAAGAAATTAAGAATATGAAAAATAAAGGTATTCTGAAGAAAGAAGTTCGATTTTCCAACAAAAAAATTTTTAAATGATGTAAAAATGAGGTCAAATTTGAATTCCTTAACACTTTCTTAGTTTACCCAAAAATATGGGCTCTGTTTTATTTATGTTCAGAACGAAGTTGATTCGTTGTTTAATTTTTAAGAAATCTTATATATAAATGCAATTAGATTATAACGTAAAATCAGTTTCGTTTCTATGCATGAGATGATAAAGCTTTCGATCCTACATTATCCCCCATTTAAATGTAACCAACGTTGCAAAAGACTTCAAAAAGACGGCAACCGCCAAAGAGATTGAACCCACAAACCTCGCATCTCGAAGCAAACTCTCTACCAACCCGACCAATTGGGAACTACGGGAATACGCGCTTTGGGCGTTGATTCGTTCGGTCCGTTTTTATGTCATTTCTGATATCGTTCAAGCCCTATAATTTTTAAAGAGGCTATTTTTTAAGCCAGTTGCACTGGTTTTTTTGAATTTCTGATCGCAGATTCGGATTCTACGTCAAATTTGGCTTTCCCTTTTGTTTTTTCCAGAGGAAACCGGTGGCCAGGGTATTTTATGTGCTATCCCTATAGTTTACAAAGAGAGGGAAAATGCAGTTGTGAGAAAACGCGTTTAATATTCCATTGAGTACAAAGTAAGAAAAAATAATTCTAACTATTTCAATGAAACTTACAATTTGTTATCGTTCAGTCAGCTATCCTGGGCCAACTTTTTCAAAAAACGTTTCCTCCTTAGTCGTTTTGTTTTCGAGCAGCTCAAGACTCTTCGGTGTTATCCAAGCTTGACACTCCAGGATCTTTTTAACGACCCTCGTCTATTTGTTCGGCATAAGAGATATTGAACCGCAACAAAGATATCCATTGTTTGCGTAAAGCGTAAAATAGTCACATATCCTTATTTGAACACTCCCGCCTCAGTTTCCACTATTTATAGTAAATGTGTTTTAGAGGTAACCTTCAAATTGAAGTATTAAAGCTTTTACGAGCATTCTGGGCATGGCCACTTCAGCATTTTTCAATAAATCTCTCCAAACCAGAACTTCATATATTCGCAAAATATTCTTGTCAACGTCGTCATGGAGTGGGACCATATTATTGCCCATTCCTAAAGCCTATGAGCAGTGGTATTTGCACTAACTGCTTGTGTCTAAGATTCTCATTCGTGGAAATTTTTGTGTAAATACTTACTACAATATCCATTGCTATATTTTTTACATGAGCTAAATGTCTCCTTTTAGAAAAACCCTAGCAAGTGGCTAATTCTTTAACCAAATCGTTGGCCAATCTTTATTTTTTATCTTTTCTGATTTTGAGTAGTCGGCTTTCTGTTCTTTTTTGGAATAACCTATACACTTATTCTTATTCATTTGAAACTCATTACTATATTTAGATCTAGAACTGCTTTGAAGATTTTCAAATTTCCATCACCGATGTGGTTGCCGTATTTGACACCAAATTATTCTTTGGAATTATTAAACCTCTGTAATTATAATTACAGTTTCTTCGTGATTTTGTTACAAATATTTAAATTCTTGTAATTTTTCATATTTCCAATCCAAACGCAATTTATAAAAACTACGTTTTGCGACCAAACCAATTACTGTTCCTGTATAATAACCGATTAATATAGTTATTCAAAACTTCTAACCGCATTTTCAAAAACCATTCCAATAAACTATAAAATTAGTTAAAGACTTTTAATGTTTCTTATTTTTTTTTTTTTAGACGGAGCATCGAATACCATTGTTAAGGCACTATGCATGTGCTTTGCCACAAAATGGTATGCGTTTTATTTCCATATGTACGTTTTGGATATGCTTTTTTTCTTTAGCCTTGTAGCGCCCAGTATTGAGCATAGGCCTCCCTTTTTGGAATTTGGCAACTTATCGCCACGCTTGCCGGGCCGGTTGGCCAGTACATAGTGAATGTACTTTTTACGACCGCCAAAGGTGTTTGTATGACGGCTATTTGGATATGCTTACATTAAGAAATTACATATAAGAAATACAACTGAACGTCTCGACGTTACTTGGTACCTGAATGACCCTCTGTATACGAAAAGACAGTTATAAAATAACTCAAACAAGCATTTTAAACAGTATTTGTGAAGCAGCTGTCCGAGAAAAGGAAAGCAGTTGCCTAAAACTGTTGTTTTGTACCTACGCGCGCTCAGAAGTCAATTTAGCGCTCTTCCTATCTGCTCATGCAATGTACCGGTAGAAGTCAAATTTCAGAAAAAGGTATTTAAAACTGCATTCTTTAAATATTAAAAAATGTTTTAAGTAAAAATAATTTGTTACATTATTTGAAAGCTCTGGCTACCCCCTTAAAACCATTTATATTTTGTTTCTAATCAATACACATATTTAATATTTCATTACACCTCAGTATAAACTTGAAAACTATCAGGTTTCTGTCTTATTAATTGTCAATACTATTACCAGTTAATTTAATTGCATTTTAAAAACAACAATAAAAATACATGCTCCCTGGCACTACTTATTAGATACAACTAAAAAAGAGGCTAAAAGTAATCATGGTTGTAACATTTTATTATTTAATATGTAATCTTAATAACAATACTATTTTATCAGCAATTTTATTGCTTTATAAATTATAGTAGCTTGTAATATATGTACCTAACGTGTAAAGCAGATTCCACCCCTTCGGTAGTTAGCGTTATCTTGTAAACCGAGCGACCGAAAACTTTGGTATTCCACTGAATAGGTCGTTAAGGGAGTGGGTCGTTTTGGCGCAAAAACTGCACTCCGCGTAGTTTTTTCGTTAAGATATGCAGACAATTGCATTTAGTCGAGTGAAACTTTCAGGCGCTTTTTGAGGACGATCGTTTATAACTTCCCACGAGCGCTAGAATACAAATGGTTTTCAAACATTGGATTTATTTTTGTAGCTCTAGGAAACGAAATATTTTTAAACTTAAATAACTAGAGCACAGATGAAATAAAGCAGATAACCTCTTTATGGGGTTTAAAACTTATGCGCATTAAACGTGTAGCTATTTAGATTTAATTCTCTTTTATGAGTGGCAATAAAAGCGTGCATAAATATGTACGTGCTCCTAACATCAAAGTTATAAATGGGTAGTACAGTAACATATAGGTTTTGTCGTCTATAAATAAATAAAAAATAATTAAATTTCAAAACTGTATGCAAATGAAACGTATAAAACACAAGTAGATTCCAGAGTTTTTATTGGATCAGGGCCTGAATATTTATTAAATTAAATTTTTTTAGTTTGTTTTATTAGATGCAAAGATAATCATTTTATTATATACGGAGACCTTTACTATTTATTAACATTAGTTTAAGTACTCGTATTAATACAAGATAATTGTAAAAGCAACTCTTTTTATGCTACGCCAAAATATTATTTAACAAATATTTACAGTAAAAATGACTAAACCCTTCTTGTTTAATCGTCGTCCAATGACAAATACAATACTAAGTTCTATGGCCAACGCGACTTAAGCTGCTTTTTTCGTTGGGGGCACTTACCGGCTTTGAGGGTTTATTGTGTCTACCTTTTTCTTCTTCCAGTGTGTCTCCTATCGGAGGTTCGCTATCATCGCAACTAGCCGGACCTTATTGATTGTCGCTCGAAATTGTTGAGTATTGTTACAGTAAAATCAGTCTCTTAGGTTTTCGAGCCAGGACACACGTCGTCTACCAATATTTCTCTTTCCACTAATCTTATCCTGCCTTATCAATTGTAGAAGGGTATATTTATGGCCTAGATATTGAAGCTTTCTCTTTTTTATGACCTTAATAGTTTACATTCTTTTTACATTTCGTTTAAGGCTTTGGTATTGGTGATCCTATCTAGGGGAGCCGCCACGTTCTGCGGTAACATCGCATTTCAAAGGCCCGCAGTTTGTCTACATGAACTTTCTTTAGGGTCCAAGCTTCAACTCATTACATAAGCACCGAGAATCTACCTATACATTTGAACAGAAAGTAAACAAAGCAAACCTTATCATTAAACATTCTTTTTACATCTTAGGATATATTTGTCATAAACGCGAAATTTCAAATGATCAATAAATATTTATGTTACTTGCTGAACATTCAGTTAAATGTGTTTTTTTTTATTTAATATATAATCTAATAACATTATCATAAATTCTGTCTTTTTCTATAACTGGAATCCCGGAGAAAAAACTAATAAAATGCTAAAATAACCGGAGGCATGCATCTACATAACATATAGGTATACCTACAAGACAATTACTAAAAGATAATACTTCATTGTTTAAATGTTTAAAAATTCCTTTAGGTTTAATGTAAACGTAGGAAACGTTACTTTACAGAAACACAATATTTCTTTTTCTTCTTTTTTAAAATTAGAATAGTTACTATCAAGATGGGGAGAAATCTGCATTTACTTGAATTATACCTAATAGTTGCACTTAATTACATATTAAAAAATAAGATTTATTTTAATAATAATCTATTGAACTAACTTGCCAGATACAGATCAGCTCTAGTTATTTCAGAGATGTTAATAATACCGATAAAATAAATTATACCTTTTTTCTGTAGCATCGAGAAGAGTAATATTGAGGTCACGGCTCTCTATTTTTAAGTTGCAAATTTTAAAGTTGATTTCATGTTTATAATTATTAAACTTCTATTTATATAATTAAATAACACTGGCCTGTCTATCATAAAATGCATAGTAACACAAACGCGCAGCGTAAGTAGCAGTTCCGTTATGCTCCTGTAGTACCCTCTCAAAAGGCATTACACGTTACCCCCTCGCCACGAGAGCAGCCAAGATACGCACACTTTGAAAGCCGCCTTCAACCCCACCGGTGGCTTACCGGGCCTGCGCATGCCCAACGCATTTTTTCAAATTCTCTATAACATCTATTTCCGAAACACGCCGACGATACCCTCCCCTACACTGGTACAGTACGCAGATAATATGACGATATCTCTCGCAAACCAGCAGCTCCAAGAGAAACTGAACCTCCAAGGAAACTAGAGCGGAAAGTGGAGAACGTGCATAAACGACAACGCCGGCAATTAAGATTTAGTAATATCTATATCTCCCAAACCGCTTATAACTCCACCGTCTGTGGCTTGTGTAACTAAGAGGTTAAAAAAGACGTATGTAATAAAGGTGGACTATACAACCATCCACCAGGTTCTATCAAGAAGCCTAAGATTATAGGCTGGTCCCAGGGACTTCTAATTTTTCCAGTAAAATTAACGTCTCTTGACTAGAAATGGCAATATCTAATAGTATTCACTTCGAGTCTAACTGACGACTTTTTTCGTGAAAACACTAATTAAAGTCTCTGCCTCAAAACCATGATGAGATCTGCTTTTGTGTAGCAATCTTTTTATCTAGGAATAGAAATATTAATCTAAAAGTACTGAGACAATGCTTATCTCGAGCCTAACGGCGGATTTTCTTTGCTCGTTGTACTGTGTACAGTTGTAATGGTGCCACCCTTATAATACTATTCGTCGTTTTATTATAGCAAAATCGCATTTTTTTATTTTTAAATTATTTTCAAGCCGGCGTTTTATTCTGAACACTTCTTAATCATAACATCAAAAAAACAAAACAAAAACTGTCGATTCAACTATCTTGATTATTTTGTAACAACAAGATAGATGTAAAATACGGAAAGACAATTTTAAAAAGCGAAGCAAGTCACACACGAGACCTACAGATCTGAAATTCAATACCGAGGAAGATATTGACCTGAGGTATCTATCTACTGACCAAATATGAAGTCTGTGAAGTGTGTGTCTGTCGACACAATATCTCCGGAACTACTTGACCGATTTACTTTATATCAGTATACACTTTAGGTCGGTATTTGTATCGGTATTGAATTTCAGACCTGTAGCTCTCATTTGACCCAAAATATGAGGATCACAAGGTCATATGCATGACTTGCTTTGCTTTAAAAAGTTGCCTTTACCTATGCCTATCCATTCGTTTTGGATTTCGTTTTCTTTATTGTTTCTTGTACTATTTTTATTCATGTCCTTATTCATGTCCTGTTCCATTGCCTGTGTCCTTGTATTTAGCTGTTTTCTGGTTAATTTCTATGTTAGTTTTTTGAGGTTGTACCTGTGTCTCTGCTTGTTCTAGTTATTTTGCGTAGTGTTTCTTGTAAATCTTCATCAGGAGATCTCTCACTGAATATTCTTTCGCCCGCCTTTTCTTTTAGTGTTTTTCTTTTCCTCTTTCTACTTCGAAATCTATTCCCATTGCATTTAGTTGTTCCAGGTGAAAGTCGTCTCCATTGATTATTAATTTGTTGCATCTCAAAAGAACATGGTGGCCTTATGTTGGTACGATAAAAATTAAGACAGAAAAATGCCAAGTAAAAGTATTTAGTTTAAAGCAAATTAAAAATCTGCCAAATGTACACTTAAAACAAACCATAATTGTGACAGTGCAGTATACTACAACATCGGACAAAAGAACATACACAAAAGACTAAAAAATAAAACTACCGCACCACCTGATTGACATGAACTACCTATTTTCGTGTATTAAAAGTACGTAATTTATGAGGAGATAAACTATCCTCAACATGCTACTAAAAGACATTGATTACAAACATCTAACGCAACCATATATAGCACAAATGAATGGTGAGTTGATTTTATTAATAAAAAAGTATTTTCAATTTAAAAATGTCTATTAGTCACAAGTAATTCCACTTACAATATGATTTGATACGTTTGACAGAGAAACGGCCAATCCTACAACTACGTTTGTAACTCTCAACATATATAAAATAAAGAAGACCCTAATCTCTTCAACATCTAAAATACATTTGTTCACATTCCGGTAACTTTTCATAAATTTATTATCTTATACATTTGATTTTGCTACAAATAAAACTTTATAACACAACTTTTTAATTACAATAATTATCATAATTCTGAGGCACATACATTATGTTACTTTAGAATATATATAAATGTTGATAGTGCAAAATTAATTTACGAAATATTTTGTTATTTTGTACAGGTTTTTACGTTCACAACAAAGTAAAAGATATTTTCATTCTATCGACGTTTTGAGACAAAAGTCTTTACGATACATCCCGTTAAGTAACTATCGGAAAATGCCGCGCTGCGAAGCAGCTGCAGCCAATTTATTGAATTCTCACGGACGCTTATCACACCCGTTGTTCTCCCCAAACCAACATAAAAGCTCTGAAAAAATATTTTGACGACATTATCTTTTATATTTCACCTTAAAAGCAGCAAATAGAGGCTGTCCAACTCGACAACAATCTTTCAGTCATAACTTAGTTTATCTAACCTCACTAATTTTGTCTGTAGCGGCATCCCCACAGTCGGAAACTTCAGCAAACAGAAATCACGTGTTTGCCAAGTTGAGCTACTTTTCAGAACTTTGATATGCTAATAACGCACAGAGACGGTTCTAGTTATTCCTCATTGTTATACGAAGCAAATAGTTCTTGCATATTTGTAGGCTACAGCGAAACTTAAAAGGCGGACAAACTTTGTAGCAAACAAGAACTATGAATTAATGTTAAACGCTGTCGTTTTTAATAAATTTAGTTTTATTAACTTTAATGCGTGGAATAAATTAAGTTCAGTCTTATAAGCGAAATCGAGTAAAACGGCTAACTAGGGAATTTTAATTAGTTCAGGTTATTACACCTACTTAAAGGGAGCCAAAAAATTAACTATATGCATATTTATAAAACCCCAAATTTTAATATCTCCAAAAGTTTCCGTTTATCTTTTCTAGTGCCATTATATTTTATTGAGATAACAATTTTTTTTAAATTTTTAATTATTATTTAACCCGCTTTACTTTTTATGATGCTAAATAAATAAGCGACAGTTTTTTTGCAATATTTAACTTTCTTATACATTTATTGTTATTAATATTTTCCTTTGACTGATGATAGTTTTTAGTATATTTACATCAGAATGTAGTTAGGTGTACTAGATAAAATATAAAATTACATTATTAATTTTGTTGTCCTATTACTATCAATAATTCTTATAAGAACATACCATAATTTATAAGGTAACAGTGTTTTTGTTTTATTTCTTTTTTTATTAACAATTAATCAGCTCAACACGTTACAGTCTCATACGTGATTGAGTTGTATTTACATATACTTTTTTTTTTTTAATGAAATGACTTGGAGGTGCACGATCCTTCGAAGCTAAATGCGCACGTACACCAGAGTTGTCGATACACATGTTATGGACACATTATTCGACACTCAGTCACTACACTTGTCTTTTGAGTCTGCCTTTCTGCATTATTTAACTTTGTATCTCTTCTCTATGGTTTCTACAATCCTTTGTAACTGTTGTACTGCAGAGTGGCTTGTTCGAAACCCAACCTGAGTGGACAGCAGAATGAAATGTTCGTTTAGTGTTTGCTTCAAACCTATAAATACAACTCTTTCCAGTAACTTGGATAGAGTTGGAAGAAGCCTTATAGGTCTGTAAGAACTGCAGTCGATTTTGTTTCTTCAGGTTTAAAGAACATAAGTATGCGGACACGTTTTTATTTGTTATGGAAGTAATTCATTCTTACGCATGCGTTGAAAAATGCGACTAGAAAGATAATTACTTTTTGGTTTAAATTTCAGAAAGCTACTATGTTGGCAGTTACATCCGGACCTGGAGCTTTCTTTAGTGGTAGCAATTTGATATATTCCTTCAGCTCTTGTGGTGTCGTGGGTTGATCAAAATAATCTGCTGATGGCTGGTAGTTTTCCACATATGCAAGTGTGGAGTTTTCATAGCTGACGATCGGTGTAAAGGTGTGTTTGAGATAGATAGCAAATGGTGTGCACTTATCTTCGTCAGTGCTGTAGGTACTATTAGGCGTTGTTAGAGTCGGAATAATTGCTTTTTTTTATTATTCTCTTTGTAGCTTTTCGATGTTACGTAAGTTCTTTTTGTAGATATAAGTTCATAATTTGTCAATTTCACGTCGTATGTGGTTGCTTAGGTTGTTTAGTTGATGTTTTAGGTTGCGGTCTTTGTTCTTTTGCACTTGTCTTCGGATTCGCATTTTATGTTTAATTAAGTTAATTATACATAGAGGCGAAATATTTGGGTTGTTAATTTTTCTAGACTTGTAGATATTGGTTGCAACTTGTATAATCTTCTATTGCTTTTGAGAATGCCTCTATATGTTGATTAATATTTTGGGTGCTGTTGATCTAAATTGTACTAAGTAATTTCATAAATTATAAAATTGTTTCCAATTGACATAACCAATTATCAATCTAGGAACTGGTCATCTAAAGGACGAAAGAAAATATTAATACAAGTAGGTAATCGAAGTTCAGTTTGGGTATTACTTCTTGTTGAATAGGCAAATGAAGACTTTTGGTGAGCATACGTTCTAGTATGTCGTGTTCATGATCATCTCTATATAGATAATGTGTATACTCATTTAGACATAATATCTGTAATTGGTGTGAGACAGCTAAATCGTTGAGTTTTTTCCTATTAGGGTTGCTTTCACGGCATTCCCACAAGGTATTCTTACTATTTAAGTCTCCTATAACCATGCTTGGTTTTCATGTGTTAAAGAGATTAAGCGCGTCATTTTCTATTAGTCGCTTATTGAGTCGTTTATAAACTTTGAGATTCTGATGGCGGTTATTTCAGCTATGTTAATAATTGATAGATATTTCTTTTACGTTACTGATAGGAATATTTATTGGTGTGGTGCGTTTCGGCTGTTTGACTTGGGAGTATAATAAATTGGAAATCGTAAACTCTTGTCGATGAATGTATATTTTAATTATTGACGATAAAAGTAAGGTTAGCGCGGCTCGCTATGCTAATGCGCTCTCACTACACTCTGTTTTACTCATCATAAATGACATTTTATTTATCTATTTATTTTACAACAGTAAACAATAAGGGTATGGATTAACTTTTAAAAGAGTACATCTGTTACCAACTACTTTGCTTGATTATTTCACTTTCTTTGAATATTTTTAACCTAATTATAACGTTGTAATTATAGCCCAGCATTTTTTAATGATTTCGAGCACTTATAAACAAGAAAATTTAGTTGACACTGTTTCCTTAACTTCAAAATAATACTCAAAATAAGAAAGGCTGCATGTTTTTATTTGTTAGCAATACTCTGTTCTACAAAAACCTTTCAACTTTTCTTGATGAAAGTAAAGTTAGATTTTTGTCACGCTGATGTATACCTTAACCTATTATTTTACAAAGTAGTTGAAAATTTTAAAACCGGAACCATCATCTTTTGTAATAAAATTATATTAGCCTTTTTTATTAAGCTTCTTTGATTTTTGTTTCTTATAAAATTGTTTTTCATCTGCAACACATTTGTTAGTATTACTATTTTTTTTAAATCACTTACTAGTATTATTTAAGTTATTATCAGATTATTACTATTAACAATCTGCTTGTAGAACAATAAGTAAATTATTTAAATGAATGTATGTGTACCAATGGAAGCAAGTGTTCATCAACGTTGTTTTAATTACACCTAACTTGTAACAATGCTGTAAAATATAGAACTTATCATCTAGACTAATAGTCTAAATTCTAAAATCTAAATAACATATCAAGAAATGCTGCTTCTTAAGTCTACAGTTATGTACATTGTTGTCCAGTAAGTTTAATGCTAAAATATTGGAGTAAAGTTTTAACCTGGTGATGTAACCTTCATTAAATTTCACAATTTCTTTTCTTACACTACGCACTTTGAGGTCATTGGAGATATCCAAAGCATTTTAGACCAAAGTTATAGTTAGATTAGTGACTCCCCCAAAGGTAGATTCCGTAAATGCCAAGTGAAGATTACTTTACAGATCAGAAATTTGTTGTAAAGGGAAAGTTGAGAATGTTTGCCTTGCAGCCAGTAATTCCCCCTAAACTTTGGGTAAAATTTTTGCATTTGATCTGTATATGAGCCCCAGATTAAGCCTAGATTAAGATGGATACCGAAATATCTTACATTGTCAAATGTCTTAGTAATAATCGGACAAGTATCCCTTTGTTTCGTAAAGTCAACGTGTACAGACTTGGTTTTATTGATTTTAATTCGCCACTTTTTAAAAGACATATTTTATTTAAAGAAATCTGGCATGTAATCGTAATATGAGGTAAATTTTATTACTCAGCAGTTTTTAAATTGTAATATAGGCTGCTGTGCCAGACTTTGTTAAATACCTGGCTAAAATCTAGAAATATACCGCTGCAATACTTTGTGGCCTCAAAGGAAGCGTTAATAATTTTTACTACTCTATGGACTTACTCAATTGTGGAATGCTGTTTACTAAAACCAGACTGATAATCTGGTATGAGGTGTTATTCTTCTAGAATTCGTATTGGCGTTTTGAGTAACAGGTTTTTAAACAACTTTGAGGTTATTATAATAAAGTTAGTGTCTCTATGATCAAGCTTTTGGATTAGAATGATTTTTGCAACTTTCCATTGTGCTGGGAAATAACTAGATTTTATATTGCATTAAATATAAATGTCGGCACTGTAAATTCCTTGGCTGAAAGTTCTTTTAGAATTTGTCGTATTATTAAGTCGTGCCTGGGAAATTTTGTATATCTTTTGTTTATTTTACTTTAATTACTTGAATTGGCAATTGTAATATAACGGGGCATCTAAATCTGCCTATCAAGTGCTCTAGCTGGTGGTTAAAAATTTTTCTGAGATGTTCAGCAAATAGCCAAGCTTTTTCGGCATTGTTTTTTGTTTTGTCTTCTCTATGGATTTGTGAAACAGGTTTTTTAATTGTTTTAACCGTATAATGACTTTCTACCATGAGTAGTCACTCACTTCTGTAACCGATAAACATTTACTAAATTCTTTAAAAGTCGCGTCTTTGTATTTTCACAGCACTTTTTTTAGTTTTCTTATTTCAGCATTGTTGCTTTTCATCAGGGTAACAGCTTTTTTGTCATTCCATACCTAATCTTCTCTTCTTTGCAAATTTATTGGTGATTTCCGCTGGATAGGCCTTTCTTTCTCGCTTTGTCTATTAACATAGGTGTTAATTTCCAGGCAGTGTTCTGTATTACCATCAGAAGATCTTCTACTACCATTAAGAGGCAGTCTACTTTTTTTACTTTTGTATTTATAGAAATGTTTTTTGTGTACCTTCTGAATGTAATCCGAATAAGTTAGACTACTGTGTAGTTGAAGCGGCTTAGTTTTAATAAATACATAATATGTACTTATCGTTAGTATGGCACTATGATCTGAGTAGAGGTTGTAGACCTTTAGATTAGATATGCTTATCCGTTACCCTTAGCGATTAAGAAGTTTATGTAGAGTTTTTGTTAGATCAATAGGCCACTAGATAGGTTTACCCTTGAAAGCAAGTTTCAAGTGGTTTTCTTGAGTTACTGGCTGTAGAGCTCTTGCTCTTGGGGAAATCAGTCGAGATCTCCAATGTAGGTGTTTGGTATTGACTTGAAGTATTCCTCGAATCCTTCTTTATTCGTTCTGTAGCCGGGAGGACAATACGCTGCTAATAGTACTAAAGAGCTATTCTGGTCTACTTTTAGAGTGTGGTTTACAGTAAATCTCAGTCAAACTTCTCCAATTCATGATTCTTGATATTTTGTCTAAGCGTGGCTGCAGTTGCACCTCTGACATTACCATTAGAATGCTTTATATTTTCTGGCTTGGTATTGTAAAGAAAATGCGCTCAATAAAATGCGTCTCAAAAATGAGCAAGATATCAGGATAGTTAGTATCTGCTTCTTGGCGACCTTGCGTAAGGTTATTTACGTTCCTTATGACAATCTTAAATATGTTGCGCAATATGTTAGTAATTTTGTTGTTTACATGCAGTAAGTTTGTTAAAGAGTGTTATTACGATATTTTGATTTATAATGGATTACTGCATAAATTTGATTGCAAGTCTTTCTTGATCCATTCCTCTAGTATTTTGAACGGTTGTGGTTGTTTGCTTATAGAACCCTAGCATTAACTTTTGTACACCGTGGGTGTCGATGCCATTTACTTTTGCCAATTGCTAATGACTAGTCTGCCTCGGTGGAGGAAATCTAATGATACTTCTGTGTAACTTGTACTCGTTACGTTTTGGGTTTTGACTTTTTAGATTACATCGCTTTTAGATATACACTTTACAGCCTTCGTAATTGACGGGGTAATAACTTTTTTATAGTTTACATTTAGTTGTTGAGGTTTTTTCTGTGATGGAACTTCTAATATCAAGGTTAGCTTCACGCTTGACACGTGTACAGAAGTTTCATGCGTGTCCGTAACATGGACATCCCTTGCCTTGTGTGAGTGCATTTTTTATAAGGTACCTACACTTGCACTTTAACATTTAAGGAGATACTTTGTCTTCAATATTTCTTTGTTATTCTTCTTGGGCTTGAGTTCAATAAAGAATAAGTTTTTAAATTCTTGTGTTTGCTTAATTTTACAAGTTGCAATGTGTGACCTTTAGTTCACTAATGTTGGTTGTATAACGCAGGTTTCTAGTTATTGCCCAATACAGTTCTTCTTTTAGGCTAAAGGTCAGTCTAGATTAGTCTCTATTGCCATCAACGACTTTTTCGATTTTTTTATAGTTTTCTATTGTAAAAATGTGCAATCTTATTTTGTTGCCATTTACAGTGTAATAATAATAATCAAATTTAGTGAGTGTATTTTCTATATTTTTTTGCATAATGGATAATAATTCTTTTTTCCGTTATTTACGCTCATTTTTGCTACTTACATCCGTTGCACTTTTACTTTTGCTATCAACGGTTGCTAGTGGTTGAAATCTACTTTGACAGAGATTATGTGATTTATATTTTACTCGTCTTTTTGTATCTGGACTAGGTGGGCCGCCTCTGCATGAGACTAGTCAAGAGCAAATGCCCCGCTATCCGCTACCCAGCGCACGAAAAAATCAGGGCTAGCTAGTCCCTCTTATTTTTTCTTTATTGGACTTCCTGGAATTCGTCTAATTTGATAGCTCCTTTAGATTTTTAAGAATTATCTGTTATATTTTTTGCAGCCATGTTAAGCAGTTCATTGGTCATCGAATATTGAGGATTGTGATTATTTGATAATGTTAATCCGCGGTACGTTGGATGTTTTATCGGGTAGAGCATTATTGGAAAGTCATATATTTGTATGCTATTGATTATAGAACTTACTTGCATTTATGTATACGTTTAATGCAACCCTAGCTTCTAATGTGCAGTAGCGCATTCTGTTTATATAGAACATTGCTGTATTTGTGCTAGATGTGGGTATGATTGTACGTACTATATTTTTGTTTAATTAATGCTAACTGAGCAATTTGTGGTTGTTATGCGTAATAGGGGTTGTTGTTACTAAAGTAGCGGATTGAATTATAAGCTACCTGAAATTGCTGCTGATATGATTAGCACATTTAAATCTGAAATCCTGTACAAACAAAATTGTCCAGCAAATATAACACCAACCAAATATCAAATAATAAATTTAGTGAATTACGCCGTGCAGGCGTTTGAATTTATAACAGCTATTCCAACAATTGTAAATGATGCAGCAAATTGGGAAACTAAATCAAGCGTCGTGCGTTCAGTGCTAAAACACATAAAATTTTAGGGGTAACCTGCACTCATTTTACATTATTAATGTCGGTGAAACAGGTGTGGTATAAAATAATTTAATTGTGTTATTGTAGTCACATTTATTTCTGTATGCAATACCAAATTATACGTGGGGTGTCTAAAAAGTTCGATGAATGATCCGATATCTGAACGGTAACATGGGCTGGGTACGCGTGCGTGCACCTGGCTATCCAGAGTAAATGCTTTGTAAACTTTCAAACATAATTAGTGTGATGAAACAGCGACTGAACATTAATTTTTACTACAAACTTGGAGAAACGACAACAAAGACGCACGAATGATTGATGCAAGTATATAGGATGAGCAGAAATCTTGTTTAGAACTGGTTCAAACACTTGCAGAATCCCAAGCATAATCGGGAGATTGCAACAAATGATAACAAAAATTGGCGGCTGACTCTACGATAGACAGCAGAGAAATTTGGAGTTAACAAGAACACAGTATTCACAATCGTCTACAAAGATTTGGGTAGGCAAAGGAGATGTTCTTGCTTTGTGACACATAAACTAGCAACAAAATCTATTTATCAAAATATCTACATATATTTAGGCGACGTCTACAATATTTGGCTGGTGCTTCGTCTTACGATACTGCACTAGCACTATTGCAACTATATGGCTGACAAGATAAATCGAGAATTCTTTTAAATTGTATTGCGGAAAATCTGAGAAGCCTTCTTATGCACATACGCAATTTTCTATTAAGTAACACAGCAGATAGCTTTAGATAATCAACAATCTACGATAGTCGACAAAATCAGCCGATAATACGGTCACAAAACTACCATTGGAATTTCTTTACAATGAAAAATCACCGACAGATATTATTGCGTGGTTTGACTACAAAAAAACAGTTCACAATGTAGTCAAAAAGTACAGAGTATCTGACCAGGAAAAGATAACTGCTAACAGGGCAACTCACAGCAAGGAATCTGATCACAAGAGCAGTGGTTTATTTGTCCGCGAGTTGAAAGAGAATATTAATTAGGATCCTTGGTGAACCATGGCTGACTTGGTAAAAGAAGTAAGTGTGGCAAGGTCGACGAACAGTTTAACAATCCACAAGTACTTGCACTACAAGTTCTTTATCCCAAAGAGTTGTCAACTGTTGACTGAGAAAAAGAAGATTGACAAGAAGTTAAGCGCTGCTAAACGACAACGAAGACTTCTTAAGATTATTTTCGGACGAAAATAACTTTCTCTGGTACAAAAAGCTCAATAGTTAAAATGGCCGTTGGATCTGCCAAGATATCTCTATAGTGCCTACTGCCATACATACAAAGTTTTTCATTTCTGTAATGATGCTAGGGCTCGTTATCAGCTAAAGGTTTATAGTTAAAGACAGTTGTCAAACCTTGAATAGTCGAGAGGTAACCACTGGACAAGAGTAAATGTTACAACAATACTCCGCTCTAGCCCGCATGGCAAGAAAAACCCAGACATGACTATGCAACAATTTATATTATAATTGGTTCCCCAACTCCACCCTCCAGTCCAGACTACGATCTTATTGACTACTACGTGTGAGGCGTGCTTGAATCGAAGGTCAATGAGATACATCATAACACCAAAAACAGCTTAAGGACTTCCATAATGGAGGATATAACACATATAGACAAGGAGAAAGTTGCTTGTTGCAGGTTTTAGATGGTCTCTAAACCTGACTTTTTATAATGCTCATTGTTGGTCATATTTATCGTGGCAGCATATTTACCTACCCCCGTAATTGCTTAGTTTAATTGAAACAGTTGTCCTAGATTTGTTTTGTTGTAGTACTTATCCTCGATTTGGCATCGCACATTATAATTCATTTTCTTAGTTTTCTCGAGCATCTATTACAAATTCACCACCACTTTCACACTCAATCTCCTACCCCGTTGTCACGCCCACTGATAAACTGAACGGTGTACCGATTAAGATATTCCACCGCTTGTCGACTGTAGAAATGAATATCCGCCCATATTTCCCCGTTTTTGCTACTTGCAATTTCTACAGAAGTAGCTCTCGTATTAAACGTGGTAGATTTTTTACAAGCCCTATTAAAAGCGTTTAGAAAATCAACTGTTCTACTCTCACCTCTTTCTCTTTAACTATCTGGTCTGTACGCTTGTTCCCGGGTGTATCAACGTGTGTCTCATTACAAATTAAATAGATTGGAACATCAACCGATAACATCTCTCTAATGTTTTTAAGTGGAAGTAGCACACTCAGATATTACTATCAAATATGACAGCGCATCTTTGTGCTTCTCAGTCATTATCTGATCAGTTCGCCCTGGAAAATGGTACACCAGTTTACGAGCTTGGTTATCTTGGCATGGTGGATCTCTTGTTCTTTTCGCATGTCTACAAATGTCACTTCCGCTTTTCCGTTGTCCGTTTACAAACATATCTCGCTCAGCCGGATGCCACGTCTACTTCATAAACCGCTTCCTCTCGATCTCGTTTGGAAGCAACCCCAGTTCCTTTAGAAGTTGCTGCCCCGGCCCGTCCGTCAACCATCCTAACACCTCCTACAAAATAAAAATCAATAACAGTAACTGACAATATTAATACTCTCTCGGTGGCAATGATGTTGTAAGCACCTACCGTCTAAATTGCGAGTATCTTTTGCACGCTTACTAATTGTAAACAGTTTTTCTACTTTGGATACTTCGCACGAGATGACAACCCAAACAAAAGGAAAGTTAATGAAGTAGTTTTTATTACAAATACGATTAAGTTTCATTCTTTTTGCGAATTATCGTCAATAGTTAGATCCGGAATTCAAGCGACAATCGATGGAAGGACGGTCAATGTTAATTGCCTACAAAAATTTATAGTCGAGATTTTTAACAACGATGGTAGTACTCATACGAAATTCGTTCTTGGGTCAAACCGTGAACGCTGCAATAGTTTTGAAACGGTTGCTATGATGTATTGTCCTTGCTCAGCCAGAGTTGCACAGGACTTAACAGTAAATGGCAAGCATTTTTAAGACCAATAAAGGTAATTTATTTATAACTTATCTTTGATTGTTTTCCGAACTTTATGGATATACCACGTATTACAACTATGATGTTAATTTCAACCGTAACAACAAACAAATTTTATGTTATTGTTATTTAAATATTGATTGTCATTTGCTGAATGTTTTCTATTTATAGATAAAAATTTTAATTTAAAAACAGTATTTGTAAAAAAAAACAAATTTATTGTAAGGTATCTGGTTTTGAATGCTTTGAACGTCAAATTTTCTATTTACTTTATTATCAGTTTCCATATGGAACATAAACAGAAGGAACAAAAAGGGCAATTCCAATTTACAAATGCTATTATTCAGATTTTGTTATTTTGTGGGAACAAATTTAACAGACTAGATAATCAATAATTGGAAGCCCTTTTTATAGAAGTTACATTTTGCAACATATATATTGTTGAATACATGTTAACGTCTGAAAATTCTAATTTTATTGTGATTAGAAATAACAAGATCTTCAACATTTTCACCGCATTGAAATATAAATTTATTCTTCAACTACATTAGAAGTTTTACGTTCAGTTCGGAGATTTATTAAATTAACAGTTCCAACTTTGTAAAAACAAGTAATTAGCAGCAGCACGAATCGTTAGCGCATTGTTCTGGTGCTATTAAAGAACTTTCCAGTTTTCAGTTCATAATTGTGTTATTAAAAAGAGTTCATAAATTTTGCAGGCAAAAAAGTAGGCGTTTTAGCCTAAAATAAACTGTAATGAGGTTAATAATAAACAAAGTAAATTGTAATTTCTCTGTTCGTTCTTCTGTATTAATTAGAACTGGGAATGTTTTAAGTGTTCAAATTCAAATAATTAATTAAATATTTGTTTGAGCATTACAATAGTTCGGGTATTCATAATTGTTTTGTAACTCTACCAATTAGAATAATGTTTACATTGTATAAATTAAATAGCTGACGATCGCTAGTATATTAACAGGTAGTATCTATCAGTGCAATCTTAGTATGTCTTTTACCGAATTGTTGAAACAGTAATTTTGGATTTGACAAATATGTCCCTTAGTGATATTTTTGAATAAATTATGTCAATTACATGATTTATTTCTTTTAGCATTTGTAACCTTTAATCTTGCTTTAGAAGTGAATTGCGCATAATTTTGTTTAGAGTTATTTAATCGATTTTAACATAAAATGTAAAAATGGACATTTTAATCGTATTTTGCATTTTTATTTCCGTAAAGACAAGAAAGCTGTTCATTCTCACACAAAAATATGTGAAATTTATAATGTTTGTTTCCCAAATTTTATTCTAGTGATTTTTCACTCAAAGATAATCAACGTTCCAGTTGACTAACTGAAGAAGATCATCATATGTCAACACACAAGACTGACAAAAGACCCGAAGTTCATTTGTGAATCATTAATAGGCATTGCAGAAACTTGCATTAGTTAAAAATTTCGACATTTGGATTCCATATGTATTTAAAGAAATTTACTTAACAAAACGCTTCAATATTTAAAATTTGCACAGTCTATTTTCAAGCAAATAGTAACTAGTAATGAAAAATAAATTATTCACAGTAACAGCAATCAAAAAAGATCGTAAATCAAACGTGATAAACTGGCACAAACCATATCGAAAGCTGAATTACCTCAAAAGAAGACCACTTCGGTGAAATTACAAAGGTGTTGTATATTTTGTTATACTGTTAATAAATAATAAAATAAATCTATTAAAGAAAAACTTCCAGAGTTGGCAAATCATTAAAAATTTTGCTTCACTGTGATAGCGCTAGACCATACAAATTATTAATGACTCGCCAAATATTATTAGAGCTTCGTTGGAAAGTAATGTTTTATCTTCCATAAAGCTCTAATCTTGCACCATCAGGTTTCCGTTTATTTTAATTTTTGGAAAATTCCTTAAATGGTAATAATAATGTTGTGAAATTGCTCTTGGTTCAATTTTTTACTAAAAAGGGCCAGTTATATGAGCACAGAATTATGAAGCTGAAAAAAAAATTATCAAACAATTGCTATGTCCTTTTTTAGAATTTGTTGCTGTAATAAGATCTATTTGGAAGGTTCAATGTCTTGAATCTTTTGGGTCTAGGCTCTTCTTCTTCTTGTTCTAATAGATGCTTGACTAGAAAGTTTGGGTGGGCACCAAGCCGTTTTTGGTAACGTACTCTGTATATCCCTATCTCTTAGTTCATTGTGGGGATACCAAGATTCCGACGTATGATTTCGTTTGGTGCATACTATGGGGCATCAACTATTGATCTCAGCGTCTTAACTTAAAGGCGATTCAAAATGTCTGCTTGCTGTTTCCCACGGCTGAATTCCTTGGGAATTGGTTTGAATATAGCTTTGTGTAATACTATTTTGTTCTCCAGTGATAGTTAAGATCTTCGTCCAAGAACCAATACATTTTTGATATATTTTTCCCAGATGTTTGCGTTTCATCCAAATGTGTTTCCTCCATGTCAGTCTTCTGTCTAAATGGATTCCTAACTATTTGGCGCTCTCAGCTTGAGGGACTTGGTGGTTATTCAGCGTAACTGGTGGGCAGGTGCCTCTTCGTGTTGCAAATGTCATTTGTATTGATTTCGTTTTATTAATTTTGGTACGTCACTTTCTAAATCATAGTCTTGATTTTGGAAAGTAGGCCGTCATGCAAAACCTTGTCAAATGCTAGTGACACATCTATAAATACAGCTGCACAGTACCTTTTTGCTTCAAAGTCTTTGTTTATTTTGTTAACGATTCTCTGTATTTGGTCGATGATAGCATGTTGTTTCCTAAACCTAAACTGGTGATCCCGAATCAGATGGTTGACCATTAACATAGGTGTAATTTTATTTAATAATAATTTTTCAAATACCTGAGATACGGAAGCAGACTAATTGGTCTGTACAATGACACATTTTCTTTAGGTTTTCCCGGTTTGAGGATTAAAATAATCTTGGAAACTTTCTACTGTGGAGGAACAAAACCTTCAGGGCCTTTCCTGTGACCAGGTCGTATCCAGATGCTTTCCGTGGGTTCAGTTTATGAATTGCACTTGTTGTTTCACTTACAGCAATATTTTTCAAAGGTACATTTGAAAGTGGTATTTTATTTTTTTCCTCATTTGAGATTTCCGTTGGAAATGACTAGAATACTTGAGTTAGAGTGTTTGCAAAAGTCTGTGATTTTTCTTGGTCAGTTTGTACCCAATTTCCATTGTCAATACAAAGTGTTGTCTTGTGTTGCTATGGCCTTTTCAGCTTCTTGGTCGCTTTCCAAAGCGAGTAGTCAGTAGTTTCTGTTGGAGATAAGGATTTTAGATAGTTTTGTATAAACTGATTTTTAATGTTAGACAAGAGTCTTTGAATCTGTGTTTTTTGGAATTTTTTTTGTTTTGCTATTATAGGACACTCTGGGTTTCTCATATGCTGCTGGTTTTGCGTAATTGCTTGCTAAGAGACTTGTACCACTCGAGTAAAAGGTTCCATTGTTTCAATTAGTTCATATTCAGTTTTTAAGGAAATATTCAGTAGCATAGATTCATCTATTAATTCCGTATATAAATCCCAGTTAGTGTGCTTATTACACGGGGCTTGTGTTTTTTCAGAAATTAACACGTATGTTCCCACTGTTACTATAATGGGCGAATGTTATACTGACAAGTCTAGACAGGCCTTAATATTTAGGTAATTTAGGTAGAACCCCTGAAATACACAGAAATCAAGAAGGTATGGCATTTTCGCAAGATGAGTTGACCAATATGTTGGGTCGATAGATGTTGTAAACCAAGATTGTTTATTGCTTTCATTAATTGTCTATCTTTAGTTGTTGTTAACCTAGATCGTTTTTAGCATTAAAATCACCTCCTGATATAAATATGTTTCCTAGAGTACAGAAGTAGTGTTCATATTGATCTTGTTTGTTGTTCTGCCTTGGAGGACAATATACTGCCGATATTGTTAGCGGTCCTGCCCAGTCTTCGATCACAATTGTAGTTGCTTGAAGGTGTTTGTATTTATATTCAAGAAGTTGTCTGTCGAGTTATTGTTAGTTTTTGCGACGAGTATCTAGTAGATTTAACATCGTTTCCATTTATTCCATTAGCACTTTCATCATTTTCTTCAATTCACTTATGTCGTCATATGGGTTGTTTGATAAACTTTGTTCTAATTAAAATGTGTTAGAAGAAAATTACCTCTTACTTCCGGGGCTGTTGCGGTAGAGGTTGTTGCTCTAGATTTTGTGCTTTAACTTCAAGTTGCTTCTTTCTTAATGGAGGGAACATTCTTTGTTGTAGCTCTTTGTACACGGAACATCTTTTACAGTTGGCTGGGAGATTTCCATTGCAGTTGACGCATCTTACGTCATCTCTTTTGTCTTTACGTGAGTATTCCAATAACATGTAAGTTCCAGTACATTTAACACAGTGAACTTCTATTGCAGAAGTTTTTAGTATGACCAAATTACCGACTTTTAGCATATTAGGGCATTTGGCGTTTTACGTGGAGTGATTCAATTGTCACTACTGAGTATGATCTATCAATCTTGTGAATATTTCCGTTGTTGTCTGCTGGTATTACTTCGAAAAGGAATAGTGACAATTTTTTCTTAATAATTCTCTGCTTTATATTCCAGATATTAGTGGCCTGTTGTCCATGTGCCATCAGTTATTTTTTTATTTCGTTTATGTTAGTAATTGGGTGTAAGTTTTTAACGACTACTCTAAAAGGACGCTCTTATTTTCTTTGATAAGTATGAAACTGCATTTTTCTCTGTTAATGCTTTAGTTAGAATCGTGTATTTGTCGGACATTTTAGACTGTATTTTGACATCATCATTGTGGAGTTACCTTGTTTTTATATTTATTTTTGGCGATTTTTTCTAGCAGGTTAACTAAAGGTCCAATCGTTATGATGCCTGATGCAAAATTCCGTGGGGTTTAGGATTCGCCTTAGCAGATTCCGAGTTTTGAGTTTCATCCTTATCTACATTGGTGCTATCTAATGGGTATTAGTAGGATTTAACCAATGGTTTGTGGTTTTGTTACTTGGCCTGTGATGGAATTTTATCGCTAGCTTCTTTAGGATTGCATTTTCTACTATCTACTACTTGCCATTCAGGGTCTTGAGCTGGAGAAGTTGGTGGTTGCCACTGTTAGTACGTTAAACCATTCTGACCAGATAAATTTAAAATTGAATTGTTTATCGGTAGTACTATATCATTTATGAGGAACTGACATATGGTGGTTGAAAATTTTGGTCGACTTGCACAGGGCAAAATTGCTGGTTTGGATTTACTGCCGTGGTGGGTCAATAATAGTAGACCATACTGACCGTTCAGTTGGGATTAGAAACTTGTTTGTGCAGATTATTGAGACTCTTAACTTTACTTGTCATTTGACGCCAGATGCACTCGAGCACATCTTTGCAAGTTACGTTGGGACCGATAACGTGGCACGGTCACCCAGAAAACAGTCTGATATCGCACATCTACACTGCTCGAGCCACAAAACTCGAATGAATTGGAAATTAGCAATTTTACTTCAGAAGTTATTTTGTTAGAGTAAATGGTTTAATATTTTCAAGTGGCTCTAGAGAAATAGGTAGATTTTGTTGTTTTTAATCTGACCCGTTGTCTATTGGTTAAAAAACTGTGATCAGTTGTTCTAGGAAAAGCTTTTTTACTTTTTTTCTCAAAGTTGTGCAATGTTTTCTTATTAGCAGTATATTTAGTTTAGTCTTCCTGGAGAATTTATTGGTTTTCACGTAGAGTTAGCAGTTCTAGTTGGTTTGGATAAATATTGTTCAAATTTTTTTTTATTTTTCCCAAATTTGTATAAGCAATTTTATCGGCGGATATGTGACTTTGTTTGACCAGTTTAATCTAGTAAGTTTTTTTTCTGCAACAATTCATTTAATTTGTAGTGACACATTATTTTTCGCTTGTTGAAGTTTTATTATTAGTCTTCCCGTTTCCCCTTTCTTTAAGTCAAATGCTTAGATCTATGTTTTCACTTACTATGTTACAATAAACTCAATTTGTTCTAGTATTGTGTAACTTTGATGTAGAATGTACTATTTGCCATGTGAGTTGATTAAATGCGGTCTTAAATCCATAAGACACTATTATAATGTATTATTTAGCAAATTTTGTTATTTAACTTTTTTCCACGGTTTTGAAAATGTGGCCTTCGATTCTACATACACTTTTATTGTTACTTGCTGGTTTTAAGTTCTCTTAGAACATACTTAGTGATTTATTGATTATTCTCTGCTTTGCATTTACATGTTACTAACTTTATGTCTTTGATCTGTTAGTTCTTCTGTAAAGTATGTGTTTAATAACCATTCTATAGACTAGTTCTTCTTTTAACTAGTACCATGGTATTTTTTTAAGTATCTTACTAATTTTCTGTATTCGTCTAAAATATTGCAATTTATTTTAATAACATTGTTAGCTAGACTCTTCGTACCATGTTGTTCGCCTTCTAGATAGCCTCTTATTTGTATGATTATACTTGAGTAATTTGTCACTCCATTGGAAGAAGTTTGGCAACTTTGGTATTGGTATTTGTCTAATTTTCCAGTTTATTGTTATTACTTGTTAGCAGATTGTATTTATTGTTTATTGCTATAATATTAGCTACTTCTTTGTTTCCTCTCCTTTTTGTCATTTTTTTCCATTTAAAGCTTTTTATTTTCTGCAATCATGTGCTAGCGGATAAATCCATTTTGTCTTGCCCGTCTTTACTAATGTTCATTGTAGCACTCGTACTGCATTAAATTTACAGATGACGCACGTAAAAATATACTTTATAGAGGAAGTTTTCTAATAAACCATAAAATTATTTTATTTTAGTTTCAAGAGAGTGAGTTACTTTCTTTAAGAAATTATTTACATTTTGCTTACATGAATTTTAAATATTCAAATCATTAAAATATGGATTTCGTTTAATCTAAATAAACAATATATTTTATATTGTACTAATTGTAATGGCTGGTGATTATTGATTAGTGATTTTTTCTCACAGCCTTTAGAAATATATCAAAATAATGTACAAAAGGCACAAAAGGCTTTACAAAAAATATATATCTTATCATTATATTTGTCTTTATAAAATAACTTGCTGAAAATAGTTTTATGACGCAGATAATACGTTAACAAAAGTAATATAGGACATATTTATTCTATATAAATGTTTAATATGGATAAGAAATCGGCTATGCTGTACGTAATTTGTATATATATTTTTATACATATATAATTCTAGCAAATTTATGTGGAGCCTGGCTGCAACCTCTTGAGCGAGAGAGAGACCAGTTGTAAGCTTCCAAGCTTTAGGGCTAACTAATGCTTTTGTCGTGTCTGTTCATGTTTGTGTTTGTTTTGTGATGACATTAGCTACATCACAGGTTTAGATTCTTAACGGTGCTGAAATTTACCTAGGTGGAAAATATTTTCCTCATGATTCACTCTCCGTGACCTTTTTGCACGTTCTATCAAAACGAAATCTTTTTTGTTGAGATCGAGCAGAAAACAACTAATTTCGGCTACAAGCAAATTTTTAATCTCGATTAAAAAAAGCATGTCGGCATAAATTTAAAGTTATTTATGCTCTATAAGGGATGACTTACTAATTTTAATATAATACCGAAAACATAAATGTATTTTAAGACATACATTTATGGTGCAACCTAGGGAAGGGAATAGATAATTGATAACATTTAAAATTTTGATTTAAACATTATCTAAAATTTTTTGAACGTAATTAATTTTTAATTTTCAAACTCAATTTCTAATTTGATGTAATGTAAGATAACCGTTATATAAACTTACCGTATTTATTTAGCTATATTTTGGTGCATTTGGTATTGAAAAATCAATAATAATCCCTACTGACGACGCAAGGGATATCCAGTTTGTATATAATTTCTTTTTAGATTTGTTAAAATATATTTTGGAACTAGTAGTGTAAGTTTGAGGGTCTCTCAAACTTAAATACCGTCAGTTGTGTAACTCCAAAAACTATCCAAAATCTCCTATACTTTTGAATGTGGTACTAATCCCTTTAAAAAAACTTCATAGAAGTGTTACGTTTAAAGCTCTTCATACATCTAGTAACCAGTAAAGCATTCTTGCGATAATCTTCCCAGTGTCACATACTTTTTGACGTATTCCACAATAAAATGTAGTTTCTCTAAACATCAAATTTGGACGCTTTATTTATTATTTGTTCCTGAGATTTGAAATTAAGTCCCGTTCGTAAACATAGTATTTTGCAGAATTTATTTAATTATGTTAAGAATGTTACCAGCTAACTCGACCCGTTACTACAAAATCTGCACCTTGTGTGGATAGAGATGCAATCATTTTATAAATATTTTATGCTAGTAATATCTAAAGTTTCAGTATAGTGACATTAATAGGTTATGTTAAACTTTATTAAAGCATTCTGAAAACTTTTATTACATATGTACGTTTATCCTATATCTAAAATAACTAAAAAATCAGCTTAATTTAAGATAGCGAACTATTTATGAAATTACCTTACTTCTGCAAAAGAAACATTCATCTAATTAAACGATTTAAAAATTTAGCTAAATATCAGTACTTGTATACACAAATATCTTATTTTTTCTAAGTAGTAAAAAAATTATTGTTAATCTTCAAAGTTATTGTTTTTGTCGCGATTAGTTATTTGTTATCTGACTGAATAACTTCGTTTCAAATTACCTAAATGAAATCGTTTAACAAAAAATGTTGTTAATTGTCATTGAGATCAAGTATTAAAGTGTTAAAAAATAATAAGGTGAATATTACTTTCTTTATTTTATTAGATCAGAATTATTCATTGCTTTACCACTATTTCCCAGTCAATTTTACAATTACTTTGCTTTAAAGCTATGTTAAATAAATTGCAATGTGCTATTTTAACGGACCAAACTTTATTGTTGTTACAAGCCAATAGTTAATTTTATAATAATATTTAAGCTATTTAGTTTCCTAAATTTTAGATGGTACCAACTACAGCTTGTCCAGTTTCCATCAAATTAAAACGGGAGTTCCCCAGGGCAGCGTCATGGGACCTATCCTATACTTAATTTATACGGCAGAGCTCCCTCATCAAGACCAGGTTGTCATTGCAATATATGCGGATGATACGGCATTATTAGTATCACGTAGCGATCCACATCAAGCGTCCGCCATACTTCAACGCTACCTCAGCACACTGCAGGAATGGCTCTGCAAATGGCGCATAAAAATAAATGAAGCAAAATCGACCGCCATAACTTTCACCACAAAGCACGGAACTGCTCCCCCCGTCTTCCTAAATGGCATCCAAATCCCAATCCAGGACGAAACAAAATACCTTGGCATGCATTTTGACAAAAAACTCACATGGAAAGCCCACATAGTTAAAAAGAGAAAGGAATTGGACATCAAAATGAAGAAAATGAGTTGGCTCCTTGGTCGAAGATCACATGTATCTTTAACTAACAAAGTGCTAGTGTATAAAACAGCGCTAATTCCAGTGTGGACTTACGGCATCCAACTGTGGGGCTGTGCAAAGCCGTCGAGCACTGCAGTTATACAACGGTTCCAAAACAAAGCTCTCCGCACTCTAGCCAACGCAGAATGGTTTGTATCCAACCTAACACTTCATAACGACCTTAAAATACCCTGGGTCAAGGACGAAATCACCAGAAACATATCAAACTATGCTACCAGATTATCCAAACATCCCAATTATTTAGCACGCAACCTACTTGACAACGCCAATATTACCAGACGCCTAAATCGATGTAAAACATTTGACCTTACCAACTAGTTTTAATATTTAGTTTATCGGGGTCCGTCACTAGACGGTTTCTCGTCTCATGTCTTTGTAATTCTTCAATCACATTTGCTTGTTAGCCACTTGGCTAGTTGTAAATCTGCTGTTTACTAAATAAAAAAAAAAATTTTTACATTGCATTTTAAAAACAATTTTTATTTGAAAACTATTTTCGTGTGGTTTTTTAAGTAGCCGGACTCTGAAAAAATTTTACTCGATTTTGATAAATTGCAACATGTTATCGAATTTGACTAATTACTACCAGATAAAATAGTAGCACTAGTGGGGAGCATATTATAGCTGCTAAGTTAAAGTACAACATTTGCTTGCACATTCACATTTAAGGTGTTCACTTCCATTGTACAAAAAAGTTGCAATTTGTATAAGATACATCGATATTTCCACACGTAGAAATTGAATTTTATCATATGTAAGTGAGAATCTATATAATTGTTCATTCTTCAATAAACCTTGACCTTTATTTGCGGTCAAATGTAAAAATCTACAAAAAAAATGATATCTTAGGAAATTGCATGCGTTTTTATTTGTGGCAAAATTGCCAAAGTAAATAAGTCAAATTTATATAGAAATTTTGTAATAAAGCACTTCAAATACATTATTATAGTACTATACTGTTTTGTAAAAGCACATTTGTCATAACCGTTTGGATTGCTGCAGTATTTTTATGAAGTTTTCTTTTTAGTAGAATTTTCAGACAGGGAAACAAAAAAATTACACGACGCTAGGTCTGATAAATATGGGGGATATTTTAGAACAGGAATGAAGTTTGGTAAGATATTCCTGGATTAATATAGCAATATACGACGTTGAATTGTCGTGCAATATGAATCACTGCTAAGATGCTCATATTTCAAAACGTTTCAACAGGTCAATATAAAAGTTTTGGTTTATCGTTTTTCCTTCAGATAGATACTCATAGTTCACTAAACTTCTAGCATCAAAAATATAATTAACATTTTGTTATTGTTGAAGCTTGTCGATTTACTTTTTTGGAGAGTGGTAAACTATAACCTTGCTATTTGAAACTTTGACACTTCGTTTGAAAGTAATACTGGTAGCACCAATCCTTAACAGATATAGTGCCAATCGCCCGTAGAAGATACTCATTTGGAAAAACTGCGGTTTAAAGCAGTATGTAGGACAACTAACTAAGAGTATCGTCATCTTCAGAGACTTGTGATTATAGGCCATAGCGTGACTTCAAGTACGCCAGCACAACAATGATAGACTATTATATAGTACCGATTGTCTATCTCCACTTTTCGAAGTAGACTACTTGCAATGGGCCTATCAGCATGACGTCCTCTCTTCGGACTACCATTAACTTAACTCCATCATCAACAAAACTTACAACGAGGAATGAAAATGTGTCTATGAATTTACGATTGACATAGAATCGGTTTTCACACGAATCCGGATTTATTTAATTAACCGCAATGATTCCATTCATTGTTACTCTTATTAATCTTGTACTTGTATTCAACTTTGATATTTAGATTACAATATACTTTTGCTGACATTTATTGAAATTATGTTACCCTGATGATAATGTCTTATAGGTTATATTTAAGTGTCATTTTTTTATAAATTTCTTTTTATGTATTACTAATGCTTGTCCAATTTTCCATTCTTTTTGCATTTTCTCTCTGCATATTTTTTTAGTATTAAGTGCTCTTCTAACTTTTCTCTAACTGTTATCTTTCCCAATGACTTTTATTGCTATTGCTTGCAATGTATTTCAGTGCGCATCTTGTCAATTTCTATTTCTTTTAATTGTTTTAACTGTTAGATTTTTATTATTTTAATATTGTTTCGTTAATAGTTCTATAAAAGTATCCTTATATTTATTTGTGTAATAATTTCATTGCTTTCCACTTCATTTTATATATTTCTTGTTACAATTTTCTAACTCTTATCCTTTTGTAATATTTCTAGTAATTTCCTCACTGACTTTTTAAACATTTTCTTTATTTGACTCTATCTTCACCTTTTTATTTTACTGCTATTCTTTACTACTTCCACTGTCATATCGTCCTCATATATCTGACTTGTTTTTCTCGGTTTAATTTTTGTAATACTTTTGAAAATATATACCTAACAGTAATTACTATCGTACAGTTTGACTGTATGTTATTACTTTTTTTATTGACAATTGTTTCCTCGTAGTTACTAATATGTCAGCATACAGCTTTTCGATCGATGGTGTTGTTCATGTTATTTTATTTATTTTTATCATGTACATGTTTACTACTATTTTTATAACTTTAAAATATTTTCGTTTGTATTTCAATAAATATAAACAAACAATATTTACATGAGTAAAACATTATTTTTCTACTTGCATATTTAGTTTTTTTAGTAGTGTTACAGTATTCCCTCTTTTATTTTGTTTTTTAATACCTATCGTTATTTTTTGTTGCTGTTTATACATTTAACAAAAAGATGTATTAAAAGGTTTTGCTTCCACTCTAACATTTTTTATTGGTTTTAATTTTGACACCTTGCTTTCCAAGTTTTCTGAATCTGTAAATTTTATATTTACTGGTCATATTTATCTATTATTTTTAAACCTTCTTTTTTATATTTTTACTTTCCTTATACTATAATAAGGAAAGTAATATAATCGGCGGAAATTTGACCTACCCAGTTTTTCACATTTCTGGACGAATTGTAGTCTCAGGACACCAAAAAAGTTGGTTTTAGCCATTGGTTCGTGTGTGTGTGTCTGTTTGTCAGTAAACAAGATATCTCGAGAACCGTAAGAGCTAGAGACTTGAAATTTGGTATGCAAGTTACTTGTAGGTAGGGGACGCAGTGCGAAGCTTTTGGTAAAAATCGGCTGTGCCGTTTGGTCAAGGTCGAAAATCGGTCTCAAAGCGGTCGCGTATCTAAACGGTTAAAGATACAAAAATTTATGAGAATAAAATGATTTATTATCATGAGATAAACATGAATTTAAAATAAAAGTTGGTAAACTAGGAACTCGAAAAAATTGAAACTCAGGATTTTTAACATACCGGGTGTTCATAAAATATTTTGGGAAATTTATATTACTGGATAGATAAACCGAGACGAACAAAAATTACAATAAATTTTTGATCAGAGGTCAAATAAATAAGTTGTAGCCGATTAAAATTAATTAAACGGACCAATCACAGCGCGCTCGGCTGGCCGACTTCGGGAGGACGGGGAGCGCTTGCCCTAGGAGGAGCACGCAGGCTGTGCGACCGAGCTCGCACGTTACCTTCAGTGACGTAGCAAAATTTTAAGTACGAGTCAATTATTGTCTTGTACTGTTTATTTTAATCAGCTTTCGAGTGTTGGACTCGCGCCTCGTCCTTTTTAAAATAACAAGTTCTGGGACGAGCAGCGCAGGCCGAATATATATATATATATATATATATATATATATATATATATATATATATATATATATATATATATATATAATAGGATAAGGAAAGTCTGTGATGTTCACACCAGATTTTTTACTTTCCTTATCCTATAATAAGGAAAGCAATCTAATCGGCGGAAATTTGTTTTTCACATTTCTGCACGAAATATAGCCTCAGGACATCAAAAAAGTTGGTTTGAGCTATTGGTTCGTGTGTGTGTGTGTGTGTCTGTCGGTCTGTCAGTAAACAGGATATCTCAAGAACTGTAAGAGCTAGAGACTTGAAATTTGGTATGCAAGTTACTTGTAGGTAGGGGACGCAGTGCGAAACTTTTGATAAAAATGGGCCTAGTCGTTTGGTCACAAGGTTGAAGATACAAAAAATTCATGAGAATAAAAATGATTTGTTATCATGATATAAACATGAATTTAAAATAAAAGTTCGTAAAATAGGAACTCGAAAAAAATTGAAGCTCAGGATTTTTAATATACCGGGTGTTCATAAAATGTTTCGGGAAATTTATATTACCGGATAGATAACCGAGACGAACAAAAAATTACAATAAAATTTTTTGATCCGAGGTCAAATAAATAAGTTATGGCCGATTAAAAATTAATTAAACTGACCAATCACAGCGCGCTCCTGGTCGACTGCGGGAGGACGGGTGGGGAGCGCTTGGCCGCTAGGAGGGAGCACGCAGGCGATAATGGAGAAGGCCGTGCGACCGAGCTCGCACGGTTACCTTCAGTGACGTAGCAAAATTGTAAGTACGAGTCAATTATTGTCTTGTACTGTTTATTTTAATCAGCTTTCGAGTGTTGGACTCGCACCTCGTCCTTTTTTAAAATAAGTTTCGAGGCAAGAGCAGCGCAGGGCCGAGACAATGGACTCGGTATAATATATAACAATAGGATAAGGAAAGTCGTGTGATGTTCACACCACATTTTTCTATTATTTTTATGCTTTTACTTTTAATTTTAATTGTCTTTGTTGTCCACTCTGTTTTCCTTTTTATTTTATTTAGTTTCTATTTGCTTTTAATTTTGTACGCTTCTTTTTTCTTCCTTCCCGCTCATCTTCGTTAAATCGTCATTAAACAGCCCATTATTCTTTAGACATTATTTATTTTAGATATTATTTTTCGTGTTTTTTCGCATTATTTGAGTAATTTCATTGATATCAACAACAAGTTTTAAGTAATTTTGTATAAAGTAGATTACTCTGTTTATTTTTGTATTATCAAAATTATTTGAACCATTATGATGCTATTTTTTCTTTTTTTAACTATTCTGTTCTTTTAGTTGTGTACAATTATTTCGTTTGATTTCTTAGCTCTTTATTTTATTTTTATTTTCTACATTTCTTTTTAGATTTCTTTAATTTATTGTTAGAGTTTTGCTTCTCTCTAATTTAATAAACTTTCTTTTTTATATTCTTTTAATTTTCCCTTACGCCTATTGTTACTATTAAGGTTGGGACCATTTTTAGAAATATTTTACGTTTTATCTTCGTAGATTTCTCTTTTCTTTCGATATCACCAATTGAAGATTTTGTCGGTTAGCTTTTTTAACGATTTATTTTATTTAATTAGTGAACTAAAACTCATTTATTTATATTAATTAATTCGTATTACATCAACTGGCTACCAAATATAAAAGCAAAACGACTATATTTTGTAGATGCGCCCCCGCCAGCAAAGCTAGTGTAATATCCGGCATGCGGAAGAGCTATATATTAATCACCATACAATCCATTCCCAGTTAATTTCTATCGAGTGGCTAAACCCACAGCATTAAACGCTCGGCGTGAAAACTGTAAATGAAGCGACATCGTCATTTTATGTAATTAATTACTATTGTAATATCAAGGGTTACTACCTGGTTGATTAGAGGCAGCGTTTCTAAATAAAACATACAAAGAGCAGAAGTGAGTGAAAATAAAGCTGTTTAGGTAATTACACAATTCTTAATGGAAATTAATCTTATATTAACATGTACATAAGTTTTTCATAATAATTATTTACATACACTTGGTCATTACTCGCTTTGCATAATAAAACTGTATCATATTGTTACTGATTTGTTTTTCTTAAACAAAATTTTTGGTTATCTTAATGAGTGATAAAACACAATAAATTTTTAGTATCTTAATCACCAAAGCACTAATATTAATGTTTTCTTTTGTTGATTATATTGTTTTGCGCCAATTATATCTATTTGAGAATTGCTGTTAATTTAAGGTGATCTACCCATCTCATAAATAGATATGCTTCGACTTGCTTGTAATTAATTATGTGGGCTTTACGAAAGATTTATTTGTGCCAGTTTTCTACATCTTTTCTGGCTAGATATTTTGCAAAAACTTATTTTAGCTTTTTCTTCATTCATATAACCTACTTAGATTCTTTAACGTATCTACACATTTGCTTACCGATTTTTCTGTGTTCTCAAAATACTTATGTTGTTTTTGCTTATTACTAAATTCTGTATACCATATGTGATGATTGATATAAACAGTAATAGAAAACGTTAGCTTTTAAATAGACGGCAATGTTATTATTTCTTGAAGTAAAACATACTGTAGCGCTCTAAAACATTACACATGTGCGTTTTTTCGTCATAACTTTTTCAAGCTCAACCAATTTTCTTCAAATGTTGAACACACATTTCTGAAAGTATTTCATTACGATGTAAATGTTCTCTGGTCAAGATGCTCAAAAATTTTAGCAACATTAGCATATTTGTCAAAATCAATAAAACTATGTAAATAGCACACTATAACAAAACGAATAATAGCATGAGAACACTTGGGTTAAATGATCAAAAATTAACTATATCAATTTCATGTCTGATAAAATCTTGTAATCAGTACCAACCTGACAATAATAGGGCATGGAGTTGAGAAAAATATTGATGATTGACTCCTTCAAATGTCCGAACTTCGCCATATCCTTCACTTTTTCTTTGTCAATCTTCTCTTTAGTTCTTTTCATAAGGTTTTGATAGGGTTCAAGTCCGGGCTCTGGCTTGACCACTCTATTACACTGATATTCTTCTTGTTGAACCAATCCTTAGAGGTATTTTCTCAAAATCATCCAGATAGACTTTCCTATCTATAGTATTATCTCGCCTGCTTTGTACAAGTAAAGAACTTTTTTCTCGCTGAATGCTTTCCACACCCTCACTGATCTGCCGCCATGCTTAACAGATGGGATTTGGTAACGAAGATGAAATCTTTTTACCTATTAGGCGGCGAACATACCTTATTCCATCGCTTCCCGCGGAATATGAACTTGCTTTCATCTAACCATCGTTCCACTGCTGACGAATCTAGTCAGATGATTGCGGGCAAACTCAAAGCGCGCCTTCCGGGTCTTCTAATTGACGGCTGGCTTGACAGGACTGCAGCCATGTAGTCTAGCATTACTCAAACGATGTCTGACAGTATGGGGAGAAATATCGGAGATATTGAATTTATGGAGCTCGCGAACTATGTCGACTGCAATAAGGCGAGGCCTTTATGGGCCATAATTAAATCTTTCTATCTACAGCACGAGAGGTTTTCTTAGGTTGTCCGAATCTAGTTTGACGAAAGACCACTCAAGAATCATTAATCCTCTTCAACAGCTTCGTAACAATACACTTCTGAACACCAAACTGCCATTACCTTAAAATAATCAACAATTAATAAAAAGCAGCAGTAAGAGATGTTCTTCAGCTCCTAACAAATAATTTTGGCGTTTGCAATGACGCTGGAAGCACTCTAAAAATCATAAGTGATCGTTGCTACTAATGACATCTGATTTTTTTATCATTGCCCTTTTTGGAGTCTCGCTTTATGACTGTTTCTCATATCAGATGTTTTCAGAGTTGATTTAAATACACGTACCAAGGGTGCCCGGCTCATTTGCGCCCACCGCCATTTTCGGCTCACTTGCGCCTCAGAAAAATGTCAACAAAAATAATGGTTTCATTTGCGCCCATCGTTGCAGCTCCTTAGTCATTACGACTAATTACACAAAATTTTATAATTTTCGGCTGGGTTCCCCTAGCTTCAATGTGTTTTTATAAGTACTTTGATTTTTGTATTTATTGGAGATTGATTTTGTTTTATAGAGGTTCGTTTTATGATTCTTGTCATATTTTTTATATTTTTTTATATTTTTTGTTTTTGGCATTTTAGATTAATATTCACAATATATACATACATACATGCATAGTCGAGTAGTATATAGTTATTAAAGTTTTTGTATACAGGATAAAGTGCGCAAATGTTTTCTTAACTCGCCTTTATTTTCAAATTCCGCAAGCGTCTTCTCTATTCTTTCATCCTATCTTACGTACTTCTTTTTTTCTTATCCCTTCCAAGTTTAAGTATCGCCTATCGTATTTATAAAAACACATTGAAGCTAGGGGAATCCAGCCGAAAATTATAAAATTTTGTGTAATTAGTCGTAATGACTAATGAGCTACAATGTTGGGCGCAAATGAGACCATTATTTTTGTTGACATGAGGCGCAAGTGAGCCGGGCGCAAGTAGGCCTATATCGTAGCAAGTTCGATATTTTAAGAAGATTTATTATATCCATGACACCCAGTTAATTCTGCCGACTTGCTCATTAGCTGTATAGCGCACCTATATGGCCTGCATATGCTACTACTTACACTTTTATCCCGTTCTATGACGTTTCAGTTGGTGTTCAGCTCTCCAGAAGAGTATCTGGATACTTTTGCCCATATAATGTACATCGACGATCCTACATCGCCGCTTTGAGTCGAACAACACGACCTTTCACGAAGGGAGGGTTATCAAAAATTCTGAGCAAATCTGGCGCACCAGCTCGTAGCCCACATGATGTATATAATCTGCTGGGATTTCAAAATTTAAATGCCGTTGTCATTTAACCTTCTCAATAGTGAATTGTAATTTTAAAGTATGTCAAAGCAAATCGACTTTTATAAAAACAAATTTCCGCAGTGATGGTACCGGTGCATTAGTAAATTAACCACTATCTCAATGTGAAAAATTAATACAGTGTTATCAAATATTTGAATTTTAAGTAAATATATCTTAATAAACCGATTTTATTGTATTATTTAAAATCAGCTATTTTTGAATTTTATGAATAAAAATTAGAACATTGCCGAATATTTCTATAAAATAATTGAGTTCTGAAAATTTTTTTACAAAAATTTAAATATCAAGTGTAACTTATAAAATAAAGTTATTGAAGCTAAGGCACCTTCTAAAAACGAGAGTTTAATTTATTTTTCGATAAACGTAAACGTACAAAACATTAAAAATTTCGGAAGCAGTGTTCTCATTGTTGCTTGCATTTATATAAGAGAAATAAACTTTATATATAATTCTATAAGTAAGTAAAACTTACTAATTTGAAGTTGCTAAAAGCAAAGTATATTGTTCGAATTTATATTTTAAATTTAAATTTTACTTTTTTACATATATATTGCTACAACCTTGTTTTTATATACTTTAATTTACTGTTTATTAGGTTTTACAACAAATACATTCAGCTGAAGTTTAATGCTTTTTGTTCACGGTTTTTGTTTAGATGCGAAATGATTTAAATTGATAAATTTTTAAATGATGCATCTATACTTCAACTAATTTGATGCTGAATATTTCATAATTTAGTTTACATGGCCCTTTGCATTTCTAGGCTTAATACATATTTCAGATTTTGCAGCAATATATAATTCATGACTAAACTCAGATACCTAAACAAAGATTTGTTGGCTTAATTTGTATTGTTAATCGTATGGAGATGAGTCTGCTCTGAAGCAGTTTGCGAAACTCACGGGGATACTTCAATGCCTAAGGGTTTTATTTAGTACTCAATTTACATCTAACGTTGGGATGCGATCTTTCTGAATAATTTGATAATTTTATTCTAACTAGTTTATTTTAAGCTTACTTACCCTTTCTATTTTATACTTTTTTACTTTTTTTCAACCATCCTTTTCAACAAACATTGACGTATTTTCAAAGGCATATTGTTAACATTATTTTCTTATATTCATTTAATATTAATTTACATATTCTTTAATACAAAATTATAAATTTGTTTTCTTTTATACATTTTTATATCAATTATAATTCATAATCTTAACTACTTATATTAATTAAATTATTCTGAATTATGTAACTACTAATTGTAAAATTTAATTTAAATGCGTTTTGCTTTAAACTAAATTTAATTGCAAGGTAATTTGAAATAACGACTTTATTATAATAACGAAAAAACTTCCAAAATTTTAAATAAAATCTATCACGGTCTTATCAATTAGTTTTCTCTATTTATCATTCGTAAATTTACAATTTGCTTGACATTATAGTAATGAGTAAATGGTATACAGTCTTCTATGGCGTTGTTAATTTGTTAATTCTGCAGATACAAAATACAATAAATAAATTTTTTACATATTTTTCAATCATTTTTATATAAGAGTTATTATGTAATAATATCCAATTATGATTCGAATGGTATGGCGACAGCTTGGGGAGACGTATGTCCAGATATGGAATATTTAAACGCTGGAGACGGTGATGATGATGGTAATTCAATCATGATAACACATCAAAGAAACAAACTGCAATTTATTATCTGTGTACTAATCTTAGGTTTACATTCTTTAAAACCGATCTTATACTAAAAGTTTTAATAAACAAACAGCAATGCTCCATTTACAGAAAAATTCTCTGTTAACTGAAATTGATGTGCATGGAAATATTGAGGAATTTTTTCATTAATTTCAATACTAAGAGTGTACCAGATTCAGTTCACTTTCCTATAACGCAATTAATTTTTACCACGTTATATGGAAATCTATCACGTTATAGGAAGGTTTACTGTAGCATGTGTGGGGGTCCAAGCAATGCTGATTTCCCGATAGATTACACTAAGTATTGTAGCCATTGATGCTTCAGTCTTTTAGTTGTAGCTCCCTAAGAGCTGCTGTAATAGTTAATTTTGGTGGTTTATTAATTTGTTGTAAATTGCATAGATAGGAGTAGCTGTATTTCTTCGGCTACGTAGAGTATGTGTGAATTTGCGTTTGTCATGGAACGTAAAGTTATCAACTTGAATCGTTCTAATATACATATGTGTGAAGTCCCCAGAGCTAAATCCCTTACATCCAGATAGATTTTAGTACCACTTTATACAGAAGTAACTTACTGTATATGGAAAGCTGGAGATGTCTGCCAATTGCCCAATTTTTTTCCTTTGAGATCTAGTTACTTACGTTTGGTCTTAATATGTGCACGCTAGATAATCTAGGTGCAATCAAAGATATTTAACTTCCGTTTTCACTGGTATCTGAGCGTTGTTGATTGTGCTTTACTGACATACGATGCGTTTGTTAATGAAAATTACCCAGGCAGATTTGTCGCAATTAGCATTAATTTTCTACTTTCTGATATAATCACCTAGCAAGTCGAGATGCCGTTGTAGTTGTTGTGCTGCTAATTCTTCTTTGTCATGGACTCCCAAGATAGTCGTATCTTCGGTGAAGGTGGCTATTACGATGTTTGTTATAATTGGAGCATCTACTGTGTATATTAAGTACAAAAGAGGCCCCGGCACATTGTCCTGTGGCAGCCGGAGTTAACATGGTAATAGCTCAATACATAATTATTCAATTTGACTTGGAACACCCGTTCGCTTAGGTATGACTTTGATATAGATAAGGTTGAATGGGGAGATGGAATATTAGTGACACCTTGTCAAAGACATGTTGTATGTCTACTAACGCCGCTGCTCAAACATGTCCATTATCTTGGTAACTAAGCAATGACTATTAAATTGTTCAGTGGCACTCGCGAAACCAAATTGGGAAGGTGGGATTACATTATTTATGTCTACAATTTCATGGATTTGCTTAAACATATAACGCGAGTTGTATATGTAGTTTATCAGGCTTAGCAAGCATAATAACTTGAGCAAACTTCTATTTTATGGAGAAGTAACGTAATCTCAAGATATTGTTGTAGATAGTAGTTCCAGACTTCAGTTGAAGAAAACACTTTCAGAGGAAGTGAATGTTGACAGGAAGCGTCGAAGAAAGCTTATCAATCATAATCAAAGATTTTTCTAAATAACTGTGTTTCTAATTTTTAGTTTGCGCTAGCAATAAACTCCTAATACTATAATAATTTATGTTAGTGCATTAGTTCAAATATTTTTATTATTTCATTTAATGTGCTACATAAAATAAGAAAAAGCCTCTATAAATTTGAGGTAAAAATATAACTATTTAGTGGAACATACATTATTTAAAATGTATAAATATTTTTTATTAATAATGAAAGTAGACATTTCCGGTTAAGAATAAAATTTTGGCATAAATGCGGTACAGATTCAATAATTTACTCAGCGTCAGTTACGTTGCCTTTAAACTGCCGAATCGTTTAAGAATTGTTAACTTACACTTATTCAGTTATATAGTATTTACTAACCTTTTTAAGAATACCTTCTAAAACAGCTTTGATGTTATATAACAATGATATTGGCCTATATGAACTTACGTGCCGAGACTTCTTGTGCACAAAGTCCAGCTAATGTAGGTGATTCGGCATAGTTTGACGAGATAAATCCTCGAGTGTCACCAAGTCATAACTACTCAACAAAAATCCATCTTCTAAAGCCGTCAACAAATCGTCATTGTTCAATTTTGGCGGCCGACCAGAACAAAGTTGATCTTCAAGACCGAGGTCGCCGGATTCGAAACGTCTGTACCATCTTGGAACTTTCTACTGACTCACAGCAAACCTCTTTGCACGGCACCTTTAATCGAAACATATAAAAATTTGATTTTTTGAAGTGAGTCAGAACTTTTTGGCCAACCTTATGCTATGTAGTTCAAAATCTCATCAGTTTGTATTATTTATTTATTAAAACTCCAATCAGAATTACATATTCTATGAGCAATTTTGTTGGCTTGAAATTCTTTTAATAATGATGCATATATTAGTTCATGATTACAGGCGTGAATACATTTCTCATTGTTACTTTGTATTTTTGTTTATAATACGCGCCTTGTTAAATAAAGTAGTTAGTATTAAGGCACTATCAAAACAACTGTAGGATGTCAAGTAGTTAGATGTCTTAAAGGTGCCGTGCCCTAATTTAACTACTCGTAAGTCCAATGTATGGTTATAATAGACTGATACTTTGCTAACTTATAGTTGAAGCTATCTATGCCACCCTTATAGTGTGTAGTGGGCTGGACAGTAGCTAAAATGTTTTCCTATGTATACTTTGGGATATCCAGCAACTCGCTTGGATGAACAGAAAAGAATGGAAAAAAATATTGAACTCCGGAAGACCCAGATAGAGGTTAAAATACGGATAGAAGAAGAAGATACTTTGTAAATCTCCCGGTCCGTGTTTTGATGCATTTTGTTGTTCGTTTCCTAGCTGCTAAATTGTGGTCGGAATTTGAAAAATATTAACGATTCTTCTACAGCTGCAGTGAATATCTTAAGAAAAAAAATTTAAAATAAATTTACTAAAAAAGAAGCAATTAAACCTAGCAGATATGCATACAAAACATAACCAAAGTCGATCGCGACAGGCGAAACCTTTTTATCATATGTCAACAGAGGCATAGGAAGAATTTTAAACAATTATAAGATATAAATCATCTACACGAATATTATCAAACTACAGAACTTGCTTTAACCAGCCAATGATACACATGTAAGTAACCCACAGAATCCACCAAGTGTGTACTGTATTGCTCTTGTAAGTATATAGGTCTACTTTAAGACTACAGGTCGTACGATTATCACCAAAATAAAAAACACCAATGATATTTACGTCTTAATCAACCCAAAAAATCAATGTTGTTGTACATGCCTTGAAAAATTTTGGGCAAACACAAGTTTTGTCTAACTGTAAAACCCGAGACTATTCAGAAAGGCGGCAAAAGTTTATAAATATAAAAATAATTATAAGGGAAATGACTTATATATCGTGTGAACATTAAACGATAAAGATGTATCTCTAAGTGCTCTCCGACCTGAGCACCTGGTGACCGCAGGATAGCCGGTGCATTCCGAGTTATTATTACCAGTTTTATCCATATCTATTTTCAAAGATCTGTATACATTAAATTAATTTTACAACGGACAATTGTAGACCAGGGCCAATGTTCCATGCTCAAAATTACTGGTATTCAACTGCTCCAACAAACATAAATATACATAATGGCCAAAATTGCTTGACACCTTGCGTACCCACGTCTTCCAACCTACAAATGACGCAAGTTCATACAACGAACTTATCCGCAGTTAAATACAACTAACTACTCACAATCTTACGTTACTACACATATGTCAAACCAATGATCATCCCACCATTAACAAACATTTTCGGAAATCAGTGGTAAATGGCCACTTATCAACCAATATAATACTCCTCGGGAAGAAGAAATGGATTTGAAAAATTAAAATAAGCAAGAGATAAAGGAACCAAAAGTTACCTCATATATGCACATCAGAAGTAAAGAAAATCAAACTACTCATAGAAGTAATAGGTGTATAAATAAGTTCTCAGCTTTAGATTTCATAGGACGCAAATCACCGTTTACATGTAACGTATTAGTCCGCCCTCTTGCGGTTTTAAAGCAATGACATTTGGTCTTTCGAAACATCATGCGATTTGGCGTTTGATGCACATAACTTCAATAATCAGCTGTGTTCACGATGACAATCATAAAAGAGCATATTCGATGTTCTATCCACTTCGCGTTTCATCTTAAAAAAAAACGCCGCTGAACAAACCGAAATGATTTGTGCTGCATGGTGAGAATGCTGTAAGTCATGCAACGTGCAAAAAGTGGTACTAAAGATTTCGCGGAGGAGAGTTTAGTCTTGAAGATCAACCACGCGCTGGACGCCCTCAAACATTTGACACGGATGAGCTGCAGACGCGTTAGGCTGGGAACTTCTCCCACATGCGGCGTATAGCCCAGACATAGCCCCTTCCGATTATCATTTATTCCGGTCGTTACAGCATCACTTGGCTGATACGCACTTCAAAACAGAAGAAGAAGTCCGAAAATGCATCGATAACTTTATCGTCTCGAAGCCGGTGAGCTTCTATCACCAGGGAATTCGCAAGCTACCCGAAAGATGGCAAAAGGTCATCGATGCCAACGGAGAATACTTGATATTTAAGCTTTTTTGTTTTGTTTTAAATAAAACTTTAATTTTGCAGAAAAAAGCTGAGAACTTATTTATACAACTATTACTTGACGTACTAGAAAAAAACAAATATACAATAAAATCACTAAGCAATAATCCAGTGAATGTACAACCCTTAAAGAGTGCAATATATACCACTATTATTACAATACTTATGAACAAAAATACCAAATTTTACACCTATAAAGTTAATCACAAAACATATTTTCGGGTAGCATTAAAAAATGTACATCCTACCACAGATCTGACATCAAGCTTGGCTTAAAAAACAAGAAACAAAATCATAAAATAAGATATAGAACAACATAAAACTAAAACAGAACTTTCCAAGTTCTTCATTAATGTTAAACCAAAAGACAACAACAAGGATATTTACATAATCTAAATAAGTACTCACAGATTGAAAAGCCCCATACATCAGAAGGAAGATCCCAGAATGCATGCGGTGCCAAAGATACGAGCACACAAAAAATTATTGCAATAATACTCCGAGCTGTGTTAAATGCGCAATCAATCATACAACCTAAGAATTCTCCAGGAAAACCAAAAATGACAAAGTTGTCTGTCCAAGTTGCAACAACAACCATCCGGTAAACTACCGAGGTTGCATAATACACAAAAAACTACAACACTGATGCAAACAGATACAACTAAACAAAACGCAACCCACACAATAACACACAAATCATTAGTTCATTGATATATCAACCCCCCCAGCAATTTATTTTAACTAAAAACTATAAACAAACTAATGGAGAAAATTGGGACACTACTTAACATATTAACTACACTATTTACTAAATTAATATAATGGTTCAGTTATTAAAAATTAGAATCTCAAATGCCAATGACTTGTGCCAACATGTTTGAGAACTCAAACTATTCTTAAAAATGCATAATATTGACGTAATGGTTATACCAGAAGCATATTTTACAGATCTAAGTCACCCAAAAATATATAAATAAATAAATGTCCTAAAATAAAACATCAAATATTATGAACACGCCAAATACAAACACCAAAACATACAAGCCACTAGCATTACCCTTCATAATCACATAATGAATTTACCCTTGCAACAGTTTATTTTCCTCCAAAACATAACAACAAATCCGAACACTTTGATCATCTATTCAAAACACTTAGAAGTCGGTTTCTAATTGGAAGAGATTGTAACGCTAAAAACACTATATGGGGTTTTAAAATAACAACAACAAAAGAAAACAATTACTAAATGCCATGAAAACCAATAATCTTAATTTTATTTCTCTAGATTTACCCACTTATTAGTTATGACCCACATAGGTTACCAAGTCTTCTAGAATTCTGCGTCATTAAAGGCGTCAACAGCTTTAGTAAAATCGTGCTTAGAGCTCAGCTCTGATCACCGGTTATATTAATCATGTACGCCCAAGTACTTAAAAACTTAACATATCCATCTATTTACAACATAAGAACCGACTGGGACCTATTTCATAGTATTCTAGACGAACTTATTGGCCTAAACCTCTCATTAAAGACTCAGGCACTGAATTAGCACTCGAAACATTAACCAAAACCGTTCAAATGGCAGCTTGACAATCAACATCAGATCAAAACGAAATACATATTAACAAAGTAACACCAATAAATGTTAAAAATCTAATTTTCAAGAAAATGAGGACCGGAGCAAGATGGCAACTAACGCATTCTCATGACGACCAACTAAAACTAAATAAAATTACTAGGAAACTAAACCACACTCCTTGAAAACTTTATTCAGGAATACTTAAGCAAATTTTCCCCTAAACAGGCTACGGATTACTCGCTGTGGAAGGCGATAAAAAATTCAATAAACCGCAGACTATAAACAATACCTGTAAAAGATGCAGATGGCACCTGATTAAGAAGTAGTACACATAAAGCTGTCGCGTTCACTGAGCATCTCATGCAAGTGTTTCAACAGTGTGATAATGAAACCACCCCTGGAAATAAAAATACCATTCAGCAAATGCTTGATACGCCGTTTCAAATGTGCCCACAAATTTAGCATATTACCACCGTATGAAAATCGTATATCTTCAATGCAATTTTGAGAAAGAAATACTTCATCTCCTAATGGAAAGTGGATCTGATTATAATAATAAGAAAAGAGAACAGGAAATAGTAACTTAATTTTATAAGATACTCTCCTGAAGATATCCGCGGTAGTTATGGACAAACTTTCAGTTTCCAAACTCTGAGCACGGCCTAATAATTCGAAAATGGACAATAAAATGCATCAAAACACTTTATCAGTAAGTGTCACTAAACCAAACTACGCGGCGGCAACTTAACTTTTAATATTGCTTCCACCTAGATGAGAGGAATACACAATACTACAAATTGTATGTGTAATATTTATTTTCTTTAACTATAAACACGTGATATTTTGGGTACGTAATAACTTTTCTATATGTACATGCTATGTAATCTTATTCGTATAAATTTTAAATTGTTTATTACTCTTTACAGCAGTTTTAAAGAGACTTAATTATAATAACAGTAAAAAGTATTAGAACAGGCAAAATTATAAATAATAAATATTAATTGGAAATAATTAATAAAACAATAAAATCATTAGTTTATGAAATAGCTAATAAAACTTCTTCATACTACAGGCAGTATTTATAATGTATTTTTTTTTAATATTTTAGTTTTGATTGCATTTGGTTAACATAGAGAACACACAAGAAATATATATTATTTTTAAATTAGCATCTAATATGAACAATTTTGTTTTAGGCTCACTACGTGTCGAACATGTCAAACCAAATATCATCTTCTTAAAATAAGTGTGAATTGAAACTTCCGATCAAATGCATGTAAGTATTCATTTCTTTGCACTGCTATTCTTGTACACCTTATGATGTCTTATTCAATCAAAAATAGGTAACAAAGCTATATTTATGTTTAATTCGTAATATTCTTGCTTAAATATTAGTAACTATTTAAGAATAGTAAATTAAATTTTTAATCTAAATAACGTCAGAAAATACTTTCAATAAAATTTTCTGTAAAAACATGATTGCAGATGTCGCTTTAATTTTTGCTACATTAACCCGTCGTTCTCATTCATAAGTGTCTAGAAATAATAGCCTAAATTGCGTATGGAGTATCCTACAAAATTCCACTAGCAAGGCAACCTAAAGTACCTACCATTATAGTAATTATAAAGTAGAGCAAAACAGAACGGCTGGGGGAAAAGCGCGAGTTACTAAGAGTGTCATTAAAAATCTCTCGGGCATACACTTAACAGCGGCATATAGCTGAAACAAAATTTCATCCTGTTAGAGTATCTTGTACATTATTTTACATTTTCATTTCGTTAAACTGCTGGAATTGCAGCTTAGATAATTTGCTGCAGTTTGGCTAACTGAACCACACAGACACCCAATATCGTCCGCAATATTCTGCAGCGACTGCTGCAAAGCAGGCGCACTTATTTCGTTTGTTTTTACCACATTGCAGTTGCCCCGATTAAAGTGAATTTCTTTGTTCTACTCCGGTCAAGCAACATAAACAAATAGTAACTCACAACTACGGTTGTGAAAATTGTTGTCATTTTGTACAAATATATGACAAGGTGTAGTCATGTATTTTCATTACAGCAATACAGTTAATATTCTGTTGAATTATCTACATAAATTCTGTACAGTTAAAAAAATATCAAATATTTTATCGACACCGAAAACTGCAGTTTAACAGTTTTTTAAACTAATCAAAAAACAAAATTAAGTTATTATTAAATTACACTAATATGCAAGGTTTTGTTTTTTTTGAAATGAAGTGTACCGGAATGGACTTTTTTCCATTACTTTAATATCCTGATAAAATTTCTCGCTATGTTCTTCCGTGAAATCATGAAGATTGCCAGGAAAGTAATTTAGATGTACATGAGGAAGTGAACTTTGACGCTCATGTTGCAACAAAGCAGTTTATAGAATTCTAACATCTCCTTGACTAAAATGGTGTAATATTTACCCTTTGCGTTCCCCGAAAAGATTTGTACCACATTTCTGAATGCAATCCATGCTCTCAATTCGCAATCACTCATGATTTCATGATGTTGCCCGCCATTAATTTTCGCATTTGTAGCCCTATAAAAATGTCAGCTTTAACACCAAGATACTGAAAGTGTTTATTGTTGCTATTTAAATCTTTCACGAATTGCTTCATGAAGCATGTAAAGATGTGTAAAGGTGGCAACAGTATTTTCGAGGGATCAGCCAGTGGAAGTGATACAACATTTTTTTGCCAGGTGTGGATGTACTTCTGACTGGTCACTGCTTGCGTCCCAACGTTCCGTCCTAGCTATGAAGTCTCACTCACACAAAAAGCAAGAAAATTTGGTGTTGTCTGCTTGTTGGCCGAGCAATATTCCAATTACATTCAAAACCCCGCACACAGACCATTCATAAAGCTTGTACTGCACATTTTTCAGTTTCATTTGCGTTATCAGCTATGTATTTATGTTTATCTATTCCTTGTAATTATTCCGTTCCTCCATAAAACATTTGCACAAACGTTGCCATATATCATAGTCATTAAAAAAATGTTTTTCTTAATTTTTACATTTTTGTGGTTTGTGAAGAAACCTAACGTAATACGAAATTTTGAAAGCTATTTTAGGAATTTGCGAAAAAAATCCATGCCGACACATCTCTTCAATTTAAAACACTAGAAACAGTTGCATATTTGTAGATTAGCGTTATTTATTTATTTACTTAAATAAAACCAGGTATTAAGACTAGCAAATTATTTTATTTAAATTTACATATTAATTTCTCCATAAAGTCCAATCACCAATGTTTTTTTTAACAAACGCATTTTTTCTTTGTAACCGGTTTGCACTTCAACACATCTATTGCTATATTATTTTTGAAGATTCCAAAAATGATCAATGCAAAATGTTCTTCCATAGTTGATCAGTTTGACATTTTTTGTTTGAAAATTGTTTTCGTAACTATTTTTAAATAGGAAGTGGTCACTAAGGTCTAAGTCAGGACCATATGATTAGTTTTATTAGATCTGACCTTTAATACAAAACACTTAAAAATTTACTAGATGTAACAAAAAACGTTGTCTTATTACAACAAAACACTATGCCTAAACTTGTCTATTCATTATAATTATCATCTATACATAATACTAATTATTAGTAACAGTCTTTCCTAAAAATAGTTTGTTTATAATATTTGTTGGAAAATAGTTATAGCTAAACTTTGAATTTTTACACCTCTTAGCGGGTTATGGCATTTTTTAAATTAAATTTACTGCCTTTTCTTTTTAAAATTATAAAGGTAAACTCAGGTTTCATAGTAATTAACAAAAATATATAAATATATATATAACAAAATATAATTTCTTATTATAATCAACAATAGCAAATGTAAATGGGGCAGTTAGCTAGCCAAAACAGTTCGTTTATAAAGACGCTTGAATGAATTTTTAACTTGCAAAACTTAATCTAGCTGAACAAGTCATGAAAACAATTATTATCTTCTATAGAAACTTGAAACTATAAACTAGGATATCTAATAAAATCCGGATCTAAAAATCTACGATACAATTCAAATTAATGACATCAATCATGTAGATGAGTTTATTCAAAATTATACAGAAACTGCCAAAACCAAGTATCATGAACTTATGCCAAGTTACCAAAAATATCGTTAAGTAAAGGATATAATATTCACTATCAAAACTACATAATATTTACTCTGCAGACGAGGATAAAAGTAAAATACCTTATCGTTACATCGAAACTTTAATTTTAAAAATAAACAGAGCTTGTAGCTCGTAACTAACTTCAATAAATTCGCTTTATCTACAGAAAACAAGAGTTATGTAACTAACATAGCATTGGATTACAATTTTTCACTCAAGGTAGTTTTAGAAAATTTAAGCAAAAAAACTCATGCGTTCCTAGCCTTATCATGTTCTGACCCAAATTTCGATTTACCTGACATTACTGAAAACTTTTTTTTACATATATCTACTATATATGTCAGTCCTTTCTTCTTTTCTATCTTTTATCTATTAAAAAGCGCTATGCAAATTATTTCCCTGAGGTTGCCCGAATTATTTTTATCCGAAGTGGTTTTCTGTAATGCACTCTTTTGTTCAGTTCGCATTTGGCTTTCGTAGCGCAAGGAAGTGCTAATCTCCGCGCGCGACGGGTCAAGTGATAACGCTTCCGTGATAAATTTAATTTTAATAATTTCATTTTATTGCAATTTTAAGCATATTTGTTTATATTTATGCTTAATAATAGTCACGATTTGCAAATAATTTATATTAGTGATCAGAAGTGAGTCATTCAGTTTTAGTGTCAGCCGTCATGGCTGGCACTAATCAACCATACTCCATGCCTTACGCACAACCTCCAATGATGCAGTATCAAATACAGTATCCTCAGCTTCCGGGCAACGTGGTGCAACCCCAGTTATAAGTAACACAACCTCACTATATGCAACATGCACTCAATCAACAGGTAGGTCAAAATGTAGTATTACACTACGCGGCACCTATTACACTATGGCAACAACCCTATCGTCAACCATCTACGTCACACCAAAATTCAGAATGGACCACTGTTACCCCGAAGGAAAATAAACGTATCGTGCAAGATGACGAAAATCGTATAGTGAAGCAAAAGGTCCCAGAAGACTCATCGCGGCTTAACTTAACAAATTGATTTCAAGCGCTCCCAGTATCAGATAATACAATGGAAGCAGACACACCCGCAGTTACAAAAACAGTAAAACCACCACCAATATTTATTTCGGACGTGCTAAATATCAACCCACTGACCGTAGAACTGAACACTACAACTGACAAAACGTACACTTTAAAAGTTATAGGAAGAAACCAAGTGAAAATAATGGCGGAAACCACAGATATTTACAGGAAATTATTAGCTAGACTAATAGAACTAAAAGTACAGTTCCATACATATCAGATGAAAGAAGAGCGCAGCTTTCGCGTCGTAATCAAGAACATACACTACTCTATCGATATTAATGAATTAAAAGCTGAGATAGAAACTCAAGGACATAAAGTTCTGAATATATACAAAGTGAAGCACAGAACAACTAAACAGCCACTGTCAATGTTCTTTATCGATCTAGCTCCCAACGAATCTAACAAAAAGATATATGACATTAATTGTTTATTACATACAAAAATTACAAAAGAAACCACTTCATCACAAAAGAGAAATCCCACAATGCGCCACTTGCCAAAGAGATGGTCATACGAAGAGATTCTGCACTCACCAACCTAGGTGTGGAAAATGTGGCACAAATCACCTAACCAGCACGTGTAATAAATCAAAGGAAACCCAGCCAAAGTGCGTTTTATGTAACGGTTTACATCCTGCGAACTACAAAGGATGCCAAGTGTACCAGGAACTGAAGCAGAGAAAATTTCCATCACCACGTCCTAGAGAGTTTGCACCGCAACCAACTACCGCATCCATACAAATTTCAAACAAAAATGAAGGAACATTCGCTCAAGTTGTGTCAAATGGACAACAATCCTCTCACCACTTAACGTACCACAAACGTCTCACATTGAGAAACTGGAAAAATGATGATAGAACTTGCTGACAATCTAAAAACAATGCTAAATCTCCTCACAGTCATCGTCTCCAAATTGCAATAATGGCTCAAACACTCAAGATTGCAGAATGGAATGCCAATGGCTTGTCAATCCACACCCTAGAGTTACGGGCGTTTATTACTAATCACGATTTAGATATAGTTTTAATATCCGAAACCCATTTTACAGACAGAAGTTACTTTACAATACCCAACTATATTATGTATGACACACAACACCCTAGCGGAGCTGCACACGGAGGATCTGCAGTACTTATAAAAAGTTCCATCAAGCATTACCAAACAGATAAGTACATTCATGAGCACATTCAAGGTACCAGCGTGATCGTAGAAAATTGGACAGGACCAATTACAATTACCGCTTTGTACAGTCCCCCGAGACATAACATAAAAACAGCATTACACCCAATTCTTTAACACACTTGGCCCACGCTTCATTGTCGGCGGTGACTACAATGCTAAACACCAGGAATGGGGTGCTAGATTAACCACCACTAAAGGCTAAAATCGCTCGTCAATAATAATCTCAACTATCTCACCACCAGGCAACCCACATACTGGCCTACGGACAGGGCTAAATCCGATCTACTTGACTTTTGTGTTACCAAAACAGCAAAAATTACCTACAATCAAATCATGCTTGATATGACATCAGATCATTCCCAATCATAATCACATTAAGTACCCAAATACTTCACAGGCCTAGACCAATTAGACTCACCAACAAGAATACCGACTGGGACTTCTTTAGAATGATAGTCAACGAAAAATAGATCTAGGCACACCTCAAGACCACCGATGAGATCGATGATGCAGTAGAGCACCTGAACTGTACTATACAGGGTGCGGCATGGGATTCAACACCTTTTCGGAAGTGAGCGATGCCCGCAATCTCACCTATGGAATAAGAGCAATAGCGAGAAAAGAAGGCTCGAATTTGCAGAACACTAGGTGACCAAATGATAAAATCAGGCTCAACAATGCTACCGAAATTTGAAGGCAATGCTTCAAGATCAAAAAATCAGGCTCACAGTATTATCTATCAACCTCTGCTACTGAACAACAGATTATTCCTTATGGAAACCACGAAGAAACTAAAACAACCACAGCAAGCAATCTCCAATTGGAAACCTGATGGAAGTTACTAACAATGTTTCAGCCTTTCCTTCTGCACTAACTCCAGAAGAAAAGCCGAAATACAACAATATTTGGAGACACCAGATCAACTAAGTCTGCCGAAAAAGATTACGGTAACAGAAGTAAGGTCGTTAATTACATGCGATCTAAACCCTAAGAAATCAGCAGGGTATGACCTGATTACAGGAGAGTCCTGAAACAATTTCCGGAGAAAGGATACAGACAAATAACAGCCATTTATAATGCTATTCTAAGATTAAGCTATTTCCCAGCCCAATGGAAGCCAGGAAAGGCTCCTGAAGAACTGTCATCTCATCGTCCGATCAATTTGCTACCTGTAATATCTAAAATTTTTGAAAAACTGTTACTCAGAAGACTCGAACAAATTCTAGAAAATCACGATCTAGTACCAGTACACCAATTCGGTTTTAGGAAAGACCACGCCACTATTGAACAAATTCACAGGGTAGTAAACGAAATCAACCAGGCTTTCGAAAAGAAAAAATATTGCTCCACCGCTTTTCTCGATATAACTCAAGCGTTCGATAAGGTCTAGCATGCGGGACTTTTGTATAAGATCAAAAAAAACCTGCCACACACTTATTTTCAACTGACCAAATCCTATCTGAGAAATAGGTACTTCCAGGTAAAGGATAAACTAACAAAACTACATCCTATTAACTCCGGTGTACCGCAGGGAAGCGTACTAGGACTTGTGCTTTACCTACTATACACGGCAGACATACCTACCACCAATCTTACGACCACGGCTACATTTGCAGATGATACTGCAATTCTTGCAACTCACGAAGATCCTATTATAGCATCAAGAAACCTGCAAACCTCTTAACCAAGTGCAAAATTGGCTTGGCTCTGGTGTAAAGCAAACGAAAACAAGTCCACCCAAGTCACCTTTACACTCAGGAGGAAAACATGTCCACAAGTTACCCTTAATAATACACCACTTCAGCAAGCGAAGACGTCCGATACCTTGGTATGCACCTTGATCGCAGACTAACTTGGAAAAACATATACTTACTAAACGAAAACAACTGGGCCTAAATCTCTCCAAGTTATACTGGTTATTAGGTGGAAAATCCAAGTTAACTTTATACAACAAGGTACTACTCTATAAATGTATACTAAAACCAATTTGGACATACGGGCTGCAACTATGGGGAACTACAAGCATCTCCAATTTGGAGATCTTGCAGAGATTCTTCAATCTAAAGTTTACCCATAAGGGTAATACAGATGCACCGTGAGTATGTTAGAAATGAAGTCATTCATCGGGACCTCCGAGTGAAACTAGTGAAAGACGAAGTGAAGTGCGCGAGTGCAAAGTATATTTTACGACTAGAAAATCACACAAACTATCTTGCTGTGAATTTGCTGGATAACAGCAATTCAGTTTATAGGCTAAAAAGACTCACTCCCCTGGATCTTGCAGATCTACACTAGTTGTTTTGTGTGTTAAATATTATCCTGTATATAATAGTTCGTAAGTAATTCTATGGAGGAGCCTTCCACTGGGACGGCATCCAACATGTACTCTCTGTAAATTCACCTGATTTACTTATTGCTCATCAGAGCAGATTGTAAATATGAATAAAGTTAAAAAAAAACTCTTTTGTTCTTTTTCTATACTTCCATAAACGTTTTCCCATGTATTTCTACTGTGTGCAATATTAAGATTATTGTTTCATAATACTGACTCACTTATTTCTTTTTTTAGACTTAGTTTTTAAAACCTTTTGGTACAGTTGCTGTTCTATATATTGTAAAAATTAGTTCATATAATACACTATAGTTTGCCTCTCCGATGTTCTTAATTATTCTCGTGATGTTCAAATTGTTATCGCTGGTTTTGTCATTGTCAGAAATGTTTGTGTATTTTCTTGGGTTGCATAGTGATATTGGATTTAGGATTTGTCTAATTATACATGGTTTAGCATTATCTTTACTCAGTTTTAGTATTTAGTATTTTCCATTTCTTTTAGTACTATATGTTGTTCTCACAGTTTTGCTATAATCCCTGTTTCCAATTTGTTTAACACTTTCGTCTTGTAATTTCTCTAGCTGCCATGTTTTTATCCTTATACTTCTCAATTTAATTTTATTAGCTTAAATTTTAAGAATATTTTATTTTTTAAATTAAATTTAACCTTATTTAATTTATTTCTACATAATACCATGCTAACTTTTGGTCTCCAAGACAGTAGATCCCGAATATCTACCCACCCTGGGATTTAGTCAGACTCTTGATTTTTATGTAAATTGTATAATTAAATGAAAAAAAGTAAATATTTTAAGGTCCAGGCTGAAATTTTCCATTGTGAGTGTTGGACAATTTTTTTGCCTTTATCAGTTGCACCTTTGAAAAATCCAAACCGGGAAATTTGTTTTGCTTTTAAACTTAATAACTTATTTATTTTTGACCCAATCGATCATCACTCATTGTTAATTGCCAAATTGGACGTCGCCCAATTGTAGCCCACCTATATTTTCATGCTGTACAATAATTTTGTTGTACTCACTTATTTTAAATATAATACCTAAAACTGCCATTATGGTTATTATATTAAATATTTTTTACAATGCGTCAAATCATGCTTTTGTGATTCAGTTTCTTCATCTTGCTCAGATTTTTGTTTGTAGTGGCATCTCAAGACTTCCATTTTTTTAAATGCCACCAACAGAGGTGAACATATCCAGACAACAAGGGAACGAAATGCACCAAAATGAAATTGACATAAAAAAGCTGTAAGCGGCAATTAATAGCATTGAAATAGGCAAGCAAATGGTGAAGACAAATTAGACCTAGAAATGATGAAATATATGGGAAAGAAATAAAATAATGTCCAAAGCGTTAGAAAGGAATACTGTTCCTCCTTAATGGAAAAAGAACTTGATAATGCTTATATTCAAAAAAATTACATAAAAACAATACAAAACAAATTACAAAAATAAACATAGAAGATAAGTTAGAACACAATCAAACAGCATACAGAGAAAAGACAAATAACTGATAATATACTTATAACAAGGCAACTTATAGAAAAGAAAATAGAGACGGGAGATATATTATATTTTATAAATGTAAGGCAGGTTTTGGACTCAATACAAAGTCAAGTAATAGAAAACTGTTTGAAATTAATAGACATACTAAGAAAACCAATACAAATCATAAATTCAACACACTAGCTAAAGTTCAAGTAAGTGGAAAAAGATCAAAAGCATTTAACATCAAAAAGGAAATAAAACAAAGAGAATCTGAGCCTATATTTATAATACTAATTGACATATTACTCAAAAATACGAGACATAGAACGGTCAGACTACAGTGGGGTATAGAAATATGATACCAATCAAAATGGATAGCTTACTATATGTTGAAGATCTAGTGCTCATAGCAGATAGAAAGACCAAAATGCAGAAGTTGATAAATATATGGATAGAAGAAATAGTAAAATTTAAAATAGAAGTCAATGTAGAAAAAAGCAACATAATGTATAGAAACAAAAAGGAAGAGCAAAACAGATCAAAATAATTTATAAAGAATAACTCCTGGAATACTTAGGAACTGCAATAGAAAATATTGGAAAAATAGATCTTGAAATAGCTAATAGAACCAGAAAATCAAATAATATATATTATCTACTATTTAAAAAAAAAAGAAAAATAAGTGAAAAAATAAAACTTAAAATATCACAATAGTGAACCCAACGATTCTGTATGGAAGCGAAACGTGGAAAATGCACCAAAAACACAAGCCAAAACTAATTGCAGCAGAAATGCAATAGTTTCGGAAGATAGCAAAGATAACTAAGCTAAATCACATCAGTAAGGAAGAAATTAGAGAGAAACTAAAACAAGAAAGTACAGCACAAAAAATTGAGATATATACAAAAACTGGACAGCAACAGACTACCGAAAAGAATACTGTTAATGAAAACAACAAAGAAACGAAAAAAGGGGAGACTAAAATTAACATGAATGAAGGAAATTGCAGAAATAGGAATAGTAAGAAGGAAAACAATAGAAGATATGAACAAAATGGTGTTAGACAGGAAAAATAAAAGATATGGGTCAAGAAAGCGAAACCTACAAATATCCGACACCCGTGAGGGTAAAAAGATTATAGAGAAAGAAAGAAAAATGTTTTAGTTTCGTAACAATCGTAGAAGCTAAGACTTTTATTCTGATTTCATGCAGTCCTTAATAATGTGACTAGGTATATCTTGTCGATTACTGCTTTTTGCATTCCTTGTAATATTTTTTTTTAATTTACTTATAGCTTACAATCTGTCATAAAATTGACATTTAGTAATTGTTTTAACAGTATATATTACAGGACATGATGAAAAACGTTCCAGCGAACATTTTTCCGAAGTTAACCGTTACAGTTTGATTGTACTACACTTCACTTTTACGCGAATCGTGTTGGTAAATCGAGAGGCTTGAATCTCTTAAGCCGTGGCTCGTCATCGTCGGGATCCAGGAGGTGTTCTACTAATGCGTTTGGGTGAGCACTAAGTTTGTCATGATAACGAACACTACACTTGTGTATTTCTTCAGTCACAGTTGATAGTCCTAAATCTTGCCGAATTATTTCATTTGGTACAAACCATGGGGCGTTGACTAAGCATCGCAGTACCTTTGACTGGAACCGCCTTATAATGTCGATGTTCGATCTACTAGCTGTTCCCCAGAGCTGTATCCCATATGACCAAATTGGACGAATAATTGTCTTATAGAGTAGTATTTTGCTCTCCAGTAACAATTGTGATTTCCACCCAGGAGCCAATACATTTTTGGAGTTTTAGACCCAATTGTTTACGCTTTGTAAATATATGCTTTCTCCACGTTAGCCGTCTGTCTAGGTGCATACCTAGGTACTTAACTGTTTCGTTCTGTGGGATTTGTTTGTTGTTTATGATTACAGTGGGGCAATTTCCTCTTCTAGTTGTAAACGTTTCTTGGGTTGATTTTGATTCATTTATATGAATACGCCATTTTTTAAACCATTCAGTTAGATTATTTAAATGGGACTGTAACTTCTCGGATGCTATGTTTGGGTCTACATGTGATGATAATATTGCTGTGTCGTCAGCGAATGTGGCAACTGTAGTACTTGTTGAGGTCGGAAGGTCAGCTGTAAATATGATGTACAACAGCGGTCCCAACACGCTTTCCTGAGGGACACCAGCTTTGACAGGACCTTGTAATATAAACTTGTTTTATTTGCACAGATCTATAAATTAAATAAACTTGATGCAAGAAGCTGATCATTATCTTTTATTATTAGAGAAATTATCATTTAAAAAAGAACTTTCGCGGTAATGAAGTGATCTAACAAAGACTTTACACTTAAATAAAGTTTACAATATTTGGAAAAACTAGAAAGTCTTTAGAAGACAAATCAAAAACTACTGAAAATAATCATATACGAAGAATAAATATAAACAACATTTTTGGTAAGAAAAAATTTGGCATGCTTAATTTAAGTAAACTTTATTTTGAGAAAGTATGAGAAAGTAATTGTTTTGAATTCAGATACATTTGTAGATGAGAAATATTATCTAGATAGCGATTAATGCTGATAGTCATCTGCTAGGAAATACAGCAAGTCTTTCTGCTTATAGTATCAAATGTCTAAATATTTTTTATATACTTGAGCTCTTTTAGAACATAAATACTGTTTTATAACTTTTTTATTTTTGCTATTAACATTTTTATTTCTAATAAAATTGTAAAAGTTTTACCTTTTACAATTGCAGCTTTTAGTATTTTTGTTATACCTTGTTGTTGCAAAGGCACAATTTGTTACAGACAGTAAAAAGCTTCTAAAGCTGTAACCTAAAACAGTAAATTATGTTTTTTGGTGACAAAAGACAACTTTTCTATAATAAGTATATAGTAAAAAGTACATAAGTAATTAAGAAGTACTAACATTCTTATTCACCAATATGTAATATGTAATAAAATTGTTACTAAAATATCTTCCAATAACATATGTTACGCAAATTTGCTGAGAATACAAAACTTTAAATAACTAGCTTATTCTGCTCATAATCACTAACAATATGAGATTACTAATTAAATATACGATATATTTAACTGTTGTTGTCAGGTAAATCTTCACACTACCGACATTGAAATATCCTTATAAGTTGGAATTAAACTTTGCTAAAAAAAATATCTAAGAGTTAGGAATGTTTCTGCTATTATTTTCGTTATTATTTCTTCTACTCTTTTTAACAATTTAAATAACACATTTCACCCTTATCATAACAGATTTAACACATCATTTTGCGAGGGTCCTATTTGTATATTTATATAGAGAGAATAATAGTAATTAGTAACGCACAATTTCAGCTACAGCTGCAAGTCGTGCTCATAAAAATCTGCATCTCAAAATGTGGCTCTTTGTTTAACACCTGCATTGACAGAAATGTTGATAGTATAATCAATTTTTTATCTGTTTAGGCAACTAGAAGCCAAAAGATAACATCTGCCTGCTATGCTGTAGGTATATAACGTTTTTTTATAAAGTAACGTTTTGTGTTTTGATAAATTAATCCTACTATAAAGATAATGTATAAACATTTAGTCTCGTCTGGCTTCATTTTTTTAAAAGTAATAAACATTTGTAGACAAAATGAACTATTTTTCTATTTTTCAGTGGTTTTTTTGCTTTTCCATTTACGAACGTAAATCAACATATCATCACTAAACATTCAGTTATTAATTGTATATTATTGGTTTCAAAGTAAAGCAAAACTATAGTGAAAGTCTTCTATTCATCTGTACTAAAAAATAAATTTTGTTACAAGTAGGAATTAGACTTATCTGAAACAAAATTTATTATATTCTATCTCGACTGTAATCACTTGCATTAGCACTTCATTTTTTCTATGCGAACTTTACGTCCAAATATTTATACTTAAATAATCGCTACTTACTACAGCTATTTAATGTTTTAACTTTATATTTATTTTTGTGACTTACAACTTCATACTAAAAAAATCTGGTGTGAACATCACACGACTTTCCTTATCCTATTATTAGATATTATACCGTGTCCATCGTCTCGGCCCTGCGCTGCTCTCGTTCCGGAACTTGTTATTTAAAAAAAAGAACGAGGCGCGAGTCCAACACTAGAAAGCTGATTAAAATAAACAGTACAAGACAATAATTGACTCGTACTTAAAATTTTGCTACGTCCCTTTATTCTCATGAATTTTTTGTATCTTCAACCGTTTAGATTCGCGACCGCTTTGCGACCGATTTTGCGATCTTGCGACCAAACGGCTCAGCCGATTTTTACCAAAAGCTTCGCACTGCGTCCCCTACCTACAAGTAACTTGCATACCAAATTTCAAGTCTCTAGCTCTTACGGTTCTCGAGATATCCTGTTTACTGACAGACCGACAGACACACACACACACACACACACAGCACACACACACACACACACAAACATTTTTGGTGTCCTGAGGCTATAATTCGTCCAGAAATGTGAAAAACTGGGTAGGTCAAATTTCCGCCGATTACATTACTTTCCTTATTATAGTATCAGGAAAGTCAAAACAACACCAACAAACTATATGATGCGCAAAAGAACACAAAATAAAGATTCAAACAAACTAACATAGATGACGTTGCTCTGCCTTCTTACCAAATGACAACGATCACTTTCTTGTCATACAGACGGTATGTAATTCATATATATATATATATATATATATATATATATATATATATATATATATATATATATATATATATATATATATATATATATATATATATATATATATATATATATATAGCTTATATGTCATACATTCTAAGAGCTAAAGATATATAATTTAAAAAAAAAAGTACGACCAAGCATTTTGATGCTCTGAGTGAGCGTGTGTGATAGCGTTGCAAGTTTATGTAGTACAATTAGAATCAAAAACATTTATGGTAAATTAAAATTATTCCAAAATTAGGTATTTAAATTATGTAAAACGCTTACGAATGAGAAAGTAATACCCAATATAGCGTAAATGTAGAAAAACAACGATCCTAAACGACAACAAAAATACTTCGAAATTAATGCGCAATAATTCAAATTACTCGAATTTCATTGGTTTACAGAGATTTCACATCTCACCCTTATGATTTTAGTTCACATATTTTATATCGCTTGAACCAGCTGTAATACCGAAATAGATAAATGCTCTTTAATCTCCAAATCTGATTTCATAAATAACGCACCCTTGTAATTACTACATTAAATAAATCTCTCATGGGATTATAAATTATTAAATTAGCAAGGAGATGCAAAGCTAAGATCGTGCTTAATCCAAGCTCTAGCAACAACTTTGCCGCCGAGTGCACTCCCTTTAGCCAGCCCTGGAAATTGGAATGGAGTCCAGTCCGCAATATTACTCATCGGCTTTAATCTTATTTCTCTGTAGTTAATTATAACTTACAGCGTTCTTAACTTCCCTGCATTCCCGCCCGTCCACCTTTCTGCGGTTTTTCTTTAATCTGCCCCTGTTAGGCAGTAAGGTTTTATTGGATTTTAGCTTTCACTTCTGTTTTACAAGGCAGCGTTTCCTTTTTACGTCTTAGTTAATTAATTAAATTAAATAAGCGAAATAACCTGAACTTTCTAAATTTTCCTCGAACCCTTTTAATGAAACATTATGATGTAAATTTTTATTACATGAAGAGAATTTTTAAGTTTAGGTTTTTCATTTAAATATTTCTGATTTTAGCAATGACTTATTATTATGTTTTAAACATTTCTACTCTAACAGATTAAGTAAAAATTTGTCTAAATGAATTCCAAAAAAGTATCTACCAGCCACAAGTCCAAAGCTTGGGGGAATAATACTATATTTGGGAAGGTCCTTCTTAATCGAAGGTAGCGAAAAGAAGCTTTTAGGGGGTGCACTAAAAGGACTAATCCACCAAATCAATATACCTGCCTGCAGCGAAAAGCAGCCTTGTTCTATTGAAACGGCTGAACACAGCCTAGCATGTGTTTGCAACATTACACATATATAATTAATGACCTTAAACTCTAACAAAGAGTAAACATAGAATGGTATATTTTGTTAATAAACACATATACTTACATTTAAAATTTATAACAATTAATAAATAACTGGTGAACTTTTGAAACGTGATGTAAGTAGTAATATTTATTTAATTTATTACAAAGCACATAAAAAAACTTGTATTTTAAGTATTTTTTCTTATTTTATTTTTTATTTGTTATTTATTTGTTTTGAAACCTATGGTCCACATAATCGCCCGTCTGTGCTTGCGGTTCATCGAATCTTAAAAAATTGAAAGGGATTTTACGTTGCAGAGGCTCCGAATTTATCGATTTCTTGTCGTGCTCAAGAATTATGGCTTAAAAGAACGACAACTTGACGTATTTTGCAAAAATATTTTGATATACACTCGTATAAAATTGTGTTGACCTAAGAACTGAAGCCACTGGACTATCTTAACCACCGTGACTTTGCTGCTTGGACTTTAGGGTAACTTGAAATAGATCATAATTTTGGACAAAAAATTATCGTCTCAGTTGAAGCTCATTTCTGGTTAAATGGATATGTGAACATACAGAATTGTTATTTTCGATGTGGAAATAATCCACAAAAAATTCTTGCGCCCGCATAACGTCAAGGTGACATCATCGGGTCTTTTTTTCTAAAACGAGGTAGGAGATGCAGCTACAGTGATTAATGAGCGGTACCGATTGATGTTAACCGATTATTTATTTAGACGAAATTAATTTGGAGGACGTGTGGTTCCAACAAGATGATGTCACATGTCACAATACTAATGCCACTATTGACGTATTGCAAGAAAAGTTTGGTGAAAGGATAATATCAAAAATACTACTGTTAGTTGATCTCCAAGACGTTGTGGTTTAACTCCTTTAGATTATTTGAAATCTATAGTTTCTGCAAACATACCACTAACCCTTGATGCATTCAGATTGAACATCGAACGCTGCATTCATGACATTAAACCCGAGTTATTGCACAAAGTCATTGAAAATTGGGTGTACCGAATTTACTCGTGTTTAGGAAGTCGAAGTGGACACTTAAATAATATGTTATTGAAAACATAATATAATAAACTATACTTCAAAACAATATAAAAAGTTTGATTGTATTTAAAGTAGTTTTATTTCATATCATTTTGAAATCATGTAAATCTTATTGGAAAACGCTTTATAATACGCATATAAGGCATTCTGTGAACAGATGTAATTTTCTTTACCTTTATTGAGCTATGAAAGCCTAGCCCTTTCAGTTCGCAAACCTTGGCCCAACGTGAGGCGTAGTCTCCTCATTATTTATGAATATAGCGGCTTTTACATGTTTTCTTTCGTCTAAATGATCGGTATTATAATTTGAATATTTATAATTTTAAAGTAAAATATTTTTGTAAAACGTATATCGCTTAAAAGTAGTGTACTGATAAAATTTCGTTGTATGTATAAAATCATTTTATGTCTGTATTTTGCAAAATCATTCAACTATTCTCGGATATTTATTTAACATTCTGTTTACTTATTAAGGTTGACATTATATTAAGAATCGTAGTGTTTAGTTAAATACGTTACGGAAACATGGACTTGAAGTTTTTTAAGAATTTGTCAAAATCAAGATAAATTATTGCTTATAGTTTTTGGTTCTTTGTTATTGGTTGCATTATAATAACACATTGAGCAATCATAAAATGGTAAATACTTTTAGATTTTCAAGTAAATTAAAATAGTCTTTTGTAGATACAAGTTGCTGGCGTGATTTACTTTTCTTACTTCTTGTAGTGTGTTTATGATCACATTTTGACAAACACGTGGTCTATTACAATGAGACGCATGGATTAGATTAGGTTTCTATTCATTCTCAATGAGCCTCAAAAGTCATGTTGTTTAGTTGTTAAATGTTGTATCTATCATTGGTGTTTTCAGATAACTATAGGTCTCCAAAAAATAAATTCAGTGGTTTTGTGTTTTATGTATTGTGTTGATGAAATTCTCACTTTTGTCCGTGATCAGATATTTATTTTGCTATATTATCTATTGTTATTAAATGACAACGATTTTAATGATAACTCTAAACATATGTCTTTTTAACCGATAATGTATTATATGTGCATATGTGTCTGTTTGCATTGTTACACGCTATTTTTGTAATGTTATTCGTCATTCTTTTGGTAATGTATTATTGTCCCTCTACTATATCGCTGAGTTTCTTTGTTTTTTGGTAAGTTAATGACGTTATAGATAAATTAAAAGACGTTCAAAAATTGTATTAATTTATTTTGTGTTGTACTCGTTTCTTTTGTGCATTTGTTAATATGTTGAATAGTGTTATTTTGTAGTTTCTTCTATTTTTTCTAAGTTTGTTCTTATTTGTCTCGTTTTGTGCCAAAGGTTCTTTTTAGTTCAAATAAGGTCTTTTACTGTTCTTGTCACTAGTTGATGTGGTTTTAAATATTCGCTGGAAATTGGACATTGGTGTATTTATGAGGCCTCCTGCAGACAGCTCTCTTTCAATCTTCCAAAAATCGATTTATTTTTTGTATTTTACTTACGAATTTGTAATTATTTTAACTCAAAACAAAATTATTGTATGTTTTACAGACAATTTTGCATTTATGAAGGTAAAATATGTTAATAATAATTAAAAAATCAACAACTGAACAATCGGTGTTGTACAACCAAATAATATATACTTATTTAATGGGTTATGTTCTAAGTCATATAATAATAATAGATCAATGAAACAAGTAATTTTTTGATCGTAATGCCATAGTCAACTATGACACAATTTTATATCATAAATAAAATTTCAAAAATAAAATTGCAAAAACTGACTACACTACCACTTTCTTATCAGAATTTTTTTAAGAATATAAAACGTATATTTCTCATTTACATCTAAACTAGATATCGTCCTAAAACAAAAAGTCGAAAGCGATAACCGTTTCTGGCTTTCGCTATTAACTTTTTTTATAAACAGGGGTAGAAAATGATACAATATGTCCATTTTTTACATATTTTGTAGTTATTGAAATATCCTATAAAAACATCGATTTTTGCCAACCTCGTATAAAGCTATTACAATGCTAGTGATGTATACTCCCTAACTGATAATAATCTAATATAATAACTAAACTCAAAACCTCTTAAAATAGCAACTTCAAAACCATAGTATACTATATGGACCAATTTCGATTGACTGTATAGTTAAAATATAAAAAATTGATAAGGTCACTGCGGTTTATGTAATATGGTTAAATTTTGCAAATCGAAGCTATTCGCAATTTTAGTACGACTACAAAATATTGAAATGAGCGTAATATAAAACCAGTAAAATAAAAATGAGAACTAACAAAAACCAAAAATTCCTTCATTAAATCACCGATTACATACGAAAAATGACTAAAATTTTATTATAATTATTCCTTACAGCTCAAAACCGTTAAGAACAAAACAAAAATATTTAAGAGATTTTTAACAAATTAAAAAATTAAGAAATAAAAAAATATAAAAATATTACAACTTTATATATAAAATAAATCAGCAGCTGCATATTTAAAAATTGTTTTCGGAAACAAACATTAAAAAATGCAAAATGTTCTTAGGAAAACGTCGGATTTTGATTTGCACTCCATGTAAGGGCACGTCATAAAAATGAAACGAGATTTCGTCACATGTTACGGTGCTGTTGTCACAGCTAGATATTTTATTTTTCAACTTATTGAACATGTTACGGCACTACGAAACGTGCCGCGTCATCTGCTCATCGATTAATGCATGGAGTAACCAAAAATGCTATAAAATTGCACTAAAGATATCGAAATATTCTTTTATGTAATTATTGACCGCATGCCTCTCCAGCATTTTACGGGTTGCAGTAATGTTCTTCTGAGTGACGGACTAGGATGCGCCTTTAAGGTTATAGTACTTAAATATGGTCATTTGATAAAGACAATACAGGATCTAGTTTTCCGAATACTAATTTTCATTCGAACTGCATGCACAAAATTGACTGGGATTTCGTTTTTGACCAAGTTAATAGTAGAAACTCTTCATACTGCCACATACCAGGAGCAACTAACATCCAGAAATCGCCTTGTAGGTTGCAGTCACACTCGAACTGTGATATATATATATATATATATATATATATATATATATATATATATATATATTTAAACAACTTAGTTCACGGAATGAACTGCGTCTATTTTGAGATATTTGCCGATTTGTTTGACTTATGACAGTCTCCACAAGGTATTTCATACACTCCTTGGAATTCATTGGGGCAGTGACCCTTTGCTGCGCGAATAAGCCCAGATATTTGGTTGTTGGTCGTAAAGACCGTGCGGATATTTTGCCGTATTAGTCTTCTTTTTCTTCTGTCGTCAAGGCTTAGGCCATTCTGCCTGTTCCGAACTTCATTTGATTAGGACCATCTTTTCTTCGGTCTTCCTACATCTCTGCGTCCTCTTGGGTGGTAGTTTAGGATTTGTTTCGGTATTCTTTCTTCTGTCATCCTATTAACGTGTTGTCTCCAATTGTTTCTGTATTCTTCTATTTTGTCGTTAACGTTGAAAATTTCTAGTTCTTCCCTTATTTCTTCATTTCTTATCCTATCATTCCTTGTGCAACCTTTAACATTTCTGAGAAACCTCATTTCCGCTGCTTGTATGCTAGATTTGTTTTTTGTGTTTGTTATCCACGATTCGCTTCCATAAGTGAGTATAGGGACGGCCATGGTCTTGTAAAATTTCATTCTTTTTTCTTTTCTTGTTTTGTGTTTTAGCATTCTATTTATTGTCCCGCAAATTGCTTGGAATTTATGAATCTTGCTTTCTACATCTTTATCATTTTCGTATGTGGTGTCGCAGCCTAAGTAGTTGAAATGAGATATCTGTTCTAAAGTCTTTCCATCTATTATTATTTTCGATCGCACTGGTTGTTTTCCTTGGAAGGCCATTATCTTTGTTTTGTCTTTAGATATTTTCAAATTGTAGTTTTCGCAAGTAATTTAGAATATTGATGCAGGCTTAAATTCTTGATTATTTTAATCTCGGTTATCCAAAGTTTTAACCACGTCGTCGATATAAATATTAAATAAAGTGGGTGATAGCCCACAATTTCCTAGTCCTTGATTTGTTTGAATTTTATCAGACTTACTGCCGTTGTTGTTTATTACTATGTTTGTGCTAATATATAATGATCTTATGATTTCTATAAGGTGGTTAGGGAATCACTTTTCTTTCATTATTTCAAGGAGTTTATGTCTGTCTACGCAGTCAAATCTTTTTCGAAATCTATAAATGCAAGGTGGGTTTCCAAGTTGAATTCTCTTCTTTTTTCAATTAATCTCTTTAAAACGAATATGTTGTCACTACATGAGCGGCCTTTGCGAAATCCAGATTTCCCTTCGTCTAGTAGTACCTCAGCTATGGGTTTTGTTCTTTCATTAATTATTTTGGAGTATAATTTATAGGTGGTGTTTAGGAGGCTGATTCCTCGATAATTTGAGCATTTTGAACGGTCTCCCTTTTTAAATATTGATATGACTTCTGCTGTCTGCCATTCTGTTGGGATCTTCTTCTTTCGCCAACATTCATTTAAAAGATGTAGTATTCTGAATTCTAGAAGTGGTCCTCCATATTTCAATAATTCTATACTAATTCCATCGGGCCCTGCAGCCTTCCGGTTTTTCATTTTCTTTAGGCATTTTCTTAGTTCTTCTATGGTAATCATGTCAATTGTAAAATCAGTTTCATCAATATCTTCCTGTATTAAAATATCCTGTTCGTTGATTTCTCGATTATTCCATAGGTTTGTGTAGTGTTCCTTCCACTCTTTGTCGTTAATCGTTTTTAATTTTGCTACGTCCTTTACTGTGCTGTTCAAATGTTTCATCATTTTATAAGCGAATTCCTGTCTTCCATATACGTCGTGTTCTATGTTGCTTATCAGTTTTTCCCAAGATTCTTCGTGGGCTTGTCTTACGATCTGTTTTACTAAGTTTCGTTTTCATTGTAGCGTTGTTTATTTTCGGGGTTCTTCTATGTAGATATATTAGATATGCTTCTTTTTCTTTTATTGCGTTCTCTACTTCTTCATTCCATATTTTTAATCCTCTAGTTTTCTTTCTTTTCTTTTCTTCCCTACTGCTTCATTCCTGCTTTAATGATGCCGATCTTTATATTATCCCATTCTTCATTGATTTCATTACTAGTGGGTGTACGTAGTAAGTGTTCTTGTAGTCTGTTTTGATATAAATATCGGGTACTTTCCTCTCTAAGGAGATGTATTTTGAAAACTTCTTCTGGGTTATTTGTGTTTGTGGTTTTCGTTTCTTCCATTTTGTTAATAGGGTTATAGTGGCTACTAGAAGATAGTGATCTGAATTTATATCACTTCCCTGTAAACTCTTGCGTCTTGCACGAGGTTTGTCATCTTGTTATTGACTATTACATAGTCTATGATTGATCTTAATCCTCTTGCTGACCAGGTGTATTTGTGTATATCTTTTTCTTGAAAACATGTTTGTTAGTTTTAGTTCGTTGAAAGTAGCGAAATGTCGTAGTTCTTGTCCATTATTGTTGATTACGTTTTCGCCGCATGTGCCTACAGTTCCTGGGATGGGGTCTTTTCCACTCTTGCATTTAGGTCTCCACTTATTATGAGGTGGTCTGTCTTTGTATACTTGTTTACTACTTTCTGTAGTTGTTTGTAGAACTGCTCTGTTTCCTCTTTCTTTCCCTCTTCAGGGGCGTATACTCCTATAACCATCATGTGTCCTCTATCTATTTTCATTCTGGTAGTTACTATTCTTTCATTGATATATTTGTAGCTTACTATTTTGTTTCTCCACTTTTTATTGACCATGATTGTGACTCCACTACTTGTCCGTCTGTTTTGAGGTATTCCGCTGTAGATCATTATATAATTATTAGTTTCTTTAGTGCCTTTTAGTTTCTTTTTTGTTTCACTTATAACTACTATGTCTACTTTTCTTTGCATAAGTTCTTTGTCTAATTCAGTTTCTTTTATTCCTAGCCCTCTAACATTCCACGTGGCTATCTGTATTCTCTCCTTAATTCCAGCTCGTTTGTGCTTTTCACGCCTTTTTCGTCTACTTGGTGATCCGTCCGGTTGATTCTCATGAAGTTTGTCAGTAATTTAAAATCCCCTGGCAGCGTTACGAGCGCTGTGCAGGTTAAGCCGGTAGTGGGGCTGCCACTTTTCTGCCTCCGGCAGGCAGAGCAATTTCTCAGGTTACTATCCCTTAGACACGTTGCCTTCTCTACGGCTGTTGAACCGTGTCTGCTCATTGCAACCGCCCATTCTGGGTCAGACGTTGCAGACTCTTTACCATATCTGGTTACCCTCACTTATTTAGCCTGCGAGTCAACGCAGTTTCCAGGGTGTGGCACGTGGAGCCATAAGTGAGGGTTGGGCACCCTGCGGGGACCAGTTACCAGGAACCATCTCCCATTTATAACGCTCGATGTGACCGTCCCGACAAAATGTACTACCCCTTCAGCGTGAACCTCAACACCCCGCCGTATTAGTATGTTTCTTATTCTATCGGTAATGCCTCTGATGTAAGGCAGGAATGCTTTTTGTTGGTCAGGAGGGTTTTGGGATTGAGAGATAGTGTTTTATTTATATTTTTATTATATTGGTTACGGATTTGTTGGAATATCCATTTTGCCAAACAAACTTTTAATTCCAGCCCTATAAAAAATCAAGCAGGTCACACGAAAGCTCAGTCTTATTCTAAGACTCATAGCTCTCCTTGGGGAGTAAGCAGATTGAGACCCTGAGTGAAGAGCTAACCTCTTGAAAATGACATCAAAGCCGATGTCGAAACGTCGAGAATTTTCTCAAAATAGACGCGGTTCATCCTGTGAACTAATTTGTTTAAACATAGTTAACCGCGGAAACCTATCCGAACATATATATATATATATATATATATATATATATATATATATATATATATATATATATATATATATATATATATATATATATATATATATATATATCCTTTACAAATAGTTGGTATATTTGTGTCAGCATGGATTATCACATTTGGAATATACTAGGTACATTCATTGTTGCACGGAGGACCTTATTTTGGAATCGCTGCATTGTCTCTACATTAGAAGTACTGGCGAAGCTCCATAAGGGCACTCTATACGCCCAGATGGGCTTTAGTATGGCTTTGTAGTGTAGCAGCTTATTTGCCGTTGACAATTTCGGTTTTCGTCCAATTATCCAATAAAGCTGTTTGAATTTTGTTCCTGGTTGTTTTCTTTTAGAAAAGATGTGGGTTAGCCAAGCCAGTCTTCTATTTAGGTGAATGCCTAGGTATCTGGCTGTGTTTGCTTGTGGTATTTGGTTTCCATACAGTGTGGCAGCAGAGACAGTATCTTTCCTCAGTGTAAATGTAACATCAGTCGATTTATTTTTATTAGCCTGCATTCGACATTTTGTTAAACACTATTCGAGTTGGTTTAAATTATTTTGTAAATTTCTGGTTGCACTATTAGGATCGTGAGGTAAATGTAAGATTGTTGTGTCATCGGAGTACGTTGCTTTATCGTTGAATTGGTTTGTGGGAGGTCTGTCTGATACAGGCAATACAAGATCGGTCGTAGGACGCTGCCCTGTGGTACTGCAAATTTGATAGGGTATAAGTCAGTGTATGCTTTGTGATGTTTTATTTGGAATGTCCAATTCGAAAAGTAAAATTTTAGAAGAGAGTAAAAAGGATGTGAAATTGAGTTTTTAAGTTTATAAAATAATCCTAAATACCATATTTTGTCGAATACTTGTTTCATGTCAATGAAAGCAACTAAGCAATATCGTTTCTCTTCTATGTTCTTATTGACTACGGTAATGAGTCTATGTACTTGCTCTATGGTTCTGTGATCCTTTCTAAATCCAAACTGATGAGCGAGTATGAGGATGTTTCCATCTGTGATGTCAGTTAATCATTTTAATATAATTTTCTCCAGTACTTTGGATAGCATTGGAAGGAGGGTTATGGGGCCATATGACGCGATGTCTCTTAGATTTTTACCTAGTTTTGGTATCATGATTTGTGCTATTTTCCACTGACACGGGTAGTATTCAATTCTTAAAATTGCGATACTTTACCCGTAATTAGGTCAAAGCTCGGGCCCTTTTTGTATTTATTTCTCGACTTATTACTATTTTGAGCTCGTTGTTGCTAAATTTTTTTATTAGTAGACTCATCTGGAAAGCAGTTTTGATATCATTTTTAATTTTTTTTTCTTCTGCACCAGTTAGCTGGTGTGAAAATAGTTGAAAGACTGCGATGAGATGCTCAGCGAAAGTTTTAGCTTTTTGGTCCTAGAAGGTTTGGCTTGATTGTATGGAGGTATTTGTTGTATTGGTTGTTTCAGTTTAAGGGTTGCTTTTCGTGTAGAATAGTTTGTCGCTTCAGTTGGTGTTAGTCCTCTAATATATCCTTGAACAAATTTATTTTTTACCTTATATAACAGCTTTTTGAGATCTTTAGCTAGTTTGTTGTGTCGTTGTTTTTCAGGCAAAGCTTTTCTAATGTGCCAGCGTTTTTGAGCATTTTTATTCTTGCTTTATTATTGTTGGACATACTTCTTTAATACTTTTTTCCTCTATCTGAACGCTGCTTGTTATATTGCTTTTATTAGTCCTAATACAGCTTTTTCGATATCTATTTCTGTTTTTAGTGGTATTGCAAAGGTTATTTGTTCATCTAGTTTTTTACGAAAGTGTTTCCAATCTGTTCTTTTACTATAAAGTGACGGGACAAATGTTATTATTACTGGTGTGTGATCAGAGTTAATTCTAAATACGATTATACTTTAATAGTTTTGGAGTTGATAGCTTTAATTGCGCAGAAGTCAAGTATCTTTTCAAAATCAGAAGGCTAGTAGGTAGGCTAATGATAAATAATTTAGGTTATTATTTTTTATAACTTTAAAGAGTTCTCTTTATTTGGTAGTAGTGAGTCTGGATCTCCAGTACGTTTTCTTTGCATTGTAAATTCCTTCTGCTAGAAATCGGTTTTTGATGTTTTAATATATATATATGTTATAGTCTTTGTATTTGTTGTTATGTTGCGGTGGGCAGTATACTGTTGATATTGTTGTTTCTCATTGATTGTCTGCAATAGTTACGTTAGTAAATTGAATGTTATTTTGTTTATATTCCTCACTTTCGAAATGTTTGATTTTCTTTTTAATAATCACACCAGACTCTCCGTATACGGTTTCGTTAAGGTTATTGGTATTAAATATGTTATAGTTAAGTATTTTGATATAACTTTTGCTTGTAAAGTGAGTTTCTGACACTAAGAGGATATCTATGTCATAGGTTTTTAAAAACTAGTTCACTTCCTGTGCATGCTGGCACAGGCCTTGGCATTCCATACTACTGTTTTTATTAGTTGAGCTATTAGTTGTTTTTTTAAGGAGCATTAACATTAAGTTTATTAAAATTTGATCCATTGATCCACAAGGTTCTTCATCATCTGTTTTGGTTCGTTTAAGCCATTTGTAGGTTGTGTTGTGTTTATCGAAATTTGTTGTATTTCCGTTTGTTCCTGCAGTTTTTGAGGATATATTACTCCTGATTGTACGTGTCTGGTTTCTATCTTTCGTTGTCTTAATATTGGGTAAATTTTTGTTGTATTTGCTTATGAATTATACAGGCTATGTAATTTGGATTGTCCTTATTACAGTTTCTACACTTGACATTTGCAACTTTTTCTTTTCTGGGGCATGCTTTGATTTGGTGTTCTTCTGTGCACTTAATAGATCAGGGAAATTGTATTTTTACGTGCCAAACTCCCCATCTAAAAGGTAAAATTTGGCAAAAATAGGAAAACTTCCGTAGAATTTGATGGAATAAAATTAAACAGCTGAATCATTGCAGAAGTTATTCAAAATGGCGCCCAAAGTTGGAAAAAAACGGTTTTTCGCGTTTAAAAAAAAATCTAAGTTTCGTATAAAAAAAGTTTCAAATAAAAGTTGTAGATTTTGCAAAAACCTATAAAAAAAGGTTTCTTAGATTAAAATAAATGCAAAAATGACGTAATTATTGCAAAACAACCGTCTTAAATCACATTTTTCTTTTATTGCTTGTATGTTTTCGAAAACAAAAGATTTCACTCTAAAATTTTGAGAAAGTATAGCCTTTAACAAGTAAAAAAAGGCTTTTTTGTTTGCGCAAAAATATTGTACAAATTTTGCAAAAATCGATTTTATTCGTAAAAAAGGTGCTTTCGTAGAATTTGATTTAAACAGGTTCTGGAGCACTTAGAGAAACGTACTAGAGCTGAAATTTCTTTTAAAGAGATTTAGTATCACGTACTACAAGAACGCGCTTTTTATCGAAATTTTAAATATGCAAAAAATCAACTTAAATATTGTTAAAAAAATTTTACCCCAAAAAACTCGAATATCGTTTTCAATTCAATTTATATGGCAATGGAATTATTACCAATCGATAGCTGCTATTTTTCTACAAATTTTGAAAACAAAATGTTTTTTGTAGGACCTCCAGGAGCCGAAATAATTTTATTTTTTTCAATAAAATCCTGACGGTGTAATTTACATCGTACAGCATACACCCTCCGGGAGGTTGATTTTTAATACGTATATTTTCAATAAAAAAATATTTCGGCTCATTTCATTAACGTTAAATGTTATAAATCGCGTATCAAAGCGAAGAAGGCAAGCGCAGGCCGCGCCAGCCGGAGTCGGGAGATAGAGTGGGGGGAGCGCTGCGGTCGGCTCGGCCGCTCTCAATTCGGGTACATAAGATAAATACACGAATACCGTATTCATTTTTTAAAATTACTTAAAGGCCCAAAAATGCAACTTACTCGCCGACTGTTATTTTTCAATCAATCGATTTTGAAAAAATTGAATATTAATAGAGTATTTAAAAATTTGTACATACTTAGGAGTAGCTAGACGAGATGAAATCAAATATGGTCATTACATTATCGCGTAATGTACAGTAAGGGCAAAAATTAACTTGACAATCTAAAATCAGTTAGACCTACAAAACTTTAATTGCATTCTTTTCAAATACTTTCTAATTTATTTTGAAATATATATATTAAGAAATTTATAGCAGTATCTACATATACAGTGGATATTTTTGGTCAAAGAAAAAGCCAAATATTTCCGAAAATTATAAAATGTACTTATGAATATTACATACATACATTTTTCAAAATACAAGAAATATTATTTACTATTACATATTTTATGATAAAGTGGGTACATACAAAATTAATTTAATTTTCGTCGTTTTATATTCAACTCATCTTCGCTACTACAATTTCCGCATGCAACAGTATTATCATCATCGTCAGTAATCTTGCTATCGGCGGTAATGTCGCAATCAGACTCTGCCTCTGCGACGTTTGGTTCGTCTATGTCGTTGTCCAAGTCAACAACAAAGTTAGTTCTTTCCATATCGGAGCAACCGTCAACATCACATCGCAAACACATCTGGCAATACTTTGTTTTTTACAACCACAATTATTAGTTTTGCAGCCCCTTTCGCATCTACATGCTATTTTTTTATGATGTCTTCGGGAATCAAAGGGTCACGACTGTACACAGGTTCTAAATTATTTCCAACGATGTTCCAGCCCCATTTCTCGGGATCATATTCATTTCCAAGCCAGGTTTGCAATTGTAAGTAAGTCCGGTAACAATGTTGAGCAGCTGCACTTTCAGTTGGTGTAAGATTACCTAAGTGGAAAGATGATCTAGACGTAGATTTTTGAAATAATGTAAATCTCAGATCATTCAAGTTGCCAACGTCTCTTTTTGTCGTGTATAAAGTTGCAATTATTTCATGGCCGCTTTTTTTCGTAAAAAACATTTAACTTGTGTAGTGTTTCTAGTTTTTTTTTATTGAATATATTTAAAATTTTATTTTTACCTTTCTTTTAAAAGCATGACATAGTATCACATCCCGTTATAATATAAAATAATGCAATATATTTAATCAATGCCGGATATTTGAAACTGCTACAATTATAAACTTTTTCTCTAACTTGGCCTCTTCCCGGTTTACAGAAGTATATATTTTTGTTTGTTGGTGCTAACTGCATTAACAATACTAGGAGGTCAGTGTCTTCTCCAATTATTTGTACAATCTGATTTTCTGTTTGTAACTCAATAGCAGTACAAATCATTAGCCTATCTGCATCTTCACAAGCAATTTTGACAGTAAAGCCTAATTTGTGTAATTCTACAGCTAAGAAACTAATTTACAGATGCATTAAATTTACACATAATCTTATTGGTTATCCATGTAGTTCGCACGTGGTCATTTTTATAAAAACGCGTATTTCATATTAATATACAATTCTTTTCATGAAAATTACAAGACACGCAGTGGGCGGATTGATTTTAAATATATTGTAATTGTTTTTGTAAAGTTTCAGAAATATATTTATGCTAATGACATTTCATCTCATTTAATATTCAAAAAAATATATTCTATTACTTTCAGTAGATACATTAATGTAATGCATAGAAACTGCTATATTATAAAATAAAAGTGTTAAAATATATTATTTGCTCCGCAGTTGCACACATAATTGTACACTCAGTTCAGAATAACGGTTAGAATACCATGTGGAAGCTGCGAAGATCCGCTCCCAAAATGAAGAAGCATGCTGACTGAAATACTGACGCCGTGTAGTCATAAGGTTCTTTTTGTTACGAATTTCGGAATAGTTCTTTAAGCCCAAAACATGAATGAACCTGTTGTATATCCCCTCTTATGTACCTGAATTGAGAGCGGCCGAGCCGACCGCAGGCCTCCCCCCCCCCTCTATCGCCCGACTCCGGCTGGCGCGGCCTGCGCTTGCCTTCTTCGCTTTGATACGCGATTTATAACATTTAACGTTAATAAAATGAGCCGAAATATTTTTTTATTGAAAATATACGTATTAAAAATCAACCTCCCGGAGGGTGTATGCTGTACGATGTAAATTACGCCCTCAGGATTTTTTTGAAAAAAATAAAATTATTTCGGCTCCTGGAGGTCCTACAAAAAACATTTTTTTTTTTTTGTAGAAAAATAGCAGCTATCGATTGGTAATAATTCCATTGCCATATAAATTGAATTGAAAACGATATTCGAGTTTTTTGGGGTCAAAATTTTTTATCGATATTTAAGTTGATTTTTCGCATATTTGAAATTTCGATAAAAAGCGCGCTCTTGTAGTACGTGATACTAAATCTCTTTAAAAGAAATTTGAGCTCTAGTACGTTTCTCTAAGTGCTCCAGAACCTGTTTAAATCAAATTCTACGAAAGCACCTTTTTTACGAATAAAATCGATTTTTGCAAAATTTGTACAATATTTTTGCGCAAACAAAAAAGGACTTTTTTTACTTGTTAAAGGCTATACTTTCTCAAAATTTCAGAGTGAAATCTTTTGTTTTCGAAAACATACAAGCAATAAAAGAAAAATGTGATTTAAGACGGTTGTTTTGCAATAATGACGTCATTTTGCATTATTTTAATCTAAGAAACCTTTTTTATAGGTTTTGCAAAATCTACAACTTTTATTTGAAACTTTTTATACGAAACTTAGATTTTTTAAACGCGAAAACCGTTTTTTCCAACTTTGGGCGCCATTTTGAATAACTTCTGCAATGATTCAGCTGTTTAATTTTATTCCATCAAATTCTACGGAAGTTTTCCTATTTTTTCCATATTTTACTTATTAGATGGGGAGTTTGGCAAAAAAACGATGTATTTTTGATAATTTCCCTGGTCTATAAAGCATCTTGGATTATTTCTACAAAAATTATTCGTATGTCTAAATTTTTGACATCAATGCATTGATGTATTTAACGTCTAGCGTGGGGTACTTTAATTTATACTTTGGTATTTAAAAACATGTCTATTTTATTGATTTCTTTATTATTTCCGCTTGGTACTAAGTCAATAAAGTGCATTGGTAGTGCTTTATATCATTTATATCTGTTGATGGGTGAAGATTTTTGAGTACCATCCGGAGACTTTGTTTTTGTTTGGGTTTGTACCTATGTACATATCTTACCTTCTAGGAGTTATACCTTGAGTTACTTATTGCATAAGGATTTTAATGTGTATTTATCTTTGGCTTGTTTATTAATTAAGGAAAGTAAAGGCTAAATATTATCTACTTCTGATATCAAAATTGATAAAAGTTTAGGTTCGGCATTTTATTTTTGTGTTTTCGCTTCTTTAGCATCTATATTTACTTTTGAAAGTGTACTAAATCTATTGCTGGTTCCAAGCCAGTATTGATTTTTTTTGTAACTGTTGTTTCATATTCTGCTGTCTCTCTGCCTCCTTTTTTGTTACTTTTTGCCACTGATGTATTGCATTTGGTAACAATAGGTATTTTACGTTTGTAAGGAATTTATTACCAGAGGAGTATTTAATGGTTGGCTGTTGTATATTATTGGCTTTTGTGTACGTTTGCACGATATTGGTTGCGAATACGATGTGTTCAGTGGCATTTGAAACTAGAGTGAGCATATTTCACGTAATTTGGCGGGTTATACATATAGAAGTAAAAGTGCGGCATGTACTCGTTGATTTCTTTATCACGTTTATGTATTTATTTGTTGCACTTTAACTTGTCTATTCGGTTCAGTTAGCCTTACGTCTTATAAATAATTTGTTAAAATAAATGTTTGAAATGGTAGTATAGCACTATTTGCTCTATCATTGCATCAACCTTACGTCGGCGACAAGTCTCGTTACATCTATTCTTAGAGATAAATGTAGTACTCATAGGTAAAACTAGTAATAACCTAAGGAAGGCAGGTACTGGTCGGCTCGCCGATACGTCGGTTGGGCTTCCATACACGGTCACACATCTGCTCGCTTCACTGTCGCAAAGCGACTCACAATCTAATTAAGAAAGTTTTTGAAATTTTGCTTAAGTAAGGCTACAATAGCTGAAAACTCAAGATTTTGGATCCCTATCCTGCTAACATATTATACAATTTTACACAATTACATAATATTGTTTCAATCGTACCATTAAAATTTCTGTGATCAAATGACAATATTCTCTTACAATGTAATTTACTCCATCAACATTTTCTCGAGCTGTAGCAGCAGCTTTTGCACAGGAGCAAGTTGTTTCATAGCATTTAAACCTACGCGATTCTTTCCTTTATTATTTCTCATGGGACATTATCTAATCACTTCAATTACATTTTCGAATGTTTGTCATGAAGTATTTTACAAATATTAAGTCGCAGTTTTATATACTGTCGGAAGCATTATTTTAAAGTTCAACAATATTGAAAATACTTGTTACACATGTGCGGTAAAATATGCCAAATAGTTTGCTAGTAATCTAATATAGTACAATACTATATGTCAGGTAAATAGTCAATATATAACTTTAGTAGAATAATAAGTTTTTATGTAGGTAAAATACAACAGTTCATAAAAACAAAATTTGATATTTAAATTGACAGAGCTATAATTGTAAAAAAGATCCTTTACCATTGAATAGTAACTAAATTACACAAATATAAAAAATAAGAATATCACTAAGTAAATAGTAAATAACTACGTAAAAATATATTTTTTTTAAATCTCCTCCACTACCAAATAATAAGATGTAAATGAATCAAATATAAACGGTTTTCGCCCAAAGGCGATTTTCCCCGTAGAATACATCGAATTACTGCTTTTTTAGTCTGTATCATGATGTCAGAGCAAGGTAGCCTTCTTCATGATAAATCTAAAGGCACAATTTGAAAAAACACCCTTAAGAAGACTCATGTCTACGCGTGACAGTCATTTTTTTGGAAGGAGAAAGTAGTTGAAAAAGAAGGTTACAACGTCGCCATCAGCGTAATTTAAGAGAATATTTAAATTATTCAGTACGTTATTGAGGATGTCCACCGATTGCTTTTATAAATTTTTGGATGACATAATTCTCATATGGTCGGAAAAGATCCGCTCGGTCCTATACAGTAGCCCAAATGTGAAAAAATTGTTTTGAACTACATTAGAATAGTTTTTCTGTAATCTGGACCTGTTGACCTTTAACTGTCATTTGTTTGGATCAATAAAAAAGTCACAAAAAGACAGAAATTTGAAGATGACGATATAACAGCGTTTGTGCGCTGCTGGTTGGTGTCACATGCTTTTTATTTCACAATAATTAGATCAAATAATTATCTATTTGTTAGCAAAATTAGGACAAAATAAAAAATATACATATAAAAATCACTTTTTATTTTATTAAGCTTAATTCACTCATAAATTTTAATAACATCATAAAAATAAACTAATCAAGCTACTCTTAAAAAAATCAGCAAAAAAAATGAAATATAAGCTTACTAATTAACCAACCGCAAAATTAACTAACTTGGAAATTAACAAAAATTTATGCTTGTTCAAATTATTTATGGCATTGTAAATCTTTAGATTTCGTACTATTTATGTCACGTTCAACATATATTTTACTTATTGTTGTAAACTAAATGCAAAAGAAGTATATATTTGAAAAATAAAATTAGCCACATTTATCATGCGAATTTTCCTCTTGATATGAATTAAACCAGATTTCAATATATATTTGTAACCATATCTCCTCATCTCCCACTTTTGGACCTACCTAGGAACCAGAGACTTATGTGACATTAAGAGAATGTCGGTCTATCTTTAAAGTCAATCACAGCCTGCACTCGTCTGGAAACCATCAGTTTTTGATGTATCTCCATAGCAATTACTTTCCATTCCTTCACGGGAGCTACAGTGAGTCCAATCACTGAAGGTGCGCAATTTAGCGAAGCACGTAATATGCGTTCCAATTCTTCCCTGCAGTGTTCAATAGTAGTAAGTTTTTCAACACCTATCTCTTCAAACCACGGCAAAATAACCTTCGCTGTGTAGATGGAACAGCTAGCCTGTTGGTGCAAAAAAATTCTTCTCCAAACCGTTGCCAGGTAATTAGAAAAACAAAGTTGTCAAGAACATCAAGATACATCTCAGCGTTTACTTTTTCGGCTATATAAACTAAGAGAGCCAAACCGAATCTCAAAAAACAGCCCCAAACTGCCTCACTTAACTGTTGGCATAGTACACTCAGATAAGAAGCTTTTTCTTTTGTAGCCAACAAATCCAAACGCATCCATCAAATTTCCAAGTTACGTAGCAAAATAGAACTTGTTTCTTTTGCACCACTACAAGCGACGTTTGACATTGGCCGTGGTTATGTTAGTCTTATGAACATCCGAACGATCCTAAAAATCCATATTTTTCCGTTCTCAGCGAATAGTCTTGGTGCTAGTAATGACACTAAAAGCACATTGAAATTCCTGAGTAATAGTTGTCATCAAAGACATCCGATTATTTATTACTACCCCCCTTAGAGTTCAGCAATTATGATCATTAAGTTTACGCAATCTACTATTTTCTTTCGCAGCTGTTTCACATCCCAGACATTTCTATTTCATAATTACATCAGTTGCAGTTAATTTAAGCACATGTAGCAAAGCCAATATTTTACGAACCGATTTGTTACAACAATGACATTCATTGATCATACTATATTTGAAATCACTCAACTCTACCAATTTACTCATTGTCTGCCTTAACGCACGTATATAAGTTACATATTCTATTACCTACACTGTTTTCTTTTTTATGACGTTTCAGTGCGTGTAGTAACCAGAACTATTTCTGCTACTACAAAAAGGTACTTTCAACAAAAGTTAGTTTTAGTTTTAAAATTCTGGAAGCGTGAAACAATAATCCAAAATTACTTTTTTCTAAAGCGTGACACGAGGGAGTCTGTAATAGATAGTTTCACTAAATCTACCTAAAAATTAAAAATTGCTTAAACCATTTTTATAACACGGAATAGAACCCATGAATTAGCAGAAAACTCTCTTTATTTACTTTTCTGAGCATTAACTTCCCTCGTTGCAATTTTTATACATTAAAAAAATAAAATATTTATTGCAGTATTATAAAAACTTATTGGAATAATTTTTGGTGTATTTTTCTAAAATAAAATATGATTGTTTTTTAAATTGACACCCGATATAACAACTTTTTTTATAACTTTGTAAGAAGTAAATAGTGAAATGACTTTTTATCAACAACTATATATTTTTTATAGCACCATAAAACATTGCAGCCAGATGAGGACTCTTGAAATGAAGTTTATAACTAAAATAAAAAAAAAAGTTTATTACCTTAGAAACAAAATATTTTAAGAAAACTTTAGCTAAAGTAATACGAGAGTGGATCAAATATAAACCAACCCTTATTTTAAATTTGTTATTACAAAATTAATTTACAACAATTAAAAATATCTTATTACTCTACGAGTATCGTAGAAAGAAAGACTTAGTTGTATATGAACTGTTCTACCTACGAATTAACGTCAAATTGTTTTTTAGATTCCTTTTAAATAGCCCAAACATGCAGAAATCAGAACAGTAAAAAATCCTAATAAGTTTCAGTTACTCTCAAGTGACAGTCAGTTTGGTTTATACTTGCTTGCACGGTGTACCAAAATTTCATTTAATTTTGTAATCATGTTGATTTTCCATGGTGCCTGCACAAAAGTCGCCAAATTGAATTCAGCTCAATATTTTCGTTTGCAAAAAATATGGTTACTACGCTTTGAATAACGAAGCAAAGAACTTTCCTTTGACTCATCATGAACTGGGCTTGAGACGGTGCTTGATGAAATGCCCCACAACCCACCGTACCACCGCTAAAATTTTAACTCTACAAATGTTTATTAGGCATACGAAATTGGCCAGTTATATACAACTAGCTTTATATCATTTGGCAATAACAATATTATTTCATTATATAAAATATAATTATAAAATGTTACATTTGTAGCTACAGCTAACTCTTAAACAAAATAAATTTACTGGAACTGTATAAAATCGCTATACGCAACACAGAAAAACCTTACTATATATGAGAATATTTTATTAATACCCGAATTTGCTGTCTTATCTAATCATTTCTGGTCTGAAGAATAACATAAGCCACGCAGCATAAATATTAACTCAATTTAAATCAATAAGCAAATACACAATTATGCTGAAACTTTAACGTAAAACGTTACTCAAAACACTTTCACTGGAAGAATATGTAAAAATATTTGTATTTCTAATTGAACAAAATTAGCAGGCGCACTCCTGTTTAATTAAAGCAAAACGAGCGCGCCGTGCTTCGCAGCTGAGGCTCGTTCCCGCAGTAATAGATTTACAAATAGAAAAGCACAAGCTTTCACACCGGAAATTTATTACTGCTTCTTCCGGAATCGGAGGCTACAGCTTGTTGGAGTTTTATTATCTCAGCTGGCTGGCCGGAACTAATCTCGGTGGTCAAGGGCTAGTTATTGCCAACTTGAAGAATTTATTACGTGGTTCACAAAGAGATATATTAGGTGCGAGGAGTTGTGAGCCTCTTTACAAATCACTATCGAATCTGGTGTGATTGCTTGATTCTATACAAATATTTTAAAGTAATGACAGCCGCAAATTGTTCCATATATGCATATATTTAAAAAGTAATATAACAAAGTAGCAAAAAAATTAAAAATTTCTGTATACATTACTCTTATAAAACAATTTTAAAATTTAAGTATTTATGTAATTTATCCTTCAATAAGAATTTTACATACCTATAATTACTCAAGATTTATCACATCTGTTTCGGCCAAAAGTGGACTGTATCGTAATTTTAAAATTTTTAAGCAAAGGGATTTCTATCAAAAGCCAAAAGCTTGCTGGAAAAGTTACCTTTAGGAATCGGACGCTCTGCTGCAGAAGTTGGCTCTCCGTGCTGTACTCTTGGGTAATCAAGGAATAGGAAAAAATAATGTAGGTGGAAAACAGGACAAGTTACCCCAATCTCCGCTGCGGGGCCAATCGAAAGCGTCTTTATTGATGTGGGTCCTTCAGCTGGTTGTGTCTGAAGTTTATACAACAGGGTTTTTCTTGGTTGCTCACCGGGTCAGATATAAGGAAACCGAACCGAGTTTTTCCGCCGGCAAAATTTCAACTCCCGAAATGCAATCGGCCAGCAATACGACCAAGACAAGAAAAATCTGGTCGGCTAGACATCGAATCCCGGAATAAAATCAACCTTCAACAAACGGCCACCGGGGTGTGGAAACTCTTTCCGCAAAACAAAACACGCCAGCGAACCCTCGGTCCAAACGTTCTTGGACACGGAAAATTTAAAGCCGGTTGCACGCTTTCTGAATTATTATGACTAAAATTCAAAAACAAAGCGAACGAAAGAGATATATCGGCGTACCGCGCAAGTAGGCAAACTGACCGCTGCTATCTCAAATTAAAACTAAACCGCGTATACAGGAGGAGCCAAAAGATGGCCGACCGTAATTTAAAATCCAAATAAAAGTAATTGGATATTGGCGCGAACAACATCTTTCTCGCGTGGCCTTCTTTTTCTGCAATTTTCTCATTTACAAAACTTAAAATATTATCAGATATATAAATCGTTTTATGTGCATTTTAAATAAATGTTCGCATTTATTTAAACAAAATTTAATCAAATAAAGTCATTTCTAGAAACTTCTATACAGCTGTTCATCTTTCAGGCAGGTAAACGTAGGTAATGTCCTACATTACCTACATTTCTACTTAAGATCAATAAAGTCAAAAGTACATTTTTCAGCATTTACAAATATTTTAAAATATAAAACTGCAAGGTAGTTTTAAAATGACCGAAATATGTTATATTACAAACCTAACAAATTTTTCAAACAATGTTTGTCCTTAGTTGTTTTTTCGTATAGAGTTTTGCATTGTCATCATTATAATAACCGGGCTAAGCTTATTTTTTGTAAAAATTCAAATAACACCAAAATAGATAGGGTTCTTTACTGGAAATATTAGTAGATGGTTAATTTGATTTTCTTCTTTTGTAATTATCATAATGCAACCATATTTTATAAGTGTAAATTATTTTATGAGAAATTTGCTTGAATAACACAGATAGCCTTTTTACCGGATAGAAATTATCTGTTGAGTAACTTCTGACACTAGCTAATCCTAGGATTTAGAAAATATTTTTAGTCAATTTTTTAGTTATTAGTTTAGTTAGTTAGGACTTTCGTCATCCTTATGATTAAGCTTTTCGGATAATTATAACCTTTGATAACATTTTACACTAGCAAATTAACCTTTAAATTTTTAAACTCAATATTTATACATCTGCCAATTTATTAGGCTATAATTCTATAGGATAATTAGTAAATAGTATAAGACATGTGGGGTAGATCAGATCCTTACTGTTTTAATAATTTCATGATGAATACAATGTTGTGAAAGATTAATATACAATGACAGTTAAACCTTTCCTAAATGGCGAGAGAATTATTTTCTTTACCTTAGGTGTGTTTTTAATTGAAGTGCAAAAACCAGTAGTCCCTAAGTTGCCAACGGATTTTACTGCACTAATTGTGAGTTATTTATCGAGTATCATCTATATACTTCAGTTTTATACTTCATTGTAGTATGTATAATTTTAAATTTAATTTTATAAAATGTGTTGTCAACTTATTAGTATAAATTCGTCATTTGATGTTCTTGAAGTAAGATCGCTTTTACCGTGTTCACATTAAAAGTGATAACTCTTGTTTATCCATGACAAAGTGTTGATTTGTATGTAATAGAAATACTTTTGCTACATGTAAATTTTCAAAAATTATTAATTGTGTCAACTAAAAATAGCTGTCTCATATCGGATTCCCAAATGTCCTTATAATCCCTTTAATCAACATTTAAGATAAACACGGCTATGATGCAGTATAATCTACTTAATAACCAATATTAGCAACTCATTACGCAGCAATCTACATTACATTGGAAAAAAAGGACAACAATAAAAACAAAAAAAAATATTATTAAGAATAAAGATCGCTTTATAAGTTCAAAATAACTAATAAAAACACTGAAAGTCATACTACTAGTAAATTTCAACCCCTACCCATTTTTAAAGATAGTAACGTAGACATTATGGATGCTAATCAATCTACAATTATAATCTAATGTTTTAAATATCACGGTTATACCATCGAAGTAATAGGAAAAAATTTAGTTAAAAATCCCGTCAAATGCAAGCAACTATTAAACTATCTATAAGTACAATTTCATGCGTATAAATTAAAATAAAGTCCAACTTGAGTTGTAGGCATACAATGTATAACATTGAACTTATAATAAGTATTTATCTATGTATTTTGTTAAAAAATATATACAAAATCAAGTATCTGCAACGTATCAAAGTAGCTACAGAACATTTTTATCAAAAATTAGAGGTACCACAATATAGCAACTTTACAATGTATGGACACACCAAAATATTATATTCCACACTCAAGCTGCGTTAAATACGAACGTATACATTCTACCAAGAGTTGTGTCAAGTCTAAAAATGTCCTGAATAAATGTGCACTTTGCAGCAAAGCTTATACGATGAATTATAAGGGGTGTAAGATATACTAAGAAATAAGGAATCAAAATTCCCGCCATTGTGGCCTAAACAAGTTCGGCTCAAACAAACTCTATAATAAATTTCACACAAAAAGCTAATGTAAGACTGGCTCTATCACAATCCACAACAAACACACCACAATTAACAATGTACCAGTACAACACATATCTCCTTTTATCAAAATAGAGAAAATAATACTTAATACCAGCTGAAAATATAAATATGGTACAACTAGCTATAGTCGCTAAGCTTCAATAATTAGTCAAATGTTTAATATGGTCCATTGGAATGCCAATGTCTAATGGATAATTATAAGAATTGCAGAACTTTGACAATAAGCATAAAACAGACGTAGTTATAATTTATAAAATACCATTTTAATTCATCTACGCATACTAAGATGTACTATCTACAGCACACTGTCATTATAATTAAAAAGTTCTATTAGAATTACAAAACCAAAAAAATTCCAGCATAAACATACACAAGTAAGAAGCTTCGTTGATAAGACTGAATTGGTTCAGTTACAACTAAACTACCTACTGCTATCCACGATATTCCATAAGACAAGATTAGTTCAATTATTTATTTAAAAAGCTATGAAATCGGTTTATTGTCGATAGTAACTGTAACGCAAAACACCAATATTGGGAATTAAGGACAACACTCACTAAAGAGAGGTAGCTGTTAAAATCTATGAATTAAACCAAATACAAGGAATAGATAATTACATACAACATTTGATTTGTTTTATAAAAAAGCTAGTTTAAAGTCTATACCTGTGCGTTCAGATAAAAAAATTCACACCAACCTCTCTATAAATGTTAAAAAAAGCTATTTTTGGAAAACAAAGTTTCATAAAAATACGCCACCACTCACCTGTTAACAAATTTAGGCTAAATAAAACAGAGAGAGATATCTAAAGCACATGCTTCAAAATATGAAAAACAAAGCAATACAAACTTACACGTTCTTCCGCAGAAACCACAGGTTAGCCTCTGTGGAAGGCTACCAAACATCCACAAGCTATAATACCTCCGAACAGAAATACTAACAGAAGTTAGACCAGATACGAAAGAAAAACCCAATTTTAGCTTTACATCTAGCTAACGTATTTCAACCAGAACCAGAACCCTTACTAAAGAAGCAGGAATAAAACAACCTTTAGATTCCCTAGACCAAACGTTTCTACCTATTAAAAAATCAGGTTTTATGAAGTAGAAGTGATCATGCTTAGCTTATTACAGGAAAGATTTTAAAATAAAAATGTTTGAAGGACTAAAACTAAATATGGACATATATAATATTTTAAAAATTATATATTTCCAAACTTAATGGAATTATAATAAACAAAATAAAAAGGAAACCTGCAAAAGAACCTTCGTCCTACCGTCCTATTAGTCTGTTGCCTATTTTGTCTAAACTCCTCAAAAAGAATCTACTTCAATGAGTAAGACCGTTCTTAAGGAACCTTAAGCAATATCTAATCACTAGTTTGAATTTGGGAAGAAACATTCTGCACTTGAAAAAATACTCAGAATTATAGAAAAAATTAACCAAACATTTAAAAAGAAATAGCATTGCTCAATTCCTTCCTTGATGACTCTCGCGCTTTTGGCTCTCAGAGTCTAGCTCATAGGCCTGTTCTTGAAGATTAAGCAGAAGCTTTCGCATACGTATTAGCAATTTTTGTAATCGTATTTACAGGCATGACTAACATATAGTCAGGAGTTCTGCGAAAAACTTTTATAGGACCTACTCGGCATATGCCGATGGTATTACCATCTTAGTCTAACTGGAATAATCGGAAATTTACAAACTCATCTTAATGTTTTATAAAAATGATCAAAGACGTGGCATACCAAAGTCAATAAAACAAAATCGGTACAAGTTACAGTCACAAGTCGAAGGGGAGTTACCCTTTAGCAAAGAAAAATAACCTTTAATTAACGCAAACTTAAAGTAACAAAGTATCTCGGAATGCACTTAAACAGGGTGTACGTAAAAACCCACATTTTCACCAAACCCAAGTAAATTGACTTAAAATTTACCACACTACAGTAGCTGATTGGAAGAAAGTCTCAAGTTTTTTGAAAAAACAGCTATTTATCTATTAATCATTTTGAAGCCTATATGAATGTATGTACAACAGCTTTATAAGACTATATAAAATTAAATTTAGAAATCCTTTAATCTATATCCTTAATAAATACAGTTATGTCAAATAAAATAATTCATCGATATCTCGAAGTCAAAACCGTAAAAGAGAAAGTACATGAATGTAAAGTACTTGTAACGGCTAGAATCTTATGTAAATGGGCTCGTAAAGAAGTGCACACCCCTAGCGCTATCACATAGATTTTAATTAGGTTGTAATAATATATTACAGTTAACAATTGTTTAAGTTGCATTATGAGGAAATATTTCTCCGGGTAAATTTCATGCTGCCAAACAGATTGTAAATAAATATTAGAAGTAAAGCAAGGAGTTTAGTTGAATTATATTAATGCTATATGATGCCGCTATATTTTCAATAAAGAAATCGCCAAAACTAGATTTCATGAAAAGCTCTTCGCAAACACTGCGTCAAGAAATTTAGTAAAGTGTACAAAAAACTACCGATTGAGTTTTAAACCGTAAAGTCTCAATAAAAAGACTCTTGCACGTTTTAGAGTACCAACGTACTTGCAAAAATGTACATTTTTAGGGCTCTTACCGACACTGCAGCCTCAAGGGTTTATTTTTCCTGCTAACATGCACTTAATTTTAGGACAACACACACACCCATGGGTTGAGCGACACTCGAACTCGCCCGAGCCGGCTCGAGGACAGTGGAACGATGATCTTGACTGTCGAGCCAACGCGGCTCTTTGCAATGCACTTAGAAACTAAAGTCACAATAAAGAAAAACTAGTTTTAATGAAGAAAATGAAGAAGCAATAAAAAATGTCCGTGGCGTCGTTCATTTTCATAAAAGTCAATTTTTAAAACAGTCGTTTTGCACTGTGAAACAATTTGAACAGAAACTCAGCAAGATACACTGTGAAATCTGTTCTTTACGGTTCGTACTGTAAGCACCTCTAACATCCCCATAGAAAACAATAGTAGTAAAAATTATAGACATGTATGAAGGTACTAAGCCAGACGCATCTTTAACATTAAATTATAGATATAAAGACGCATGTGGCATACGGGAACATATTTTAATATACTTAATACTAATATAAATAATCTAACAATATGTTAGTATAATCATGACACTTCTTTAAATTATAATTCTTCTTCTTAATCATTGCCCCAGTATTCATAGGTCTCCTCAAATAAAGAGAATGATATATTAAAACGCTTGCCATTGCGTGTTGCAGTTTGGTAAGGGATGGGGATAAATGGTAGTAAGTAAATGATTTTCCCCAAATAACAAATCATTGCTAATAATAGTGGTCCCTTATAGTCTGTTCAGATCGCATAGGATACATCTGCTACCTAAAAAATTATAATTAATCTTGGTAATTATTATTATGCCACAAACATAATTCATATTTCTCCTTGATGAATAAAAGTGTTCACAAATAATAGGATCAAGTTATTTCCCACATAATCAATCAAATAGTTTAAAAATAATTTCCCATTTTGATAAGTTGCAGAAAATTAGGGAAAACATGTTTTTAATCAATTTAAATTGAAGTCTTGTAAGATAAAAAAAACAACTTAAAAGGCATAAAACTTCCCATTTCAATGCCCATTCATCAAGAAAAAAATGTATATATTAAGAAACACTTTTAAACTACTTGAAAAGATTGCTTGGCAGCTTAGCTTATTTCACTTAAATATCTCCCACATCCTTTACTTTATTATTTCTGACGAGTTAAATATAAAATCACATAAATACGTACATTTTTTTAAATTTTTGTAGCTGCTAACAACTAAATCAGTTGCATCTGTGGACTTTCTATACATGAAAAATAAATAATAAAGTCAGTTGTACAGCGCATTGCAAAAGTCGTCTCTTGTAACAACATTACTTAAATATAAATGACATGAGATAATCAACATTTGAGATACTACCCCTTTTTAAGTTTCAACTGAAAAGATTACCGGTAGAATCGGGGAAATAAAATTTTAAGCTTTATGGTCTAAGAGTAGCAATTATAACCAACATCCTGAACATTCAAATAAAATCTAAGATGAGAAACTAAAATAACCTTTGGAAGAGGATTAGCCTTAGGTGTGCGGTCAGAACTTGCAAAGCTCGGACTAACGCATCAAGTCATTTCTTAGTGCCTACACAAACTAGGGAAGATTTACGAATTCGTAGCTCAAAACAGAATGTATATGAAGCAAACACTGTTATGCTAAAGTATGATTAAATTCTAGTAATTTAAATTTTATTGAACTGTACAATGACTACACCCTAAGCCAGTTAGTCGGCTAATTTATTCGAAGCTGAGACTAAAAAAGTTTAAATAAATTTATTTATAGATAAACTATTGGATATAGCAGTGCACACCAATGCAAAAATTATTTTTATTTAAAGATGACGATTAACATTGTTACAGATATACTGTTTTTATTTTATATAAAGTTTCAGTTATGCATTGTTGATATATCAAGTGTCTTCTGTAGTAATCAAAGGTTAGTAGACCCAAAATAAAATGTTTATTACTCGAATTTTTCAGAAATTGTTTTTAATATTTCATTTATGAAGAAAAATTTAAATGCTAAGTTACCATTTGCATTAAGTACTATTATATTGTAATTTGTTTTAAATAAACACTCCCACAAATGAGTTCTTAAGAAAAATTAAAATGCAAATACATTCTCCGGCATGCACAGCGTTCTAGCAAATATGTATGTAATTAAATTTGTGAAGCAGCAGCAAACATGAGAGCAAAATGAGCTACCAATATTAGCTTATACATGCGTAAATATTACTGACTAAGGAAATTAAATTATTAATAATAAACTTAAGCATTACTGCTATTGCTGGAATTTTAATTAGCTTAAAATTGTAAAATGGGAGAACATTCAACTCTTTTTTATCCTAAAAGGAATATACTATAAATTTTGTATGCAGCAAGTTTTTAATACTCACATTGTAAACACACTTAAAATTTGAAATGCTTTTAAACTACCCCATCATTGTTTATCCCCGTACAGCTAATATATCAGAGTAATAAACCAAAAGAGTAAATAATTTTTATATATTCAAGCACATGGAAAAATATATGACTGATTGTCAGGAACTTTAAATATGTGTTCAATAAAATAAGCAGATGGGTATCACTATGACGTAAATAAGATAATATAGACATTCCCCCAGTTAGATAATTCGTGTTACCGCTTCTTTAGACAGTATCACGATGTGAGAGCGAGAGGTACTCTCATCTGTTGCACAACGGATTATTATCAAGTTTTACACGATAGAGAGCGTAAAACCACTCGAAATTAAATATAAAATGAGACTATTGATGTGTCAGACAATCCGAGACGTTATCCTGCTTTGTGGCAACACCTAGTGCCATACAGCTACCTAAACACAAAACTTGATAATTTGAACTACCCCACAATGCATACTCATAGTCCTAGAATTAATATTTGGTTGGGCCACTAAAAACGGGATTTGAAGGATAGCGATTTAACAACGGCGTTTTTGTCAAAATTTTATTTTTCTATGAAAGATTCTACTAAGTATTTTTGCTGTATACAATATTGGGCTTATTGTCCTATAATCCTGCATTTCTCACTTCTTTCCTTTTTTAGAATCGTTATAACAATGTTCTCAATATCTTTTGGTACAATTCCTGCTTTATACATTACTAAGAGTATATTTTACCTTTCCAATATTGTTAAGTATTTTCGCTATTATATAGTCCACACCGATGATTTTTTAATTTGCTAGATCTGTAATTGCTTTGTCGTATTGTAATTTCGTAATATTTGTGTCTTTATCATCATCACTGATTTCATCGTCTTTGTTTTTGTCATTGTCTAATTCTTCTATGTAATTTTTCCACATTTTAGTTATTTTCTCAGGTTCTATAATGATTTGATTCTTCTCACTTTTATATTTTTGTAGACAGTATCATATTTTTCTTTTGGAGTATTAAATTCTAAATATTTGCGATCTTTTTTCTCATAATCTCTGGTTGTAATTTACGTTTGGTGGTTTCGTTTTGTAATTTTTCCAGTTGGCATATTATTGTCTTCGTATATCTTTTTTAAGCTCTTGAGTCTTAGACTATCTACACTTCCCCCTGAACAGCCTCTGCAATTTATCATCTGGTTCTTTAAACATTATTTTATTAAGATATAATCGATCTGATATTTTCTTTTCTCTCCTGATTCTTCTTCGATGTGTACCTTTTTCGTATATGGTGCTAAAACATTAAACCGTGCTGTATACAAAATTATACTACGTTTTTGTTTACCATTTCTTTACCTAATCCAAGAGTGCTTACATTTCTGTATTCCAGTCTCTTAGAACTATTAAATTCTCATCTTTTTGATATATTTAATTAGCTCTTTTATTTATTCGTACACCTTTTCTATTTTTTGTCTCTCACAGTTCAGTGATTGACATATGCATATATTAAATGACTTTTGGTGTTTAGCTATTTCACTAAGATGATTCTTTCGCAGTATAAAACTTACTCTTTTACGCCTACCTTTTGGTTTACTATAATTCCCACTCCAAAAATTTTATCTGCTGTCTTGTTAATTATTCTATACTACTCACTACTTCTTGTTGTCACCTTCACAAAGGGCTAGTACATTAATTTGCTTTATTTTAATTTCTTTTTGTTCTCGAGCTTGCCCCATTTCAATAATATCTAATATTCCACGTAAAACTTTTAGTTTTAGCGTACTTCTGTTGTTTTGGTTGCAGGTTTTTTAATACTTTCTTAGGAATAATTATACGCTTTATTATTTATTGCTTTAAAATGTTTCGTTCCACTTTCTTTCCACGTAAGAGGCTGTAGTGGTTTAAAAACATCTATTTTCCTGAAATCGTTTCTTACTTTAATTTCTAGTGAATGTACGATTACATCACCGATATTTGGAGAGGCTTTGTATTCGTTTCACACACCATATATCCCCTCTCCTTTATATAATTTTCAGATTTTTTTCAATGAAGATCTTACTTAGTTTAGAGAAAATATATGCAGCGAGATGTACAACGGTTTTAAGTTTGACTAATCCAAAATTATTTTTTACTTTGTATTATTTTCCAAATCGAATTACTCAAGCCTTTACTGCTATTTTTAATATCTCTGGTTACGTAACGCTCTAATAGAAAATCTTAACTAAAATCTTCATACATATATTTGATTTACTAAAAAGGTAAAAGGAAACTAAAAACAGTTTTCGGTCATGGTTTATAGACAACAGAAGCCTTTTTTTTCTTGATTTTGTCTTCTACCAAATGCACCAAAAAACAAGACAATTGGTATTGCGAATTTTGACAGTTGGGCTGTAGTATTTACACTACTATTGCAAGTATCTAAAAAGCCTACTAATATATACCTACAACGAATAACTAATTGTAAGCTTAAACTGAAACTCACCTATGGCTAAATTAACTATACTTATGCAATAAATACCAGAATATATTTTTGAATTTTTTTCTGTCCCTACAAAATCGGTTTAAACTTTCGCCCAAAAAACCCACAACATATTACATTTAAACTTTATAAGAATATTTTTTTATTTTATTGGTAAAGTCTTTTACAATCTGCTGTTTGAAAGCAATAATCAAATTTTTTGATTGAAAATAAATTCAAAAGGAGACGACTGTTGACGAGTTCCTGTACATGAATTTACTTCTCTATTCTGTCTTCAAGTGTGTGCGTCTCGGGAAGTGGCTTATCTGAATTATTCTGTTGTTTAATGAACACAACGGTCTTCAAAAATAGTTTATGCTTATTCTCCTTTTCAACAGTAGTAATGTGCAGACCATCATGTACGATTTTGTTACTTATATGCTAGGGCGCATCAACAAATTGAATAATTTTGGTATTTAATGGTTTAATATAGCCCCATATCTGTACCTTGTATGTGCTTGTAAGTTTAGTAATGCATTTGCAAAAAAGGATTTTGTTTTCCAGGGATAATTTCTACTTTGAACCCAAAAGCCAACGCACCTGATGTAGTTTAAGTTTTATTAACTTTTCTTAGAAATTATACACATGTAGTTTACAGCTGAGTTTTGAATTAAGTATTTAACTTTGTTTTTTATGGGTAGATAGATTTGTGTTATTTCTAACATTTGGTAACGTTTGTAATATCGCCAAGTAATAAGAGATTTTTTTAGACTGTCTAGATGTCTCTAGATGTGAGTAGAAGATAATACGGTAGTGTCATCTGTAAAGTCTCAATTAATATGTTGTTATTACAACATCAGCCATTAAATAAAGTATAGAAATGGGTCGTGTACTCTATTCTGGCAACATCAGATTTAACGGAATAGTTTAAGAATATCTTAGAAGTTGAATGTCGATTGAAACTGGCGTTCAGAAAGATATGGTTTGAGGAAGAGATAGTAATTTGTGTAAACAATGTGTTTTATTTTAAATATTTTAATATTTTTTTCGATGTTAAGAAAAGCTACAGTGCACACTTTTCTCTCTTCTACGGTTTTTATGATATCATTGACTATTCTATGATAGCATCATATGGTAGAATGTTGTTAAAAGCCAAATTGGTGTTTGGGTAAAACTTCATATAGTTTTATTTCTAGCATTCTCAGTAAGTTTCTCAAATAATCGATACGGGTTTAATAAATTTGAAATTTTCCAATTTTGTGTATTATTATAATCTGTTAAAATTTTCAAGTAATGGGAAAATATACGTATTATTGTAAATTTTGATTAAAAGTGTGAGTTATCTTGGTAACAAGTTCAGAACTTTATGATTTTTACGTGTAGAAATTTCTTCTTTTATTTCTGGGCCAGAAATAAAATTGATTGACAGAGACTCGTCGGATAAGAAGTCTCTAAGAAAGTCGTCAATATTATTTAGATTGGAATATGGAGAACTGAACATTTTTACGAGGTGATAATAACTTTCTCTTGTTATGGTCTAGCCCAGCTATTGTTACTCATTTTTAACAGTGGAATATGGATTGTTGATCTCTTAAACTTATTAGTTGCTTCTCAAACTGAGTGATCGTTCTTGGATAAACTAGTTATATATACTTCAAATAATGAGTTCCTGAGATTTTATAATAGTTTAAGCATTCTTTGGACTTAGACCTTTCTTCTCTTCGATAATAGTATTATTTCTGTCTTGGAGGGGTTGATCGATAATCAGCGTTTTATACAACAATCCTCAATCATTTTAAGCGCTGTTTAGATCAGGTTGCAAAGCACTTGTTTGAACGTCCCGGTGAGGAAGATAGTTATGTCATCGACATAACCTACTGTGTAAAATCCTTCACCATTAAGTCGCTCAAGAAGACTATCTACTACTAAATTCTATAGTAGGGGTGACAATACGCCTCACTGGGGACAGTCTGTAGATACTGTGCCTCTAATAGACTTATCTCTTAAAGTCATTTGTATAACTTTGTGATACAGAAGCTATAGAATCCACTCTCATAGGGTGTCGTTTACCCCAGTTGCCGAAGGGCTTTATCAATGCTATTAAAAATCGCATTGTCAAAAGCGGCCTCTATGTCAATAAATACGGGCAGGATAAACATTTTCTTGTCCAGTGATTTTTTTATCCGCCCTACAACCAAGTGTAGTCAGATTTCGTTGACCTCTCTGGGCGCTTGCATGCTGATTAGAATTTGGTAGACTAGTTGGTAGTCTTCTATTTCTCTGTCCCAAAGTCCTTCTAGTGTTTTTAGAAGGAAAGACATAAGGTTGATTGAAGAATGAGCTTTGACCTGAGAAATGTCCTTACGGCCTGGTTTTAGAATAAAAACTACTTTTACTTCCCTCCAATTTTTTCGAATTTACTTGAAGGTAATACAGCCTCTAGATATTAGGAAAATACATGCAATACATCTAAACTCTACTGCAAAAGAGCTAGAAATATGCCATCTAATCCTGGCGATTTGAAGAGTTGGAAAAATTTAATTGCCCAGATTACCTTTTCTTCACCTACTACATGATTGGCTACTTCCTAATTCTTTTTTGTGGGAAATTAGGAGTTTCGCTCCTCAACTTGACAGTTAGGAAAGTATGTACTCATAAGTTTCTTCAACGTTGGTGGTATAAATACCATCGTCACGTTTTAGACTTGTTGGCTACTACTGCGGTTCTTTTGATAGAATGTTATTAAAACGAGCCAAGTTTTTTATAGTCTTAATTACAAAAAGATTTTCACGACTTTTTTGCCTAAATCATATTTCTTTGATATATTGTCTTTAGTGATGTGTATACAACTCCCAATCGACGGTTGATCTCGTTTTCTTTACTTTATTGAACAGTTTCCTACTTTAGATTTCAGATTTACGAGCTCGTTACACCATCAAGAGTACTGCGAGTTGAAGATGTCTTTAAAAAGCATGCTTGCTGAAAAATCTTTACGGCAGAAGGGCAATATCCTTTTACAGATCGTCTACAGTTGAGACCTTATTAGAGGTTGATAAAGGCCTTAGTTAAGTCTCTAGATATTCCTACATATAACAGTCTGCCGGTTGCCCTCAAACTTCTGTATATATATATATATATATATATATATAGATATAATTTATATAATTTTGTGATCGGAAAGGATTGCTATACAGTGCAACCTCTTTAATCCGAACACCTCATTACCATAAACAATAAAACAACGTAAATATGTATAAATGTATATATTTCTATCCATATATATATATATATATATATATATATATATATATATATATATATATATATATATATATATATATGTATGCATATAAAGAAAAATATGCAAGTAACAAGGGCGTTATTTATTGTCTTGTGGGGTGAAAAAAGTCGTTATCTTTAATTTAATCAGAGATAATTTCTTGAATGATATTAGTTTTAGTTTGTAGTTCATCGCTGAGTGCTTTATCATGTATCATCCACTCTTCGATCTCTTCATTCGTTAAGCTCGGGCAAGCGTTTTTCCCAAGTCCAAAATTTCTTTCAGATCATTTTCTTAACAAGTCTTCTTTATTCAACGATTTGTCTGGCTAACCTAGCCACTGGGATACCATCTTCTTCATCACTGTTGTCAAGCTGTTCGTCATAAACCTCACGTGGTAAAACTTTTTTCCTAGATTTTTAGAGAGATTTGTTACCACTAAAAATTCAAACTGACGCAGTATCACCACCACCGAAAGCGGTGGTAGGCGGTATAAACAACAAGTTTTTATTTCTTGTTTAGTGTTCGGATTACCGAGGCAACGTTCGGATTATCATTTTATAATTTTGCCGTTCGGATTAGCGTGCGTTCGGATTAACGTGTATTCGGATTATAGAGGTTGCACTATATTTAATACCTACAAGTCCACTATGTACTCGAAAAGACCTGAGGTAGCCAATGTAATATGAAATACAGCCTAACAACGTGTTATGACAAAAGTTGGTTCACATCCTCAATTCAGTATTTTTATATGTTTACTTGAGAGGTATTCTAGTAATGATCTGCCTCTCGGATTAATATCTTTACTTTTTCATACCAGATTGTGTGCGTTTGACTCACATTCAATAATTAGGTGTTTGTGGTTCTCCTCACAGTAGCTGACGACTTTCATTAGTTTAGCATTGGCGGGTGATTCTGTCGAGTTTTCTGGGCTAAAAGTAAAACATCAGTTTTTGTTTCAAAGTTATAGCGTATCTAAACGGCGGTAATTTTACGACCACTCAGATGTGGTAACAAGAGAACTTTAATATGGCCTAGAACAAAAATACAAGACCTAGGCTTACTCTGTGTTTTGTCCACAAAATGGTACCTTTTAGACTGCTCAATCCGGAAATCTTTGAGTTAATAACCAAGGTTCTTGAATGAGGGAGATGTTATTTAATTTTAAGTCCTGGGTCTTTAGGCTTAAGGACAACATGATTATTAGTCGGCCTCTGATCCGCTAGATCCAAACAGTAACAGGATGTCCTCGAGATCTTTTTCTTCTGGAGTTACCTGTAATGATAATAGAAGTTACTTTTATCATAGACGGCATCTCTTGCGAAACTATCGCAACCATGTCCAGCTGGTAATATATCAGAGGCCACTTTCTTGCATTTAAGGAATGTCTACCCTCTTTTTCTTTGGTTGTTGTTCCTCTTCCTAGACTGCCTCCTCGCTTATACCATTCACTAGGAGTCTACCCATGAGTTTCTCATTTTCGGTATTGTAGAAGATGCACCACTCTCGGACCTTTGCTTAGGATTTCTGCATTTCGAGCCCCCGAATGACGGTTTCTGTGGCCTCAGGTTTTCCTGAAATCCACAGATCCGCCTTCCCTAAAATAAGCAGTCGATTCAATCGCACAACGTCCAGATGGGCTTCATCACACGAGGAGGAAAGGTTAGCAACTGCCTGTTTTATTCACTAAGCAAGGTCGATTCTAAAAATCTCAACGAAATACTGCCATTCTCTAAAAGTAGCAGAACTTTGTGTCTAAACTTAAACACTGTAAAGCCTTTGGTAGTCTACGTTATCTCATTTTTGGGTGTAATATCTAAAATCAAATAAAAATTAATAAATGTACTTCTTTGTAACATCAACAACAGTTTTGTTAAATTTTTGAGTTAATTAATTTTTTATATGCGAAACGCGCTAACACAAAAACCATTTTTATTATCTGTAGAATATATTTCTTTACCAGTGATGTCTTATTCAACTGAATTAATGTTTATAACTAAGAAATAAATATTTTAGTGTTCCAAAGCTAAACCATTAAGCTTTTTTTATTAAAACTTTTTTAATAAACGCTTCATATTTTTATTTGGTATGTTCTCCACACATCAAACCTTTCAAGCATTAGTTATGTTGAAAAAAATCTTACATTTAATATTTTAATTCCTAATTTTATTTGTGACATTTTTATATAAAAATTCTGCAAAAATCTTTTTGTTTCATGAATGATTAGCTTTGAGTTTACATAAATTGTTAAAATAATTAAACTATTGATATATTAAAAGGATTGGTTTGTAAATTAGTCTTTGTTTTTATTTCTTCAAATTTAAATTTAAATAAGTAAACAACTTGACTGACTTTAATCTTGAAACCATTCTTCAGCATTACTAAAAAGTAGAGCGAAGCGTTGTTGATATAGCTAATTCTGTACTAAGTGGGGTACTTTATATTAAGCTGTCAAAACATCTTCAGCTATCGCCAACAATTTTTGTAAGAGCTTGTGCCATTCCGATACAAAATAAGTCGTTACTTGCATATTAAAGAAAATCAAAAATGCAAAGAAATGTCTCAAGTTTTTAAAAAGAAATTCGATTGGCGCAAACCTTATCCCGATATCTTGAACCGTCTTGGAGGTATAAGACAAAAGTTATTTTTGGTCAATTTCTATAAAATGACATAACTTTGTTGTTTATGAATATTTTTAAAACTGGACGAACATTTTTCATTTTTCAGATTTTACGGGGATTTAAATACTGTTAAAATAATTTTTTACCTCTTAAGAGTATTCAGATATGAGACAAACTTGTATTTTTTTTATATAGGAACTATAGTTGGCCATGTTGCCAAAAAATTGATTATTGAGCAAGAATTAGGTTTTAGTAAATTAAGTGACGATAGAATATTAAAAAAAATACGAATATCCCGTACGTAATAAGAATAACTCGAAAATTAAAACATATAGATTCAGAAAGACGTCAACATTTTCTAGGTGGAACATTTAAAAATGGACGGTAGATACAAACTTTGCTACATTTATTGTAATTTTCTGCTTTTGGTTTCTGAAATGAGCCAAAATTTTTCGAGTTATAAACAATTGCTTGATAATCCTCAAGTTTTTTATTCTTTTGTCGAATAGTTACCAATGAGAAAAAGTAACTCTATCTTTGTAATCCAAACTGATAAAATCAATGCATAAATAGAAATCAAACGACGAAATCTGTTGTAAAACATATGTTATAACTCCAAAGTTATATTTTTCCGAGAATGTGATTTACTTTAAGCTAATTTTTGAAGACCGTGCTAAGTTTTATTGTCAATATATGCTGTCTTAGACGTAGGAATATTCAGTCGAAGAGGGGTATTGCCACAGATGGTTAACGCCATATCACATACGGTCCAAACAACTCGTCAAAAATTGGAGAAATTTGAATTGAACTGTTGCCTAATTTATCGCCATTTCTTCATATCAGTGACTCTCTTCTTGACCGAAATATTGAGTAAATAGCTTACATATTTACATCTAGATAAATACAGTACTATAAATACATAATATATTTTATAATTTTTTCTATACTTAAATTAGGTCAAATAAAATTTAAAAATGTAAATAAACATTATTACGAAATAAATATTTCTTTATATAACCATTTTAAGGACCACAGCATCTTTTTGTAAAGCTTCAAGAAACTTTAAAACTAAAAGCAGATTGTTCTAGCATTACCAGCTTTAAGTTTTCCTGTTCGCAATTTATTGTCAGAATTTCCATGTTTAAAAGTATACTATGTGAATGCTTAAATGTTGGGATACCTCCGGCGAAATTATGAATTCCTGCAGCTCGGCATGTTGCAGGTTACCGAGTTATGCCTGCCGTGAAGGCATGTAATTACGTAGTCGACGACAATTGGATTCCGAAATAGAAACAGAAATTTAATAAGTCTGATTAGAAATAGGGTGACTTGCAAGTGCTGTACTTTTATTTACTGCCGAGTTGCAGCTTTATTTGCTCCTGTTTAATTGCATTGCCGTGTAATAAATATTGAGCGAGTAAAGCGGGTTACAAACGAATTCAAGGCAGAGCTTACGAACAATAAATCTTTGAAAGTGCCCCGCTTTTCAACTGCCAGGTGGGAAAGTAGGTGGTGCAGGTAAAAACTCCATTTATTTTGTAAGCAAGTGAAGGGCAGGTGTGAATTATTGCGCCCGAAATTACGAAGCACTAAGAAGTGTTTTTGGCTTTACAAATAAATAACGTCGAATGTAAAAGGTAACATCAAATGCTTTGAACGTTTGGAATTAAAAATTTTAAATTAGTTTTGAAATGTTTATTGTTTATGAAATTTTTTCTAAACAATTACTAAAGTGTATATACCGCTGAAAATATTATAAACAATTTTAAAGTAATAAGACAATACATATTTTTTTTTGTTTGTATTTATTATATTATTTTTTACATTGCATAACCAAATATTTGACTACAAATTTTTTGAGTTGCAATATCTAGTGAATTCTTAGGATGTAAAGATGCCTATTTAATACTTTTTACCATTTATTACACAAATAAAAATGTTTTATAATGTTATAGTAGATTTAGAAATGCCTAGATGACTTATTTTATATTACGATAAAAATGTTTTGAAGAGAGATTTTTTAATATTACAAAATTTTCCTCTTGAATTTTCTGACTAGATTTCTATTCTCGAGAACCTGGACCCCTCTCTGTGCTGTAGAAGTCTTTCTTTATGGCTTTCTGAGTTTTACTGTTTACAAATTACATTTTTGAGTCTCCACAGAGATTGTAATTTTTAATGTAGCAGTGTGTATTTACTTAGCTTCGTGCTAAGAAACATTGCATTTTTCGATATCTAATACCTAACTCCACCCTTTTCCCCTTTACTTAAGTTTTCCAACGGAGTTTAGTATTAAGTGTTATACCAAGATATTTAGTAGCCTTACCTTAGGATAATCTCCGTCTATTCATAATGCGTCTAGTCACCAAATGGCGTCGATAATTTCCTGGCATTTTCGAGGCATGCTTTTGATCAAATTTATAACGTATTAATAATAAAATAATAAAAACTTCTCTACTTATATTTTCCTCTAGTGTTGACATTTGTGTACATTTTGTACAAACCAAGTTTTTATTTTTTTGTGTCAGTTTGTATTCGTCCGTGGTTGTGTTTATTGCTTTTATTTCTATCCTTGTATTTCCTTTTAGTTTTTTTACGTCTCTAGAACTTTCTGTTATCTATTCTATGTAGTTTCGTTAACTCTTCTCTATATTATTTTTAGTTTTTTTTTGCTTTTTGGTAGCTTTTTCACAGTTTTTCTTTTTCTATTTTACTCTTCTTTATCATTTCTTGGATAAATAAACTTTTTAAATCTACTTTTATCAATCTCTTTATATTCCATCATTTAGTCCTTTAAGTGTTTATTATGTTTACTGTTTCCACATATATTTTCAGTTACTGTCAGCACTATCTCCTTAAAAACTATTTATTTTTCTTCTAGTGTCAGTTTTGTTTTTCATTCTCTCTATTTCTGATATTTTTCTTCGTTTTTTCCTTTTTAAGTTTGGATATTACTAATCCACTATAATATTTTATTTCCTATTTTTATTTAACTTTATCAGACACTTGGCTTTTATTCGTCCATGAACCAGTTCGTCGACGAAACCTGATCTAGCAGTCATTAGAACATTCCAATGTTTTGATTACCTTTAACACTCAAACAATAGAAGCATTGGGAGGAATTTTACTTGTAATCAAAATATTTAAATAATTTAAAAACGGTTAAAGTTAGAAGCTGATTTTTGCGCCGAGTTAGCAAATATAGTTGTGAATGTGGTGTGAAAGTTTCAAGGAAATCGGTTGATGCATCTAGGAGGAGATAGAAATATAAGTTTAGAAAGTTAGGGAGCTAAGACAAATATTACTTAAAGATGGTTTGATCCAATTTCTGCTTCTTTTATGTCTCAACGTTTTGAAATATTTCTGTTAGATCTCGTGTATATGTTGTGTATATTTTAATGCAATATATTTCCTCGATTATCTCTATATCTATATATATATTTTTTATTTTGAGTTAAGTGCCCACCACGTCATGATTTTAGTTGTTACAATATCCCTGCTTAATTCAAAAAACTGCCTAGCTTCCGTGCTGGCTGTATTTACATTTACTTTGTGATCATTTTGTAAATATTTCATCCCGTCTCTGTATTTATTAAATGCGTTGCCTATAAACGAGATATCATATCGGTGCTAAAGGTGTCTTGTGGTTTTGAGTTATTTATATTTAGGTTTATTAACTATGGTTTTGTACCTTTATATTTTTATACTCACCGTTTATGAGTTTTAGTTTTATTCAGTTTCATTTCCTAATCAGTGTAATATATTCTATACTATGTTATTTTATGTTATAATTTATTAAATATTTTGAAAATTTAAAGCACCATAAACTTAGAACTGTTTTCCTTTGTTCGCGAGATGTTCTTAAACTTTTAATTTCTGAAACTGTGCTGGATAGAAAAGCGAGGGTTTTTTCACTTTATATGTAGCACATTTTACTTATAGCCTATATAATCTATAAACTTGTTCAAATGGAGAGTATATCAAAAACTATAAATAAACATAATTTTATACACATATTTTAAATATCAATAAGCAGTGGATTGAATCTCTTATCATTTTATAAGTTGATTGTAGCCTTTCATCATTATCGTCATCATCATCTAAGTTGTTTCATCTATCATTAAATGGAAGCCTCCCCAAGTGGGGTACGTCTTTGCTGGTCTTTTTTATCTATGTGGCCTCCGTTGGGTTATAAGTTTAGTCTAACAATTATCTTGTATGTAATATGGCAATGTGGCTAACCCAATTACATCTCATCCACACTTGGTAACTTACGTCAATTGCCTTTGATCGCCACCTTATATTTGTATTTTGTATTAGATCTTTTAGGCTACTGTTCAAAATAGCCCTTACCAAGCTTAAATCAACAAAATTTAAGGTTTTTATTTAAATAATGTGTAATGTGTTTACAAAGAACACATCTCTAAATCCAAAAAAGTAAAAGGTTGTGTTTATACTACTCCATAGCACGCCTCCATTATAGTTTGAGTAAGTTACTTATATCTTATATTGGCCAATAAAAACATAACTCATATATCTAGTTTATACAAACCATAATAAATAAATATTTACCCATTTCAATTAAATATTGATTCTAATAACAGTGTTTCCAAATTTTACTAATTCTAATAAACAAAAAACTGTCTAATTTCTAAAATTTAGTTTTCAACACATTTTAACAAAGGGTGGGTATTAAAATTGCCTTTTAATTTTCATTACTCTTGCACCGGCTAAATAATTAAAGTAATTATGCCTTTTTTTTTAATTTGGGATTGACTTGGCAACTTTCACATATAGGACACATATGTTTTGAAAATCTTCCGGTAAAACTTCGTCCATGGAAAAAAATATTAAACCTTATACTTAACAACAAGTACGGCCATGGAACTCCGGTTCCACAGATTTCCAGGGCTTCTATATAAACAAAAATTTTCGGCCACTTTCGGTCAAGTAGGTCTCAGATTTTCCGATCAGGCTGATATTTGGCGTCTGGACTTGACTTATGGTCCTTAGTTGAATACTGAACGTTATGTCTCTATCTACACAGATCAAAAATTATAAAGCGTAACAGATGTCAAAAATGACAGAAATAGAAGCTGGCTATAAGGAATGGCAAGCTGGGTCTGCTAAAAACTCTTATTGCATTATTGCAGGATATTCCACCTACACCAGCTCGCGTATGTGAACTTGGTAGGCTATAGGCTTTCGAACGATACATACTTTTGTGTCAAAAATTCTTTATCATTTCATTAGAGGTTAAAGTATTTGAAATATTGTAAATGTCTCTATTACATTTGATCAAATAATTACAAATAACATATGTCAAATAATTACCTGATATAAGGTACATTGTTAATGGTCTGCTAAAACTCTTATAATTGATGTAAGCTTCACACTTGAGTACCTAATGTAAATATTTAGTAGTCAATAGTTTAAATATTTTATTGATTTTATTTTAAATAGGGAACTAACGTCCATTCAATCAATGCATTAAAATTATTGATGAAAAACATGTAAAAATTGTTTATAACAGAATATAAAAGTATAAATTTCATTCAATAATTTCTAGTGATTAATGTAAATGGTACCCAATTACTAAAATTGTCACAAAATTTTCGTACTTTCTCTACATTTGCAAGTTAAAAAAGATAAGTAATAATTTTGTTACTACATATTTATACTGTAAAAATTTGAGTATTCGATTTTGAACCAAAGATTTTTCTTCCTTATAAGAGGAGAGTAGCTATAAATAATTATTGAAGTACAGAAAGCAAAGCATTTATGTGTGGAAGTACAGACGTCTTCTTATTTTCAAAAATTGTAGTTAGCATGAGCGGCAAGCCCACTGGTAAAACAAATAAGTTCCGATCGCATCCGGTGATCTTCAACCTAGTTCTGGAAGTCCTCAAGATAAATGATGGGCGACGGATTTTAAAATTCTGATCTGATAACGTAGATCTTTGGTTCAACTTACTGAAAGTGCAATTTTGGGTAATGAGTGTGACAAAAGACCTGTAACACAAATAAATAGTTGAGCACTTCTCCGGTTTGGACACGGTTTGCTCACGTCGGGCTGTTGGAAATGCATGAGACTGACGACAGTGCACCGTCACAGTTCTATTAGAAGTTATTTAAGTTGGTTAAAACGACTAGGCCTGACAATTTTGTGCTGAACATCTGATTAATCACAGGAGATTCCAGGAAAAGGCAACCAACTATCTCTCACCATGTATATGTAAACGCCGTACACAGCAACCGTTCTGAATACCACCTTATCAACAACTAGACAATAAGAATTGCATTCTTAATGTCGATTTGGACGTCTACCCATTCAATCGATGTGAACGTTTACAACTAACGCATTACTCACAATTGAATTAAACTCTTCATCTCGATGCAGCTTTAATTAGAGTTGGTTAGTGTACCCGTCGTTGGCATGAACTACACATCAATATCTTATAAGGTACTGTCACGATTCCTCAATTTAATGCGACCGCTAATATTCAAAAAAAGACAGTCACGCACGTCAACCACCACATCAAAATGACACTGGGGCATATATATATATATATATATATATATATATATATATATATATATATATATATATATATATATATATTAAATATATATAAAGAGTTAAAAACGATATTCGACTTGATGATACAGCAGAGATGATTGTCGTGCGCGCACTATTATATGCAGGTATTTTTCACAGCGACTACATGATAAAAAAAACGTTTTAAAGAATCGACTGTCTAATAACTTTAAAAACACCGTTATTTTTAATATATTTGAGATGATAAATGCAAGGTTCGGCTTACATAATTCTGGACGCACCTCTAAAAGATTCGTCGGCAAGATCACGCAAGCTTTAGATTTGGTACACGCATTTTTGATGATTTAATTAACCGCGTCTGAAAATAAAGCACAGCATTAAGAGCATTTAAAGATTTTTTTGAGCCCTAAATGAGTAAGGAGTAGTAGTTTTTCCGACAATATGCGTATTCGTGGAATGAGCTCATTTTTTTTTGCTATATTGTAAGCCCGCCCTTTATCAATTCATTATACGAAAGAGTGGAAGAGATCTAAAATTAATTACCCAAACCTCAAAAATGTAAACCAATTGCGCAGATACCTAAATATAATCAAATTTTATCGGCGCCTCATTTCCATCGCGGCACGGATTTTACAGTCGCTCAACGATTTACTGAAAAGAACAATGTGTTTTTAGTGTTTACCGACTACGTTAAAGACATGTCCACCTAACTGAAAAAGGCACACACAAATGCGATGTGTTAGCACATCGGATTCCAGGAGCCTCCATCAGCATTTTTATTATTTTAATACTTTATACTAAGCTTCTTTACAAAAATGGTAACTTTGACAAAAAAAAATATAGTGCTTATGATTAAAAGCTTCCAGCGGTTTACAAGGCCACCAAATGCTTTAATTACGCGATGGAAGAACAACGAGTTATTATTTTTTTGAATAATAAATTTTTAGCCTTTGTTTCAACACAAATTTTGACATTCCCAATTTCTAATGTATATTTATCACGTTAAAGTAATTAATAAAACGGTAGTGGATATTTTATCTCCCATTAGGACAATTTCTCAATCAATATTACGAGAATTTAAATCAACAAATTCAAATCCACGTGCGTTTCGTATTAGCCGAGGCATAGACTATGCCCCGACCTGTCCAAGAAGAATAAAGGTTACTAAATAAAAATATTTAAGTACCTATAGAAATTGTAAATACTCTAGAATGTAACATATATTATAAAAAATTAGATCAGATAACAGACAAACGTTGACACTGGTAAGCGACTACTATGGCATATATTTTTTTCATATATTCTTGCACGTGTTTGAACCATGATTTTTCCGGTCCGCGTCTTTTCTTTTTTTCTTTCGCTTTCCATGTTAATAGTCGAAAAGGTCATCGTTGATTGTTCATTCTGCAAAAGTGTCCATATCACATTAATTTCCTGAGTTATATCTTTTCTGAAGCTTCAATAAATGCATCCATTATTCTATGGATTTCGATGTTATATACATGCTCTGATTTTGATACTCTGCATTCCTACCTCAAAAAGTTCATTTCCACCATCTCCAGTTTTTGCTTATCTCGTTTTGTGGTGGACCACGTATCCGTTTCATATAAGAGTCTACTCAATACCACCGTATCCAGTATCCGAATTTTGGTTTGATTTCATATTTCCTTTGACCACAACAATCAGTTCAACTCTTGTACCTCCTTTTTAGCTTGAATAATTATGTTACTATTTTCTCTTTTTACGTTTTCCCCTTTGATAATATATTCCCAAATAATTGACTTGATCATCTGCAAATACAAGAGTGTGATCTATTTTTATAATCATTTGTAGGCATGTTCTTTTTCATTCGTTTAGAATATATTCTAAGAATATTTTAAACAGAGTTGGGGATAAGCTAAATCCTTGTCGTTCATATGAATTAGACGTTTATTAAAGATATATATTAGTTTTTCATCTATGAGTTTTGGTGTATGTTTTAACAATTCAATTGGTATGCCTTCTGGACCAGCAAATTTACCTCTTTTCATTTCTTTTATCGTTTTTCTAATTTCTTTTACTGTTATCTGTTCCACATTTTCTCTATTTGTTGGTATATTTGCTTTCCGCGTTTGTTTGTATTATACTCCTCTTGTAGCGTATCTGAGTAATTTTGTTGTCGTTCTACTATTGGTTTCATACTAAGATTCTTAAATTTATCTTCTGTCTTTAAGCTTGTTATCATTTCTCATGCTTTTTTTGTTATTATCCTTTCTATGTATTGCTTCACTCTAAAGTATATCTTTTCCCAAGATTCGTTCTTTGCCTTTTTAACTCGTCTTTTCACTTCCCTGTTTATCTCTCTATATCTTGCTTTCACTTCCAGATATCGTTTTTTAAGCCAGAAATTATACACCTTTTTCTCTTCTCCGATTATCTCTTCCACTCCATTGTTCCACGAGTATCTTTTTGGTCTTTTAGTTTTCGATTCTACGGCGCCCAGAGCTTGATACGCTGCTCGTGTAAAATGTTTTTTTTTTATTTTTTCATATTCTTGTTGTGCTGTACCTTGAGTTTCTTCTTGTAATTTAACGGTTTTTCTTAGTTTGCACAATAAGTCTATAAATTCGTCATTTAGTAATTCTAGGTTATATTTATTATTTTCTGCTTCTTCAACTTCCCTAATCTTTATTTTTGTACATCTGTGTGGACAGTACATTGTCGTTTTTAATAGAAAATGATCTGCCCCACTGTAGAACCCCTGTAGACCCTTACACCTATCGTTTTTATCTATGAGTTTTGTCTGTGGATCATGTAATCTACAATGGACTGGAGTAAACGTCTGATATATTTTCATCAAGCTATCCAGGTTTCTATTGAGGGCTGCTTCTTAAAATCTCCCTACTACTGGATTATCTTCTCTTCAACCATCTCCTCATTTTAATCCTGTTTTATGTGCAGATCTTTCATATAGTTCTTTTCATAAGCGTTCGTTCAATTTTGGTTGAATTTTTCTTTGACCAAAATTCATTCAACCTTTACTCCTTTTATGCTTACTAAATTATGTTATTTTTCTTTTCTTTTCCTTTGATATTATCCCAAATATTCTTGTATTAAATTTACAAGGTGTGTCTAATTTGAATCTTTCTGGATTTTTTTCATTCTTTAGAATTATTCTAGAATCTTTAAACGATTTGGATAGTAATCTTTCTTATATGAATTAGACTTTTTAAATATATATTATTTAGTTCACTATGAGTTTTGTGATTTTTAACAATTCAATTGGTATCCTTCATGCCAAATTTCCTCTTTTATTTCTTTTACGTTTTTAGATTTTGTTTACTGTTATCTGTTCACATTTACATTTGTTGGTATATTTGCTTTCCGTTGTTTGTATTATACTCCTCTTTAGCGTATCTGAGAATTTTGTTGTCGATTTACATTGTTTCATACTAAGATTTTAAATTTCTTCGTTTTAATTGTTTCATTCTGTTTTGTATTCCATCCTTTCTATGTTTGCCTTCTACCCTAAATATTTAATCCCAAGTTTTCTTTGCCTTTTAACGCCTTTTAATATCCAAAGGCCCTTTGACAGGATCCAATTTATGTAAGATTTCTAAACCGCCAACGTTCTTCATTCAATCTTATTAAAGAGCATGGCTACTTCGTATCTTATTACAGCTAACAATAATTTTTTTATAGTTGTATTCTATGCTACATTTTATAACTATACTTATTTAGACAGTTAAATTGACGTTTTAGTTAGAACGTCGCAACAAACTACATAATGTTTTACAGTCACGGCCAAAAATCGATAGCATTCATGTTTTTTGGGCGCCGATTTGAACGGATTATGCGATTAATTTATTTTTTTTTTATTTTGATAGGTATTAGAGTTTTTATTAGGCACTATTTACAAAAATTGTGCTCAAAATTGCCAAAATTTAGTTTTTAGAATTTCTAAAAATTTTAATTTTTGTGGCAATTGCTGTAGAAATCAACCAAAAACTCAAATGGCTAAAATAAAGCAATGGATCATTTTTGTAAAGTGTTAAGCTAGTTTTGTGCAAATTTAGGTTTTCTATCTTTAGCAGTTCGTCCGGTGTATGTACTAAGCCATAGTTGACGCATTTTCTTCGGGTTTCGACATTTTTTTGGTCACGGTATGGCATAAAACCTTCAATTTAACTGATCAGACAGGCTCAGTTAACCAAACTCGAACACCGGGCGAATCTCTGAAAATAAAAGGCCCAAATGTTGCACAATACTCGTTTAACTCTTGCCCAAAATGACCCATTGCTTTATTTTTAGCCATTTATGTTTTTCGTCGACTTCTACGGCAAATACCACAAATAAAAATTTTCAAAAATGACAAAAACTAAATTTTGTCGTTTTTTGGCACAACTTTGCAAAACATGGTATGTCAACCAAACTCAAATGCCTACCAAAAGTCAACAAAAAAAATCCAAGTCAATCGGATGGTCTGTTCAAAAACGGCGCTCAAAAATCAGGAATGTTATAGATTTCTAGCCGCTACTGTATAATTAATACATATGATAGTATTATCTATTAGGTAATACAAAACAATTTTAAATCTAAGGATACTGAAAAAAACTAGCAAAGACTATCAATTTTTCGATTCTTGTGTCTTTCGCTTTATGTAGTATTTTTTAGAGAAAAGCTTTATCAAAAACTACTTAATACCTTGGGTTGCTGTTATAACTATTTCCAACCACTGGAATTCCGTCGCTCATGTGCAGCCAACTGCTGTCGGAATCGAACACCTAGACCATGATCACATCGGAAGACTGTAACGTCTACACGACCCGACGCCCAAGTGTGGCCAACTGATGACGGAACCGAAGACCCACATAATTCCTTCCAATTTCCTGACCAAGAAACTCACGGCTACAACCAACAAAATGTGTCTTTCAAATGTCTACTCATTTGATCAAACAGTAAAAATACTTTACAACTTACATACTAATTGGATTCAAGCAGTAGCTAATAATGGCATTCGATCTTTGAAGCAAAATAACTGAATCTTTCTCGCTTAATATTTTTATACTGTTACCCCTCATTTTTGAATTAGCCAGCAGCAGCGATTTTCTGGGAACATTGAATACGGTTTTTGAAAATAAAAGCACATTTGTGCCGCTACACACAAATGCTCCATTTTATGTACTTTACTAATTATTTACAGTTACTTCCCTATTGTGTAAAATAAAAATGCTTTTGGTCAAACTTCTAAACCTGCAGTTGTAAAGATTAAGTTTAAATCAATATTTTTTAACTATCTTTAGACATAATTTCAATTTTCTCAAAATTTTTGAAGAGTACACTTTTTACTCGTAAATAATTGTTTTAGAAGAGACATTATATTAGTAACAGTTACACACAGAAAATAAGCATATAAATGCTAAAATATTATTTGATTACTAATGACAATAATTAAGTAATAATCTGTATTGTTTATTAAAAAATGCTGCCAAAAATATATTTGTTAAATTTATTAATACTTGCAGAATCTAAAAACCTATATTGTAAAATAATTATTTTTGAAAGTAAGTCTTTTCAACAGCATTTCAATTTGTTGGGAATATATTTATAGAAGCAAATTTTACCGTTTCCCGTGAAGCTTAAAAATCTTTCCTTGTAGCACCTAAAAGTAAAATATAACGACCATTCGAAAGCATATTCTATTGTTATGTAGACAGCTGATGCCCGACAGTATAGAGGCGCTTGAATATCACACGACTCAATTTCCGCTTTCAGCAGTGAAATTAAATTTTCTATTACAAAAATACACGTTATCGTTTCAGAAGTGCCTCAGAGTTAAAGAAAATTGAACCAGAATCTCTTATGATTACGTGTGTATATAAAATGCTTAATAAATTAATATAGGAGCTACAGTTGCTTTATAAAAATAATTATATAGCACTAAATAATAAATTAAAATCCTAATTAATAAATTTCAAAATTTTTTCTTAAAGTTCACACATTAAATAACTTTATTAAGAAGCTTATTTTGTTGCTTCTTTATTTTGATGCTGATTTTTCTTTGTTTCTTTTTAACATTATCTTGATAATAAACTGTTGTATTATAATGTTGTTATTAATTTTCCTCTCTTATTTACCGTAATAAGACTATTTTTATATAATTCTGTCAATATGGTACTTGTAATTTACAGCAAAATATCTACTATAGTAAAAACAGTATATGTCAGTCAAGTAGGATTCACAGCGTTTTTGTTCAAAAATTGTTAAATTTATTTCTGTAGTAAATCAATAGTTATTGTATTAGTTTAAAAATGCTCTAGTTTTCATACAAAACCATTTTAAATATTGACATAGACGGCGCTTTATTGGTAATTTGTTACGAAAGATGATTGATGGCCGTGCGAAATTGATTTGCGGTTATGTAGATATCAGTACCAAGCCACCCTGTTCAAACAGTTTTATAGTGTTTTTAAATTTGAAAAACATGTTATTGTACATAAATGATCCTTTATAGTAAATTAAAAATTTATATTTATGGTATAAATATTATTTTATTTATTAAATTGTAAATATAAAAACGGAGAAATGAAAAGTAAGCAGCCGTAACATAGTACTAATACAACAAGTGTAAATTTTGACATTCAGTTTACTACACAAGATGTAAAAAATATGACTTTCTTCAATTATGACTGATATAAAAGATCTGGGCTTGCTGTAGCACAGACAAAAATGTTTTGATCTTATCTAAAAACAGAGTTTTCCCTATGCAGATGCTTAAAAAATTACTTATTGCTTATCAAGGCCAAGTCCCGGCTTAACAGCAGTATGTATATTACACGAACCCATGCGCGCCAATTTTAACTTCTTTGTAACTTTGCTTTCCTTTATGATAAAATTATAAAATTTAGAACATAATTTAAGAATCGTCATACGATATTGTCTAATAATTGTGTAATAAATTGAGACAATGATATAAAGTGTTAAAAACTGGAAATTCTCACCCACTTAGTCACTCATCATTATTATGAGTCACTTTCTGTGGGGGTAAAGACTTGAAATTTGGCGTGGTAGTAGATCTTAATATGCAAATAAAGGAAAAATCTGAAACATTTAACTTTTTACCTCCAGGGCTGAAAATTATGGTCATTTTAATGCTATAGTAGTGGCCAACTCAGAACACGTAATTATAATAACAGAAGCGTTAGTGTTTAGTTCTCACTTGTCTTTAAATGAACTCGAGGAAACACCCCACTTAATTAAACTTTTGTCTCAACTGATATTATTAATTTTTTTACATCGATTTGAAATATTGCTGATTTCTGATTTGTTCTTATTAGATTTATATCTTTCTACACACACTTTCTTAACTTTTTAACTTGCAGACATTTTAATTATAAGACAAAAACCCAAGATACTTACATATAAATAATTTACACTCTGAGGACAATCCACATGCTCAATAAATTTTAAATCCTTTAAATCCTAATCTCCTAATTGCATAAGGGTGCATGGTTTAGATCAAAGAGAATAAATAAATAAAAACAAAACTTAAAACTTTGAAAAAAGCGTGCTAACCCCTAATAAATATAAATGTTAAAAATAAGATCATGTTCCTGTCTAAAAACTTTCAGCCCATAAAAGTGGTAAGATTTAAACCAATTAAGGCTAAGCCATTTGTTTAAAAGGGCAGGTACACAGTCCAAGTGAATGAATAAGGACTTTCCCTTGTAAACCTAATCCGACTCCCGGTTTCTTATATATCTTCGCCACCGTATTTAGTATTCAATTCAAATTCCTACATCATTTGTACACTCCTTTATCCTAGCAATGATTTTCTAGTCTATAACTGTCCCTATACCTGTTTTTCTGAACAAATGGCTTGGCTGAAAGTTTTTGGATAGAAACTTGTTCTTATGTTTAACATGTAGGGGATTAAAACTACTCTTAAACTTCAAGATTTAAGAAAATCAAAAATTTTCAGTAAGACCTGTAGGATGTAGCACAAGAGATGCATTTTGAATTTTTATATAGCAACCAAATCCTGAAAGTTTATTTTATAAAATTACTAATAGACAAGGATAAATGTCAAACATAAAACTTTATACCGCACAAGAAATTAGTGCTCTAAAAGTAAGAGCCAAATAGTTTTAATCAAATATTTTTAAATCAAACGAAATCAAAGAAATTTCTACAAATCCTTAAAAACCAAAATGTATATCTACAAGCATGACTTATCTACTGATAAAAAAAGTCTAATTATTAAGAAAAAAATGGCCAACAAAAAACTTTTAGGAAACAACAAAGTTCATTTCATCAATGATTTTTTCATACTGCCGACAGAATGTAACGTTATGAGAATATGTCTAATTATAACTTTTTAATTTTTATTAGAATATATGTTACAAAATATTATTTCACACACACACACACGCGCACACACACACACACACACACACATACGTGGACAGTCTGGAAAATTTTGAGTCTAACATAAAAACAAGTATTTTTTCTATCAAATTCAATTATATTTTAACAAAGTCTCCTTTTACGTCGATACACATTTTTAAGCGATGCTCCAACCTCTTGAACTCGTCCAAATAGTATTTGGCGTCTTACTCTGAAAAATAGGCGATGACTTCCTCGTTTGATGAAAATATCTGTCTGAACTTAGAAAACAGGAAACAGTCGCTTGGGACCAGATCTGGTGAATATTCTGGGTTGTCAACCAGTTCGAAATGCAATTCGAGAATTTTGGCCATGGCGATCGCCGAAGTGTGAGCCGGTGCATTGTCTTGGTGGAACAACACTTTCTTTTGTTCCAAATGGGACCGTTTTCGGCAGTTGCTACCATACGACCGTTATTGTTTTCTATTTTCGATTAACGAAATTTTCCGACTATTTAAAAGAAACAGTCATCATTACCTTCCCGGTCGATGAAACCTATTTCACCTTTTTTGGAACAGATTTACTCTTCGCAATCTACTGTTTTGACTGTTTCTCCGTCTAAAAAGTGCAATGGTGGACCCAAGTTTCATCGACAGTGATATATCGACGTAAAAAATCGACTGGTTTCGCTTAACCAGGGCCTTAAAAATGTTCATTCGAATGAATTTTTGATTCAAAGTGAGCAAGCACAGGACACAACACGCAGTCAGCCTTTTCATGCCCAATTCTTCAGTCAATATATGACAAACGCATTATTTCGGTATGCCCACAGCTTCTGTATTTCTCTGATATTGATTCGACGATTGTTCAGTAACATTTGGTGTACTTTTTCGATGTTATCGTTAGGGATCGCAAATGCCCATCATGAGCCAAGTTGGTACGACCACGTTTAAATTCAGCTACCCATTTTTTTAGGGCGACAAGTAATGGGGCAAAATCCCTGTAAACGGCGTCTAACTTGGCTTTAATTTGCAAGTACTTAAACAGGGCACGGTATTTGATTTTTCCATTTTAAAAAACACTGACATCGACTGATACAAACGACTCAAACAACTAAGCGTCTAAAATGGCAAAAATGTTTATAGGCATCTTTCGAAGCATGCACTATTGTAGTAGCAAAATGGTTTTGACGAATAGGGCCATCTTCATGATGAGACACAAAACTTTCAAACTGTCCATGTAATACATACAGTTGAACTTCCGTAAATCGAATCTTCAATATCCACCAAAAAAATTCGAGGTATAGAAAATTTGAGATATACACTCCAACTTTTGTAAAATGAACTTCCGTATGTCGAATTTTAATGTGCATAAGACGAATTTTCAAGGTGTAATTTGCATTTCGTTAAGGATTTATACAAAATTATCTCCCTATCTTGATTTTCTATGTCCATTTTTTCCGTAACTCCATCTAAAATTGCTGAGTTTCGTCACTCGAATTCCTTAGCAGTAAAGCTTTTTCTAACTCTGTTTATTACGGTTACATTTAGAGTTTACCAAATTTCTCCGAATTTGAATAGAAATGTTTAACCGAACCTTTTACGATTAAACAGTTTGTAGTTCCAGCTCAACCATCAAATAAATAAACGTGTCAATTTCTGAGTAAAATAAAGAAGTAGTTATTTATACTCAAAATCTAATGTCACTAACCATGTGTACCGCGCAATAGATACATTAGAAAACTTTGTAGAAAACTAACTTTAAAAAAAACTAAAATTACTTATTTTTTTAACAGCTTTAATACACATTAATGTTTATTCAACGTCGACAGTATAAAGTTTTAAAATAAATTTTAAGAACAATATTTTTTAGTTTTATATTTCAAATTTTCTATAGTTCGAATTTTGTGATAAATTTTGAAGTTTCGGCTTTCAGAAGTTCGACTGTTAATTAGTTTTATAAGTCTTTGGCCATTATACAATTTCCAAACTCTGTCGTCATTCTCATGACAATATGTCGCCATTTTACTACTTCTTCCATAATTGTACCTTTCGGGGTAATAATACATAGCTTAATTATTTCGTTCCTTACTTTTTTGATAATCCACAAGCATTTCTAACTGGTCATTGTTCTGTTACCTCAGTTCATCTCTATATTACCGCGCTATATATTATTATGCTTTTTATTATTATATTGTAGATATGACGTATTCTTCCTAAACTTATATCTTTATATCACCATATTCCATTTAGTTTTGTATGCCCTTAGTTCCTTGCACTATTCTGTATCTAGTCTTTCTTGTCTCACCCGTCTTACACCTAAGTATTTGTAACTTTCACATGTCCTGATTCTTTCACCATTCTGTCCAGACTGTCTGACGTTTTCCTTATACACAAATATTTTGTTTTACTTAAGTTTATAGTTAGGCTTGCTTTCTCAAATTCCTTTTTATTTTTCCAATCATATATATTTTAAACCTTTTTTATCTTGAACTAACAAATCTAGTCGTCGGCAAATAGAAAGATGAACAGAGTTTGATTATTCAATGGTATGACTATACCTGCACATTTTTCAGTTTTTTAAAGCATATTCCACGTATATCTTAAAAAACGTAATAGACCGCATTCCTGTTTAAGGCCTTTACTGTCTTATGTTTCTATATAGTTCTTGGTTACTTTTAGTTAGTAAATTATTTACATTTGCCATTTACATTTTTATAATTTTCCTAGTGGGACTTTGTCCTATGCTTTTGTTAACTCATTGAACAGTAAACGGAGACTTCTTTCAATATTGATGTTTTGTTCATTATTTGTTTCAAACAGAATAAATTAACAGGCAAGATCAACAAGCATAGAATCTAGCTTGTTCTTCTTTTTCTTGGTAACTATACTCTTGTCCTATTCCTTAACATATAAACGATTAAAGTAGATGTTACCAAAGTTTTTTCTGTTGTGTCTTGTGTATTAAAGTAAGATAATCAGTTTTCAGTTCTACGAGTATTCATTGATTACTGATGTAATAATTCTTTGTCTCCTAGACCACTTGCTTTGTTGTTCTTCTTAACTTTGACCAGTTTTCTAACTCATTTCAATTTAATTTCTACAGGGTCTCTTAGGATAATAATATTTATATTATCTATTGTTTTCTAGTTTTTTTACAAAATAAGTTTTCCACTGTAACACAGGTATTACTTGTATACTTCCTTTATTCTTGCTATTGAAACGTTACTAATAAATCTTCGTAATTTGCTTTTTTTCCTACAATATACGTTTTAATTTTCTGTCTCGTGATTTTTGGTTTTTATCCAACACTAATTTTTTCACTTTCTCTTTTTTCTCCACATATTTATATACATATACATATATATATATATATATATATATATATATATATATATATATATATATATATATATATTTGAATTCCTTTGAGATACACTTCCTTCTTCTTCTTTATTTGTTTCTCTATTTTGGCAAATCGACTATTTACGTTTTTTGAACTCTTTTGTCTTTTATTTTCCCAGCACCGTTGGATGCGGCACAAACTATGTGATCTGCAAAAATAAATATCTTCAAAGAAAACAAATATGTTCTAAAGACTTTAAGAAATCGTTATAAATGTGACGTTATTGTGCAGTCATCGATAATTTGCATTTAATCACTTCTGTTAATAGGAAATAACTGTATTATAATTAAATCTGTCTGCATTTTAAATACTTAAAATCATATTCCTTATTATAAGATGATCCAATTGAACTTTGAATTAAAATTACTGAAGACCATTACGAGCATTTGTAAACTGAGTTTCAAAGAATACAGAAGTTGATGCTGATTTTAAAAAAATAAACGATACAGCTTATTTTTCTTTAAATGACTTTGTGAATCAAAAATTTTGCATATGGGGCATTAAAAATCCTATTCTATTCACAAAAAAATGCATCTCCAAAAATGCACGCTCTGTAGACTGAAGAATTATTAGCCCATACCTTTTTAAGAACAAAGCTGGAAACGCTGTTACTGTCAATATTGTGTGCTATCAGAAATTTTAAACAAATTTTTCAATCAAATCATTATAAAACTTGAATGACATGTGGTTTCAACAATGTGGAGTCACACCGCGGTCTTACGATGTAATCCTATAAAATTTTTTCGTCTGGGGTTATTTGAAAGGACAGAATGCATGTCAATAAACCTGTTACGATTCTACGGCTAAAAAAGAACAACAGACATTGAATTGCTAAAAGAGAGCCTCATTTATTGAAAACACTAAAAGAAAATTACATCTCAGCCGAGTCGTAGAGGGCATTTGGCTGACATCATATTCCGCACGTACCTACAAAATCTAATAATAACACAATTCGGATCGTTCCAGTGTTTTGTGTTTTATTTAATTTGGATCGCCTCATATACAAACATTAAAGGTGTACTAGAAAAAGTTCAATTATATTCCTGTCTGTAGATTAGTAGTCTAACCTTTCTGAAGTTTGCGGATGCGATCATCGATTTGGCTGAAACTTTTTTTTCGTAATTTACCCAACAGATAGCTAAAAAGTGAAGCGGTATTTTTATCGAAAGTCCTCGTTCGCAAAATATCGCCGTTAAAAGTTACTAATCATCTCATAAGTTTAACATAATATAATATATAATATTTATTAATATGCGTAGAGAGTTTCCAATATAAACAAGTGATATACTGACACTATCTAAACAAAACACAAAACCTATATCAGAGTATTTGCTCTTCTTGCAACTCTAGCTTATTGTTGAACGTTACAACAATAACTCTCAAAAATTTGATTTGATTTGGGGATGTCACCATCTGGTAAAGATTTGATCCGCTTTTGTAACAGGTTAACGAAGTTAATGGGATTAAACATTTTGATTATATCGATTTTAATTATTTTTCACACTATTTTTGTCGAGCACAAGATTTGAATAAAGCTATTGAGAAAAATGTATCTTTGTATAGAGTGTGGAGAGTTACTCGCGGGTAACAAACAAAGCAGGATCTTGGCTGAATTCTTTATTTTGAGATACATTTACGGCACACCCTGATCGACGTGCACTCGACAAGATCCGGAAACGTAGTCCAACGTGTCGCCCTAAGGTCCTCGCTCGCCTTGCCAAAGATATGGGTAAAGCAAAACTTGTTGGCAGGGGTCGGCAGCTGCCGTCTAGACAAAACCTAGCTCCATCGTACCACCCTGATGCCATTGCCGGAAGCTCAATGTCCAATGGCCGCCACAAGAGTTTCGAGACTATGAAGACCGAGCAATTAAACAGCCAAATAGAATTATTCAACTCGTTTGTACTCTTTGTTTTTATTTCTTGTTTAGACAAAAAACTTATGGTAGGCGTGACCAGGTAGACAATGCCAAATAATATAATTCATTCTAATTTCCAATTATTAATTAATTCGTTGTGTTATACGCGACCTTCCTTGTGAGATATGCAAATAGATTACTAGCAAAACATTTCCATAAAAAGTACTGACAGTCCGACTGAAGTTAGTAAATCAAATAAATCATTCGTCTATTTATTTTATTATGATTCTGACAATCTTTGAATTTAGCTTTCTTATATCATTATTTGATAAGATATAGATTAATGTAAAAAATTTCCGAACTCTTTCCGTGGCCGGCTGATTGGCATCTGCATTGCGTCAAGCTCGGCACCCTACATTTCTAAGAATTCAGCTAGCGCCCATTCCATTAGGTTTGAATGCGGCATTCTCAAAGGTTCGCGGCTGTTTGGGTATATTTCGCGAATAGAAATATATATTATAAAGCAAACTTCCAGCGCAAATTCTGAATTCAGACTCTGATTCCGGTTTAAGTGCAGCGAATCCAGTCGAAAGCCGGGTTTACATAAATAATGTGCAGTTAGTTGTATATAGTGCGTGTACACAAATATTGCTATTGTAAGTAGAATAAGTAAGTAATTTTAAGTAAATTAGTACGTTTTATTCACCACTGCCAAAAGCAGAAACGTTATATTATTTAATTATATATTAAATCATGTTTTGCGCATTAGTGAATTATCTACAAAATATTTTCCTCTTTTTTATTAAACTATGTTTTACTATATAAAGCGCAAATTAGCATTTAATTACAAATTAATTATGACCTAGAAAATGTACTCAAAAGTTCTTTGTGTTTGTAAATGCTGCACCACTAATGGTTTGATGTAGATTCAACCAATTTAATAGTATTTTAATGAGAATGAAAGTAACAGTAAAATAAATATTCCAAACTAATTTTATAAATAATTTATAGCATATACTAATTTACTTTTCAAAATATTAATTTTAAAAAGGATCGCAGATTTGCATAATGAAGAAAGTTAACGCATTTAATACTGTAAAAGCGATTTTGTTTATTAAAATATGTACATATTTTAATTATTTTATTTGTATTTTGTTTAATAACTTGTTCAATATTAGAACCCCCAATATATTAATTTACATAAATGCTAATACACAAAACAATAACTTACAAACCTTTATCTGGCTTAAGCTGTATTCTTAAACTAATGGAATGCATAATATTAAAATAAAAAATTATAAAACATCTTTATAAATGTAAAATTAATGAACAACAAAGTATCATGTCGCGTATCTCAACTTTAATAAACCTGCCTATATTTAAATAAGCAGTAACGGATGTATTAAAAAAATGCAATATACCGACTTCTTCAAAGTATTTATTATACATTTTCTTAATAGTTATTTGTGCAAAGGAGGGTAAATATTATTATTCAAATATATTTGAAGTATTCGCAAGCATATTTAAACAAAAACAAAGCACAAAACAATGAGTAACTTATAACAATATAATAAATTTTTATACAATTGGCTATGTTTTTTTGTCACTTTCAACATCAATACTAGAGATATTGGGGTTTAAAAAGGATACTGAAATATATTATAAATACCTAATATTATCATCCAAACCTTCTTTCCTTGTAAGTTTTGTTTCAAAACACAGCAAATTTATAATTTAGAATGGTTAAAATTAAGAATCTCAAGTATTTAATTATTAGCTAACACAATGTGTTGCTTAGAAGATAAAACTGAAACATTTAATACTGCAGGTCTGTAAATGGTAGATAACCCGCAAAAGATATCAAAAATATTTCTTCTAATATAAACTTTTTATTTGCTCGTTGGCTTAAAAATTTAATACCTGCCTGATTACTTTTAAATTTCTTTCATAAACATAAAATTATATCCAATTTCTAAAAAGTAAATACCCATTTTTAATTTTTTGTTGTTTTTTAACAAAAAAGAACTCAAGAATTATTACTTAATACTGTTAAATAATAAACTATACTTCTTCTGCTTATTGGAATGTGGCAAGCTGCTATAACATTTTAAATTACAGATATTTTTGCCTAACATTTTTTAAATTTATCGTTTGTTGTTCTGACCTTACTGGTAATTGAAGTTTCCCTTATTCTTACAAAGAAATTTATTGAGCTAGAACTTCTTATACAAAAAGATACTTCTCATTTTTATTATTATGTAAAATTATTTTATAATTAAGCTAGTATAACAAAATAATACTCAACAACAAAAATTACAACAATGTTTAAAAAATTATTTAAACATCAGTTCACGTGATGAACACGCATCTAAACTGTGTGTCATTAATTTTTTTTTGTAATATATTGTTTTAAACGTTCTTTTGCATGAAATACCTCCTACTTTCAAATCTTCTGGAATTGCTTCTGTATTGACATATTGTTCCAAACTTAGCTTATATCTCGCACTTTATATTTTCTACCTTGGGTTAAACTAATAAAGTTCTCAAATTGTTCATTTGTCTACAAATAGGATGATTTTATTTGATATAATTATATATTTACGTCATCCACTTAAAAATTTGAGCTCATTCTCTTAGGCTTTACAACAAATACAATATTGTTTTAAATAAATATTAATTACTTCATATGGTATTCTACTTCATCTTTCTTACAGCTATTTAAACATCTCCGAACTACTTTTTTATCAAATTTATAAATAAATATATATAATAATAGATATATATATAATAAATGCCTCTCGCAAGTAACTTTCGGACTAGTTGACTTTTGTATACTTGTACAGAAAGCACATTTTGAGATCTCAAAAAGTGATATCTGAAGAATTGGTTCTCAATATTTGGGCAGTACAGGTTAGACTTCCAAATTAAAAAGTTTCAGTAATTAAAAAAATACAATAATGTTAATATTTGTTTTGCGACTTGTAATTCTATAAAATACTAATAATTATATGACTATATAAACAAATATTTATATTTTAAACCTATTTAGGTTTATATTTAAATTTTTATGAGTAATTTTTTCTAGTAAATTCGTTTTTCTACTTTATATTTTTTTCTTTTAAAAATATTTTGTAAAGTTCTGACAAAATTATTTATAAATATGACCATATAATAACATTTTATTTTATGACATCACTTCCAACACTAAAATCAAATTTTTTATATAAAAGATGTTATACAATGTATGTAACACAGCACCCTGGCAGAAGAGCCCATGTAGGCACATTAAGCGTTATTAAAAGCCCTATAAAACTATAAACTATAAGAATATAAAAAAAACATCTTTAAACAGTAAATGTATATTCAAAGCGATCGGTTCGATCAATCTGGAAACAAAATCTTGCTTGACTGATCACTTGCCTATTATAATTACTTTAAGGTCACATGTGCTAATAAGTGAAAAACTCAAAAACCAATAAAAAAATTAGTATCGCTAAATATGTTTTCAAAATCTTATATTAGCAGTATAGTACTACAATAACATCATTCATCAAGATGTCTGTCAATTAAGTTGTGACAAATCACTGTATTCTTCAAACAATTCTCTGTAATTGCTAAACAAAAAATTACTATAAAGCATAAACATTGCAGGCAGTAACAAACAACAAAACATCAGAATAATAAATTTAAATTAAATCAAGCTGCTGCTGACCTTAACAACTGCTTTTCAACATCAAAAAGTATTCAATACAAAACTATCTAAAAACAATTGTCATCATTGGATGCTAGTGAATATTCCATCTCACAAGCAACTAAAAATCTGCAATAACAGAAATCATCTCTTCGAATTGCCAATGGAAATGGGTTTGAAATAACTCGGATTTTTGCAAATCATCTAGCTCAAGTATTTACAGTAGCGCTGAAAAGAATTTCACCAGTGCGTTTTTTCGTCGTAACTCTTTTCAAACTCAACTGATTTTCTTTAAATTCGAAACACACATTTATAAAGGTATTTTATCACAATATAAATGTTCTCAGCTCAATATATTCAAGAATTTTAACAAAATTAGCATATTCATCGAAATCAACAGAGCCTTATAAATGATACACATTGACAAAGCGAATAACAGAATCACAATATTCGTGTAAAATGACCAAAAATGAACTATAATAACTAAACAATGCCTAATAACGAATAGAAACGCCTTTGTATCAATAACCGTATGGTAATAACGGAAGTCAAGAAGAGTCTCGATGACTAACTCCGAGATCTTCTGCCATTCCTTCTACAATTGTTCGAACTTTTCAGCCAAATTACTTACTTTTTTCTTTGCCCATTTTCTCTCAAGTTCTTCTCATAAGTTCTCAATAGAGTTTTCAGCTCTGGTTTCGCCACTCCATTACAATGATCCTCTTGTTACTGAACCAATTTTAACACTTGGAGGCATGTTTCGGATTGTTTTGTTGAAAGATTAATTCGCGCCTATGATTAGACCTCGCATATGGATGCAGATCTTCTCAAAAATATCCAGATAAATTATCATGTTTACTATCCCATCTATCTCGTACAAGGGACCTATTGTATAAAAGCATAAAAACTCAAGACGTGCCTTCCGGTTCTTCTCACTGATGAGCAACTTGAAGGCGATACGGTATCCTTGTAGTTCTGCATTACTCAGACGGCGTCTGTAGTCTGGGGAGAAATATTGAAAATGTTAAATTTATTTACCTTACGAGCTGCGTAGATTTCTCTTCAACAGCTTTGTAACAGTAGACTTCTAAACACCAAACTGATCTACAAGGCGCCGGTGAGAGAGTACTTGGAGATGTGCTTGTTGGATGACCTTCCTCTTACCTCTGTCAACCAACGATACTTACGAGTATCATCCATTAACCTGAAATAAACAACACCACACGCAAAACGATAAAATGGCAGAAAGTAAACAAAAAGTACATTGAACGAAAATGGCTAATTGTATCGATTTTCAAAAATCGATCATATTAAAACGCACCGATAAAATCTTTTTGAGCGCTACTATACATTATTTTTATCTGAAATATCAAATGAAGGAGAGGCTGAAATACAACAAAACCTCGAATTTTCTTCCAGATAAATCTTTCCACAAACCTGTGTTCTATGAATAAGATTAAACATAAAATTACAACTAATTTTAACTTGCATAAACCACCTGGCAATAATTTGATCACTGGTAAAATTTGAAAGAAGTAACGGATAAAAGCTTTATATTTATAACGTATCTCTGTACTGCAGTGTTAAAACTACAATTCTTTTACTACAATAAACAATTGTTACAATTAATTTTCAAACTGAACAAACCTAAAGGAAGCGTCCCATCTTACAGACCAATTGTCTTATTACCAGTACTTCCCTAGATTTTTGAAAAACTAATGCAAAAAAGAATAACACCGTTATTTTTAACATACAACTTACACAATACCTGATCATCATTTTAGACCTCGATAACAATAATCCCACTATTAAACAAACTGATAGCTTCACAAAAATTTTGAAAATAAAATTAGATCGTTCAGCCATATTTGTTGATGTCTCACAAGCATTTGATATAATATGGTAGGAAGGCTTATTACATAATATGAAGCGTGCTTCTCCTTTAGATGTCTTTCAAATTATCAAATCTTATCTTATTGACAGATAATTATTGGTCAAATGTAGCGATTATCATATAAATGTATGTCTTGTGTACACTAACGTTTCCCAAAAAAGCCTGTTAGGTCCGTTACTGTACCTCCTATTTACTACTGATTTTTCAACTGCAAAAGATACATTGGCAGCCACATCTTCCGACGATGCATCTTATAACCTCCAATGTCATCTAAATATATCATAAATATGGTTTAAAAATGGAGACAAATATATATTTTATATATATTTTATAATTAATCTCGTTGAATGAAATATTCCCATTGCCGAAAACATTGAACTTACATCACCCAAAGAACTAGACAGATTCACAGCAGCTTTACCTAAACGAAAAACATCTGGCCATAATCTTATATCCAACATTGCACTTCAGCAGTTAACTAAAAAATGCTTATCATACTTAACTTCCCTGTGCAATGGATGTGTCCGAAAAGGTTACTTCCCTAGGAAATAAAAAATTATATTACTAACTACGTAGGTATATAAGTTTTCTAACCACTCTCTCAAAGCTCCTTGAAAGAATTGTTTACACTCGCTTACTAAAAGCCATTCAAACATTACACATCTTGCCACCATTTCAATTTGGTTTTAATAGAAGGCATTCCACATGTCAAACTTCAATGTATTAGCGAAATTATTTCAATTGGTTTTGAAAATAAAGATTATGCCACAGTGACCTTCCTCGACGTAGCTCAGGCCCTCGGCAAAGTTTGAGATCAAAGGACCTGGAAAAAATACTGGAGCTAAACATACCTAGTTATCTTCAAGAAATCCTCTTTTGCTTCCTTGAACACCGAACATTCGCAGTTAAAATAAATTCTTATATATATAAAATCAAATACATACACGCAGGAGTGCCGCAAGGAATAATTCTGAGGCCACTTCTCTTCAATATTTATATTTTAGCAGCAATATCGGCATCTTTAGCCATATTCGCTGACGACTCTGCTATAATCACACAGAGATCTAACCTAGATAAAGCAGTCCATGAATTGCAATATCCCGTCACTATTAATGAGTGGTTCGAAAACCAAAATGTAGTAGTAAGATTTTCACATTGAAAAGAATAACCCACTCACCCGACATTGAAATAACTAGAGTAATCATAATATGGAGCCCAAAGGATAGCGCCGTTAAATACCTCGGAATTCATTTAGATACTCGACTCAGCTGGAACTACTACATAAATCAAAGGCAGCAACAGATTAAAACAGATTTATCGTTTAACACTCCCAAAACCAACATACTGAATTTGCAACGATTTCAAAATAATGTTCTTAAAATTGCTGTGAATATTTTTTGGTTCATCCACAAAAATCAGCTTGATAATTGGGTATTTTCCCAATTCAAGGCTTCATGCGAAAAAGTCCTAGAACGTAAAATATCAAATGCGTGCGGCGGTGTAGTATTTTACAATCTGTACAAAAGGAATACACATACTAGACTAAAGCGAAAGCTACCGAAAAATCTTATAATTTCTGAAGATTATAGTGACTAAGCTTACATTATTAACAGTAATTAAACACACATAGATCCTCTTGCCTACCTGAGACACTAGAATAATCTTGTCGTTATTGTTATTTAATGCCTATATCCAAAATGTCATGTATAACATTTATGTGTTGATCTGAAAAAAATAAATTAATAACAACTTAACGTATTAAAATTAAAAAGTTAAAATCAACTCGTATAACTTTTGGCACAAGGAAAAAATTTGTCCTCTTGTATCGCTTAATAATCAACAAATTTATGAGACAGAAAGTGCCAGATATTTGGAAATTCACTTAGATAGACAATTAACTTGTAGAAAATATATATGGCTAAACCCAAGCCATTAGATACATTGTTTAGCAAAATGTATTGATTTACAGGATATACATCTCAATTATCTTTAGAAAATAAAGTTTTCTTATATAAAGCCATACTAGAACCTGTTTGGTCTTACAGAATACAGCTGTGGAGAACAACAAGCAGTTCTAGCATTGATATTCTGAAAAGATTCCAACCAAAAATATTAGGTTTAATGGTCAATGCATCATGATATTGGGCTAATTGAAGTTATATGACATAATTCTAATATTTCCAGCATACTAGTAGTGTTCACTAGAAAGCGAAAATGAGGAGCCTAGACTGAAAAGGTTTAAGCAACTGTAGTTGCCAAATCGTTTTTTATGAGTGTGTGTATATATGTATATATGACAAATTAATTTAATTATATTAGGAAAATTGTTATTGAACTATTTCTAACAAATTACTTGTAAATATTTAGGATGTAATTATAAAAATTAAATTATTTACTTAAATGTCAACTATTGATAGATAGTAAAGTTACTTTCAAATAAAAAAATTGGAAATCCGAATAAGAAAAGGTCAGTGAAAAAGAATGGTTGTTAGCGAATCATTTGAATTAGGAGAATTATAACAGTTTAGTATTGTTTTAAGACAATAAAATTTGTTTATAACATTATAACAAATAGAATTAAAATTTACAGTTCTATGTTTTTTATTTTTTATTTTAAAAACAGAATGTTCTTTTAAAATTACGTCAGTACTCTAGACAACAAATTGTAATAGATTAAATAAAGTATAGCTATAATTAACTCAAAGAATTTTTTAATGTTTTGTAATCACCTTGTAATCCGTTTCAATAAGTCTTTTCTATATTTCCGGTTTATCCACACAAAACCTAAAATAAAGTTAAACTTATCAATATATAAAAATTCGCCATGTAGCTGTTATTTTAAATTAATTTGCACAATTTTTACTATGTAAATTAAATTTAAAGCAATAATATTTTACATTACTAAATCACCTACCCCATCTAACACCTCAAATTAGAGCACATACACCAGGGAAGCACGCCGAAAGCTTTCCTTGCGCCCGTCCTTCTATGAATATTTCATTTTTGCTGGAGAACCCACGTTTTGGTAATCAACGAGCTGCGTGTTCTATAATATATTTATGAGGCTCATGAGGCAAAATGAGCACAAGTGGTTGGTGAGACCTCAAAAAGGTCTAAAGGTCTTTTATGGAAATTTTTGTACTCCACAACTTTGAAGTGTTATAATTAAAACGCTATTTTATAGTGGGAAAAGAAAATATCCGAATAATAAATAAACAAAACAGAAAGAATTTTTTACATAATATACTCTTTATGTCAGAATAAACTAAAAAGTTTTCAATCCTACAAAATATATAAGTAGACACCTTTACAAAATAATTCAAAGTATTTTCAATTTATTGTATTTATATTTCCTTGGCTTTTAAAATTCAAAGATCGTTGCTTAAAAATTTTTAATATAGTAAAAAAGATCTTAAATCTTAACGACTATTTTTAAAATAAGTCTTTAACTGAGTGCATTAAACCTTGATGAAATCATATTAAAAAATAAAGTAGTAGTTATCTATAATAAACGTTTTAATAAATTAAATTAAAAATAAAAATTTGTAATTGATTTGCCTGTTCATATATGTGTAACTGTATGAAATTAGTTAATTATTTTTATAATTACTAACTGTAGTAACACTAATCTCGTCAAATTAAATTTTTATACCATTAAAAATAAATTTTATGGAAAAAAGAATAAAACGCGATGAGAAACGCAATATCGCAAAGCCAGATGCAAACTATGTTTTCAAATATACACCATATTGTGTATAAAAGCAAAATTACAGCCATCCAAGCCGAAACGTGTGGAAATGGAAAATACAGCCTGAAAGTTTTCGCTCTTGAATTTATTGCCTACACATCCCTTAAATACGTACATGTAGGAAACAAAACTTGCCAACAAGCGTGCGCCGTAAATAAAGAGTTTTAAATTTGTTTGTAATATTTGATTTCGGCATATATTGAATTTTGGGCGCCGGCAAAGTTGTGGTATCAAGTTACTGGAGCACATAAAGGCCCTTCTATATTTTATAAGCATTAAAGTATATCACGCTACGCTTTATTTGTTCGACGACTGTTTACCTTTTTGTATTTGGTTTTGAACTTTTTATTAATAAATGTCGACAGGAGCTTTTTAATTTTTTTATTTAAGCTTGTAGTATACGATATAAAATTTACAGAAAAAGAGATGTAACAATTCAACAAATTAATTTAAAAAAATCTACTCTTTTCTTTTAAATAGTAACATGTATCTTTTTATTTAACTTTATTCCTTTGTATGTATATATTACCGAGTTATATTTAAAAAATAAATGTTAACAAATCATATCTTTTGTAATTTTTTAATTAGTTTCCGGATTTCTAAATACAGAATTATGTTCAAACGCAACTGAATCAGGCGACTAGAAAATAAGCATATGACTCTGAGGTCACTTATTCTAAGATTATCATTGTAGTTATTATTTCAAATTTATTTATTTGAGGTATATTCAAATAATTCACTGACTAATTTACCGGTGAAAAATAATTTAAAGCCATTATGGCTTACTATTACCAAGACAGCGCACCAGTACAACCTCAATTAACCTTTCAACAGCCAACACTCCAAGTTCAGACTTGCAATTAGTCAACAACAAAAAACGTGGTCGATAAGATAATGTGGATAAACAAACGGAATATGCCAAACAACCTAAAACCACAAGTTACTCCCCATTTACTGCTTAACCTCACAACAATGGAAACTGAAATCTTTAATAGAATACATCGATGTGTTAAATTTACGTGTGGAAGCTTCAATGGGAAGCGAACTATAATATATAAAGAATGTCCTGCTCGTCAAGAATTGTATCAAGAAACGTTTCCTTTTCCAAAACAGAAAACAACTTTATCCGCAAAAATGTATCAACCAAACCTTGACTTTGACCAAGTATTAACCAACAACATCCTACAAAATGCCAATAGTGCCACCAAACTACAAAGTTCGGGAATGATAAACTAATTTATAGACATAGCCGAATTAAAACAGAAAATAAAACAATTAATGATGCAGGTGAGCACTGTACTAAATCTTTTAATGGTACCTAGAACAACAATAACCCAAATATTAAAATAGCAGTTTGGGATGCCAATGAGCTGCTGTACCACAAAGAAGAAATAACAGTTTTTATTACAATTCACTGGCTTGATATAATATTAATTTTGGAAGCGCACTTCACGGAGCGCAGTTGCTTAAAAATACCAATATCTACAATTTGTGTAACCCAAGTCCCAAACGAAACTAATCAGAAACTCGATCAAATACCGCGAACTTTCCAAGTACAGTGAGCTACACCTTCAAGTTATATCAGTTTCAGAATGGCTAGGACTACTTCCTTTATCAGCTTTAAATTGTCCACCAAAGCATAGCAACAAATATATAACATATAAATGTTATTCTCCTACTATGTAATAGATTTATCTCGAGAGTAGTTTATAATGGAAAGCATGAACATTGAAATTCCAGGATAACCTCCACAAAAAATAGAAAAATACTGAAAGTCATAAAAACCTAAGCTTACAAATTCTGTCGACTCGCAAACCCACACATTGGCCCACCCAATAATAAACAATCAGATGTACTTAACCTACGATCCATAAAAAACACAAACTTTCTAAACATTAGTTCGTGCCTTGACCTCTTAACAGATCATTTGCCAATATTAGTAATACTGAAAACAAATACACAAATTAAGAAAGACGCACATTTACTAACAAATGCACAAATTGGCAAAAATTGCTACGGGAAATGTTTGTTCGACTGTTAGGTTGGTCCAGTTTCTGGGGTTCCTCCTAGTAGCAACAATTTTTTTTCCTTCAATTCATTCTTGGATTATGTTTTGCAAAAATAAGTATTATATTTTTAAAACAATGAGTCATATATAGAAAGGTTTCCTTATTTTAACGATGTTCAAGAGTTTTCGATCACATCCAGCACATCGTAGAACCTCTTCGTTTATGATTCTAGCGGTCCAAAGCGTTCAGCATTTACCTATAAGCTACATTTCAAACAACTCCATTTTTTTGTTGTCTGTGTTATTATTGCACAGGTTTCTACTATACCTTATATAACATTTCAAGAATTGTAACCTTATCAAAAAACTTAAACAAATTAGCACACGCAACAAAAGATTGACACAATGTAACAGAGAAAAGGCGCTGACCTTCCCTTCCCTTTGCACCAGTAGTAGACGACAAAGAAGAAACCCATAATATACTAGAAAAGGATCCCGCCAAGTGGAATACACCATTTACAAAAAAAAATAAGCCCACACAAAGCTCCGGGACAAGACCAAATAGGAAGTAATATTTTCAAAGAACTATAAAAAGCTATCAATTTATGACTCATCTTCTCAGCACAATATTAGGAATTTGGCACGTACTTGAACAATGGATGAATTCCATAAAAATCTCCCAAATCCAGGTAAATTCAAAGAACGACCTACATCACACAAACTTGCTACTGATGTTGCCAAAAATGTTTGAGAAGATGCTCCTAAAGCAGCTAGCACTATTTCTATCAAGCAATCATATTTTACCAAATCACCAATTTGGATTTTGAAGAAACAACGCAACAACAGAACGAATTTACAAGGTAGCAGTCGAAATCACCAGAGACTTCAAAAAGAGAAAGTACTGCGCTATTTTTTGACGTTAGAAAAGCCTTTTATAAGGTTTAGCACAAGGGCCCACTTTGTAAAATTATGATAAGGCAACGAACTAACAACTCCTTATCCTGTCAAGTTGGGCGTTTTCCAGGGCAGTGTGTTTTGAACAATCTTGCATTTGACATGCAAGACAGACCTTTCAACAACAATATGGTCGTTATCTTTGCCGATAGCACTGCTGTACTCTCATTGCACATTGACACAATTTAAGCATCTCACAATTACAAATCTATCTTGACATACAGTAAAGTGTTGCATTCAAATAAATGAACGTAAATCAATGAATGTAACTACACCTTAAGAAAAGATACCTCCACTGGTGTTAAATAGTTAACATATTCTTCAAGCTGATAATGCAATGTACCTCCATATAATTTAGATAAAACACTACGCTGAAAGACATACATGTGAGCAAAATGCAAATAACTACGGTTAAAGCTACAATAAAAATATTGACTAATAGGACATTTTTAGAAAACAAACTACTTTACAAAACCATGCTGAAACAAACGGCGAATACGCCCAAAATTAAAATTCTAAGGAGATTCCAGTCAAAGGTACTCAGAGCCACAGTAAATACACCATGTTATGTTATAGATACTATCTTGCAATCTCTACCGTTAACTAGGAAATATAAAAATTTGGTGCGTGATACTATAACCGTATCGATGACCACTTTAACATATTAGTGGAGTGCCTAATAGAAAATAAAGATAACATTCAACCATTATTAGAAAAGTTTAAATCAACTGAACTAATATATAGATTCGCATAACTGTTATACATTACATAATTTATAAAGCTATTGAGTATGAGTTAAGCGCCAGTTCGGCCACAGGTTAATTCCTGGGGCTCGAATGCTTCAGTCACTAAAAATAATTGAGTTTTGCTATTTATTTATATCTTTTAAATGTATATTATTTAATATTCCTAAAACTTTCGAGTCATTTCAGACTATTAAAGTAGATAATCATATTAGGTTACATCAGAACACAATATTTTTAAACCCCAGTTTGTTCACATGAACTAAAATACAAAAAGACACAACTACGACTACAGAAAAGGTATACATAAATTACGATGCAATACTTTCTTAATTTCTAAAAAACTGTTTATTAAGTCGAAAGGTGGTCCATTCACATTTATCTTTAAACTCTGAGGACTGTTAATTAAATCTCGTAATTTGTAGACCTTAACCAAATCTTCAACGAACACGATAACCGAATCCACAGATGTAGTTGATCAAAAAAGCTGTTAATTGATACCATTTCTATGCCTCTACAAAACTTTAGTCAAAATCAGGACAAATTCAAGACACTATAACCAAATCAAAAAATCTGAAAAAATTAAAAAGCACGAGCATCTCTAGAAAGATCTAATAAAAAATAAATTAAACTTATTTGACAAAAATAATCTTAATATATAATACTGATAAAAGTCTAGAGGACGGGTCACATAAATCAAAGTTGTACCGCATGCGCCTCCTAATGGCAAGAATTGGCCACGTCGCATGTAGATGGCGCAAACTGTCTAATTACTTTATGATCATTTATATTTTGACCTATAACAGGTCAACCGTGGTCTAAATCGAAAATCTAAACTTTTATGCGAGGTTTGACGTCAAAATCTGTTCGAAAGAAAGTTTCACCTTTAAAATCACTGTAGAAGTTACAAACATAGCTTTATAGGTTAGATAGTCTTTACCGAAGACTATATATTTGCCCCATCATATTTCTATTTTTTTATTTGACCGTAAAAGTCGTTTTTGTCAAACTTTGCAAAATAATCATTAATATTCTTATTCGATATTTCTTTTATAAAACTAAATTTTATTTATATTCACGGACTGGTAAAATTCTGGACATTATAGTTAGACAACCACAATCATAATAAAAAGTTCTTTTATGTGCAACTATGGTTGAAGATAAATAATTGTAACTTCCATTGAATACAGAGCATTTTCATTTTTATTGAACGGTGCATAATGTTTTCAATATTTTTTGGTTTATCTTCTACATACAAAGGCATTTAAACATTCATAAGGTTTTCATAAACTTTATATACCTGTCTTTGATGTCCACAAACATTTATTTTCTAAAATAAAAATGTTTATTCCATTTCTGCAATTTTCTTCAGATAATTGTAAAATATTAATTATCGGTTATAGTTCGCTGAATAATTATATTTCCCAACAAGAATGCTATTAAACAAATTGCGATATCATTATAAATTTTAATTACTTGTTCCAATTAAACGTCGCTAAATCTAAATGTTTATCTTAACTGCTAGTCTAGTTATCTGATACCATAGTAAAGCTTTTCTGCGTTCCCTTTCTTTTTATAATTAAATAAGACTGGAAGAGAAGGCTGCTCTTTGCTATATCAAACTCCAATTATATAGAGGTGACCTCCACTTTTATTAGTTCCATTGCGATATACGGCACTTAATTAATAAAAGGCCGATGCAATATAAAGGCTTAATCCATAATAAATATAAGAGCTGTATAAAATACCAGAAAACATGATATGGATTACTTTATTCAATTTTTGTAATACCTAATATGCAGATCTTGCAATAAAAAAACTCACTTCCCTTAAAAAATATTACAACTTCAGTCGATTATATATAATATCAATCATACAATAAACTTCATAGAAGATCTGAGAATCTGTTAAAAGGTCAAATCAATAAGTAATGGTACCTAATCACAAAATAAGGCAATGTTCGAACCACAATTTTATTTTAGCATGCTTTTAGTAAAAAAGTTTAACGCCATTTTTTAATATCCAAAAATATTAACATGTCTAATTAGATATAGAGTGACCCAAATTAAACTTTAGAACTTGAATTGCGCGCCATTTGCGTTCTATGTACGTTAAAAGTTTATATTTGTACAGTTGGAATTTAAACATATTTGGTTATTATGGTGCCATATACTGTGGAGCAGGACATCAATATTATGCAAGTTTATTGTGGAAACAGGTGATGAGTTACGATTACGCGAAGGAAGCCTCGGCCATTCTTTGGGCACAATAATATGCCAAATTCAATTTGTAATGTAGTGCAAAAGTTTGAAAGAGGTGATATGCTCTTTGACAAAGCAATAGTTTGCTATTAATGCAACAGTCGTTCAAATGACAATCTTGCTGGAGCAAGTGATAGTGTGTATGGAGAACCAAACTTCACAATAATTGACTCTTTCACACTACACTATGCAACCAATTTCAATAAAGGACCTGCATTTACAGGCATTATAATTGATGTACGTTTGAATGCTAAAACTCATTTCACCAAAGAGTCATACATTAGATTTGAAGGATATAACGTCTACCTATATAATACAGCAAAAGGTGGAAGTGCAGTGCTTGTAAAATGAATCCAACTTAGACCATCAAAAAATAAGGTACCAGACTAAATAAATACAGGCCACATCTGTTAATGTGAAAACTAAAACAGGAAAGTATTATATTACCCATTAACATAATACATTGATTTCCTCGACAGCCAAGGATATAGGTTCACATTGGAAGATGACTTCAACATGTACATTGGGAATTCAGGCTGATAACAACTAAAGATAAGAAATTGTTAGTAGTATGTAACCAACCGAAGTGACAAGCCAACCCATTAGCTTACAGATACGAACAAAATCCATAACTTCATAAACTCCTTGATAATCAATACACCAAGAAACATGACATTCAGATTATTTCCCTATACTCCTGATCTTACATTATAATGTTATTTAAAAAAAGACTGTTTAACAGACTTATCAAAAAACTGAATAAGTGACAAAGTTTCAAAATCGTTCTTAGAAACTCTTGAACTTCCGGTTCTTCTAAGAACAGAGGAACAATTAGATAATAAAGTAAAACCTAGAACAAAGGGCCATAACTATCCGAAGGAGATTAGAACACTAATTACCAAAAAAAAAAAAAAAACAGAAAAAAAAGCATTAGACCAGGGTACTTGTAAGTAAAACAGTTTTAATTAATGCTACTCGGTAATTAAAACCCAGAATTCAATGTATTAAACATGAACCGATTGATGAACAACTAAGTAAACAACAATAAAGCTAACTACTCCCGATAAAAAACCATTAAAAGATTAAAAAGACCTATCCTTCAGAATCAGAAGAGCTTGCGGAAATTAAACTCGTAACAATTTGCAAAAAAAACACTCACATTTGCAAAACATTTGAAGATGAATTTTTAACTAAAATAATGGAGATGATCTTCAGGATGAAACTGCACGATAATAAGAGAAATGTCATTATTGGACTTACCTGACCAAAATAAATTAAAGTTAACATTTATTCCAAAAAAGCTCCTCGTTTTGATTTGATTACTAATAAAGTTGTCCTTCTAGCATATAGTAACTCATTTCTTCTTTTGTTAACGTTTTACTTGCAAATATCACTGGTTTGTCCTATACAATTTTACCTTGTTACTCATTGCACCTATTCCAACATATAATTTAATTAATAACTCTCTCTTTCTCTCTTCTTGCCATCAATCTTTAGATTGGTTTGTCGCAGACTTCTATTTCTGCCGGTTTTCCAATAAACGCTGTAACTTATTGTAATTTTGCCAACCAGCATCGTTTATTATTTGTTTTATATATTCCATTCTTGGTCTCTTTCTTGCATTTTTTCCATTATTTTTTCCACTATGGTTTTTAATATTCCTTTGTGTCTCAAAACATACTCCACTACTCTGTTTCTTCTTTTTTGTATCTGTGTCAAAAACCTCTTTGCTCTTTAACCCTTTGGAGCACTTCTTTGTTGGATATCATATATGCCCATTTTATTTTCAATAGTCTTCTATTTCGCACCCATACAAAGCTGCGCTCCATACATATGTTTTTATTATTTGAATTCTTCTTGCTAGTTTAATGCTATTTGACATCAGCAGATGTTTCGCTTTATTGAAAGCGATTTTTGCTTGTATTATTCTGCTATTTATAACTCGTTTACATTTTCCGTCTGTTGTTATAATGTTCCCCAGACAGCAGGATTTGTTAACTTTTTCTATTCTTTCAGCCTCTATTTGTATTTCAGTCTGTCTATGCCCAGGTTTCTCACATACCATTATCTTTGTCTTCAATTTATTTATTTTTATTTTATATTTTTGTTTAAAAATTCGTTTCATTTCTTTTAAGGCATTATCTAGGTTTATTTCATTTTCTACCATCACTGCAATGTCATTTGCATAACGCAGCATGTCAATCTTTTTATCTTGTATTGTTATCCCCGATGACATTGCAGTGATGGCAGAAAATGAAATATACCTAGGTGATGGCCTAAAAGATATATATATATATATATATATATATATATATATATATATATATATATATATATATATATATATATAAAAGAAGTGGAGATAGTGCACAACCTTGTCGTACTCCTTTTCTAATATTGACAGTTGCCTTTTGTCTTTGTGAATTATACCAATAATTCTCAGTGTCTAAAACATTTTATGCCAGTCTATCAAAAGCTTTTTCCAAATCTATAAAAGCTGTATAGGTTTATTTTTCTTTCCTTATTTTTTCCACGCTTAGTCTAAGAACTAATATAGCTTCATTGGTGCCTTTTCTGACTCCGAATTGATCGTCTTTCAGATTTTTCTCTGTTGTTAGTTCAATTATTTTATATATGGTTCAGGTTCTTTTGTATATGTGCATGTGCAGTCAGACTAATTGTACGGTAATTTTCACATTGATATGAGCGGCCTTTATTGGGTATTGGAATTATTATATTTTTTGTAAAATTTTATGATAATTCCCATGTTTCTATAGATTCCCAATTAGCTCGAAGAGCTTCTGTAGAGTCTGGTTGCCCAAGCACTTTTCTGTCTTTCAAATCTTTCTATTCTGTCTCCCCGTTTCTTTTTCTTGGGGTCTTCTATTTTTTCAATTGCGGAATCCTCACTATTAGGTTTTTTATGTATGCTCTTTCCAATCGTCCGCCTTCAAGATCTCTATTAATTTGATCAAATTTTCTTGATATGAATTAATTTTTTTTGCCTTTCTGGTTTCTTTATTTACTGTATTCTTTAACGTTCGGTACTTCTCTCTATCTTCTTTTTACGTGAGTTTTTATATTTCCATCTTTTTTCTATTGTTTCTACTATTTTTTCATGATCCAGGGTTTTCTATTTTGCTGTTTTTTTCATCCTATGACTATCTTTTCCTTAACCTTATTCTATATGTTATCGTTATTCTCTACGTCTATATTCTTTTCATTCTTTATCACTTCATCGTCCACTTTATTTTCAAAACTTTTCCTTACATTCTCGTTTTTTAATGAATATATATTCCAACTAGCTACTTTCATGTTTGTAGTTTTTCTAAATTTTAATTTCGCCTTCATGATAACCAGGTTATAGTCGCTGTCCACGTCCGCATCTGGATAGCTTCCGCTATCTTTTATCTGATTTCTAGATCTTTGCTTTGTCAAGATGTAGTCAATTTTATATCTTTTTATGATGTTGGAACAACGTGTCAGTTATTAGTAGCTTATGTTCGGTGCAAAATTCTACTAGTCTCTCTCTTTCATTTCTTCGTCTTAGTCCATATTTCCCTGTAATATTGTTCTCACTTATTTCTTCAACTACTGCGTTCCACTCGCCCAATATTATCAAGTTTCCCTCGCCCCTCACTTGTTCTATCATTTCATTTAGCATTTCATATACTTTTTCTACTTTATCATCTTCATTTTGGGAAATAGACATATACGTCTGTATAATTACTGTGTCTGTCGGTTTTGATTCTTGTTTAACAATGATGATTGTACCATTTTTCGTAAGATAATCAGTAACTCTTCATCCAAATGTCTTATTTAGAATTATTGCTACACCTGCATATCCACGAACCGCAGCTGTGTTTATCATTCTGTAGTTTTCACTCCGCTTGCTGTGACCAGCGATGTTTGCTTACGCTTAAGATATCTATCTTTAGTCTCTTCATTTCTAATTTGTTACTTTTAAGAAGCATTCTTACATTTCATGTTCCGATATTTATAGTATTCTTGTTTCATATTTTATCATTCAGATCTTCTCTAGTTGTCCCCGCCCAGATATTTGATTGGGGGACTGTTTTGACTCTGGAATATTTAACTCGGGAAGATCCTGTCATTATATTATTATTATTGTTGCTTTATCTTGGGATGTGTTACCAATGCGGTGGTTTCCCTTTGCCTTCCGCATTTCCAAATATATTATGCAGACTAATTGTCTATGATAGCATTTCTTCTATTATCATCAATAGTATTGTAGTTATACCACCATTACTCGATCGTCAGAGCCTCGTTCATGTGAAATTGGGTGTACCGAAACAAAGATGAGGTTGATATTTGGATAGGAGAGGCTATGACGCGCTCCACCACGCCTTGTATCGCTATTAATAACTATAAGTGGTATATTAAAATCTGGATAACTGATTATTAGTCAATTTATTATTGTTTTGATATTATTAAAGACGCCGAGGATTTTTAGGTGTGTTGTATTTTAGTATTCTTATTTAGGCATGTTGTTGGTGGTTGTATTATTGTGCAGTATAATGCTTAATAAACTAACTTAATTTTTCCTAATCTTTTCAACTAATTTTTTATTTTGGTTTTATTTTATTATTACTTAATGTTAAAATATCTTTATTCTCGTAATTTTTTTGTTATGTTCGTTAATTGCATTCGTTCTATTAATTTTCTACATTCGTAACACGGTACTTGACAATTCTGCAGTTAATGTTGCTGCTATTGTTTTGTTGTTGATTCCTTAATTAGGAATTGAAGCTGTTCCTTTCTTTTATCTTAATTTTAGAGGTTTCTATTCTTTTCGGTACATTTTCTTAACTGTTCGTCATGCCATTTCTTAATAGCAATTTTCCTAATTTATATCGGCTTGTAATAGTTCTTTACAAACATAATCTAAAAATAATAAGTATCAAATTTCTTTTCTTTTGTTTCGTGTCGAGTTAATTTTCCGAAAATTTACGAAAACTTCTAAACCTGCGTATAATTTCTTATGTCTTTCAGTCTTGATAACTTCATCATAATAGTGAATATATGTCATTGTTTATATCTTCTATTACTTGCAGAACCTGGTTTTGGTAACTGGTTTTGTTTATTTTGCTAAAGTATCCTTTTGGTTTGAATGCATTAATATTTTTATTGTTCTGTTTATGGATTATTCCTCGTATCTTGGTGATGTTTGCATGCCTTCGATTATGAAAGTTGTATGGAAATGGTTTTGAAATAATAATTAGTTTTATCACGTCTTATTTCATTTTAGCTAATATGTTTAGAGTTGTTATTTTTTATTTTTTGATTATCCGTTTCTGTTTGTTACTGTTTTCCGTAATATCCAGGATTGTGTGTAATAATAAAGAATAATTATTTCAAATTACTTAAATTCTTCTTTGCTCATTGATGTCTCCGTATACTGTCTTTTGCGCAATAGTTATATTTATATTTGTTAATATTTTTACTTTTAACAGGATTCTATAGTTTTAACTCTTTCAATGGAATGTATCACTGTTATATCTTATTCTTAAATGTTTATATTGTTATGCTAAAATATTTCTATCCATAGAATCTCCGAATTTCAGTTTTAAAGCTTGCTTTAGTGTAAGAATAAATTTAAAGCATTTATTTTGCAGTTAATTTTATCATAATGTCTAGCTGCTGTAATAGCGTGCTCAGATAGATATATTTGTGGTATTTAATTATTATTTTTCCAACAATAGTTACAATTATATCACGTACAAGTTTACATTTATTTTTTACAATTATTTGCGAAGAGCTAATTATATTTACAAAATTATACTTTTATAGCTGGTTACTTTCAACTTTGATTTTTTTTACTCGTTATCATACTTTACTCAACTGCCTTTTTACAATTGTATATTACTGTACATAAATGTATTGTCGCTTTTAACGCAAATACGCGTTTACTTATTATTGTTAGACATTAATCATTAGCATTCATTTATTCTTGCATGCTAGCAACTTTACAAATTACTTGTTTTGCGTACGGTTACCCTTTTATACTTATCGTAATCTACCAGCAGGTTTCGCGGTCGTTGCGTGCTCTAGGAACAATTTTGATGAGATGGCTTGTTCTTGAATGCGACTGTAGATTGACAGCGGCTGTTCACAATGACGGCTGTGGTACCGAAAACGACGATAAGCGGCCGAGTCTTCAGAAAACTATCCTTTGGGAAAATATTCATTTCTGGAAGTCGAAGATTCCATATAACTTTTTAAAAGACTATTTATACTTTGGTTACCCGACTGTGCCAGTAATGTATTTTGAAATCTTAACATTCCTTTTAAAAAATCGCTAATTCAAGTTACAGGTTGGCTCTTTTTGTGTTTATTTGTTTGTTCGATCGACGGCCTTGCCAATTACACTACTGGGTATAACTGACTGTAAAGCTCATTGTGTGCAATACTTCAAGCTATGGACTAAACGAAACTCGAATCAGGTGAAAAATTATACAAGGAAAAACTAACTAGCTTTAACTATACAGTTAACTAGCATTCTAGCGTACTAGCTGTATTAGCACTAAGCGACGTGTTACTATAACTTTTATAGATTATGATAAATCTGTAGGTTATCTAAAAGGTGAATGTACGTCCTAACTCATGTTATCTATAGAAGATAAAAAGACTTGATGGTGTAGCGAAAATCCATTAACATTCCATTATATTGTTCTAAGTCAATTAGCCATTTCAATTATTGAGAATTGCTTCTTGAACGCAATATTTCAATTTAGAAAAGGTTTGCTCATTTTATTTAGTTTTTACAATATTTGTCGGAATGTATATTCAATTGACAAATATTATTTGGTTTATTTTCTTGTTATTTCCTTCCGACTTACCTGCTAGTACCTAGCTGTACATTTTAGATTTAGGAGTATTGCTGCCTTGTGTTGGTTGAGACGACCTCTAGAGCTGCTGAGGCAAAGGGGGTTTCTTCAATGCATATTTTTTATTTCCTGCATTTTTCGCTGCTGTGCAATCTTTTAATTAGCCAGGTTATAGGTACGGACTAGCTTAAAGTCGCGCACAAAATAAGCTCTAAAATAAGTTGTACCTAGCAGTATAATCGGTAAAGTTGTCAAACAAAAAATAATTAAATACAAAGGGAGCTAAGCCGTAATTTGTGTGAGCGCTTTAAAAAAAACTACCGAGTATCAAAGTTATATAACCGGCACAGTCGGATAACAAAATGCAAAAAGCTTCGAGAAGTTATGTGAAAACTCTGACTTATAGAACGGAAAATTCCTCCAAAGGACAAGTATTTACAAATGTACCCACTTATCACTGTTGTCGTCGCCACAATTACCAAGGTCGCAGCCGCTATTAATCTACAGTCGCATTCAAGTACAACGAGCCATCTTATCGAATTATAAGTCCAGAGCACGCAACGACCGTGAAACCTGCTGGCAAATTGCGATAAGAAGGAAAAGTCAACCGTACGCAAAATAAGTAATTTGTAAAATTCCTAGCTTGCAAGAAAAAATAAATGCTAATGATTAATGTTTAACAAAAATAAGTAAACGCATATCTGCGTAAAAGCGACAATAAATTGGTATTAAATATATAAATATAAAAATAATATAAAAAAAGACAATTAAATAAAATGTGTTAACGTATAAAAAAATAAAAAGACGGTCAATCATATTCTTATGTAAATTTAACAAATATGATAAGCAGGAAACTAGCGAAGACAAAGTTTTTACAACATATGTTTTCTACATCATTTGTATTAAATTCCAATGAGAAGTTAACGATTTGCTAACTGTTAAGCCGGACATCAAAGCGTGGTCGTCACAAAACGATGTTTTGAAACTAAACGTCGAAAATTATATGAACAGAAACATTTTAGCGCAGCTATTTAGAAAATGAAGAATAGGATATAACATTGACATATTCTTCTGCAAGAATTAACAACAGAAACCCGATTATCTTCAAAAATTAACAGATAAAAATATAAATATTGCATGAAAGACAGTATACAGGGACATCAATGAGCATGGAGAAATTGGAAGTAATTTAAAATAATTGCCCTCCATTATTAGAAACAATTTTGGATATTACGAAAAATAAACTTATAGCTGAAAGAGTAGTTTTGAACTACGCAGTCAAACACATAAATACTATTAGGATGTGTAATGCTAGAATTAGAATTAGAAGCATAATGCTACCACAAGGTAAAATTGGACAAAACAAACCAGTAATCTTTGCAGGTAAAACGCTAACAAAAGAATGTTAAGCGATAGTATGGGTAACGAAAATCCTGATATCCTATTTATACGGACAAAAGTTTACCATAATAATACGCTTGATATTAAGCACAATTAGATTTAACTCAAATGCACACAAAAAAAAAAAACAAAACAGAGTTGTATAAACTACTTATATATTTAACACAAATAAATATTAACAACAAGGTAACATGAAAAAATAAATGAAAACACACAAAGACATTAATGAAAGACAAAATACAAAACGTGAATAAACAAAATATTACATTGACATAGACTTGATCATTTCTCTTTCTATCATCTGTATGAATAATAGCAAATACCCCAAAAACAGTAACACCAGAATCTTTATGTAATTAACATAATACTAAATGAATCTCTAGAAGGAAAAAACGAGTCATGTCTTAAGAAAAGACAATTACTGAATTTATATCTGTTACATTTTGTCTCAGTTTCCAACCCTCTATAATATACAATAATTAATATAATTACATACAAATACATTTACTACGAATATTGTAATACAAAGACTCGGCTTCGCTAGTAAATTCAGCTACCTTTTTTGCTAACCGACGAAAAGTGAATTATGAATGTCGTAACGTGAAGACCCGGATTTCCCACTGGAATCGGCTAACTTTCTTATTGAACGCTCAAGCACGAATGAATATTATAATAGAAAGATGTGATTTTGCGCACACTCTGGCGTTTCTAGTTGAATATAAATTACGAATGAATCATGGGAATGGTCAGTGCTCAGGTACCCCACCTTTTTGTGTCACAAAACAAAGAATGAACTGTTCAATAGAATGTTATAAACGATCTTAGGTTATTCTAGGTAAATAAAACACATTATTTTCTAACAACAATTTTTATTATTTCTTTAATTTATTTTGATTACAGTCCGATTCAGCAAACTTATTTAACAATTTCAAGACTACACATAAATAATAATGTTGAAACTTTGCTAATAAAAATACAGACATGTATATGTATTGCAGGTAATTGATCACTTGCTCTTCATGCGTAACTACAAGAGAAAGAAAAATATTATTCTCATTTTAATTTTGTTTCAACTTATTTATACAAGTATAAAGGTTCAACAAGTATGTTATTTTCCTGCATACTCATTTTTTTCGATGCATTTGGCCAGTAGCCACGTTTTCCGTATTTCCTCCAAAAATATTTTCAGTTGATTGACCAACGATTTATCCACTGCTACCCGCGCTTCGTAGAAAATCGACAACTTTGTCAATCATGAATGGACCTACATCTTATTTTCTATGACTATTTTGCTCAAAAACTCTTCGCCTTTATTATTTCAGTGGTTGGCAGATCTCAAACGTTTGCTCTCGTACTCTTTAATAAGCTCTCTTGGTACTTGTAGATGTTCTAATAAGCAGAAACTCGCCAGTTTGTCAGTACCATTCTCGAGCCTGCTGAATATTCTCTTCAGTGATCGAAATTAATAGACATCTTGCTCCCTCAGCGTGCATTAGGCTTGTCTCGCCACTTTTAAACTTCTGAATCTACTCACACACACTTACTTCTACGTGGTAAAGCACTGTTCCCGAATTGTGTTGTAAGCCTCAGATATTTCAGATCTTGCCGTACCTTCCGATCAGAAACCAGAATTATTCCTCCTTAGTGCACACTATTAGTGGAATGAGCATATGTAAAGTACACTCAAAAATATAAAACTTTGGTAACGTGATCACAGACAGTAATATCAACTCTAAGCATGCACGCATGCATACAAACGAGTGTAACAAAAATATTTTTTTTTATTTTTAATCTTTAGACAGAGTTTTGGAAAATTAAGTGTCAAAGATTATGTTGTCCGAATGTTGACCCTTGCGCTGCTGGCACTCCTCTAACCGAACACGGAAATTAGCCACTATGCGTCTATACATCTCTCTGGAAACGGCGGCCATTTCAGTGCGGATATTGTGCTCAATTGCAGTAGAGTTCGTGGTTTGTTTGCATACACTTTCTCTTTAAGGTATCCCCAAAAGAAATAATCAAGGGGTGTAAGATTGGGGCTTCTCGGGGGACAGTTTATGGTGCCTCGACTAGAGATCACTTTTTCCGAGAAAAGTTGATTGACAACCTCAAGTGATTGATTTGAGGTGTGGCAAGTGGCTCCATCTTGTTGAAATCATGTTTCCACATTAAAACCTTCAAACTCTTGCAGTTGTAGAACCAAAAAGTTTCTTCACATGTCGCAATACCGTTCACTATTTACCGTCAGTGCTCACCCTTGCCGGTCTAAAAAAAAATGTTGGAGCGTTTTCGCAATGTAAATCCCATTTTTTGGAGCGACGAGGCTCATTTTCACTTAAACGGCCACGTCAACAAGCAAAACTGCCGTTACTGGTCTCCAAGAACCCGCAACCCTCGATTGAAACATCAAAAACCATTGCATTGCTCCAGGGTAACTGTTTGGTGTGCCTTATCCACGCATGGGATAATTGGACAATTTTTTCCCAAAATTCTCGAGGTCAGGCGACGAATGTCAATGGTGAAAATTATCGACGCATGATTACGGATTTCTTTTTGCCAAACCTGCGAGCTCATCCATCGTACTCTTCACACACGTGATTTCAACAGGATGGGGCTACTGCACACACAGCCAGAGCTTCGATGAATTTGCTTCAGAAAAATTTCCCCCAAAAAGTGATCAGTCGCTTAGGGGACATCCCATGGCCACCGAGGTCGCCCGATCTAACTCCCATGGATTTTTTTTTTATGGAGCTACCTCAAAGAGAGGGTTTATAATGACAATCCCCAATCTCTTGTGGCTTTAAAGGAAAATATTCGTCGAGAAATCAGCTCAATTGAACCAAGTTTACTGCAGCGTGTGGCGCAGAACACAAGGCTTCGTTTTGAACAGTGTGTGCAACTCGACGGAAGACATTTGGATGACATACTCTTTAAAAAATGAAATCCGCATTTCTATTCTATCGTTCAATGCTCTTAATAAAACTTTGTGTCAATTATTACGTTTTTTATTTAAGTTTGAAAATATAAATCTGCCACCAGACACCCTGTATTTGTTTCCGTTACCATTTCGTCACTGAACAGAATGTTTTCGTTGGGAAGCGTTGAAGCATTTTATTTGCAAAATTCAGCCGGAGAGGATAGCCGGTGACGTTCAGGTTTTGAACAAATTGAATTTTGTAGGCTGTAAGTTGTAAATCTTGCTTCAGAATCTTGTGCAACGACGATTTTTAATGTTAAGTTCTTGACTGCGTTTGCGAATTGATTGAGACGGACTTTCCCGCACTGAAACTCTTACTTCTTCAATTGTTTGTTGGCTTGGAACAGAGCGCGGGCGACCTTGATTGAGAATTTTTACTGTCGAACCGGTATTTTCAAACATTCGAATCCATTTTCTGATGTTATCGTAATTCGGTGCATTCCGTACGTTAAATTCTGCATGATATGAACGTTGAGCTGTGACTATCGAATCACCATTGCGATAAAAGGCACGTACGCAAAAAGCGCGATGGTCTCCCGGGTACACTTCCATAGCTACTATATCTCCAAAGAGCAGTGCAACAACCTATCTGTACCGCGCCCTTCCAAACCACGCCGTTACATGGGCGGCGCGGATACAAATACCCCCTACCCTTTCTGGACACACTCTACATTGCACTATTATTTAAATAATGAATGTTACTCTCAATATTGTTATCAAGAGAGTAATAACTATTACCATCCCACTGTTACTTTTAGTTACCTATTTATTTAAATAATTTATATAAAACTACGGTGTATAGAAGATTTCGCTTTTTATTTCAGGTTTTTTAATAAATCTTAAGCTTTAAAATAATCTCACTACGTTCGCTACAAAAAAATCTTTGAACCTTTTAAGATTCCAACCAAGGAGTTACTAATTGCAAGTTTAAAGCTTTTAAAACACATTACACGATTTTTTGTTATAATACATAAATATAAAAAAATAATGGGTTTAAACCCTTTCTGTGGCATAATTTACTTTAGTTTTATTTATTAATGGAAAAAGTTTACTTGTTACCCAATAATTCCTTTACTCCCAACGCGTAACCTCAGCCTATAAAGCATAAATGACTTACTGATGTATATGTCATCAATGCGACAATCGATTCACTTACGCTACATTAATTATTGGTTAACACTGAAGTACAATCTAAAGCGTAAGCGTAAATAATTTATTGTAATTTCCCACAATTGTTAGGCATGCTTTTCTCTTAAAACACACAAAATACAGTTAATTAATTTAATAAACCAATTATTCGGCAGCTTTCAAAAGCGCGTTAGAGCTATGCTCTATTAAATAAGCTTCAGGAAATAACACATCAAAGAAAATGACGTAATTGTTACACCTAATAAAATCAAGAAACTGATACTAATGTAAATTTGTTAACATATTTACAAGTAGTAGGAAAACAGGATGTATACATTATACAGTTATGTAAAGTGATTAAATTTAGTAAATTAAATGAAATAATAAAAATATATTTATTCTTTAATGTCTTAAATGCAAATTACACGTAAAGTGCTAATGCATATTTTCAAAATATGTTTTTTTAAAAAATGTTTATTATTCCACATTAATTCCTATTGAAAAATACTTTAAGACAGGGACAACAGTTTAATAATCTATTATTTTATAGGGTTGTTTTAGACTACAGTCGTCAAAAATAAAAAGCTTTTGATATAACATAACAAAAAGAAATGTTATTTGCGCCAAAACATAAAAAGTTTGTAATGCTTTGCTAACCTTTGGATCAGTGCGCTCAATGCGGTTCAGCAAATAGGTGCATCCAATATTTTTATGTCGAGTAATATGCAGGGTAATTCATAAAACATAACCTACATAGTAATATACACAAATGGATGTTGTGTAAAAAATGTGTAGGTGCGTGCATGTTGCATAATATTTATATAAAAAATTTTTAAAAATTTCCATAAAATTGTTTGAGAATTACAGGTAATGTAAAACAACTATGTGAATTATTTTTTCCAAATAGTAGGTAAGCATTAACTATCATCTGGAGTATTGAAGCATTAAGAGTACCTTTGAATTTTAATAACCTAAAGAATGATTCTGTTGGTGAGATGGGAAATGAAAGTGAGTGTTATGAATTAAAAAAATTAATTTTATGTTCGCTTTCTTTATTATATTTAGCAAGTATCGCAGAACTATTGCCCTTCTGTAGAGCCAAAGAATGTTCGTAAATAGAGCTTCATATTTATCTGCTCATCTAGCCTATGTAGATTTTATCATAGTAACCACAGGTATTTTGTATAGTCCTTGGAATTCGAGAAGATGATGGTCCTTAATTCAACGGATAATAACAGCTATTTTATTATTATTAAACACTTCTTGTACATTTTATTTATTTAGTATGTAAGGGAAAAGCGCTTCTACTTCATCGGAAAAGTTATGAGTTTTAGAATTTGTGTTTTTATTAATATTTTTAATAATGTAGATCAATGACTTTATTGGAATATCTATTTTGTATTAATATTTGTGGCGCTGCTTAGTGTCAGATGCTTAGACAGATTTGGTAATAATGGATTTTGCAACCTATTGAATTTGAGTAAAGTGGTGCTGGGGTTTAGCATTTAAATAATGTTAGTATGGGAGAATTTTCTGTGCGCAGTATAATAGAAACTGCTGTTTGAAGAATTGTTAGTTGGTTTAGATGGGAAAGCAATTAAGAGAGCATATCTTGTCTATGGGAAGCCAGCGTGGCATCGTGGTTGAAGGGCGACCTGCGGTACAGACGAACCCGGGTTCATTCCCGGTGTTCCATAATGCCTGACGGGTGGCCTACTCAGTCACTAAAAATAATCAAATACCTGCGTTCACTCGAACAAGGGACAATAATAGCCCCGCAACAGACATGGTGCGCGATGACCTGGAAGAGAAAACGAACATAAGAGAGCCTTAACCTCTTAGTTTGCAAACCGTGCTTTCACACGGGACGTTAGAGCCTTACCATCTTCTCTTTGGAGCCAGATAAGAAAACTATCGCCAACTATATCTATTAAGTAGAATTAAACAAAACAAAAGCAGGAGCTTTTATTATTATCATAAAAAGGTTTCCTGTGGGAGGTTAAAATGGTAGGTCCATAAGAGTACCACAGATTTAGCTATAAAATTTGTTTTGGAATATAAAACAGATATTAGATAGACAATAGTTAATTAATTTGAGAGTGTCATCTTCTAGGTTGTCATTAGTTTTTTTTGGAGTATTAGAGTCTCGAGAATGAAAATATTAGTAAATAAGGAGACAACATCAAAGCTGTCCATTATGTCTTCTTTACGTATGGAAAAGAATTTAAGAATTTCTAAGAAGTGTTAGGAGTTGATGCTTGTTCTGTAAAGGGTTGAATGATTTTAGTAAGGTATTTACATAAGCTGTGTGTAAAGAAACCAAAGACAAAGAATTTTGGTTTCGATGGATATTTAGAATAAGGATCTTGGTTTTCTTTGCTAAGTAGGTTGTTGGATTGCTGGATACGTGACAATAGTCTAATCAGTTTAGTAATTTTAATGATATTGTCTGAATTGTTAAAAATAACTATAGCGTTGCCCTTGTCTGTCAATAAGTTTATAATGTTTTTGTCCCATTTTGGAGTTTTAAGGGCTTGTAATTTACAAGGTTAAATATTGGATTTAAATAACGGTTGTGCGTAGCGCTTTGACTACACCCGGTCTTCTTTTTATTAACAAAGGATTATATCTATAATGTGGTATGTTTAATGAGAACACGATTTGGAGTGACAGCAAAATTTGAACCTTTTTCAAAGGTTTGGATAGCCAATTCACTTAAATGGTAGTCAGAAAGATTCTGCACAATGGCTTTGAGTTGTGACAGTGGAGGAGTAAATGATTGGTTTTGGCATAATTTGGAAAACTTGCGTTTTTAAATTTTGGTTTTTTCTTTAGATGTATATAATGCTTTTTTATATATTATGCTTGTAAAGGAATGTATATAATGCTTTTTTATATATTATGCTTGTAAAGGAATCCCAAATGATAGAATAAATAGGAAAGGAACTGAGATTAAGAAATGTTAAATATTTTAAAATTGTTTTGATTAAGATTTCTTTGGATTGAATAGATATATTATTTAAAGGTAGATATTTCTGTTTTTTCTTGAGGGTATTTTAGTCGCAATCGTATAGGAGTAACTTGTTTGTTTGTTTGTTTAACTCAAGGTCACTCAAAAGTTTAATTTTTAGTAAAATAGGGTTTAAATACAGCTTATAGAGATTAAAGGTTTCTTTTCCGTAGAAACTTATAAGTTAAATGAACGATCCGTTTCACGGGTCACCATGTATATATTTACCGATTATTTGAAATTCATAATATTATATAACTCTTCTAAGCAAATAAACTTTTTCCAACCCAGTGCATTCTCTCTCAAGATTTATTCCTGCCACTTTCACTTTGGGTTCAATAAAATGCAAAGCAACACAAGCCAGTCTTCTGCTATGACTCAAAATTTTCTTTTGGGAGTAGGCAGATCTAAACGTCAATTAAAGAACTAATTGCCTTCTATTAATAAAAAAATAATTAATTAAGATTTAAAATATTTATCAAAATAAATCTTGTGTTCTTAGTTTTCTAATTTTTTACATAGCTGCTTGACAACTCTAGCGCTCACATTTTTTCAAATGTATCGCCAGATTTTCTTGTGTATATTTTAAATTTTAGATAATAACTGCTTTGAAACCGCGTTTTTAAAGTAGATATTTCTTTATTAATAATAGGTTTTTAAACCTTGCCATTGACTCATCAATTATTCTACTAAAAAGATTTAAAATATTTGAAGAATCTTTTTTGAAGAGCTGTGATCAGCGGATTGCATAATTTATTAAATAATGAATCATCGCCAGCTAGAATAAGTAGATTATTGTTTACATGAAGGCAACTAAAGATTCAACTAAAGCTAGCATTGCTAATTTGGTAACTTCTTAATGTGTAAATTAATGCTCAAAAGGTTTTCATCTCTTCCACATCGGTTGGTCTATATGGTTTACCTTTTTATTAAGCATACAAGTTTGTATAAAAAACTATGCGCTCTATCAAATCGGCTGAAAAAACATAATAAATAAATTTGGTAGTATAAAATCTTCTAAATTTTGAACAAATCCAAGCAACACCTATAATTCTGGGAAATGTAGTAAACCCTCAGCATCTAATATGTTAGTTTTTTTTAGTCCAAATAATGTGGTGTTTTCTTTTAGTGTAGAAGATCTACTTAAGCATTATAAAAGTCTATTAAAGGAAAATCTGCTTCTACATCAGAAGAAACTTATGTCCTATTTTATTTATTATTTATTCTAGTTATTGTATTTAACAAAAGCAATTTTTATATTCTCATTTTGCTTTACTATAGACCTAAATGATCACCAGCATGGTCACTAAAAATAATTGAGTACCTGCGTTCACTCGAACAAGGGCTAATAATGGTAGTTGTCTAAGACGCGGTGTTAGCCACATCGCCCCGCAACAGAGATAGTGCGCGACCCTTGGACAGAAAGAGCGAACATATGAGAGTCTTAACCTTTTAGTTCACAGGCCGTGCTCGCACGTGGGGCGTTAGAATCTTACCATTATTATAGACCTAAATATTTCTAGCGATTATCAAACGGTTTACAGTGGCTGTAATTAGCGCAAATCTTTATATTAAATACCCTTTAAAGCTACATCTGGAAGCTATGGAGATCGATTTTTAAATATCTCTCATACCTCATAAATTACTTGTCATGGTTCATTGCATAATACAATATTATTGTATTATATGTAGCAAAAATATCTTAATTGCAAAAATTAAAACATTAATTAGATTAATAAAATATTTGTAATTTGCAAAAATATAATTTTCACATTAGCACAGGACCGTAGTTTTTAACATTGGGCTTATTATAATTTTATATTAATGTTACGTTTACCAGTAAAAAATTTACATTGTACATTTTCATCAACAGTTACATTTCTTTTCCTCCATTACACACAAATGACAGTCCGTATTTTGAAGGCAATTGCTCTCTGGTGGGTGGTATTACACGTTGCCTTTTACTAATTTTAAAAAACGCTGTTGGGTTATGTGGCAAGCAGTTAATATTTTCCTCGATATAACTTCTTTTTTATAAGAGAAAATACAATTTACAATAAAATTCTTTGATATTATTTTTGTTTAGAAGTTTTGTTTAGAAGTGCAATATAAGTCTCGCGCATTCACTTTAGCAACGTAAACTGTAGAAAATTGCCATTTAATTGAAATTGTGACTAAAAATGTATAATTATAAAAATAATGTGTTATAAATTTCTAAAAATTTCAAAAATACTCCACATAGTAAAATTTATATCTATTAATTCATTTGAACGTTTTGACATAAACTACACTTTAATTGAAATCACTAATTTTTGAACTTTTATTGTTTATTTTAGTTTTTGCTAATTATTATTAGTACATATATCACTAATTTAATAGGTATCTGTCCAATTCACGTTAAAAAAATTTATATTTAACAATTTTACAAAAGGACTATATTATATTCTTATATTCTAAAATACTTTTTGAATACATTATTTGATTTATAATTTTGTCTGAAGGTTTGTTTACTATATAATGATGATTACATAATAATTTGTGGTTACTTAATTGCTAGAATAAGCAACGAAAATTTGAAAAAATTCTTGGAACACACGTCAAAATCCATTTAAGTGAAAATGACAAACTTTAAAGATTTTACCTTTTATAACAAAATGGAATTAAGCATTAAACAATTTAAACATAAATAATAAACAAGTAGAACAAGTTACTGTTTTTAAATATATAAATCCTCCTTCAAAGGACCTATCGTGTATCGAATAAATAAGTATTAAAAGGAGCTAACACCGGAGAATTATTTACCACCATCAAACAAAGAAAAGTAACTTACCGGGTCATATATTGCGAGGACGTATTTGAAAAAAAGTAGATGTCATCGATGAAGTATATAAGAGACTGGGCAGGTTTGAGCTATAGAGAAAATTTGTCGCAGGACAGAGGACAGTAAGGCATAGACTATAGTGATAAGCAGTAAGAATATAAATATCAAGTAGACAAACATAAAAAATATTAAAAAGGGCAGCAAAGGCTGTCAAAAGACATAGAAAAGCTTCTACGCCTTGGTCAGAAAAACAAGAACAAGCAGTTAAATACAAAAATAAAACTTTTCATAAATAGTTACAGAATAAAACAAAAAATAACAAAATAGAATACAACAGAACAACTCTAGTAGTGAAAACTTAGAATCGGCAACCACAACAAATTAAATGGGATGCTTTTATATCAAAAATAGAAAATAATGTCCATGGACAGCAAAACATAGCCTTTAAAATTATAGGACATTTAAATAATGAAGAAAAGGATAGAAAATAGTTTTAACTATTATACAAAACTTTGTTTTTAGAAGAACTAGTGGAAGTATACCACAAACAAAAAACCGTAAATATAGAAGAGTTAAATAATTTTTAACATTTTCTTCGTGTGCAATTATTACTGACGAATACGTTTTCTAAACACTGTATTCAAAATATGTGCAAAAATGTTAGGCAAAAGATATAATTGAATGTATTATGCTACAAGAACAAACAGGATTTAAAAAGGGTAATGCATGTACTCACAACGGCGGTTTGTGTTGTTTGCGGGCTATATTAAATCGTCTGATAAAGTACTTTATAAAAAACTAGACCATAATGGAGAAACGGGGCCCATACATTTAATTCATGGCGACAGTTCTCGGTCTTATTTAATCTTTATATAGAGAATGCTATACAAAGTGGATAACTAACATAACCATATATACACATAATCTAAATAAATAAAAATAAGTTGCGACTTTTTATTTTCCACCGACCACCTGGTCTTGTATTATTCTTTAATAAATAAAGATAATTTATATTTTTAAAAGGCGGGGTACACAAATGCTCCTTCGTGTCGTGTTCACCCCTCCACGGATGCCTTTATAAAAAGACAATATAATAAAACATAGTAAACAAATACACAATAAAACAGCTCCCATGTTTTTGCCGTAATTTCTGAAAATACATAATGTGTATGTTGTGTAGTTAACGGGGGAGAACGGAAAACACATTTCTAGAGCCCTAAAAGTGGAACAGTCGGTTACTAGAGGCAATTCCTATAGAATAATTAGACATGCTAAAGTTACTTAAGATAGCAACTTTATCAACTGATTGCTTCGATAAACTTTGGTAATCTTTACCAAAAATTTTTATCATACATAGTTTGCTCCGAAAGTATCAAGTCATATAACACAAAAAAATACAATAACAAAAATGTATATATTTAATAGACTGATACAAGATACAAAAAGCTTTGTTCAAAACATTCTGTAAAGTTCTGTTAAAATTGCGGATAATTGCCCTGTCGTATTTGACAATCTACAATCTCTTTCTTTAAGTATTTAAGTTTTGCAAAAACCAAAAATTGCAGAACAATACATCTGGACTGGAAAGTAGCTAACACATGCAATTTGATATTTTGAAAAAAAATATATAACAGGTGAGATGAATAAACGAGAGCGTTGTCTTAATAAATCAACCAATGATTAGTAGTACTAGATCATTATTTACACTCAAACAATGTTGATAAATTTGCAATTAATGTCTATATTAATAGTATGTTAGAAAAATGAGTGATATGAATAAATTATAATTTCGTCAAATAAAACTGTAACTGATCTGATCAACCGTGTTGATGGGTTATATCTTTTAAGAGCACAGCTATTTATCGTAGTTACTGTAAACCTGATATCTAAGAATTTTTAATTTAGAAAAATTTTGCTGGACAGAAACGTTATACAACTCTGTTGAAACGCTGCTTATAATACAAACTGTTTGTAAACAAACTTTTGAGGGCAATTACTCCATAATTTATATTAAAAACAATTTAGCATTAATTGGTGGTTTGTGATATTCTACTGTAATTTTACAATCACAATAAACTCATAAAGAAACAAAAAATATAGAATATAAAATAGAGTTGTTAAAAACCTTTTTATTTAAAACATGAGTTATAGTAGATAAAATCTAAAGACATAAATAGACTATTTGAGAAGAAATAACCGACTAAAATATACCAAAAATGAAAGCATTAGAAAAAATATATTATTATTAAACCTATTGATCAAACTACTTAAAACCCATATAGAAAAGAAAAACTATTGCTATCAGTTAATGCAAGGTAGCAAAGTAAAATTACAAATAAAAAATATAACCGATTATAAAAAGATACGAGATGTGCTCGACCCAAACAAAATAGCAAGGCACACTTACAGCCTCGAGGAAGAAAAGAAGTACAGAGTAGTACTAAGAAATAATCACCACTCCACAAAACATGAAATAATCACAGAACTATGACATGACATGAGGTCGTTAATGTAGTTAATGTAATAAATAAAGAAATCAAACGTAAAAAAATTTATTCTTTACAGACTTAAAGCGCAAAGATAATAATGATATATTTAAAATTAATTATATGGTAAACGCAGTGACTCAGTTCGAAGAACCCAGGTAAAAAATACAGATTTTACAATGCAAAAACTGTCAGTACTATGGGCACACAATAAATAGATGTACAAGACAAGCCCGTTGCCTAAAATGCACCAGACTTCCAAAAATAAAAAAGACGATAAACCAGCTACAAGTGTACTGTGTAAATGCAAACACCTTGAAAATCACAAAGGGTGTAAAGTATAGTTCAACATTCTAAGTAGGTGTCATCCAAACTACCCGCAAATAGTCAACCCTGATCACAATCAACCAATACGCTACTTATCGCAACAAAATTGAGCAATGCAGTCAAGCCAAAGATCAACAACAGCATCCAACATTCGCAGCGGCCATCAAGCAAGAAAATTTTTTACCATTCCGTATCGAGCCTCAGCAATTACAGCAGAAACAACAAACTATTCTAACACAACAGTATACCATAAATGAACTGAGGAATCAAATCAAACTCCTTAAGGAAGAACTAAGCTTTAAAAATGGCCCAAATGTTGAAAGTTGCGTTATTGAGCGCAAACGGTTCCTCCATAATAGTTTAACTTAATGCTCATGATAGAAACCCATTTTTCCAGCAACTTTCACATTTGTACTACTAATAATCCCGACATCGAAAGACATGCTAGAGGAGAGTTAACCACCCTAATTAGGAAACAAATAAAATATCATTAATTACAAAATTTTAAAAATGCAACCATCCTTATGGTAGAAGGTTGACACTGATCTTTATTAATCTCAGCCGCCTATTGCTCTCCAAACTATCCCATAAATAAAGAGAATTTCATAGGTTTCTTTCGTTCTATCGGTAGTAGATTTATGGCAGGAGCCGATTATAACACGAAACACAATACGTGGCTCAAGGCTATCACCACCTGGCAGAAAAACAATTTTCTCCACATCGTCATGCAAGCACTTCAGCTCGATCACTTTTTAACAAACCAACTTACTTGCTGGCTTAGCAACCCAAAGAAAAAACTGAACTTACTCGATTTCTTTGTTACGAAGGGTATCGCGTCTAGCTATCTTACAATCAAATTGTGTTACAGTAAATAACTATTGTAGTAAAAACCCTACTGGCTAAACTATTTTATAAAAACACCGACTAGAATTACTACAAAGCACACCTTGATTTGAAGATCCCACTAATAGCAATAGAAGACTTCAGAAATCGCAATAACACATTTAACTAAGGCAATTCAGAAATCTGCCTGGGAAACTACTTTGGAAGTCCCAATCAAAATATTTAAAGAACAATGTCCAGTAATAATAAAGAAAGAAGAAGTAATAATAAAGACGAAAGAAGATTACGTAAAATGTGGCCTGCTACTCAATACCCTTGTAATAAAATACGATACAACCTTCTCAGAACTAAAAAAAATAATCACAAAGCTAAAGAACGAAATGTTTCAAAAATTTTCCTACTTGAACTTGGATGCCACTTCTGACGCAGATTACAACCTGTGAAAAGCAAACAAAATATCAAACGGTAAATTCAGCTCATTCCACATGTGCAAAAAGAAGATGGTTCCCGAGAGAGATCAGACAAACAAAAAGTCTAAGCTTTTATCTTAAATCAATATTTCAACCACTACCAATGTTATCAACCCTTGAAGTGGAAATGGAAACTCTTGATGCATCATTCCAAAAGTCACCACTTCTAGACTTGTTTACAGTTAACGAAATTAAGGGAATGGTCAAACACAATCTAAACCCCCAAAAAGTTCCAGTTTTTGATCTTATTACTAGTCAACTTATTAAGGAACTGCCCCATAAGAGTCTAGTAATGCTAACAATAATGTACAACGCTGTACTAATTTTAGGGCACTTCTTAGCCAAATAGAAAGTTTTGCAGGTGATTTTAATTCCAAACCGTAAAGCAAAATTTTATCTTACAGGTCCATAAGGCTATTACCTCCACTAAGCAAACTTTTAGGAAACTGCTCGTGAAGAGATTTCAGTTAATTACACAGGACCACAAAACAAAATTGATAAAAGGTTCCTTCGACTAGATCAAGTGTATTATATATTTTTTGGGTCGCTGAAGCCGAATCCGCGACCCATTTTGCTCCATCACGTCAGCGTTTTCTCCTAACCGCAAAAAATGATTAAAAATGTTGAAACCCAACCATATCAATCTTAAAACCTATCTAAACCTTATAACTCTATACCTTTATAACTGTTTAACCTTAATACCAATAACCCAAAATCTTAAAACTCATAACGTAAAAAATTATAACATAAAAACCCATATTTTTAAGCCCAATAACCCAATTAACGCATAATACAGCAAACACGTGCTACTCAAACCTGAATCTCAAAGAATATCAACTTGATAACCTTATTAGGTTATCAGTAACACCAAATCCCCATAGTCTTATAACCCCATAACCTTACGAGCCTAAAATGCAACACTGACAAAACTTACACGGAGTCAAAACTCCATAAATCCGTATCCTTACAACTCTCAAATGCAACACATTAATCGACGCCCTGGACAAAATTCTCATTAAAAATAACATTGTAAAATCTGAATTGTGTTAGTTTTTGTCAAAATATTGAAATGTACTTGCCCGTGAGACTTAAGTACCGAATCTCAGATTTTATTCGTGTGTAGACATCTAAGGCACCTCCACGTGGTGACGGTAGGCAACGGAGTTGTTCCGTGATCCGGCAAAGTCTCTGGATCACGGCGCCCATGCCGTCATGGTCGGCATACGAAAAAGTACGGTGCAGGGAGTCGAAATCCTAGTAACGGCGGCTGGTTCGGGTGAGAAAGCAGGTCCACAGGCGTCGTCATCAAACGACTACAGCTCTATATCGGTGGGTAACTTGGCCTTTGAAGAGTATAGTTTTACAAGAAAGTCATCATGCAATAATAGCGTAGATTCTTTCTGCGTTGTTTGTGGAGAATATGTTATCAGTAAACTTAGAAAGACATTTACAGATGTACTTAAGTAGGTATAGAGAATTTTTGAGTATCAATCATTGGACTCTAAGATCGCTATGCTTAAGATGCTCCTAGCAACTAAATAAACAAAAGAAACCGACGTTTGCTTCTCCAATGATCTGGCGGGAACCAGGAAATCATGAAAAGAATTCTGATTTTTGTTTAACAAGAGTTTTCGGGCACAACCGAAAAACAAAATGCGACTATTAAATCTGTGACTCTTCCTACATTTCTTAACGCTGAACAAAGTAATGAAAGTAGTATTACTACTGACGAAAATGAAAGTGCAGTAGAAACATCAACTGACAAAGATCCAGTTGATGGTGACGTTGAGGATGTAGAGTTAAACAGTGAAACATCAGAAGAATCAGAAGATAAAACTGATAAAAATTCTAATGGTTTTATTCACGAAGAGCTTAATGACTTGGTGTGCAAGGCGCAGGACTTTCGAAAGAAATATCTGAACTGCTAGCGTTAAGACTAAAAGAGACAAATTGTCTAGCTCTAGGAACTCGTATAACTTTTTTTCGCAATAGAGATATCTAATTTAAAAAATATTTTACAAATGTAAAAAATTTAGTTTATTGTAACGATATTGAAGGGCTAATTAACAAATATAATATTTCTTATGAAGCTAACAACTAGCGTCTATTCATACATTCTTCAACACGAAGTTTAAAAGCAGTTTTGCTACATAATGGCAACCAATATGCTCCGCTACCCGTTGGTTATTCAGTTGCGTTAAATGAAGAATAACAACCTCCACTTATTACTTGAAAAATTAGATTACACTAAACACAAGTGGCAAATATGTGGAGATTTAAAAATAATGACGATTTTATTATGTCAACAAAATATTCTTGCTTTATATGTAAATGGGACAGTCGAGCTCGCAATTAACATTATATGAAAAAGGATTGGCCACTTAGAAATAATTTAACTCCAGGATCTAAGAATATCATAAAACATAGTCTAATACCAACAAACAAAGTTATTCTTCCACCACTACATATAAATCTGGGACTAGTAAAACAATTCATCAAAGCGATAAAATCTACGGAAAGCAAAGCTTTCCAGTACTTCTTCGAAAAGTTTCCAAAACTGTCTGATTCAAAAATAAAAAAGGCGTGTTTGATGGACCACAAATAAGAGGACTTTTAAAAGATGACGAATTTAAAAAGAGAATGACCAAGGTGGAAAAAGTAGCTTAGCGAAGTTTTAGAGACGTTACCAAGAAATTTCTAGGAAATACCAAAAATCCTAATTATGCCAATATTGTTGAAAATATGGTAGAAAATTTTAAAAATATGGGATGCTCGTGAATCTATAACTGCACTTTCTTCATTCTCACATCGAATATTTTCCTAGTAATTTAGGTGATTTTAGTGAAAATCAGAGTGAAAGATTCCACCACGACCTACAAGACATGAAAAAGAGACATTAGGGTGTTTGAGATGACCACATGTTGGCAGACTACTGTTGGTCTTTGAAGAGAGACACGCAAAACCAACATAAAAGAAAAGCACTGCGTTATCACTCTAAGAGTCCAAACACATAAAATTGCTATTTATGAAGTTTTATAACTCCTTTAACAATCGTGAAAAGCAACGGGACTCATGTAAATCAAGCACGCCAAAGAACACAGAAGCCTACTACGTCCACGTCGTTGTTTCTGGGTATGGCTGAATATAGGTTATTGCAATGCAGGAAATTTCGAACTTATTGGGTATTATAATTATAGTTTTAGGGTTTAACAGTTTATGAGGAATATGGTTTTGGGCTTATAGGATTATCGGGTTTTGGAAATAGTTTATCAAATTAATATTCTCTGAGATTCAAGTGTGAGTAACACGTGTTTGCTGTATTATGCGTTAATTGGGGCTTAAAAATATGGGTTTTGAGGTTATAGGTTATAAAGGTATAGAGTTATAAGATTTAGATAGGTTTTAAGATTGATATGATTGGATTTCACTATTTTTAGTCATTTTTTGAGGTTAGGAAAAAACGCTGGCGTGATGGAGCAAAATGGGTTGCGGATTCGGTTTCAGCAACCCAAAAAACGTATAATACACTTGTCTGGTCTGGTCGAAGGAACCTTTTATTGTTATGTTTTGTGGTCCTATGTTATCGAAGAAATAAAATTAATCTTAGGCCATCACTTCAGGTTTAAGAAAGGTGCACAGAATATTTGACATAACAAACTAAACCCTTAAATAAAAGAATATTCCACTGCAGCATTTTTAGACGACAACCAAGCCTTTGATAGAGTGTGGCATGACTGACTGCTATTCTAACTAAAAACATCAATAACGCACTGTTATTATATTATCTTTATGTCATTCCTGGAAGAAAGGTATTTCTAAATCAGATGTAGGCAAGAAATAATAGACTTGCATCCAATAAAATCAGGCATTTCACAAGGAAGGATACTAAGCCCAATGCTCTGTCTACTATTTACAGCAGACTTTCCCACGAATAAACATTTTTTTAGTGCAATAATACAATAACGTAGTATTATTTAAACACATAGATTCAATAGTTGCCGCTATTATTCTCTAACAAAATCTGAACAAAGTAGAAAAGTTGGCTCATAAATGTAAGATCAAAATCACTTACCTCGTCTCGCTGCTTTTGTTAAATATTTATTAACTTCTTTAACCTCTTCTCCGTTTGCATTGTTGCCTATCCATTTTCTTTCTTTTATGATTGGCTTGATTTGCTTTATTTATCACAGTGTTATGCAACTGCATTATAATAATATAATTATCGTCACGTGTTAATGTTACAGTGTAAAAAATAAGTAGACACCGCGCAATCCAATAAAGATAAACAGATACGGACTGAAAATCCAGACAAAATAAATAAAAATAAGATAACACATTAAATTTAAATTTAACAACAAATGTGGATTATGATGTAGTACTTATACTATATATACAGGACATAAAATAATACTAAGAAATTTCCATGCTCTCTACAGCAATTCCAGAAAAAAAACAGGACCAAATAAATTAAACGTAGAGTCATTAAATTATTAACAAAGGATTTCAAAATTATAAAAATATAGTTAACCGCATTAATAGAAACGTTTTATAGAATGTTATAGGAAGATGATACTATCCCAAACATCTAATAAAATTTATAAACACACGTATGTGTAATAATATCGGATAATATGGAACAAAAGCAATAACCATAAAAATAGAAATGAAACAAGGATGTAGTTTATCACCAACTCTTAACAACGCATATACTGAAAGTGTTATAACTGAAAAATAATTTTATCCAGTAATAAGGTTAACTTTACGATATAAGTGTTTAAATACACATATGTTTATTAAGTCATATATGTAAAAATTTCAATTAAAAGTTTTCAGAAAAGAAAAGAGGAAAACTATGAATTTAAGAGGAAAATATTTAAAAGGTACCAAGATAATAGTCAATAAACAACCAATATAGCAGATGTCGCATTTTAACTTCCTAGGCTGTGAGGTTTTGAATGCGATTGTCATTTTCATATTGACAGGATTTTTGTATTGTAAAACCTAAAATAAAAAAATACCAAATAAATTCATCAAACTGTTTTTATGTAACGTTACTAAGCCCTAGACAAAAAAATAAAAGCAAATATGTAAATATAACTGTATTACACTTTATTAGATATGTCCCACCTTCCCTAGTATAATTAGTAGATCAAATTATGCTGAGTGAAACTTAATTTGTCTATCTTAACTTCAACATACTTTTCGAAATCCAAAAAATAAATAAACAAATAAAATAATGTTATAATTTAAGAAAAATTATGTGCCTAAGCAGAATTAAAATAAATAATATTAAAAATCACATTATTTAATGTATCTCCCATCAGCGGCCACAACCTCCTCGGTCAGGGACCTAAACATACTGCAGGCCAACACAACTTTCTCCTTGCTAATACATGTTATTACCTTTATGATAGAGGCCTTTAATCTGTCATTGCATTATGATATCTCTCGTTAACTTTCGCCTCGACTACGCTTTACATAGTACTTAGTTAAGAGGATTGCAGTTGGGGCTGGAAGATAACTACAAGTCTGGGGATTAGTAGTAATACAAATTGTTGTATAGCTATGACTTAGTTTTCCTTATCTTGTAGACTGAAGTGGAATTTTGTTAGACTATTTATTCTCCTCCAGCAAGCATATTCTCTATCTAGAGTTTGACAACTGTCTTCAGCATGATAATATAGATGATAACCATTTTTAGAATTTACTCAAAAAATAGGGCGTTACATCTCCTCGTTATTCATAAGCTTCGGTTTCATAGAGGAGGAAAACCTTATATACTTGACAACGGGCACTGCAGAGACATCTGGTAAATCCAACGGTTATTTTTGAGAATGTAGTTCTTTTCATCCGAAAAAAATGTCAATAAGTCAGCGCCGTGATGATTGGTGTCTTTTAGAAGTACTTGGGCCTTTAATTTCCTGTCCACCTTGTTTTTCTTAGTCAATCGTCGGCGGTTCTTCAAGACAAAAGACTTGCAGTGCAGATCCTGGTGCACTGCTAGTCCGATCGTCGACCTTGCCACGCCTATGTTTTGCTAAGTTAGTCATGCACCACTCAGAATCCTCATCAAACTTCTCTTTTAATTCGCGGACGAATCTATCACTTCTCTTATAATCAGATCGCTTGCTGCGATGTTCTGTCAACAGTTATTTCCTCCTGATGGCTGGACTCCCCGTACTTCTTGGCTACAACATAAACTTGGGGCTTTTTCTGTCAGCTATATTCTGTCTCTAAAGTAGGTCTAATGACACGTAATTCAAAAGCACTATTTCAATTGTTGCTACTACCATAAAACTAAAATATAAAACAATTTAATCTCACAAATAAGATAGTCACAATTTAGATTTTCCTTCGTTTTTTTGTTTTCGAGGAAGATATAGCATTACATAAGTATATCTAGTTTTTTTTTCATTTATCTCCGAGTCTTTTTGTAAAATCCCTACTAATTTTATTATCAGTGCTCTTCAATATTTTAAGTTTACTAAAAATATTAATCGTGCGCATCTTTTATTATCCGCACTAGGATTATATATGGTGAATTTTAAAAAAAGATTCTACTATTTGCACAAAATACTTTTTAGTAAAACCATAAAACAAATGACTTTTAATGTTTGACACATTTAAATTGGATATTTCTTTCATTTTACCTAAATACATGCTAGAAAATTTTTTAAAGTTCAAATACAAAGGACCATGCTAGACGCACTTTATTTAAATGAAATTATTTTCTCTATTACACTGGCAAACGCGGTGCTGTATTTAGTGCCGAGTTTATTTTAACAATGACGATAATAGCCTGTTTTGTTCTATAGTTATCTGTCAGTCTGTTTCAACACTTTGCGTCAGGATCACTGTTTATCTATGTGTGCACACCAACAAATAGCTGCTATCGATTCTTGCATTCGCATTTGCAGTGCCGCTGCAGCGCGCATCAGGTTTCCGTTTAATGGATTCAATTCATACATAATGGTAGTTCGCAGGTTGCTGCTTTTTAAAAGCGCTTTAAATTTTTATATAGAAGCTATTACTATTAAATGTAAAATATAAAATAAAATGCATATATTTCAAACAAAACTTAAAGGTAATACACGTAACTAATTTTTCAATTCTTAACTGACCTGTTTAATATAAGACATAACAATACTCTTCTTACCATTATTGTAAGGTTTTTAAAGTTTTTTTTTTGTTTATTTATTTGTATGTTCTGTACCTTTGTTGTACTATTCCACAAGGCCAAAGTAATTTAAAAACTACTGATGTAGTATAGTAAAAACTAGAGTTTACAAATAGTGGTCTACAACTTATAATACACGTATACGCAGTGTTCACTTAAGTGTTGTTCAATCAATAATCTGCAGAATAGTTGCCACAATATACAAAAATGCGCTATATAATCTAAAATCTTTTATTTATGGCTTGCACCTAGAAATTTTAATCCACAATTTACCAATCCTGATCTACAAACTAATTATGATTTAAATTTGCAGGCTACACCTTACTATAACCTAATAAATAAAGAAGTAATTCATAACCTACAGACTGCAGTTACAAGGTGCAGTATACAGGATAATCTCTTTAGTTGGTAATAGATTATCTACATTCCTCAATTGTCAATCCAACATTGATGATCTGAATCTGCTTTCAATTAATCATCATATCTAATCGATCCTTTCAATTTTACAATCTATAATCAATAACGTATAATCTAAACATCAGTCTATAATATACACTGAGTTTGCAATACAAAATCCAAAGATTACGTGATACAACTCATAGTTTACAGTATAAACCTAATTTACATAGTTTACTGTTTGTAGTATACAGTCTGCAACCCAAAATATGCAATCTATACTTTACAATTTATAATTTATAATCCGCAAATTTTAACTCACTATCTTTAATAAGTACTCTGCTTTTTTTAATTAAAGCTGCATATTTACAATCTAGTCTTAACAAAAATAAGGTATTAAGTTAGTATTATTTATTATAAATAGATCGTAGTGGGGGGTGTCGTTGGTTACATATCCGGACAGGTTGGCCAGCAGTTGAAGGATCTTTTATTAGAATATCTGGAAGTTTTTAGCATGCGACGCCTTGTCGCAGCCCTAGAGTTGAATCCTACAGGACCAAATTGGTTTTAAGATAATTTTCTAAAATAAGATTTTGTTTGATAAAGATAGTTGTGAGAATCTTTCAAGTAATAATGCTGTTTTTTAAAGTTTTAAGTCAATTGTTTCCTTTAGACTTTAATAATATAAACTCTAAGTGCACTTTTAGTTGAGGTGCATTCTGAGGAATTTAAGCGTTGAAGAAAACTTTGTTCCGTCTATCTCTAGTTTTCTGCCATTATTTTTTTGCCCTCCCTTTATCAACGGTGAGGTGTTGTGTACAACGGGAATGTTGTTTGATGCAGTTGAAGTTTATGTTGGATTAGAAGTGGCTTGTCATGCAGCATCTAGTATAATTATAATCAGACTGTGTCGCTTCATCAAGCTCTTGAGTATTTTTTCTTCTTATGGGAAAATTAATTTCGGTTTCTAGACGGGTTCAAAAGTGGTTTAATTTAGTATACTTAGTGCACAGTTTGAAAGGATATTTCTTTTATGACTGATAGGCTGATTGTTATAGACTGCAGTATGATCTTAGGATAAATCCAAGTTTGATTCAGCTTGGTAATAATTATTCACTAAACCAGCGATGATTGCATGATCCGGTAAATCAAGTATTTTATTTAGATAACTAGGCCACTAAGTTAGCTCACCGGTCAAGAGATAGTTATAGTTGTGTCCTTAAGTTACTTAGAAGATTGTGTTCTTTTGGAGTGGTAACTCTTGAGCAACAAGCTCTACGTTTGGAGTTCCAATCACCTACGACAATAAATTTTGAGCCTAGCATTAGAAGTCAATGTTTGTATTCTGACTTAATATGGATCTGTAGACAGACGCAATTACCAAAGAGTAAAGTAGTGTCTCAATTTTTATTTTTACATTTTGTATTTTGTTAATTTAACAATGACTTAGTTCATAATAAAATATTGTGTTTTTGACGACTCTACCTTTTTTATTTTGTAATTTGCAAGTTACATTCTACAATTTACAGTCAATAATCTACAATCTGCAATTGATTACTTATAGTCTCTTTTTTTAATTTATTATAGCTGGCTCTGCAATTTAATATGCAATACACTGCTAAGTTAAAATACAATAGATTAACAATATAATAAGCTAACAGTAAGTATTTAATTTATATAAAAACAGGGAAGAGTTGAGGAATTAGTGAAAAACACATACCTCTATCATGAGTTTGCAGTTAAATTAATTCCTGTGGTCATTTACGCTTAAGGCGTTTGTGGATGGCTTTTTCCCCGAGGTTGAACTTGGTAGCACTAGAACATAGAGCTAGGTTTTGGAAGAATCACTGTAGTTTTTTTGGGTAAACTCAGTTATAGTAGGAACACTTAACTTCCAGTGTATTTGGGTATTGCGCACATACCATGGGCACTTGATAGCAATTCGTAGCACTTTGTTTTGCATTATTTGAAACTTTTTTAACGATGTTTGTGAAGCATTGCACCATATAGGGCAGGCGTAGGTAAATAGAGGTCTAAGAATTCCTTTATAGAGAAGGACTATACATTCTGCATGAAGATTTGACTTCCAGTTGATAAGCGGGTATAGCGCTCCCAATCTATTATGGCACTCGTTAAGTTTTTTGTTTATGTCTAATCCCCAGTTCAGCTTAGAGTGAAGATGTACTCCTAAGTACTTGACTGCTTGATCCTTAGGATTCCAGTCTATTTCCTTATTTCTTAGTTAGATTTTTGGGAGAGTGTTATAACGTTAGGTGTAAACATTTTAGTTTGGCACTTGCCAGGGTTGATTTTAATTTTCCATTTTGTGAACCATTCAGATATTATATTTGTGGAGCTTTGAACGAGTTCAATTGCAGTCTCGGGACGGGAACTTTGTGCAATTATAGACGTATCGTCAGCGAACATGGCTAGTGTAGAGGGAATTTCTGTTGGGATATCGTGAACATACAGATTAAAAAGCGTGGGTCCCAAGATACTACCCTGCGGGACTCCCGCCTCTATATATTTTAAGCTAGGTAAGGTTGAGTTCACTCTGACTTGGAATGATCTGTTGTTGAGAAAGGATTGAATAGTTTTAATTAGGTAGAGTGGAATTTCTATAATTAGTAATTTGTAGAGGAGTCCATCATGCCAAACATTATCGAAGGCTCTTTCCAGATCGATGATTACAACGACTGTATATTGTTTGTTCTCAAATCCTCTTTCTATTGTTTCAGTTATCCTAAGCAGTTGATGTGAGGTTGAGTGAGCAGCTCTAAAACCAAAATGATGAGGAGGAACAATTTCTTTTTGCTGGAGGTTACAAGATAATGGGTCTGTAACTCTCCGGATTTTCCTTGGGTTTACCAGCTTTATAGATGGGTAGAATTATCGCGGTTTTCCATGAAGTCGGGAAGTGTCCAATGCGTAGACAAGCATTAAAGATTGATGTTAAATATACTAGTGCTGTAGCATGTCATTAGTGATAAGGTCAAAGCCAGGGGATTTGCGCTTAGGCAGTAGTTCGATGAGAGATTTAATTTCTTCAGGAGAGGTTGGGACTGTTTCATCATTAGCTTGTGAATTTAGATTATCAATTGCGCTTTTCACTTGGGTTTCTATGAGTTCATCATGTGCCTCATTAATTGGGGTGAACACTTGTTCCAGATGTGTTGATAGTATGTCCGCTTTTTCTTCTTCAGTGGAGTATTTGTTGTTACGTGAAACCATTGGATAAATTACGTTCGGTTGTCTAAGGATCCTTTTGGTGGCGAGCCACATGGAGGGGTCACCCGGTTGTATTGCTTCGAGATAGGAATTGTATTTCTGGCTTCTAAGTGTATCTAGTTCGTGCTTAACTATATGACAGTGTTGGTTATACAAGGTTTTGAGGTAAGAAAGTCGGGTTCTCTGCCATTCCCTTCTATATCTATTCTTCTTTTTTATTAGGTCCAGTATAAAAATGGGTGTTCTCATATTATCTGGTGCTTTTCTATGTCTCCAAGGTGTGGTTGATTCTTGTATACTTTCTTGTAAGACCGTAGTAAATTTTAAAACAGCAACATCAATCTTCGAGGGTAGATTTAGAGGTCCCGTCAGTTTCATCTTTTGGTTGAAAGTAGTCTCGAGCGTGTCCCAGTCTGTTTTGCCACAAGCTAGTCTAGGCGCAGGAGGTATATTTTGAGGTATGCTTTGAAAGTTAATGACGAGTGGAAGATGGTCGGAATCGAGTTCGGTATGTACTGTTTGGTACACAGGGGTCAGAATATTTTTGTACAATATAACATCTAAGATGTCGGGTGGGTGATCCGGCCGATACGGGTAGTAAGTATATTCATCCGGGGCAGATAAATTGATGCCGTGGTCAGCCATGATGTTATATAGTTTGATTCCATCCGGGTTGGTTGCATCCCCAAATGTTGTTTTTTGCGTTTAAGTCACCAAGAACTAGAGTGGGCTCTTCATGGTCGAATAATTTACTACTTTCAAGCAGTCGTTTGTTTGGCGGTTTGTAGGCAGAAATTATACTTAATGGGATATTATTTTCAATGGAAAGTTTGATAGCAACAGCTTAAATGTTGTGTAGGTCTTCTAAAGGAAGGAGGTGATGTCTAAGTTTCTTTTTAATTATTATTGCTACACCCCCTGATGCGATCACTGCTTCTCTATCTTTCCGATATACATAGTTTCTTGGAATCCTAATCCTTTCTGTGCTAACGAAGTGAGTCTCGGTAATACACGCAATACCAACATTGTGCCTTATTAAGAATTCGATAAAGATTGATCGTTGGGATTTGAGACCATTGACGTTCCAATTGGTCAAGGTTATATTATTTATTAGTGGGGAACTATTTAGATCCATTTGTTGATAATGTAGTGTTGTTATAATCGGCGTTAATTTGTCTAAGTGTGGGATTAAGAGCTCCACAATTTTCTGGACTATAATTGTTATGAGATCAGTTGATGCTTGCTGGTCCCTTGTGGGATTGGCGTTTAACTTGAGGGTGGGACGACTAGAAAGTTGCAGCTCATTTGTCTGGGTTTCTTGTCTAGTTTGTACTATTATTTGTTCTAAGGCTTGAGTTTCTCGTGTGATTTTGTCGTACTTGTATAAAATAACTACAACCTTTATAGGTCGCCGGGTGCTTTTCTAAGCAGTTCACACATTGAGGGTCGACTCCAGGTCGTTTGGGGCAATCACTAAAGAGATCATCAAAGCACGCTGTGTTAAGACACAGCGTACTTTGGAATGGCAATAATTACGAGTATGGCCATATAATTGGCAACATTTACATTGAGGGATTTCTTTAGATTTTTTTCGTAGCTCCACTTCTACAATACAGTGGAACAGTTTTGTTAAATTGATTTTGTTAAATTAAGTTTCCTTCCCCTCTAGGGTGTCGCTAAGATCGACTGCGCAAAGTGGGATTGGATATCTATCCTTATTGTAGAATCTGGCTACTTTTTGTACAGGGTACTTTAGCGTAGTTAATTCCTGTTGTATTTCATTTTCTGTGAGAGAAACAGGGAGATTTCGAATAATTACAGATAAATTATTTACTTCAGGGTTTTTGAACGTGTGGTAGCTTAAATTATTATCGGTATAATGCTTAGTCGTTACCCGATAATCGTCCATGCTAGATAAATTTACTCTTAACTGCTTGTTTCGAATTACTGTGGAGAATTCTTTCGTGGCCTTTTCCTTGAGATCAGAAATGATTTGTTGGAATTTCAATTTATCCGCATTGTGAAGGTAAATTGATGGGATTTTGATTTGTTTTTCTTTATCTTTGTTATCTTCAGGTTGTTGCGAAGTAGATTCAGATGTTTCTATAGAGTTTATTGCTGCGGCGAATTTTCCTTGACAAATTATTTTATTAGCATTCTCGATTTGTTTTTCAGTTACAAGAAATTTATTTTTGGCTATTAATGTTTCGGGTTCAAATAAATACTTTTTATTTGGTTCAGTTACAGGTGGAGATAGTTCTGAACTGATTAGCGATCTGAATGTACTTAATTTATGATATACGTTAAAATAGGAATAGAAAGTTTACCAGAGGTTGGGGCGGATAACCTCGTGGCTATCACTCTCGATAACGTTGCACTTGCACAGTCTAGCACTTGTTTACGCTTCGAAAGCCAAATAACTATTCTGTTCGGGCGCTTTACTACTTAACTTAGCTCCACCGCTAATTAGAGGCGCTGTCCCCCTCTCTGTGATGCGCCGCCGCGGGGCCTTAGCGACAATTTTGGAGCGCGCGCTCGTGTGTGGTGTCGCGTGACAGGTCAGCGCTAGATCACTTGACTTGAGTCCGTTGAGCCTTCAAGACGTTTTCGTAAGTACGCTGCTTTCAAGGAAAGGAAAAAAGGACTGAGTGATAAGAAACAGTTCAGTGCGGATTTGTGACTATTGTTGTGTGTGCGTCCTCTTGTGTTGTAAAGGCGACAGTGTGTGTGTGCCTTATGGAAGGTGTCCACGGAGCGTTCGTGACCCTTCTGGGCGAAGCGCTACGCGGCATCTTCGTATTGCCCGTCGCCCAAACGTTTGGCTGCCCGAGACGTCGGGCCGCGTTTGGGCAATTGGCGTCCTTGACCATTCTGCGCTCCCGGGCCCTCAACGGCATTGACCGTCACGCTGGTCATCCTCTCAGGCGGTGCGGTGACCGAGCGGTGTTCGTGGACGGTGCGGCACACACACACGTCCAGGTAACAGAGCTCTTGTTGTGTGCGAAAGGTACCTTGCGGATTAGTGTAATTGCGTTAGCGCATCTATCGGCGTTGCTACACCTTTGAGGTTGTATTTTCATTTATTATTGTTCTTTTATTATAAGTTTGTATCTAGTTTAAGTTTTACAACTACGAATAAATACTCCTCTTGCCCCGGATTTCCTCTCAATCCGCGAGAGATTTTATGCCTAGGCAAGTAGTAACTTTCGAGTAATCCTTTGTGTTTTTATTGATTGGACCTGCTCTCACTCAATCCTTAACTAAATCTCACCCTTACAGTATTTTTAATTAACAATTTTAACTTTCGCAGTATCTGGTTTCTGGTTTAATATTCCTTATAGTCTCTAAACTGCTACATTTTGGTACTTGCAATGTCAAATAATATAGCGTTATTAGCTTATTTCAATAGTACTATAAATATCACTTAAAGATATTGATATTTAAAATAACTGCCAATTAACTACAATTTAGTTCCAATTAAAATGATAGTGCAATAAAGCGAAAGAGCGGGGAAGAGTAAGACGGTGGAAGATACTCTTCTGTAATGGTTTAAACAGGCAGGTCTCCTTAACGCATCAGACTGTGACTGGTACGCCTGACAGGCTGCTTGCCAGGACACGGCAAATCTTCTAGCTGATGCTGTTGTGCCCTGTAGTAATAAACCTCACTTTTATTTATCGGACTCCGTTAACAAGTATAATTTTTAATATTAAATTCCACAAAATCCTTGACTCCATAAGCGATTTATCTATCCACAAACAGCGTGTAACTATTTTTTTTCGTCATAAGACTTTATTTATTTATTTATATATTTTTTTGAGGATACAGGACGCGCTAAGATTGTCACATATAGCCGCTATGTTACAATATTACCTAATTTCTTATAGCCTAGAATAAACGAACATAAAAATGCATCGCTGCGGTTTTAACAAAATGGGACTACTACACACACACCGCGATAATTTCTCAAAAAGTTCTAAGGCAAATGTTTTCAGGCCACCTCATCTCATTACATGGTCACACTTTATGGTTACTAAACCTGTCCCTTTATGACTTCATTCTGCCAGACACTATATTATATCACTTTTTGAAAAATTAAATTTTACCATGGCAATATCTTTACTTTCTCGCCAACTTTTTTTTTGTGCGTTATCCAAACGCATCCAACAAACGATTATTTAAAAAATTTGGTCAGGATCAAAATTTTAGATTTAGATTTTATCGGCAACAGGAACAAAATAACATTTTTGTCGTCGGTATACACAGATATATATGTTAAATTCCCTATTAATGTCTTAAAAACTTTTATCAGTTACCGTAACGTCGATATAAATTAATTCACTTAACTCTTCGCTTACAATTCCAAAGATTTGAAGAAATTCCGCATATGTCGACCAAAAACACAATAAAAAATAATTTCTGCCTAAGAACACTGCTTAAGGTTTCTTTCAAAATGTCGTATGATGTATGACCAAAATACTCGTGCTAATCAACTAAACGAACGGCCTCGCTTGTGATCACGAGCGATTCTAAACTTACGCGCATACAAAATATATCTCATGTATGTAAGTCGTTGCTCACACAGACATTAAAAGCCATTAACCTATTATCTTTGTAAAGTTTACACTATTTATTTAAAATTGCCTATTTAAAATCTTGTTCATCAACTTATTGCTGTTAGCCGGACACAATCAGACATGCCTGTCTTGATTACACAGCCATTCTCATACAAGTTAACGTATACACAGTGTACGTCTTCGACAAACACACCTAATTGCCGACGTCGCAAACCACTCCCTGAAAAGTGTGCCAGCTCACACCCGAATCAATAAATTAAATTACAATTTTTAAATTAACTTATCTTTTATAATATTTAATGTCTCTTAAATTAGTGAACTGCAAACGAGTGTCAGCTTTTCTATGGATATGAAAATAAATTAAACTTCCATTCAACATTGCACTAGCAGTAAACAACGTTCCTTAGGATTTAGTTTTTGTTACACGTTACATTTGCCTGACTACTATTATTAATTTTCACATTCTAGAACTCGAGGGAATTGTTTTTTGTTGTCCAATTTATTACAACATTAGATTAATCTGCTGATTCTTGTTTTCTAATCTCCACTCTGTGGCTCATTTAATTTAACTATTTCTAAACCTTTAACAAAACAATATCGTTGCCTTTGAATAAGAACTCAAATATTCCTTTATTTCGATATTTTCCCTTCAATAGCATCAGCAGTACTACGTCCACATTTTACTTTTCTCTTAAAAGCGCAGCAAACAGTAAACTAATATGACGATAGTTGGATAGCACAGATGTAGAGCACCTTTTTCTTCTGAACATGCCGTCGCTTAGTTAGAAGTTGATGATTACATTGGCAAAACGGTTCTTTTCTTCTGCTATTTTGATTATTTATTGAACGTTCATAACCTTATATTCTTTATGCAGGAAGTTTCCTTCTATCTCTTTCCCTTTTACCATCAACTTTGCCTTGGATTATAAGTTAAGACAACTTGTACTTTTCATTTCTTATTAAGCGTATCAAGTGGGCTCTTCTTCTTTTTATAGTACTTAAAATGTCTGGATTACAATTTATTCGTTAATGTACTTCTTTGCAATTTTGACTATCCATGGGATTCTAAGTACTCGTCTCATTAGCCACACTGCAAATGGTTGCAGTTTGTTGATATCTTATTTGTGGATTTAGTTTCCAGACATATATATATTAAAAGTTCAATAAACCGCGTCTATTTTGAGAAAAGACTTTTCTCAAAATAGACGCGGTTCATCCCGTGAACTAAGTTGTTTAAACATAGTTAACCGCGGAAACCTATCCGAACATTTTATATGTAATATATATATATATATATATATATATATACATGTATATATAAGAATTGATGTGGGGTGACCACGGGAAATGGACGTGAAAGTGTTTAGTGGCGATAAATTTACTCGTTTTACGGGCTCTATCCCACATATAAATATTTTTCACGAAGCAGTGACAAGTGCAAGCAGTGTAATTACTAGTAGAAAAATAGGGAACCAAAGTGCGTGGATATCTAAGGCAAAAACTAAAAATAATATAGTAATTTCCCGAGTATACTAGGTGCTAACAAATTGAGCGGCTTGAAACGATGCATCGCGCGGCTAATCGCGGGTAAGCGGTCGAGGTCAGGCGCCGCGGCTGAACTCCGTGATAAACTGGTGAACGATAAGAACTGTATACACAACAAATAAAAATAAACAAAAGACTAGAAGGTCATTACAGTGTGTGGGACGCGCTACCGTAAAGAAGGGCGTGTCGTACAGAGAGTATCGCGTTATCACACGGCCAGTATAAAGTAATCACGGCGGTGTGTAGGATCAGAGAGTGTAGAAAAACGCAAATACATGAATAATAAGAAAGAAGTTAGAAAGCAGGAAAGAGTAAGGGGTGCAAACACAAATTTAGAGTGTAATAACCGGGAAAGTAGTCTGGAAGATCCGGAGGAGTTCGATAAGTGGGAAGCAGATCAGATAGCATTCCAAAAGAGTGTAAAAATACAAAGATCGCCAAAAAGAAGACACAATACAGAAGAGGTATCATAAAGAAGAAAACTTACAACAGAAATACAAGTTACAGATATGGAGGCAATAATACAGAAGTTAGATGAATTAAAGACCGAGATAAAAGCAGAATTCAATGAGAAACACAGTGAATTGAAGGCGGAGCTTACGAAAATAAACAAAGAGTTCAATAAGGTCAAAATGGAATGGGAGAAGAAAGCTGAAGAGTGGAAAGCAGAAAAAGAAGATTTTGGAAATAGAATTAAGAAATTAGAAGCAACGATTGAGAAACAGGAGAGAGAAAAAAGAAGGAATAATGTGGTCATAAAAGGTGTGACAGTAGATAATAACTTGATTAAAGAGGAAGTAGAAAATTTAATACAGAACAAGCTAAACATTGAACTCAAAGTCAAGAAAGGATATAATATTGCAGTAGGAGAAAATAAAAAATAGTGATTGTGGAATTGAACTCGTGGGAGGATAAAAGAGAACTCATGTCAAAAAGAAGCTGCTGAAGGGAACAAGTATTTACATCGAAAACGACCTAACATATGAAGAGAGAAAATGCAGGCCCAAATAAGTAAAATTATGAGAGAAGAAAGAGAAAAGGAAAAGAAGTTAAAATGGGATACGGAAAAATAACTATAGATGGAGAAAGATATAACTGGAGTTCCAACACACAAAATTGTATAAAACGTATCGAAAAATACAACAAGCAGGACAACAGAAGATATAGAAAGTTCACAAAGGGGATGGGATACAGAAGGGGAGTACTCGAAGAAAGGGAGAACTCTAAGCCAAAGATCACCGGAAAACAATTCGGATGAACTGCTAAGAGAAAAGATGCTGAAGATAACTAAAACTGCAAGGAATACAAAAACTAATAGTACTTAATAAAGGACGGATAAAGGAAACAACTCAAGCTATGGATAAGGAAAATGAACATAATGGAAAAGCAAAAATATATAATATAAAAGAGGCAAAGGTACAACAAAAGAAAGGTATAATAAATTTTGGTACATGGAATGTGAGGAGTATGACAGGAAAGGAAGACGAAATAATTGAAGAAATGAAAATGCAAAATGTGGACTATCTAGGAGTAACAGAGACAAAAAGAAAAGGACGAGGAATGAAAGAATTGAGAGAAGGATACTGGCTGTTTTGGTCAGGAGTAGAACAAAAGGAAAGAGGAGCGGAAGGAGTGGGATTGGTAGTCAAACCAGACAAAGTGAAAACGATTATTGAGGAAAGATTTATAAACGAAAGATTAATGGCCGTAAAAATAAAGATGGATGGAAGTAATACATGGTCAATACTAGTGGCATATGCGCCAAATGAAAATGCAAGAAAAGAAGAAAAGATACGTTCTACGAAACATTGCAGTCCGAAATTGATAAAGAGGAAAGAAATATAATAATAATGGGCGACATAAATGGGAGAGTAGGAAGAGACAATAGGGGAATTGAAAGATATATGGGGAAAAACGGCGAGGTAACAAGAAATGACAACGGAAATAGATTAATAGGACTGTGTATAGAAAATGACTTTGTTATAACAAACACAAAGTTTACACACAAAGAGATACATAAGTATACCAGAGAAATAAAATCCAGAAATGAAAGATCGATCATTGATTACTTTATAGTAAATACTGAAAATTTGGAAAAGGTGAAAGATGTCAAAGTAAAAAGACATGCAGAAATAGGCAGCGACCATTACCTACTGAAAATGGAACTTAAGATAAATATAACAAGTAACCAAGCAGAAAAAAGACAAAAGATAACAAAAGAAAAAATTAAGTGCTATAGGTTGAAAGAAATAGACATTAGGCAAAAGTACCAAGAAAGTGTGGACAAAAACTTGCGCAAACTTTAACTACTACCGGCATAGAACGTAAATGGAAAATATTCAAGGAGACCTTACTGGACGCATCAAAAACTAGCTGTGGTGTAACCAAGTGTACAAATACATCTATTAAAAAAGCAGGTGGTGGACAACAAATATTCAACAAAAAGTAAAGGATAAAAGAGAAAATGGAAGAAATTCATGCAAAGTGGATCAGAAGAAGATCATAACATATACAAGGTAGCAAGAATAGAAGTAAATAAACTGGTCAAAGATGCAAAAAAGATGCATGGGAAGAATTCGGACATAAAATGAATGAAAATTATACAGAAAACCAGAAACTCTTCTATAGTACGTTAAAGCATCTGAGAAAACAAAAACTTCAAGGCTAAAGAATATAAAAGACAAAAACGGAAATGTATTGACGGAAGCAAAAGAAATATTACAAAGATGGAAAGAGTATTTTGAACAGCTGATGGAGATAAAAGAAGAAGAAGAAGGAATAGTGGAAACAGAAGAGGACATAATAATAGAAGAGGAAGAAAATAAGGAGCAACCAGTTACAAAGAGGAAATCGCTGAAGCTATAAAGAAATTAAAAATGGCAAAGCACCGGGTCAGGACCAAATTACATCAGAAATGCTAAAGCATATGGGAGAGAGAGCAAAAGAAGAGTTCCGTAACCTGCTAAATGAAATTATGAAGAAAAGGAAATGCCAAAGGACTGGAATATGAGTGTAATTCTACCATTGTACAAGAAAGGTGAGATGAAAGAATGCTCAAACTATAGAGGTATTTCATTGACAAGCACACCTGCGAAAGTATTTACAAGAATACTAGAGAGAAGACTGAGAGAAACGCTAGAACCAACATTAGAAGATCAACAACATGGTTTCAGAAAAGGAAGGAGCACTCAAGACTTAATATTTGTTGTTAGACAATTGGGAGAAAAATTACTAAAAAGAACCAGGAAGTGCATATCTGTTTCATAGACCTTCAAAAAGCTTTTGACAGAGTGAGACGAAAAGATATATGGAAAAGTTTAAAAGAGCGAGGGTAAGCAGTGATATGATTGAGGTGCTAAAAATGTTATATAGTAACAGTATAAATATAGTTAGGACACACAATGATGAATCAACTGAGTTCGAAACAAAAATCGGTCTAAAACAAGGATGTGTTCTCAGCCCCTATTGTTTTCTATACTAGTTGATGATGTGGTAAAAATATGTAAACAAAAATGTGTAAAGATGAAAATAGGAAACTGGAAAATGAAACAAGTAACTCTCCAAGAATTACTATTTGCTGATGACATGATACTGTTGGCAGACTCAGAGAAAAACCTACAAAAGAACCTGAACTGTTATCAAGAAGAACTTAAGAAGATAAATATGAAAATAAACATAAACAAAACAAAAACCATGGTAATATCGACACATGAAATAAAACACAGAATAAATCTAGAAGGGGAAGAGCTAGAACAAGTTAGTAGCTACAACTATTTAGGTACAACAATAGAGGACAGAGGTAAAATAGATAAAGAGATAACGGAGAGGTTGGAAGATCTTATAATATGCTCAAAAACTCATTCTTTGGTAAAAGGGAGATTTCAAAACGAGTAAAAACTGAAATATATAAAAAGTAATAAGACCGTCATTGATTTATGGCAGCGAATCCTGGACAATATCAAGTAGTAATAGAAGTAGGATTACGGCAATGGAAATGAGATTCCTCAGGAAAATTGAAGGAATTACTAGAATAGACAGAGTCAGAAATGAAAAAATATTAGAACAAAGGAATATAAAATCAATAGGAACTATTATAGAAGAAAGACAACTGAGATGGTTAGGACACCTGCTCCGAATGGATGAAAACAGAATATCAAGACAAGTCTACAAAGCTAGAACCCAGTGGAAAAACAAAGTAGGAAGACCTAGGATTAGATGGGAAGAACAAGTAAGACAAGCAGCGGTTAAACGGGGAATCCAGTGGTGTGACATTCATGGAATAGCCCAAGACAGGAGGATATGGAAAGATAAAATTCATGAAAATGTAAAATGAAATGTATATATATATTTACAATCCGACACCTAACGGTACAAGGATTTTAGTTTAAATAAAATGTATATATAAAACTCTTTACCAATCTTCACCTGATTTCTAGATTTAGGTTGTTATTAATCGGAAGCCTTTTTAATAAATCCTTATCTGTTCTGGTTCTTGTTTCTAATATTTTAACTTAATTCTGAATTTAATAAACGACCTAAGCATTTGAATTTATTCGCTTCCCCTAAGATAGTGCTACTAATCGTGAAATTGGCCATTCTTCGGATTCTGCTTACTCGCATTATTAAGTGGCGAAGCGAAGCGGAGTCACTTACTAACTTCATGTTGTCCGTCTGTTTGTCTGTCCGTCCGCCCGTCCGTCAGTCCGTCCGTCCGTCCGTCCGAGCAAAAACTCGAGAACGGCTGGGAATTTCCAAATTCTGTTTTCACCAATCGATAGGTGACCAAAAAGGCTTGTTTGCTAGTGATTTTGAAACTGATTGGTCAAAGGTCAGCGTTAGTGCTTCGCCACTTCGCTATGCGTTGCAAGCTGTGCAGGTTTATTTTTGTTGTACTAGTGTTAATTGTTAAGCTGGCTCCAAGCATCTTTTTGTTGTTGCTTTCTAAAGCTATCTGCAAGTAATATCTTATTTTATTTATTATTTTTAAATTTATATTTATTGTTAAATTGCAGTCATGTACAGTGTATTAAAAAACTACTTCAAAGTAAAGATAAAATAACATTTAAGACAATATGCATTTGATTATTATATTTTTTGTTTCCGTATCTTCTATTTCTATTCGAGCTTGTTGGTTTCACTAAAAGTTTCTGATTATTTTTACGTCTCTTTTATCTTAGCCAACGTTTTATAAACATTCAATGAGTTGGTGTAATCGAGAAGCATACACATACATCTTTTTGTTGATCTTTGCATTTCTGCATCAACACTGATATGCAAAAGAAATCTTCACGTGTTCCCATTCCTTCCTAAAGCCTAATTAGTTTGTCACTACTTGTTCACATTTTCTATAAATTCAATCCTGCAGTACTTTCAAAAATATTTTCACCTTTTTTTATTAGGTATAGCTGGATCTGCAAATACTTATGCAATACACAACTTGATTAACATTAACAATATATAACAGCATACTTAAAATCTAATGAGGAATATGTGACAGGTCACACCTCTAACGTAAGATTACACATTCTATTAATATTTATTTCAGCTAAATTAAGTCTCTAGGCAGTTTTCTTTTAAGGCGTATGTGAATGTCTTTTTGCCCTAGGTCTAGTATTGTAGCACTTGCACATAAGTTTAAGTTTTGATAGAACTTCTGAGTGATGTTATTTATGAATTCAGTTATTTGTGGGACACCAAGTTCATGATGTATTTGGGAATTACGCACAAACCACGGGCACTGTATAGCAATTCTAAACACTTTATTCTGCATAGTTTGAAGTTTCTTTAGTGTTAAGTTTGAAGCGTTACACCATATCGGGCAGGCATAAGTGATTATTGGCCGGAGTGTTGCTTTATAAATTAAGACAGAGCATTCAGTTCTGAGGAGCGAGCAGCGGTTCATTAAGGGGTATAACATACCCAGTCGGGTGTGGCATTCCTTCAGTTTGTGAATGATGTGGAACCTCCAGTTTAATTTGTCGTCCAAGTAGACGCCTAAGTACTTTACTGCTGAGTTTTTAGGATTCCATGTTATATCCCTATTGTTTATTTTGGTTGTTGGTAAGTTCGCATAACGTCTAAGCGTGAACATTTTCGCATGGGATTTGTCAGGGTGTATTCTTATTTTCAAGTTGGTGAGCCACCCCTGCGTAATGTTTAGAGCATGTTGTAGATGTTCGATAGCTGTTTCGGCGCTGTGATTCTGAGTTAAAATCGCCGTGTCGTCTGCATACATGGCAAGTGTTGAATTTTCTACTACTGGTAAGTCGTACACGTATATATTAAATAATGTTGGTCCTAATAAGCTCCCTTGGGGAACCCCGGCTTTTACTGATCTGTTACTGGAGGTTGCCGTGCTTATTCTTACTCTGTATGTTCTGTAAATCAAAAAGGAGTGAATAATCTTTATAAGGTAGATCGGCAATTGTATCACATTCATTTTGTAGATTAGCCTTTCGTGCCCGACCTTATCAAACGATCTTTCAAGATCTAAGAAGATACTGGCAGTGTATTTTGTATCTTTCAAACCTTTTTCAATAAGTTCGCTTATCCTGATCAAGTGATGAGTGGTTGAGTGAGATGATCGAAACCCAAATTGATGTGGAGGGATGATATTTTTTGCCTGTAATACTTCTTGGAGATTGGTAAGTATCACTTTTTCAAGGAGTTTGGCTAAAGATGATAAGAGACTAATTGGTCGATAGCTGTCCGGATTATTCTTAGGTTTGGCCGTTTTATAGATAGGAGAATGATGACAGTTTTCCATTGGGGCGGAAAGTATCCTAGTCGAGGGAAGCATTACAAATTGTAGTTAAATAGGCAACGGCTTTCTTGGTTAGTTGCTTTAAGATTTCATTCGTTATTAGATCAGGCCCAGGTGCCTTACGATTGGATAATCGGTCAATGTAAGTCTTTAGTTCTTGGGTCGTTGCTGGGAGTATTGTGGTGTTCTCTTGCAGAAGCAAGTTCTCGGTTACGCTTATAACTTGGCGATCAAAATGTTCGTCAGACTCGCCTACGTTAGGCACGAACACCTGCTCAAGGTGTATTGCTATTATGTTTGCTTTGTCAGTGTCAGATATATAGGCGGTATTATTAGCAGCTAAGCTGACATTCCGTTGCTGTAATAATTTTTTGGTAGCCAACCACATAGTTGGGTCACGGAGCTGCATTTCTTCAAGATAAGTATTATATCTACAGATTCTTAACTTGCCTAGTTCTTGTTTGACTGAGTGACAAAGCTGGTTATATAAAGTTTAAAGATATGGCAGGCGAGATCTCTGCCAGTTTCTTCTGTATCGATTCTTAAGTTTCTGTTGTGGTCAGGAGGTTTCCTGTGTTTCATAGGAGTAGTAGATTCTAGAATGCTTTCTTGAATTGCAGATGTGAGAAGCTTAACAGAGGTGTCTAAATCCTTAGGTGTTTCAATTGATTTCATCCATCTCAGCTTTTGGTCGGGGGTCGATTGGAATAATTCCCAATTTGTTTTTCCGTATGCAAGTTTGATAGGGGAGGGGGGGGGGAGTTATTTCAGGAGTATTGGGCAGGGAGATAATTACAGGGTAGTGATCAGAGTCTAATTCAGTAGTTACTGTTTGGAATATTGGGTCACGAAGATTTTTATGTAGAATTACATCAACGATGTCTGGCTGGTGATCAGCTCTGTATGGGTGGTAGGTAACATTAGTTGGTGCGGAGATCAGTATACCGTGGTGGGTCAGGTGTAGTTTAATTCCATCAGAATTACTGGCCCGACAACCCCTTATGGTGTTTTTTGAATTAAAGTCTTCCAACGGCAGAGTGGGTTCATTATAATTAAAGAGTTTTCTAATTTCATCTTCTATGAGCCGTGTATTCGGAGGTTTATAAGCAGATGTGAGTATAAGAGAATTATTTCTTGTAAGTAGCTTAATAGAGATCGCTTCTACATTTTGAAGTGCATCTGTAGAAAGGAGATGATGTTTAAGTTTCTTTTTAATTATAATTGCAACACCCCCTGATGCAATTAATGCTTCTCTGTCCTTTCGATAGACATCACAACCAGGAATTCTGAATTTTTCAGTACTGATAAAGTGGGTTTCAGTGATGCAGGCTATATCAATGTTATGTCTCGATAGGAAATGTATAAAGGTTGAGCGTTGTTTTTTTAGGCCATTGGCATTCCAGTTGGCCACTGTTAAGTTAGTTATTATTGGGTAACTATGTTGATCCATTATTTAACAATGTTGGAGTTAATGTCGTTAAAAATGGCATTATGTTATCTAAGTGGGGTACAGGGAGCTCAACTATTTTGGTGATTATGATGGAGATGAGGTCTGTGGATTCTTGTTTCTCTTGAGTTTCAGTTCTTGTCGATGACTTCTTGAGGGTGAATCGTTTGGCAAATTTTCTAGTCTCCGTTTTGCTGCCTCCAAATATGGTTTATCAGGTGTTCGGATACTGGTATTAAGTGAAGTTTTCTTAATTATCTTTAGGTAGTAGCTACAACCTTCGTAGTTTGCAGGGTGTTTTTCTAGACAGTTAACGCATTGAGGGTCTTCTTCCGGACGTTTAGGGCGTTAAGTGTATAAGTGATGGCCAGTGCACTTGACACATCGCTCTTGAGATTGACAATAGCGTGTGCCCATACAATTGACATTTTTTGCACTGGGATATTTCTTTAGCCTTTCTTCTTAACTCGACTTCTATCACGCTATAATTTAGTTTTGTTAATCCGAAAATTTTTCTCCCTTCAGGGGAATTGTTAAGATCTACTGCACACAGTGGGATAGGGTATCTATTTTTATTGTAAAATCGGGCTACTTTCAGAACTGAGAATTTTTGAGCTAATAATTCATTTTTAATTTCAGTTTCAGTTAGTGAAACAGGGATATTTCGAATTATTACTGAGAGGTTATTGGCTTACAGATCTTTGAACGTATGGTAACTCAGCTTTATCTCGTTGTAATGTTTAGTCATCGCCCTGTAATCTTCTATGGTTGTTAAATTAATACGCAGTTGGCTATTTCTGATTATTGTTGTAAATTTGCCTTTGGCCTTTTCCTTGAGGTCAGTAATAATTTCTTGATATTTCAGCTTATCTGCATTATGCAGGTAAACAGGTGGAATTTTTATTTTCGCCTCTGTGTTATCTGGTTATGCGGCCTCGGAGGTGTCCATCGCGCTGATAGCCTCAGCATGCTTGCCTTGATATATTAGTTGCATTTTCTATTTCTTTGTTCGAGACAAAGAATTTATTTTTTGAAAGCAAGTTTGCTGGCTCAAATAGATATTTTTTATTAGGTTCTATAATGGGTGGTGAAAGATCGTAACTACTTCGCTTTAGGTTGTTGTTGCTCATAATAAGGAACCCCTCCGCAGGGATTCAGTGAGTTATGTAAATTTTATTGTTCACTTTTTTAATTTAGTTTAACCATCAAGTAATGGTAAACCAATTGTAGTGTAAAAGAATTACATTACCAAAAGTATTTTCCAAGCAGCCTCGCGCAGAACGCGCGAAACGAACGTTATCACTCACACTTTCTGGCAGTGTTTATGCTTCGAAAGCCAAATAGAACTCTATTTTCAGCTTGTGGCTCGTGAGAATTATCAGCCTGTCACTGTTGCATGATTTTGTTTTGTTGTTTTGGGGAAGGTGATAAATATTAATTCCAACCAGTCTGGAGATATATTTTTTGTTACATAAATCTTATTACATAAATCAAGTCATATATATTTAGATTTACTTCATTCATCAATCATAATAAGTGATAATCGGAAGGGGAAATGTCTAATGAATATGGCGGGTGAGGTGATACTTCCAAATTGAGTGTTAGTGTTTTAACCGGCGCCGCAACATGTGGACGAGCATTATCATGCAGTAACATAATTTTGTTGTGTCTGGAGTAGCAGTGGGCGCGTTTTTCTTTGAGTGCTCGACTCAATCTCATCAATTGTGTTAGGTAGAGAGCCTCAGTAACGGTTTCGTTCGGTTTGAGCAACTCATATTACACGACACCAAACTGATCCCACCAAATACACAACATGAGTTTTTCTCCACGAATATTCTGCTTGGCTGTCGATGTTAAAACATGGCCACGTGGTTCCCATAATTTCCTCTTTTTTTGATTACCGTAGTGGATCCAATTTTCATCACCAGTGACTGTACCATGCAAAAAAATCCTTTCATTTATGCTTGGGAAGCAGCATTTCATATATGCAAAATTAGCGTTCAACGTTTCTCCGCTTCAGTTCATATGGAACCCAATTTCCTTGCGTTTCAATCATTCCGAACGATTTTAAACGCTGCGAAATTGCTTGTTAAGTTACTCCTAATGTAAGTGAAAGTTCTTCTTGCGTTTGGCAGCAATCTTCCTCCAATAGTGCTTTCAATTACACGTTTTCGTACACTTTCGGCCTTCCGCTACGTTCTTTGTCTTCAACGTTAAATTAACCGTTCTTAAACTTATTAAACCACTCATGACAACTTCTCTCGCTTAAAGCAGCCTCACCATGTGCTTCAAGCAACCGATGCGCCTCAGCTGCAGATTTCTTTAAATTAAAATAGTTAATGAAAAGTTCCCGCAAATGACTCTTACTCGGCTCAAAAGTCGACATTTTTGCAAGAAAAAAATTATGTGATGCTGATACAAAATCACTAATATTTTAAAGTTATGGTTTTGTCAGATGTCCAATCTTACGATATGAAGTTTTACATCTGAAATTTCAACCATAACTTACTGGTGGGGTCATCTTTGTCAACCGGCGGAGACTTATTTGTACTCTTTTTTTAATTCCACACATTTTCAAGGCAGGAAAGTTTTTTGTAAAAGTCATTTTAAACCTTGTAAAATGTTGGCTATGTCGGAAAGTAATGTATTATTATATGTTTCTAATATATATTTATAATAAGGTTCTGCATCTACTCGGGTTTGTTATTAATAACCAAACAGAGGTTTATTTCCAAATTGTCTGGGTATTTGATTTTCAACTATCTTTTCTTTATTGTTTTGAGGAAAAATCCCAGTATATAGTCTGTAAAATGACCATTTAAACTACAAATTAGTTATTGCTAAATGATTTTTTGCAAAATTGGATTAATCGGTCTTTTTCATTTCTTTTCTCTAATTACATTTTCTCACGGTATCTTCAAATTCATCGTATACAATTTTTACATTTAAATCTTCCATTGTAATGTTTTGTTGTGTTTTTATCAAACATATCATGTCTTTAAGCTGTATGTACAATTTTTCAACTTTAGCAGCGAATCCTTCAATTGTAGGAACATGTATTTGAATTATATTAATGTTAGAATTATATTTCATTTGAACTAGCATAACTGTAAAAATATGGTACAAAATTTTGAACAAACTGATATAGTATAATAGCATATTTGTAATAATTTGGCGATCAGTTGGTGAGTTAATCTTTCCACTTTTATGACATGATCCATTATTTTGACACGAATAAATCTTGATAAAATATGTAAATTGATGTTTTATGCTTATGATCGTAGAGCATTGATAGACGATTGTATATATCCAGCACAATGTTCAGGTTTACAATATTATTAATTAATTTCCGTATCTAAAGCACAACCAACCCCAAAGTGAATCGCCAACCCTGCGATCTGACATTTGCATCATCCAGTTTGACATTTTTAAGGCATACGTATCCAGAACGTTTTGTCATACGAGCATAATTTGTTTTATTATCGTTAAGTTAAAAATTTACCCTGAACCAAATTTGGAATTAATTCGTGAGCTTTTTTGTGCAATGATTTTTACAATATTCGACGTGAATTATCTCAACAAATGTAAGTCGATCAACTTACTTCGACTTTTGGTGATGAATTCCCACACAAAACCACTGGTTTAATGAATTTAGGCATGGTCGCAGTTCGCTGGCGTATAAATTTAAAGAAGGTCGTCCAAAATTAGCTGCGGTACTAGCGAACATCAATGCCGTGCTTGAAATGATAAAGCGAGATCGTCATGTGACTTAAAGTAAAATTCCGGCATCCTTATGTGACTAGCATACATTCAATATTGTATAAACATTTAACCGTAAAGAAACTGTGTGTGCATTGAATCCCGCATAAATTAACCATCGTTAAAAAACAGGCTCGTGTGGATTGGTCAAAAGAAATGCCCAAAAATACAATTGCGGTGCTTCAAAAACGGTTTACATCATCATAGGTGACGAATTTTGGATTTATAAGTGTGATTCCAAAAGTAAACAGGAATTGACTGTATTGGTTTTCCAAGATGAGTCAAATCCAACAAAAGTCGTTCGCGCTCGAAATACTTCGAAACAAATGGTCGCCTGTTTTTTTTTTGCAAAACTGGACATTGAAACTGTGGTTTTAAAGGATTATAAAACAATCAATTTTGAATGGTACATAACCATTCGTTTGCAATAAGTCTTAGGGGAAAGAAGAAAAACCGACGCCCGGCGCCGGATCATTCTCCACTATAATAGTGTAAGCTCACACACGTAGACGTAAACGATTGGCTTTTTGAGCACTCAAAACGACAGAATTGATAGGTTATCCGCACTACAGTCCTGATTTGGCTCCTAACGATTTATTTTGTTCATACACTTAAAGAATAAACTCCCTGGATAATGAGTGTCGACGCAGGAAAGACGGTTGATGCGTTCAAAACCCATGTTTTGGAGATACCTGATTCGCTATGAAGAAAATGCTATTTTTAGCGTGTGCAACAATATAGTGACCATCAGTAAGGATATTTTAAAAGACAATAAAAAAGATTCCAACATTAAACATTTGTTTTTGTTAGTTTTTGGCAATAGATACCGTGCAGCCCACATATTATTCTTTTTATCCCTCTTACCCCAAGCTTGCTTCACACCCGTCATCCTCTAACCCTCCAGGATGTCTAACAATTCCAAAAACTAAAGATAAGTGCATATAAAATTTCAAATTGAAATGAGATTATGCCCACCTACAAATTATAAGCCACAATTCACGGTAGATTACTAGTTATTTTGCACACCGAATCCGGCGATAACAGACCCGCAAAGCCATGTTAAATTCGTAAACGGGTTTTCGGAAAACATTAATTAGTTTCCTATCCTTCAGATTTGACTGACAACCGGCTTAGTGGAACGGATTAGAGGAAGGAATTCTACAGGAACGCAATTTCCACGACAATAATACCAATAACAGGAGAGACATTGGATTAGATATATATCTGTCCTTTCCGTGCGAGCACGTCACAAAAGAATTCAATTTAAATTTTTCACGATAATTGCCTCGTGTACAAAATCTTAAAGCGCCGAACGGCGCCGCTTTTTTGCACGGCGCAATCAACAGCAGTATAAACGTGTCCGACTAGAATTGTAAATTATGAAAATTAATGTTATGCTCGAAAACGCGATATTAAATTTCTGAGACCAGGATTTTAATTATCTGCAAAGAAACAAGATTTACAACGCAGTTGCGTTCGCTTAATATCCACAATCAACAGCACTTTAGCACCTCTAGACGCAGGAAGCCGAATGAAAGTCCTGATTAAAAAACTTTGTAAGATTTTGAGCCGTTCCTGCCGCCGAATTCTTGCTGGCTGCTGAAGCACCTCAAACTTTTGTGGCTAATAGAATCTGTCTGTCACTACCCTTTGTAGGAAACGGAAAAACTACGAAGTTGCTTCTCTAAGAACTTTTGTTGTTTTTCAAGTCGGAGAGTTAATATGAAGAGTATTAAAACTGTCAAAACATTTTCCATTTGCACTTGTTTTATTAAATGCGTCAAAGCAGAGGACTTGTTGCAGACAAATTCACAATTTAATGAATAACGAGAATCTGCCGGGAAATTAAAATTATAACTGTTCATGCGTGCCATCTAACTAAATCTACTAATTGAAACCAGCAAATGCTGAGCTTAATGAGGATTTGCACTGCCAACCTCATAACCCGGAAAATTACAGCAACTAACTTTAACACTCACCTTTCCACCTAATAGCCCAAAGTTAGATCACGTGGCTCATCTTTGCTTCCACCAAAATTAGAAAATTAATTATAACCACCCATTAAAATGATTATTATTACTTTAATACATTTATATGTTATTATACCAGGTTCAAATATATCTAATTCTTTTTTAGATAAATTATGTACATGCATATTTATCTAGGCTACCGTATTTTTTACTTTTATACTTGAACTTAAATAAAAAACTCAACTACATTTCTTTTTCTCTGTCCGAGGAATCCTTTTTACTGTGACAATATCCTTAATTACCGCCCATAAAGTAATCAAAAAGTTTAAATTGGGAGAACAATCTCCAATTTTTAAGTTTTTCCCTAAAAGCGTTTCTCTTCCCCGAGTTTACATAATTTGCATTTTATTTCTGAAATTAGGCTATTATTAAAGCATTATCCTTTATAAACTTTGATCTAAATTTATGTAAATTAAAGCTGGGTTTTTACAATTAAAATGTTATTAAATAAATGTAAAAATACTAAATTAATTTATTGTTCATGCAATAACTCTACAGGATGATTCAAATTGAACTTCAATGCGTTTTCCTAAATAAAACACAAAATATTAAAATTTTATTGTTATCAGTGTAAAGTGCAGTTACATCTGAAATATATCGGCCAAATATCCTCTACGACTCCATTGATATGCGACCATTCCCTTAACGAATTTTTTCATAATGCTTTCTCATAAATGCTGCAATTACACATCTGAAATCGTAGCAGGTTTGTTGACATAAACCATTTTGTTGAAATAACCTCAGAGGAAAGAGTGTTATGGGCTTATATTGCAAAACCGCAGTGGTTAATTGATGTCACCAGTTTGAGAGATAACACGAACAGGAAATTTGATTTGAAGTAAAATGAGTGTTTACGTGTTGTGGCTCCATCTTGTTGAAACCACATATAATTCAAGTTCAAATCGTTATTTTAATATAAAAAAGTTATTTAGGATCTCCCAATAACGCACACCATTGACAGTAATGCCAAAAAGTATATTTTTGCAAATATTTAAATTACCCTATATAAAACTATAAAAGGCCCACAAGTTTATGCAACCACAAAATCCGCAATTGTACAATTTGTACAGAAGATTCAAATACATGTAAAATAAAATACGACAACTTCATCATTTTGTGACTACTACATATATAATTTATTTATCGTTACTTTATTTGCATATTACCATTTACTCTTATTAAGTTCTATAATAATGAATTTGATCAGATCTTGCACCCATCGTTTATTCAGTCTTGTTGGAACTGTTGGCTGGTGTAAAGACTTCTTCTGTTCATGACTTTGGGTATGCAACTAGATTACAATTGTATGCTGTTACAAACTCTGTACTTCGCTACTTTTGGACACCCGTACCTTCATTTACGTTGAGTATCCGTACCACGCGGATCCGTTTTGCGCGAATGAAATTGCGTCAGTACAAAAGAAAACAAAATATTAGAAAGAAAAACTGATACAAATTTTAAAAATACATGTTTATTTTTTTCGCCTAGCTTCACAAATAATAATAATCAAATAATAACATTTCAAAAAACAAAAGTTTAATTTATTCGGTGTCATTATCGCCACTGTAATTCAAAACAACAAATCTCCTTTTAATTGGCACAAATTTATCAATCTTGTCGCTTGAAATATTTGGAAGTTTAACTTCATTTTCATTGTTATGGTTAATGTTAATTTTTTCAGATGGATTTGTTCTCAGGCTTTTTTGCCAAGTTTAAATTGCCAAAGCATTCTTTTTCAAATCCTTATAACAAAGTAATAATGCTAGTTAGTTCTTTTTCTATTGTCGGAATCATACTACCTGGTGCAACTACTTATGGCCATAATGCTTTTCAGCAAGCATTTAAAGTTTATTGTATTACATCACTTAAAGCCAAAGCAATATTCTTAACACAATTTAAAATATTGTATTTTTCCAAGCTTCTGAAATCTTGGAAAATTCATCATTTTCAAGATTATTAAATATATCATGGAAAGTCCGTTTAATGTAATTAATTTTGTAGGTAGCAATTATTCTTTGATTTAAAGGCTGAATCTGGAAACTCGTATTGGGTGGCATATAAAGATCACTTTTATGTTTGGAATGCTCTAAGTTAGGTAGATGGCAAGGCGCGTTATCCAATATTAAAAGTATTTTGAAAGGAAGACGTTCATATATTTTTCTGCTTCTACAATTATTTGCTATCCAATGTACAGGAACATCATTTAAGTCTGTTCGTTTTGTTCCTTGCGGGAGAAGATCTCGATTTATGAGCAAGGGTTTCATCAGATGATCCGACCCCTAAGGCGTTGCAGCAAAGTGGCAATATCACACGATCTTTGTTGACCTTAAGGCCACTAACAGCTTTTACATTTTGTATTACAAAAATTATATTGGAGATCTTGTTCGGAGCATATCCATATTCTTCAATTATTTTAGCAATTTGTGATAAAAATTCTTCAACTGCAGCCTTATCAGCAGACGCAGCTTCTCTTTTGGATTTAAGATTCTGTAACAAATATAGGAAACCGTCCTTTACTAACACTGAAAATATCCACTTTATCAATTCCTGAAGCTTGTTATTTAAACCTGTTAAAAATATACACCACCTTTTCTCTGCTCATAGATATTGTTTGCATATTGTCCTTTATCCAAATCATCAGTCCTTTCTCCATATTTTCTGTCAGAATTTTTGTGTACGATGAACACTGTGAACTTGATAAAGTTTCGGAGGTCATACTTCTCCTACAATTTTTCTTCTTTTTCTTGACTGTTCGAGCAGTGTCTTAGCAACGCAGTGGGTTTTTCATTTCCTTGAAGTCCACTTAAAATTTTCATTTTTATATACAAAGACATAAATTTTCTCTTTCTTCGTGTTACTGAAGGTTAAACTTACAATATAAATTATAAATCTTAACATTAACGTAAAAATACCGTTGCTAATCCCGATTCTTTAGGGCTGGTCCTAACGTCCGCGTCTGTATGTTTAAATTAAATATTGCCTTACATATACGTTTTACGCAAAACACAAATGATGATTAGCGCAACTTAATCTATTTTTGCCCTCTCATCACACAGCACTGATATGCTTAAACGTCGCTGAATTATCATAACCGATTTGTGAAAAACGCTGGCTGCGTAAATTCAGATCGCGTAAATTGATATTGTGCTCAAAAAGTACTATCGATAAAGAATACGCTTAAATAATTATAATTTACCGAACAAAAAAAATTAAGATTTCTATGTCGTTATGCAAAGTTCCATTCGTGGCATCAACTATCTTCTTCAACTATTTTCTTCTAGTATTAAAACGGCTGTTTCACCATTACTCTTTTATCTAGACGCATATAAAAATGTTAACTTCAGTTTTTGTCAGTAGAGAAAAATTACTGATCAATGTTTGTGTACATTTGATGTGTTTGCTGGTGAAGGTTACTTGAGAATTTTTTTATTGTAGATGGTTTTGGAAGTTTTCTATTGCATTCAAACATCTCTGAAAGCGTTAAATAACCAGAAGGTAATATGTGTAAGAATACCTCGAAGGACTCAGATCTTTGGTAGACCACAGAAAGTTAACTCTGTTGTGGATACCGGGGCACTGACGAATTGCAAGCAATGAAACATTTAATGAGCTAGCTCAAGAAGCATTATTAACTCTTTATATATAGGCCTCGAACCGGCTCCGGAAGTATCTAAAAGTGCAATACGAAACACGACAAGGAAATTGCTCAAGAAACAACATAAATAATACGGAAGACGCTTACCGGAACGATAGAAAAACATTCACAAAAGGACCATCTCGTAAAAGAACTAAAAGACTGTTAGTACAAGCATTGATTTATTAGAAGACACTTTAACAAATTAGGGTTGTAAAATGGAGACCTGAGATGCAGGCAATGCGGCAAGTAACCAGACGCATCCTTAGAGTTTAATTCACAGGAAGCAAACTATTTATAAAAAACAATAAATGGATCACGAAGAATACAGCAATTATCCTGTAAGGGGCATGGACAGAGTGCTACATACAAGAGACGAATTAAACTGGAAAATATTGCAAATAAAATTAAAAAACTACAAGTCCATGAAGCTGCGGTGCTACTAGAAATAAAAGTCAAGCGCAACCCAATAAAAGTTTTCTGTTGCTACTTCCTGTTTGTAGTATTTGAAAGTAATAATAGCAATATAATTGATAATGAGAATGTCCAAAATATATATATCAGATAAAATAGAAGACTCAATAAACTACCTTGTGGAACACCTGCACCAATACAGCAATATTTTGACATAATGTTGTTAATTATTAACTAATTCTCTCAAACAAGTAGAAATTTAATATTAGATACAATTGACTTGAAAAAATTGTCCCCATTTTATAGAACAGAAGTTTTTTATGTCATACTTTAACAAGTCCCTGCTTTATATCTAGAAACACAGATGCACATACATTCCTTTATCCTATACACTCCAGTATTTTGGTGATGTTATAATGTTGTAATGTTCCCAAATACCAAATTGGTAAGGTAGAATTACTTGGTCTACATATGCTTTTTCCTTAATTTTTTCAAGTAGGCAACATACTATAAGATCTACAAGATCTTTTCGGATTTATTGGCTAATATTATTTGGCAAAGACTGCAACTTTTCTAGATTTTGACATATGTACTACATAACTTTTACTATTATTTATTAATTTAATTTGTTGTTCGAGTTTAATTGGTAAAAATACTTTTGCTGATAGTAAGAGCTAACGTGATTCTTTCAGATATGTTTCCATATCATCATAATTTATAATTACTTGGAGCTGCAAAGTTCTGAATACAAGCTCAAGGTGCTCAACAAAATTTCCTCTTTTTCTTTCCCACCTACCATTATATTTCCTAGTTTCAGAGCATATAATTGGCCACTTTAATTGTTTTGTGGCCTTCCGTATAGAATAGCTATCTTTAGAATATTGTGAATTAATCTATTATATTTTATAGTTTATTTCTGGTTCTTAGACATGTGCTTCTTGCCCATTGTTTCTGAACTACTAGTTCCTAATGTGCATACTAATTTCTGATAAACGACGAACTATTGATAAAGTAACCTTTAATATTACTGACTGGATCATGTTGGATCATATTATATGTAACGTCGAGTTATAAAGTTTTTTTTTTAATTTTGGTAATTGTTTAAGTGCATTTGAATCTTTTCCGGTCCATATAGTTCTAACAAAGTTTTAAGATGCTTTCGTAGTGCTGAGGATACTAGCCAATTAATGATTAAAAGACAATTTTGTCTTTTAGGATTAATTAATTTATCTCGTACCGTATGATTTACACTTAAATCGCCTGCATCTATGAATTTCTTCACTCTAAGTGTTTAAATGTCTACATATTCCTCGGTGAAAATTAAATATCTCAAAGGATAATATGTTGCCGTTAAAAACAATCGGTAGGGCAAGATTCATATTTGAGTTTTTTTACTTTAAATTTTATTTAATAGAGTACAATTCAAGTTTATAATATTTTATAATGTGTCTAATAATTACAACTAAACCACCATGACGGTTACCATCTGGATGATTAGTGTAATATAAGGCATTGTTACTATGGTCCTACTACCATCATTTGTTTCTCACACTAACAAGGTGTTTATTTTTTATCTTTAAAGATAATATGATTTTTAAATTATAGTTTGTGACTTCAGAAAGATATTCATATTTCAATAGCCATTTTAGGCCAAATTTTTTATTACATGTTTAGAATCACACTGTTTGGCTTATGAGTTGAGAAAACGTAATTTTAAATTTTACGAGAAAACTATATAATTGAGTCCCAATATCCATCTGCTGTTCGGTGTTTTTTGTCAATATTTGTATAGTAGATTGCCCAATTTTATGGATAATATCTAGAGGCATCGTTTAAATTTAGAATTTTCTGTTGCCTATGTATTCTAAATACTGAATACTACTCTTTTAAATATTTAGTTTCAAAATTTTATAGACCATTGTAAGCCATATAGCTTTTATAGTTAGCAAAATTTTATTACCGCATATAACATATATTTCAAAAGGGTCTCGAAACTTTTATTATTTAAATTAAAATTGCTACCTTGTAACCCACTATTCTTTCGGTTGGCATGTGCGTGAATTATAGTTTCTACTTTAAAATTTTTTATTAATTTTCTATCAGAGTATAAATAAGTATATTGACTTTAATAGTATTGTTGCTTAGAACTTCAGTAACATATTGCTCTTTTTAATTAAGATCACATTTATAACCATCTGATTCTAGTTATTTACATTATTATGCTTTTTGTGGCTGCTAGTTGCTTAAACGGACTACGATTTAACAGTAACAAAAATACTGATAAACCTAGCTACTACAACAGTGTTCTGAGACTATGCCATTTTTCAATTTAATAGAAGCATGTTCAAGTGATTATAATTGCTAAGCTTGAAAAGTTGGATTCTATATCCTACAAATACATAGGTTTTCTGCCTTTTAATGTCTAAAATTTTCAAAAACTACTCCTAAAAAATAAAGAAACTCTAGACTTCATCTTAATATAGCGCTACTAGTCAATAGTGGTAAGATTGTTCAATAATATTTGCTAACCTCTACGTGCGCAATTGATAATCATTGATGCCCAAATACCTACCAAACTAAAGTTGAGTATCTAGTCCAAAAACTAACTTATCTTAAACTTAAACAAATAAATTGGCTAATTGGACGAAATTTTCCTGTTGAATAAAATGCTCATCTACAAAGTATTAAAAATTCTGATTTTATCTTATAGGGTCCAGTGCAAGGATATGCAAAAATCTCACATACGAAGATACTTCAATAATTCCAATCAAAAATGTTACCCATCATTACATATATTTTATGGTATATCAAAAACGATATACTGTGTTCCAAATTAAACATTTTCTATGTAGGTGAATAAATCTGATAAATCATAATCTGAACGAAAATTCCAACAAGCTAATAAGCTGACTTACCAACCAACTATACGTCAAAGGATTGAAATATCAGTGGCCACATGACATAGTTCTAATTTAATATTTCCTTGGGCTTTCAGTAGTGACTGAATACCTCTCAAATCATTTTACTTTTCTATTTACTTATTACTTCAATGTAAAGCAGTTTGTAATAATTAATTTGTTTGATTAAATTATAAATTAAGATTCATTTTAAAACAATGTACATTATTTGCAATATATTTAATTATTCGAAAGTAAAATATGCAAAAAATCCTGGAGATAAAGAACCAAACGTACGCTCAGAGCTCAGCCACGCCACATTTCATATCAACTGTTTTTCTTTACTTTATGTTCAAATGTACAGGCTATTGTTCAAACGTATTGTAGAAGATTATTATCGAATTTTGTGTATTATGAATATTCTTGGCACATTAAAATTAAATCAAAAGTGCAATACATATATATATATATATATATATATATATATATATATATATATATATATATATATCAAATTCAATTTTCTAAGTTTTCTATTTACGTCATCAAGGAGACTGTCCGAACAAAATATATTTAAGATAATTATATACCCTTTAATTAGTGCAGCAGTAAACCATTTTTTTTCTAGAAGTAGAAGTAGAACTAATATGAAACAAGATAGTAGCATTTTGAAATTATTTTATATTTGATTCAATTATTTATATTATGATTCACTACAATGACCTCAATTACATTTTATTGCATTCACGTTTAAGTTTATAAATGTTCAATGTGCTCCTCTCTGTACGCAAGGATGACATCTAGACAGTAACAGAATTCACCTAATATACTATGAAGAATGTTTGACGTCACTGAGTTAACCGCGCCTGTGATAGGTTTTTTAGATTGTCTAAGGTTTTTAGATTGGTATAGACGGCACATAAACTACTTCTTTTATAAACTCCCACAAGAAAAAGTCTCAAGGTGTGAGATTAGGAGATCTCGGACGCCAGAATATAAATGCGAAGTCTTTATTCTCCATGCGACCTACCCATCGTTTAGGTAGAGATTTATTTAGAAAACTTGAAACACTCAGACTCCAATGGGGTGTAGCTCCATCCTGTTGAAAAACAGAAATTTTCTAAATCTTTATTCATTTAAAAAAGAAGCCAGTTTCAGCATAACATCGCGAGTTACGTTGCCCTAGTAACCGTGTTACCACCAAAACAGAAAGTTTTATAAACCTTTGTACTTTATATATATTAACTTTCGTCTCACGTTCCAGTGTTGCACAGAGATTTTGAAGCCTCTATGTTCAAATATTGTGAAGGTACACTTTCCCACTTATGTAGAACGTTGCCTCATCATTAAAAATTAAATTTCATGTTTCTGAACATACCATTAGAAAATTCTACACGATTTAGCTCACCTAGCGATAGTATTTAAATTTTATAAAATTATCTTTGGAACATACAATACATAGATTAAGAAATGTAGCCATATAAAGTTAAGTCCATCGAATCAGCTTGTATTATGTATACAAACTGAAAATTTATTATCAAAACATAGTTTGCAGCGTAAATACAATAACCTATAATTTGTGCACCAATCATATCTGCTTGATACCGGCCGTAAAATCCTAACGATAACAAAAACGTTTAAGCAAAAAATCATCTGCATTAGAGTTGTAGTTAAATCAAAATTAAAAACACTATAAAATATTACTACATAATGCAATAAACATTTCTTATTATTTAACATAAAGGTAACAAACAAAATCATTTTTGTACTGAGGTCACAATAAAATCATTTGATATTATTCTTGTTTCCAACAAAAATATATAACTTATAATACGAATAATTAATCGTGTTGTTAGTTCTCGTATTATTAGACCCTGCTCGGAATTTGGAAAATCTTCTAAACAATTTTTAGATTTCCTTCTAAATTCAGTTCTAAAAAAATTAGATTTTCTTTTTTAAATATCCGTTGCAGTTGTGGACGAAACATCAAGAGTTTTCAAACTCCGTACACGGCCTAATCCAAGAATCAAAAACACGATGCACAAAAACACCGGCCGTGCATTTATATATTAGAAATCCTACAAAGTTCTGTATATTACTTCACGGTCTACTTTATTAGTCGCTATAATGTTAGCTTTTTTCGACTCGAAATGGCCAAAATGGAAGAAATAGAAGTTGTAGTTTCTGACACTTCACTTAAAATTAAATTTACATTATTTATGCATTGCACATAACAAAGCCTAGTAGTTATATAATACCATTTTTTAGTTTCATTAACAATTATAATTTGTATATCCTTTAAACTAATTTTATAAGAAATATAATACAATACGAACTGTGATCCCTTCTAGCTAATTGTTGTGTCTTCTTCAACCATTTATTAAATTAGATTACCAGTATTATTTTGATCTATTATTATATCCTTCTGGTAGAGAGTATACTATAGAAGGATATTACGGAGTACAGAACTTAAAAAACTTTAAAACAAATAACAATGTGCGTTCATAAAGATTGTTTATATATTTCAAGCTGATCAAATTCATAAACAATATTCGAGACACTTAGAGAGCAGATCATTGACTAAATCGGCGGTTAAAAAGTGAGTCACCCAATTCGGTCAAGAAAGTCCCAATAAAAACAAACAATAATCCGACACATAGAACCATCTTAGTTACTCACTGGATGTACATCCACATAATTTTAACTGTTTTGGTCCCCTTAAATCTGGACTAACGGGTATTTGATTTCCAAAATTTGGTGTCATTTTATTAGCAAACTCAAATTGAAACTGAAATGACATTTGGAAGATGGTTCAAATGTTGCCAGGATGTTGGCAACTTGTTCGTGAACGTAAAAGAACTATTTTGGTTATGCAGAAATTCCATACTTATATTACACTTTTAAAATAAATCATTTTCAAACATTTCTACTTTTAAATGACACGACCAAATAAATATGTTTTATTTACTGACCCCGATTTTTAACTGTTTCCCTGAATCGGTGGTTACAGTTCTAAAAACTTTTATTTTAACCTTTTGCAGCATATTTTTGGGTCGATCTTGCAGTATGAGCATCTCAATCAATGAAAACCTTCCTCTCAGAATAACGTACTGGAATCATTTCTTCGATGAACGGATTCAACACTTATTCGACATAGCGTTTTGCATTAATTTTTACTTTTAATAATATTTGAAAAAGCCTCTTTCCACAATTATTCTAACGACCAGGAATTAGAAACCAAATCTCTACTTTATTTTAGAAATTCCAATTTCTAGTACAGTTCTATCCAATGACACCACATACTATAATCTTTAACATGCAAAACGTTTCTCGTACAGCCTTTAGCACATAGATTTTACTTTCATTAATCTTATTTTTCCCAAATTTCTGTAAATAACATTCCGAGTAATCTTTGAGTAGATCCTGGCTATTTCTGATAACTAATGTTTCCTTGCTGCAGATTCTAGAGATCTACCTGACTTTCCCAAGTATCCATTTCAAAGACTGAATGTTTCCGGTCTGAAATTTATGACTTACACTTTACAATAGATATCAATTCTATTGTATTTTAATTGAGCTTAAATGACTCTTTTAAAATAATCTCACTTTAAAAGAATTTTTACAATATACTCTGTTTCTGGTTATAACAACTTGACAGTAAACTAACACACATAAAATCGGATAGTAATTAACATCTAACTATAAGCATCAGTCGTCAACTGTCAATTTTCTTGCTACCGAGATATTCTAAAGTGTAAATTTTTATATTTACCACCCGCTATATAATAACTTTCTGAATTATCATGACCTCTAATATTGTGTTACTTAAAAACAGGTGTTAGCAAGATTAAAGAATTAACGAAGTAGACGGCAAGAAGCGGGCAACGACCTTCGCGGAGTTGATCCGGGTCGGCCCCTTATCGTGTCGTTTAAATTATAGGCCTTGAAATACAGGTCCGGCTTAAAATTTATCTTTATAAATAACGTGCGATAGAGTGTGCAAAGGTCAGAGGCCTCCTAGGTCGCAGCGGCTGCAATGCGGTAAATATAAATATTTACTAATCTAAACAATTTTATGGATCCCTACAACTGTCCACAAACGCCTACTGAGGCGGTATTAGCGCAACAAAATCAAGCATTATTTAATGAAAACCAAACAAAAAGTCAAAATGAACAGGCATTATATAATGCTTGGTTATATGAAAAGCAAGCCAGAGAAAAACTGGAATATAGTATGTCACAAATGCAAACTCAATTAAAAGAATTGCAAAACAAGATACAAGAAAAGGCTGATGAAAAAATAACAGCAGAAAATAAACAACAAAAAACTCAAAGTGAGTATTACACGGACGAAGAAGAATTAAGTAGAGAAACGGAATGGATTAGAGTTAAAGGCAGAAAAAAGCAAATGGCAAGCTCTTCCCCGCAGGAAGTTGAACTACCTCAAGGAAGGAAAGCAGCTACTCAACCAAAACAGAAGCCACCACCACCTGTCCTAATTAATAAGTTAAAAAACTATAACAGTTTAGTCGAAATTCTCAAAGAAAATGAAATAAGCTATAAGGCATATTTGCTTTCCGGAGGTAATGTAAACAAAAAACTTAATAAGAAAATTCCAGAAAGACAAGAAGTTAACACGAATAGAGAAGAAAATAGACCTACGCAACAGAGGAGAGTAGAGCCGAATATAACTTACGCCCAAACGACAAGAACGAAATACAACGAGATGAGTCTGGCACTGACACTTCAACTCTAATGCTCCAGCAGATTAAGAGTATGATGGAAGGGCGGGAAAGAAAACAAGAAATATTTAATCAAATGATCTTAGAAAGATTAACTAAATTAGAAAACGTTATCAACATCAAAACTAAACATTAGTTATGACTAATGATCTTATAATACTCCAATGGAATGCTAACGGACTCTTGCAACACCAACAAGAGTTACTAATTATACTAGAAACTCAAAATATTGCTATATGTCTAATCTCAGAGTCACACTTCACGAACGAAACATATATTAAACTGAAAGGCTACCAAGTGTATCACGCCCTACATCCACAGAACACAGCTAGAGGAGGAGCAGCTATTGTAATTAAAAACAGTATAACTCATTATGAGAAAGAAAACTATGAGACAGAGGCAATACAAGCTGCTAGTATATGTATCAAAACACAAAAGTATTTGATTACTGTAGCAGCGGCATACTTCCAACCTCGACATAATCTGCAAAAAGAAGATTATATAAACTTCTCTCAAACTCTAGGTGAAAGATTTATCTTAGGAGCAGACTTCAATGCTAAAAATACACATTGGGGGACGAGATTGACGACAGCTAAGGGTAAAAACCTATATCAGGCAATCTTGGAACTTAAAGGTAGTTGGCATTCAACTGGTAGACCCACGTATTGGCCGACGGATAATGCAAAAATCCCAGATCTACTGGATTTCTATATTTCAAGAAAAATACCAACAAAGACAGATTCAAGACACATTTTATACAGATTGTGATGACTTAATGTCTGACCATTCCCCTATCTTGCTGAAGTTACAGGAAAAAATAGCGACTAGGGAATTAAACCCGACACTAACTAATAGGTTTACCGACAGCTCAGACAGAACCAACTGCAAGTATGGTAGATATCCCATTAACCACTCCCAAAGAAGTATCTAGAGAAATAAAAAAAAATTAACCCAAAAAAGGCTCCGGGATTCGATTTAGTCAGTGGGATGATATTTAAACAGTTGCCAAGGAAAGGCATTATGAAACTTACACACTTGATAAATGCAACATTTAGGTTACAACATGTCCCAGTTTTGTGGAAAACAGCTGAAGTTATCATGATACCCAAACCGGGAAAGCCTGTTAACGATGTAAGTTCATATAGACCAATATAATTGTTACCTATAATAGCAAAGTTGTTTGAAAAGTTATTTTTAAAAAGAATGAAGACGATAATTGACGATCAACAACTCATTCCCCCACATCAATTTGGGTTCCGTAATGAACACTCTACGGTAGACCAAGTACATCGTATTACAGATGTGATAAAAAGTACTGAGGAAAGAAAATATGCTCAGCGATATTTTTAGACATTGCCAAAGCATTCGATAAAGTCTGGCATGAGGGTTTACTAATGAAATTAAAAGATACTTCCTAAGCAATATGTCCAGCTCTTGGACTCGTACCTAACAGACCGAACCTTTAAAATTAAGCAGGAAAGCGTGCTTTCTGAACTCAAAATAATAAAAGCAGGTGTCCCACAGGGAAGCGTCCTTGGGCCAGTACTATATCTGTTGTATACATGTGACATTCCTGAAAAAGAAAATGTTAAACTAGCTACATTCTCGGATGACACCGCAGTATTAGCTACAGGAGATAATATAGATGAAACAACGGCCAAGCTCCAAGGCGCAATTGATGAAATAAATACGTGGATGAAAAGGTGACGTATAAAGGCTAATGAAGAAAAATCTGCTCATGTAAACTTCACAAATAGAAAAATAAACCACCTTTCAGTAAATCTGAACAACAACATAATTCCACATCAAGGAACAGCCTAATGCCTAGGCCTAAATGTAGATGCAAAATTGAAGTGGAAAGAAAGCAACCGAATTAAAATTGAGATATAACAGCATGTACTGGCTTATGGGAAGAAATTGCCAACTATCCACCCGAAATAAAGTACTAGTTTATAAACAGGTAATAACACCAGTATGGATTTATGGCATCCAACTGTGGGGCTGTACAAAAAGGAGTAATTATTCTTGTATCCAGAAATTCCAGAATCGAGTTCTACGAAATATGGTAAGTGCCCCTTGGTACGTGCGAGACAGGGATCTGCAACGGGAACTCCAGGTGGAGATGGTCGAGGACGTAATCAGGAAGTTTGCCAGAACCCACGAGAAGAGGCTTCATAGACATCCAAATCAAGGAGCCCTACAACTTCTAGTCAATCAAGATCTTCTCCGCAGGCTCAAAAGAACGAAACCATTTGAGCTAGTGTAGTGTAAAGTGTAGTGAAAAGCAGAGTATAGTGCAAGTGTAAGCCATGCCAGAGATGTGTCAAAATGATTCAGTAGCTAGGATGGGTCAATGGAAACATCTGGACTAACAAATACTTTAGTAACTTAGGACATAAATAAAATGTTAGTTAATCTTAAAGATTAGGTGCATAAAAAACTTAAAAACATTTCTAACAAAGTTTATACACAAACCACAGGATCAAATTTACTAAGTGATATCCCAAGGTAATATTTTGGTTAAATTCTTGAAATGATAAGTAGATTAGATGTATTAGTTTACTGTATAAGTCTATGTTGTTTATGATTTTATACAGTAATTTTGTCCATTGATAATGAATTGAACTTTTTTAAATAAACTAATACACACACGTACTTTTAATTCTAATTGTTAGGATTTTTATGACAATTTTTTTAGATCAGCTTACTATCAAAATGCGAGTTTAAATACTGTGAGTGATGATTACATAGGCAGATTTTATTTCTTTAATTTTAATTTGCTTTTTCCATCTAGATGATTTTATAACTTATTGATAACTATTATTGAGTCTTAATGATAAGCAAGAATTACATTAATTGTTTAGATTATGATGTTAACAAATGATTACTAGGTTACTAAGAAATTGTGACAACTTTAGTGCAACTTAGTTGATTCATCAAAGTTAATCCACTCTATACAAATTACTGTAAGACAATTACTATACAGTACATTTCGTAGTTTACATATTAGAAGCTCTCTGAATATTTTACCTAAATGTAAGCTTGGATTTTATTCAATAAAATTAAAAAATTTCACATCTAAAGGCTTTTCCTTCTATAAAGTTTTTTTTTTAATCAACCCTACTAAAAATTTCTGAAACTGAAGACTGCACAGAAATTTATATCGTAACTTTAAAGGTGGGTTCAGATTTATTTAGAAATGTAAGCGTCAAAGACAATTTAACCGAAGAAACGCCTTTAGATTGGTATTGACATTCCCACAAAGCTTGTTACCTAGCGAGCTTTAGGTCTTTATTGCAGTTATTGGCCGGTTGCCAAATGCGTACCGCGAACAATCACCGTCACTCAATCTGCTTTCTAGGGCAATTTATTAGTTGATGTTTGAGCTTTACCCTATGAAATTTTATCGAAGTTGGGGTGCAGCAGAGACATCTGGGCCAAAGCTGACGTTTATTGGACAGATTTATAGATCAATTGTGCACGTAACTTCTTCCAGTCTGCTTCCTTAAGTAGGTGGAAGCTTTAGCAGTTACGTCTCGTGTATTATTCTTTGGAACTTTATGTTCGTCATTCAAAATAGTTTCTGACCTATTTTATTATATGAACGTACTCTCTATTTCTTTATTGTAAGAGCTAGAATTTTCATGCTACTGAAAACAGATTTTATATTGCTGATAGAATATAATATGTTAAATATCTCATTTGTTTTCTTCTTGTTATCTTACATATCATTTGTAAGTTTCCATTACTTTTTAAAATTACAATAATCAGTTACACCTTTTATTTAATTTTCTCAGAAACATCATTTAATTTTCCGGTTTTTTATTGATTCACAAAAATGTTGTCTATTTATGGTAACACACATTCATCTCAAAATAGTTTATAATAAAATTGTAATTAATCATCTTAAGCAATAGTTTCTTTAACCCTTTGAGTACTTCAAAATTATTAAGATTTATTTTTGTATTAGTTACTTAAGATTTTTCTACTCTCTCGGAAAATTTCACTTAAATATTTTTTAGATTTAAAGTATTCGAGCAATATTGCCATTGTGATAAATTTATATATTTTTTTATTATTATTATTTCCATGAAAATTTTACAACTTATTACATTAATAATATTCAGTACATAGATAACAATGAAATGTGGTATGCAAAAGAGTTTTCCAATGAAAACACTCTTTCCTAAGACAACTAAATTTAACTAATATTTTATAATAGGTGAATATAATTATTAATTACAAAACACACAAGCATATAACTAACTAAATCTGGCTGGTAAAGTCTAATAAATCGGACCTTTTTAATTTTTCAGTGTTTGTGTTCTGTAGCAAATTTGTTGCCCGCTTGTTGGAGTGACCTTGAAGTTTGTCTTGGTATTTTATGCTGCGTCTTTTTATTTCTTCTCTAATGGTCGATACAGAAATATCTTGTTAAATTGGCCAGTTCTAACACACCAAGGAGCGTTTACGATTACTCTTAGGATCTTATTTTCGAATCTTTGTAGTATTTCCAGATTCGAATTATTAGCTCACCCCTATAACTGCATGCCGTACGTCCAAATGGGTTTAATTATTCATTTGTAGAGTACTAGTTTATTTTCTATCGTTAGCTCAGAGTTCCGGCCTATTATCCATTATAATAGTCGAAATTTTAATCCCAACTTTTAATTGCAACATTTTCTTCCAGATGTGGGTTTTTAGGTATGTCGTCGGTCTAAATGTATCCCACGGTATTGAATGCTATCCTGTTGAGGAATTGCTTTGCCGTTTAATATGCCTGGGGTACACGTTTCTTTTTGTAACGTAAATGTGACATAAACTGATTTACTTTCGTTTACTTTTATATGCCAGATCTCAGTCAGTCTTTTAGCTTCTGTAAGGTGCTTTGAAGTATTTGATAAGCTGTTTTTGGGTCATCATGCGAAACTAACATTGCGGACTCATTAGCATAAGTGGCTACCATTGTTTGCTTTATGGATACCATGTGTGTGGTATACAGTAGATACAAAAAGGGTTGTTCTTGATATTTGACTTAAAAGTATCTTTCTGTATGCCACACCCCTAAAAAAACGACAGAGCAGTATCTTTAAGCTATAGGTCATGATTAATTTTTGTCGTTATTCTGTGTACTTGTTCTACTCTACCATGTCCTTTCTAAAACCAAACTAATTATATAGTATAAAGTTTTTATTTTCGAGAATTGCTTTTATTCTTTTTAGAATTAGTTTCTCTAGTACTTTGGCTATGATTGGAAGTAGTTACCTACGCCTTCTCTTCTAGTTTTGGAATTAGAATTACTTAAACTAATTTACACTGTTCTGGAAAGAAATTTAGCATCAGAACAGCATTAAAAATATATATTATAATATTTACACCTTTTTCTGGTAGTTTTTTCAATGTTTTGGCAGTGATTAAATTGTACCGGAGCTTTATTTATCTTTAGCGTTTTTATAACTTTCTCGACTACTTTGACTTTAAACGGTTTGATGATCTGTGTTGATGTGACATTTTTCCAACAAATTTGTGAATTTGGCTTTCTTGTACTGAAATGCACGTGAAAATGGTTGAAATACTTGTACTAAGTAGTCTGAAAATGCTGCTGTCTTTTCACTAGCACTTCTCGCCCAAGTCCTATTTGCTAGTCTGGTACGTGGAACCTGTTGCCCGTCGCCGTTTTAACTTTTTAGTGGCTTTCCAAAACAAGTAATTTATATTTTCGATAGCGGTTAGCTTAGTCAGATATTCTGGTTTTTTAAATTGTTTAGGAAATAGTTCAATTTCTGGGTTTCCTTGTTGAGTTTTTACTAGTTTCTTAGGTGTCTTATATTTTGCCAAGTTCTTCTAAGTTTTCTTTTTTTGGTCATTTTTTGTTTTTAACTAGCGATGAATAGTCTTCCATGTCTTCTTGTTTTTTTATGGTTAATGATTGCGACCAGAGCAAAAGATGGTGTGATATGAGTGATGTATTCTACAACATTGTGGGCGTCTTTTTCTGTGTTTAAAGGTATGTTTAGATAAACATTAATATCAATTAGCTCTCTGTATCTATTCCACTTAGTGGCTTTATTGTGAAATAAAACAGGTTTTTCTTACTGTACCGCGACCTGCGTTGATACACTTCAGCCTTCGCAAGAGGTCTGGTGACCTAGCCGGCCATAGAATCTCACCATAATCATATGCAATAGCCTGGACACATTTGTCCCAAAACTTCTTAAGAAATTCTCATCGTATGTACGGTGGCGCCATCTTGTTGTAACCACAATTTTTATATTTGTTAAGTTTGGGCTCCAGTAAATGATGATGACTGTGGAGAGGTCGTTCATAAAATTATCGGGAATTTTGTGGGATCCAATGCCAAAAATTCTACTTATTAGCGCAGCCTGATAAATGAAAATGAGGTTCCTCACCACCGAACACAATATCAGCTGGAACGTTTACCAACATGACCTCGCAAGCAGCTTGGCGGGCGTATCAGTCGCATTCTTTAAGTTCCTAGACTAACGTCAGTTTATACAGATAGAACATGAGATTACGATGTAGAATTCTCAGCATGGTCTGGTCAGATCTTCCCAAGGCGAAGCATGTTAGCGGAGAAACGTTGTGATAATGTGACAATAGTCTGCTTTACTGCTGCGATATTCTCGAGTGTCCGAACATTACGAGGGCTACCGGGTAACTTCCGTTTTTGGTCAAAACATTTTCATATTGAGCTACTCCGAAATTCTACAAAATAACCACTGCGTCACAATCACAGAATCGTCATTTTTTAAATAAGTCTCCAACACAAATGCACGTATTCACCACTCCACGCCATGATTGACTCTTAAATAACATGCCTTACGCTGCTCAAAGATGTACGGCTCAAGTATCGTCTACCAGTACATTGGGTACGGCCGTCAATTCAAAAAGGCGAAATCATTCTCCTGGGCCCTGCATAATTTTCATAGCATAATATAGTTTCTAATTATTGTAGCTTTTTACTAAATTTACATTATTATACCACACCAATTATTTAATAAGTAACAGCACTTTTTATAATTTTGGTTTACTATTACTACTACATGTGTCACTATTTAAAACAATAAATATATACATTATAGGTATTTCAAAGATATTCGTCAATTTAACTTTTCTAACATAATATTGCAAAAATTTCTAAATTTTAACAAAAAGCCTTTTATGCTGCATTACTAATGCTATTTAGTGGTGTAACCCACCACGCTGATTTAGCATTGCAAAAAAAAACATATTATTAAAGTGACCAATACGCTTTTTGCGCCATCTTATCTGATCGTTTGCAGTAAAATCAGTCTTTGGTCAAATAATTAAATTAATCCAACAGATTTGAAATCTCATTTATTAAACTTTTTTTAATTCTTTATTTAAACAGCATACAAAAATTACATCTAACTTAGAAATTATTTAAAGATAATTTTTCTCTTTTCTACCTCACTTAAGGCTCATCAGCAATTTCGTTTTAGTCTTCTGCTGTTTGCTCATCCAAAAGCGTAAAAGTGGAAGAGAGAATTGTCCTAGGATTCTGACTTTTCATTGTCATTGCTGCTTCTTTGTTGGATCACTTCTTGATTGGTTGATACATTGAGAACACGAAAATCTTATTTGTGCTGTATCAGCATTTTTAGGAAAATTTTTAATGTTAACGTTTAATAAAGGGAATACAGAATTGACTGACACATCGCACAGTTATGTCATAAATCCATCAAAAGTACAATGGCTTTATATATCAAAGTTTTATTTACTAAGAACTTCTATCTAGTAAACAATGTAATACTCTCATTTTAATCTACTTTTACTTTTTCATTACATGTCCTTTATAAATGAATTTGGTATCAGGTTGGATCCCTAAATACTTTACACCTGGGATATTTATACTATTAATGAAACTTGGCAGTTATTATTGTTTTATTGTGGTAAATGTTAATTTTAAATATTCCAACTTTCGAGCCATTCCTTTAACTAAAAAAATGTTTCTGAAGATTCAAATTCGCTACTACACGATTCGTGGATTACCAAGAGTCATTTATACTCAGTATTTGGGATATTAGATACAGAATTTCTACCATAGCATTGCCCTGGGGAATTCTATTTTGATAAGGTGGAATTCAAATGTTACATAATTTACTTTTGTTCTAAAATGTCTATTATCTAGGTAAGATTTTAGGAAGGTATAGCAAAACTTTAATTTTGTATAAACAATTATCATAGCTTTCCCAAGGATTTAGCACATCTAAAAAATGTATCGAACTATTATCGGTGTATGATCTAAAAATAAGTCGTAGTGAGTTATCACATCAGTATACAGAGTTTGTCTGGAAAGTTTTGGGAATAATTCAATAAAAACAAAAGGACCGCAGGTAATCGTATATTTCTTTAATATTCTTCAAAATAATTTTCTCTGCACGTTTCCAGCGTGCTTGCCACGCTTTGAATGGTTCCTTAAATGCGGAAACTGAAATGCTGTTTATGATCTTAGTCACGGCGGTTTGGACCTTCTACCTTTTAAACTAGATTTAAATTTTAAAAACAGAAAAAAGTCGGGCGGGGTAAGTCTGGGATGTACGCTGGTTGAGAAAATATTGCCACGTTGTGCTTGAACAAAAAAAAATTGACTAATGATGCTAACGATCTCTTTTCGGAAGCAAACGACACTTTTTCGAGCACATCAACGTAAAATTTTGCTTCACTGTTTATCCGACAGGTACAAACTCTTTGTATACCAAACCTTTAGTGTCAAAGAAGACAATAAGCATTAATTTTATCTTACTTATGCGGGTCTTTTTCGGGCCAGGAAATCTGATTTTGTGCCACTCAGAACTTTACCTTTTGGTCTCAGGATGGTACTCAAACACCCATGTTTTATCACAGGTTATCACCATTTCCAAAAATTCAGGGTCAGGTACAACACCTACAAATAGTTCTCAGTACATTAACATACGCAAATTCTTTTGTTCTTGAAACAAAATCTTCGAAACAAACTTTGCACAATTTTTTTCTTATTTTCAAATCTTCAGGCACAATTTCAGGCACTAGGTTTTCTGGTAAATTCAACTCCTGTGCTATCAATCGAACATTTAAAAGCCGATCAGAGTCCAAAAATTGTTTTACTTTCACCAAATTTTCGTCGCTAAGACTCGTTGACGGGCGTCCTTTGCGTTCTTCGTTTTCCACGGCTTCCCTTCCCTCACGGAACATCTTGTGCCAATCAAGAATCCTCGTTTTTGACATCGTTTTCTCCCCGTATGTTTCCCTAATTAGATTCAAAGTCTCTATACCGAATTTTTATGTTTGACATAAAACTTCACCGCATAACGTTGCTCTAACGTAGGCTAGCATGTCGAGTTCGTGACGCATCACCATAACACGGTTTACAGAAAGTGCCATCCTCACTCCTTCAAATCTTGAGGCAACTTAGCCGAGTCGCATTTCTTATCTAAAACTCCCTCATCATTCATCCCACCAAAAACCACATCGCTCTTAACTTTCCGGACAAACCATGTATAACGAAGAAATGACATTGGTTGCGAAATAGTTGAAAAGATCTGCAGTCTAGTTGCCAAGGATTAAAAAATGCTCAGAATTTGTATTTTTTGGAAGAACCTAAATTTTTCATGATTCCTGTATTTTTTCCCGCAGAACACAATGGCGGAAATCCGTAGAGTCAAAAGTGTATGCTAAATATTTTATTCAACAATTTATGGAAAAAAATGTTTTTTTGCTTATATTTCAGTCCCCTAGCACTTTTTTTATACCACATACATTTAGAAAGTTGTTCTATATTTAATTTTTTAAATTTCAAGCCCAATCGGAAATCGCCAAAGTTTTTGTTGTTGTTGCAATCAACGTTCAAAGTTCCAAAATTCCTTTTTCTTTAACATTTTTTTCTCAACAATCAAAATGCTCAGATGGCTAAAAATTCTTGGAAAATACGCTCTCAGTGATTTAAATAAGTGCTATTTTTTTCACGGTGATCGATTGTTTACTTTTCCAGAAATTATCGATCGAACTTTTTTGCAAGTCTTATTTAACAATTGAGCAATACCTTCCAGGAGCTTCAAAATTGACCGGATAGAGCTAGAAAAATTATAAAAGCTATTCAAGTTTATGGAGCATTTTGAGATTTTGAAAAATATTGATTACAGCCGATTTTATAAGGTTTTCTACGCAACCACTTTTTCTTACGCGACGTATTTAACGTTCTAGCGTTGCAGTATGTAAAGTCTGGAAATTCTGACAAAAATATGTTGAATGTGCGTTTCAAGGCGATTATTAAAAATTTTTTTAAAAACACTATTTTTATTGTAGCCATGTAATACGCATTTTTGTAAAATTTTATAAATAATAAAAAGTATTGTTCGTATACAAGTTTGTAATTCATTAAATTAAAATAATACATTTCAGATTATTTTTGAAAAAAAATTTAAAATAATTTATACCTTAATAATACTTTACGTATCAGAGAAGTTCCCAAACTTAATATTGGGCACATGATTTTTTTTACAGCTTTCCTTAAATTATTTGATTTATAATGCTTTGAGCAATGCAATATTGTCTCAAGATAGACAATTGTAGATAAGTGCAGATAATAGCATATTAACTTTTATTATAAGTAAGCTTAAACGCTTGTTTGGATTTTGTATCTGTCGTCTTAAAACAGCATAGTTTCATTAAAGCATTCTAAATCAAGTTATGTAAACAGAATAACAACAGCAATTTTTAAGGTCAATATTAGGCTTGTCAGTGTTTCTACTGAAATATAAAACACTACTAAAATAAAATGTTCTTAAAGATTTGGGGCTACCGCACCAAATGACAAAATAAATTTAAGAGATAAATAATGCCCAAGGATAGACCAAAACAAATAAAAATCAATTCATAAAAAAGATGAAGGCAAATGTAACATAAAATAATGACAACATTAACACAATTACCTATATTTACAGAAACGGTAACTAAAAACCATTAGCGATTACTACAACATGGTAATTTTAGCAAAATTATGAAAGATAATCGAAGAAATCTTGGAAGGAATAAAAACCACAACAAATTTAATAGAATTATTATTTGTCGAACTTTAAATGAAGAACATAAATATAAAAATACAAGCAGATTACAGGGCATACTATAGAAACAAAAACATAAAGACTTGGGAAATAAGAAAGCAGACCATTTCATTTACCAAAGAATCTTACTTGCTGAATAACATGACCATGCAACTACTGCACTAAAAATTTTACCCCACTCATTATGGAAAAAATTTGTAAATTATAAAAATAAAATGTTAAGAGTACCTTCCATTTAAGTTTAAAATTATGTTTTTTACTACTATCTAAAATTATATTTTCTATTTAAATTATAAGCTTCCTATTATATACACTTAAGAGCAAAACAATCGACTCACTAACTGCACAAGCAGCGTCTCCTGTTTCAGCCTAAGAAAAATGAAAATAAAAATATTAACGTGCAAGGAGTATTTTTATTATTGAACTTTAAAAAACTGTTGCTATTGCATTAATCGGATGACGCATTCATAAAAATATGCACTACGAACGGGGTTTTACGAATCTTGCTAATTAAAATGCACGTGCGCGATTACTGTGATTGTCCTACAGTACGCTTGCAATCCGGTAATTCATCTCAGCCATTTATTCGAAGTTAACGTAAGTAAATAAGTGACGTAGGTGCTCGAAAAATTTGCAAGAAAATGGATACCAAAGCCGCCAAAGCAGTCCATGCAGTTGCATTGGAGAGAGGACCTCATTCAAAAGGCCGTGACAAATCGACTAAATTTGAATCAATCAGTTGTGTCGAGAGTGTAGCATCAGTACCGAGAAACCGATAGCTACATCCGCCGGCAAGGAGGTGGCCGTGGGCGCATGACAACGGAGAGAAAGAGAGAGACGATCCATTTCTTGTCTCAATATCCCTCCAAAATCGACATATGACTGGCGTTGACCTAAAGCAAGAGCTGAGTGCGGTTAGAAGTACGGTCGCCAGCACTTGGACAGTGAGAGAAAGACTAACTCCTAAAAGACAGCTACGGGTTCGAAGCTGACTGCAGTCTAAAAACAAAAGCAACTTAAATTTTCTCGCAAACATCTCGATTGGCACCTGGGCTATTTAAGTCAGATATTATTCACCGACGAGTTTAGGATGTGCCTATATAGCAACGACAGGAGACTTCGGATTTATAGAAGGCCAGAGGAATGATTTGCTCATTGCTGTATTAAAGAACCTGTTACCTATGAAGGTGGTGTTTGCATTTTTATGCACGGAAAAGCTGAATTGATTTTCGTGCCTTGTGGAGGACGCAAAAGAGGTTTAACAGCGGACCACTACATCAGGGACATTCTGGAAGCACATTTTGTTTTGTTTGCGGATCTGTTAGTGAGGACTTCATGCTAATGCACGAAAATACGCGATGCCATACCGCGTGAGTGGCCACTACCTACCTGGCTAACGTCGGTATACCGAAAATGGTCTGGCCTCCGTATAGTCCCGAGTTGAGTCCAATTGAGTATGTTTGGAATGAGCTTAAGCAAAAGTCCGGGTCAGAAATCTTGCACCAGAGAGCATGATGAAACTAAAAGCGGCATTGATTAAAGAGCGGGAAGTAATCCCTCAAAACGGCATAGGAAAAATCATCCGATTTATGCGTAATCGCTTGGAAAGTGCAATTAGAGTAGAGGCGGCAACACCAACAATTGAAAAAATCATTAAATTAATTTCAACAGGTCCGATTATAATAAAAGTGATATTATTTAAAACCACGTTTATAAGCTTTCACACATAACACTGAACTTTACTTGGAATGCTATCAAAGTGGATACGCATTCTCTCAAAACTCAAGCATGTTGCTGAGTCGATTGTTTTGCTTTCAAGTGTATTTATACACAAGGAACACGGTATGATGCAAATTGCGTCCTATTTTAAAGTAATACAATTTATTAAGTTAATGAATTCCAAGTATCATTTATTTTTTTATTTATTTCTTTTAGCCGAAAAATGACACGACAATGTATGTTGTTATTGATTAAAATATTTCGAAGTAAAATGAACATCGAACAGATGTCAAGTGCTTGGCGCCATTTTGCGCACTTTCCTGGCAATGCCAATCACCCTTTTTCTGCTATTATCTGACCATGGTTAATTCAGATCGCATTCAAAACTATAACTCGCGCCCCGTCTCTTCAAAACGAATCTAAAAAGCCCTTAACCATTAAAATCGGTTGCTTCTTCTATTCACAACGTGTGTTTTTCCTTGGTGCTTTAATAATATAGATTGCATTCATTTCCATTCGAGAGTTCAAGCGGTGCTGTCGTACGAACGTCCGTCGCGCGGCAATCCAACAGTGAGTCTTGAACAGTTCAATATTTTTAATTTTATTCAACGACTGCAAATAATAATTTTATTTATATATTGAGAGGCACGTTAAATTTACGCTACACGACGGCTTTAATTAATAATAGTGTTGCCTGCTGACACAGCTATTTCGGCCTGCGCATTGCAAGCCAGTCAATTACATAAACCTCTGTTTTTCAACAGTAAACTTCGTTATATCATTACAAACCTTTAGTTACTAAATTTAATCAGCAAAACTGCAACAAATATTATCACCCAACCTATATTTCGCACTCCATATCATTCTTAAGCCAAACAATGCAACCGCAGTCGCAAATATCTAAAAAAAGAGCAATAAAATAATTGTACCAACTTAAATAAATCTGACTTACACTAGGAATTGAATTTGATAATCCCAACAACCGTAAATTGGTTAAGGGCTGTAAAAAAAGAAACTGACAAATTCAAATAATCAATTACATGTTAACGAGAAGCAGTCACTATCCGTGCACTCAAATCTATATTTAATATTAATACCAGATGATGGAGAAATGAGTTATAACCAAAAAACAACAACGGTAGTACCTAAACTGCCTTTTATTTTTGTTCAGTGGTGTTGGTTACTAAAAATAACACACAATTTTTTTAACATTGCTGCAATTTAAGACAAAATATTTAGTTAATATTGCAGTTAGGATTAATACGGAAAACTAATGAAATACATGAGAAGAACGAATATCGTATATAAGACCTATCAAATAAAAAAAATAGGCCATATCGTATAGTATTCAAATATTTAGATTCTTCCACGCCCGCTAACCAAATATTAATCAAAACATGATGTTCGGAACATAATAAATGTAAAACCGAGATTAGGTAAAGAACTGTTTGCAGTAATTTCTCTAGATCTTGAAACAGCAGTAAACAATCAAGCAATCTATAATCTACAATCGCGGCATAATAAATATATCTTAGTGGGACCTGTAAAAACTAAAAAAGACATTGTAAGATGTACCAGATGTCAAAACTATAATCACATCGAATGTTACTGTAACCGACCGTATTCTTATGTTAAGTGTGGTCCTCAAACCAACAAGACATCCACAAAAACAAAATAAATCCGGACAACATGTGTATTATGTCGCAGATCATACCTTGCAAACTATAAAGTATATGCAAAAGTACAAAAAAAAGTACCAGCCTAACAAATAACTTTCGGTTATAAGATTCAATCCAAAACTATTCATCTTGGTCAAAGTGATTTTAACCTCAAGAACCAAAAAATAGTCAAATCTATGAGGAATTTAAAAAAATATATTTAATTAAATATTACAACAAAACAGCATGACCGTAAATATGTTAACCATCGTCATTAATAAAATTATCAATTAATGGCCATATTTATTAGGATTGCTTTATGAAATGCCAACTATTTGCAACAAATAAAACTAGAAGTAGAAACGCTCTTACAGCTTTACAGTATAGGTGCCATACTAGCTTTGAAAATGCACACTCGTGAAATATCGCAAATACACACCATTTAGCATACACAACATCTGGACGGGAAGGTCACTAATTATGCAACAGTAATTATCCGAAATTCTATTACACATTATGAACTACCCTCATATAAAGGCGATTTTTGCAAAGTACAAAAACATCCAATGCCATTGAATGTCTAACTATTTATTATTCACCAAGACATAATATTACTAAGCATATACTATTACCATTCTCTAAGATCAAGAATTATTTTAAGTGGTGACTTCAATGCAAAGCGCATACATTGGAGTGCTAGATTGACGACAACAAAAGAAAGAAAAGTACTCAAACTTATAATAGAAAACAACTGCAATAATCTTTCTATTGATAACACAAGGTATTGGCCAACAGATTTATTCATGATTTATCAGACTTTTTTATCACCAATGGTTTCTCTTTAAAGTATGTGATTGCTACGATAAGCACAACAAAAATTAATAGAAAACCTAAGTATATAAAGCTAACCGAGAAAAATTTCAGATCATTCAAATAATTAAATTAGTTGATAAAAAAAAATGAGAGTAAAAAGGGCAACGCAACCACGATATCAATGACCGTAGAAGATTTAACCGGATAAACAATAAACTAAAAATAAACTAAAAAATCGAAATTAAATCTTTCAAATATATATTAGTTCACTTTATGTGCATGATCACACAATCTGGACACTACCAAAAATATTAAACGGCTTACAGCACATGTTTGACCTCCAAAGATCAAATAGGCAATTGGACAAGATCTGAAAAGGAAGAAGCAGAAGCATTTGCTAAACATTTGAAGTTGGTTTTTACACCAATATCTGAAGAGATGGATGAGGAAGTTGCAAATTACTTTAACATCCTATTGCAGATGTCATTACCACTACAAAACTTTATTACTGAAAAAATTCAAGACGAAATAAAACTGTTTTTCAACAGAAAGTCTCCTGGCAGTACTAACCTTATAACAAACAATATAATTAAAGCAACTACTCGAACAAAGAATGTAATTTTCGTCTAACATAATGACCTTTACAATTAAAATTTGCTGTTCCAATAATATCAAAGTTGCTCGAAAGCTAATATTACAACCAGATAATCAAAATTCTCACTAGCCAGCTTGGTTTTCGTCATCAGCACTCTACAATTCAGTAATACTTTACAGTAGTCAACACCATTCAAGCAATGCTCGAAATCGAAATATACTGTTCTGCAATATTTTTAAATATGAGTCAGGCTTTCTATAAAGTTTGTTCCAAGAAATAATCGTATAATTATTACACGCTACTTGATTATTACCTGAAAATAGACCTTTTCAATTCAATTGAAAAGGGAGACAAAACGTCTGAAATAAAATAAAGGTAATGTACTGTCCTTACATTATTTACTATATATTTATGACATACCAATTGCTACTGGAACAAAGTGACATTGTCACATTTGTTAATGACACAATTATACTGGCATGTAGTAAAGATCCAATTGCAGCATTATTTAGGACCAAGAATATTTTAATTTAATAGCAAAGTGGTTATAAAAATAGAGTATCAAAATAAACGAAAATAAATCTATCCATGTCAGAACTATATTGTCCTTCAATTACCATCAAGAACAAACTTATTTCTTAAGCTGGACTATAAAATACCTTTATTTACATTTCAATAGACGTTTAACCTAGAGGACACGTGAAGTGATGAAACTAAAAGAAATAGATCAAATAAAAAAGAAATAAATCAAGGATAAATATAGTTCAACTGTTTTGATTTAAAACTCTCCAAAGCGTCCCAATGCTCTATGGTTAGTTTAGAACCGATTTTTCACGTTGAACATCCTGTTTATAAAAAATGCAGTTAAACAGAAAACTATAAAGCATATAATATTTAAAAAAAAACTCTAATGAATAAATCAACTAATTGAAGAGGGAATCCAATCACCGAAGGTTGAAGAAGTGGCATAAAGACTTAATAAATTAACGAAGGGGTGACACCATTGGGCATTTTCTTACCATGTCAACATAAATATACTTTTTTTTTCCTTACAATATACACTCCTTAATTATCTGCATATTTTTATTTACTTACAGATTATTTATTTATATGTAATATATATGAAGTGTCATACAATTAGCTCATAGAATATATTATAATATTTTAATTATTAATTAAGAAAAAGAAAGAAATTGTTACATTCCACAGTTGCCTATATTAACATTTCAAATTTCTACCTGAAGGATTATTGGATTATACGCAAATAACGCACAAACTTATTTTCATTAAACTTTACCTAACTCTAAAGACCAGTCATAATACGGCTTTTTCATTTGATGGAAGCCAAAATTTTTAAAGTCCTCGTCACTTGAGGCACAAAACAAAGATTTAGTTTATTATAACAATAAGAATCATTTGTACAACACAAAAATGATATCTTAATAAACAATTGATTTTTATTATGAGAGAAAGCTTTCGGGTACTTTATTTTACCAACCGCTCTATTGATTGCAGCCCTTTGATGTGCTCCGCTCGGTGTTATCACACTCTAAAGTCATTGTGCCGGAGGCGCTGCATAAAACATTTCCCATTGAAGCTGCTGTAGAGAGAATATTATTCATGTCATGTCCTTAGCTAGAAGCGCCAGGTTTCCTGTATTTGCAAATATTACCTTCTGTGCTCTAAACTTTATCGTGCTGTAAAATATAGTTTTTTTATTTACATTTTATCTCTTAATTTTAAACATGCGTAAATTTATATATTTATGAACTTACAACTATCGTTAGTAGATAAAATTAGTCTAAAATATATTTTACGAATATGCATCACATACAAATATAAAAGCAGCAGACTCAATTATGCCGGAAAGATACGGGCAATAGATGCGACACAGGCAACAGTGGAGAATTTAATTAAATCTGGTTTTACTGTTCCGATTCCTGCTTTATTCTGCTGCAAACAATAAACAAGAAACGATCTAAGGCGGTCTCATAAAACAGCATTTACACCAGTCTTATTTCCACCCCCCGTGGTTATAAAATCTTATCTCGCTCAAATGTGGAAAATGGAAAATTGCAGCTTAAATAATTGTGGAATAGCTTTACTTGTAAACAGACCATCAACACGAATGTAACCATTCTGCTCGTCATTGTTTCCACCTAATTCAAAATTTATATAAAGATAATGATTTTAAAGAATAATGTAACAAATCGATTTGTATAGTCAAAAGGAAATTGAATAATACACACTTATGTTAACAATAATATAATCGCCATGTTGTCAAAAACTGCAGGGAATGTTTATCCAGGAATGAAAGCTGCAAATTAATACAAATAGATCTTCAGAGTTACAATTTTTGTTTTTTGTTTATATGAAGGCAACTCAATAAATACCATAATATTGCGGCTTTGTCTTGCACTTTTTTTTGTTGAGAGCCATTTCACCCCTGTCTCAAGTAGCACTGCGGCCTCATCGACTTATTATACTTCCCTTATTTTTTTACAGCACTTTTCATACAAGTCCCATACTAGATAGCTGCTGTATTTTTCTAGATCCATTATCGGTTTTCCATAAATAGCTTGCATCCTGTAAACTAAAGCCTCACACTCGCACAAGGTATGGATGGTTGTTTCTGGTTCCCTGCCTCATTATCTACAACTCAGATATCCATTGTACAACCCCATTTTATTGGGGTGTCCTATAAGAAAACGATGTCCTGTTTGGATATGTTCCTACAATAGTTCATAACTGATTCCGGCTTTGTACTAACAGTTCTTCAGTTCGTTTACGAGATGGTCCTTTTATAAATAGTTTCCATGTCTTTATCTTGGTATATTTTTTATGTTGTTTCCTTGTCCATTCTCTCATCTAGCTTCACATTTTAGTTTTAGATACTCTCAGAATTACCTCGAGGCCTATAATCCTTCTCGTACTCAGCTTTCTCGTATCATACAAGTCCGCAGTGCCTTGTGACCTACCACAGAGTTAACTAGTTATCATCTACCAGAGCCATTAATTTTCGCGGCATTTCCATACTAGCCTTCAGGTTCTCTAACGCTTTCGAGGATGCCTGGCTGTTCGTGATCATACATATTTTGTCTTGTACACTACAGAATAGTAAATATCTCCGCTTAAAAATGGTTATATATGTTTCTAGCAAAAATTTTAACTGCAAATTTCCTTTTTTTGTAGTATATGCCTGCTCCCGTTCAGATAATTTTTCCAAGTCTGTTCTTGTTGCTTATTTTGTTTGTACATTCCTTTTAATTCCTCAAAATTAACGTTGAATATGAATTTTGGCATCATATGACCTGTTCTCATATCTCATATGCCTCTACTCATATGTTCAATCTTTAGGTGGCCCATTTCCATACTTTCTATGTAAATTGGTGCATTGCAATTTATCAAGAACCACACCTGGCTTTTCCATGATTTCAAAATGAAGAGGAAGTAGGTATAGCAATGTCTTCAGTGCCGCTGTTGGTGTTTTAATAGCGCCCATTGCCCCCAGACAAACAAATCTTTATATTTTACATAGTATGGTTATAGCAGTTTTTTCCGTTTTTTAGTCTACCACACCAAAGCGACATATGTTAGTATTTTAAGTGAGTTTTGAGTGTAAAATAACTCCATCGTATTTTACTTCATCTTATAAGTTTTATTCTGCACCTCAAAGCCTAAGAGGTCCTAGTCCCTCAAAATTTTTTTCAAGTAAATGCTACTATGGTAAATTTTGTGAAACTTATATTTAGTCCCTTTGCATCTATCTAGTTTGTGGTCATATTTAGACCTCTTTGCAAACTCTTTCTAGCTGTATTGTCAAATCTGCCCTGAGATAGTATGAGTTAAGTCATCTGCATCCTAGTGCTCTGTATCCGTTCTCTTCAAGTATTTTTAACAGCTCGTCCATTACAAGGTTTCCCAGCAGATAAGACAAAACTCTTCTCTTAGGATATCCTCTTGCAATCCGAGCCGTCATTGTTTTACTATCAGGGGTACATATACTAGTACTTCTTTAAGCATACAGTTTATCTACATGTAGCTTGTTTCATCGAGTCTTTACTCCTCAACGCGTTAGTAATTAAATCTAAGGATGTATTGTCACACAGTACCTCAAATCCAAAAAAATAATTAAAAGCTTTATTTTCTACAATCTTTTCCACTCCCATAACAAGTAGATGCAATGATGTTTGTGTAGATATTCTTGGTTTATATGCATACTAGTTTTAATGTAGAGGTCGACTAACTAATACACTACCCCAAAGCGCCTATCAAGCAGTATTTTTAGAGTTTTTATTTCAAAAGACATCAAACTAATTCGTCTTAGAGTCTTAGCATCATGCTGTATTATCTTTTTAGGTTTTTGTATACAGGTAACTCCCATTAGGCTCTAAAATCGCGGTATATACCCTAGAACAAAACTAGCCTTAAATATATCACGCATTTTATTATATAGAAAGCCATTTCCCTTCTGCAACAAAATAGGATAAATACCGTCAGGTCTCGGATTTATATGATTAAAATGAGTTAATTCCCTACTTTATTTTGTTTACATCTAGCACCTTCTTTAAGTTCTGTCAATTCTGTTTAGAAGTCCATTTTAAAAGTTTCATTTTTGAATTTTGTCACTCGGTGATATATTAATAACCTGTGGCGTTAAAAAGTGTGCTTCGTGTAATCCTCTCAGTGTTCTCTTTTCGGTTTTGGTGTGTTCTCTTGTTTCCATTTTCAGAGTAGTTTTTAGGCTCCGAAAATTCTTTAAGAGTATTTTGCAGAATTTGGTACGTTCTTGAGTAGTTTCCACATTCTGATAGTGCCTCCTGCCTCTCTTGGATTTACTTAGAGATTTGTTATATTAACTTAGGCATTTTTCTAATTTTTCGAAGCCTTTGGTTACCTTTCTTACATGTTTTTACATTAAAGCAAGATCTTTATTCCACCAACACATATTTTTGTTTTACCCGAGGACAATTATCTTTATACGCTGAAATCGCGATACTATCCCTATTCGTAATCACCTCTCTAAAATTGTGTTTTAGGTCTGCTTCCCTGTTTGTTTTTCGAAGGTTACAATTTTTTTGTATAGGGCTAATACCCTCTAATTCATAATAAATGTGCCTGTGCTCAGAACAACTTACCTCTTCAGACACATGCTAATTTCTTACAAAACTACTAGCAAACATAGTACCTATTATTATATCTATAATCTCATTTCTTTGTGTATTAATAAAGGTAGGTTTATTGCCTACATTCAGCACATCTAAATTAAATGCAGTAAAGATTGACTTCGTCTTTTGGTGTTAATGTTTTTTCGGATTATGTAGCGTGAGTTTACATCACAGCAAATGATATGTTGCGAACCATTTTCTCTGCATCTCGTTGCCCACTTTTCACTTCCCTGGTTGACGGTAGGGTGGGATCATCGTAAGAATTAGTCTCTCAGCCCATCTTCGTTTCCCGTCCTTAATTCAACTACCGATAAGTCTCTGGAACACAGGGGATTAAAGGGCAATATATTAAAACCTTTTTTGATCATAATACAAGTCCCAAGGATCTCAAAATCAACTGTAGATTAGTTTTTTTATTCCCCTTAGATTTCTCATTTTACAAGTATATCTGACCACGGTTTTTGAACGAGGACCTACGTCGAAAATTCTTTGAAATGCAGGAGCAGTAGCAGTAGCTGCTTTACTATGTTGTAGGTGTACTCAAAGCACTCAGATTGCCATCTCTTTCACCAAGACTCTTTAGGACTTGAGATAACCTTGCCCAACCTATAGTAAGCCTTGAACTGGAATGCCTCGAGAGGCACGAAAATATGCCTTATCAATAGGGTATGCAATCATTTGCCTCTTTCTTTTTACCTTTCTACTTAAGGAAAGCCAGCCTCTCACTTTTAGTCCAGGGTTTTGTTTCCTTAAGCATGTTTTGGCCTGCTTCTTTTGCACTTTCGGTGCAACCAAGAAGACCAACACACTGGGTCTCTTCGGAAAGTCCTTAGACTTAACCACAATCAAATTTGCGTCCTTCGAGAGTTGACTCAGGTCATCAATCTTCCTTCTGGGCCAGTCTTTGTTGTCCTTATTACAGTAAGTTATCCACTAAACGTTATCCTGCTGAATTGTAACGGACGACTGCTTTCAGTAGAAGTATTGTACATATACTGCCTCGCTAAGTTTGTTTTTTTTAACTAAGTTGGCTTATTCCTAATTCATTTGTTAATTACTACCATCTTAAGTCTACTAGCCTCCTTACTGTACTCTTAGAATTTTGGAGACCCAGGCTCTTATACTGCTATCAAAGCAATAATGTCTATGATATGTATAGATAATTGTACATTATAGTATATAGTATATATATAGTATAGATATATATATATATATATATATATATAAATATCAAAATAACTCTCTAAAAATAGACACCTCACTTTGGACTTGTATAAAGAAAGAATTATTACATTATTCATTTTCTAAAGCCAACGTGTAAAACCTATTAAAAATTACTGAAAAATGAAAATACAGAATGTTAATGGAATTATATGGCAGCAACTAATATTAAGTGTATAAATAAGTTCTCAGCTTTTTTCTGCAAAATTGAAGTTTTATTTTAAAACAAACAAAAAAAGCTTAAGTATCAAAGTATTCTCCGTTGGCATCGATGACCTTTTGCCATCTTTCGGGTAGCTTGCGAATTCCCTGGTGATAGAAGCTCACCGGCTTCGAGACGATAAAGTTATCGATGCATTTTCGCACTTCTTCTGTTTTGAAGGACGTATCAGCCAAATGATGCTATAACGACCGGAATAAATGATAATGGGAAGGGGCCATGTCTGGGCTATACGCCGCATGTGAGAGAAGTTCCCAGCCTAACGCGAAAATGTGTTCTTGCGCCTCCTTCGCAACATGTGGTCGGGCATTATCATGAAGCAGGATGACTTTGCGACTTCCTTGTCCAGTAAATGGCCTCTTTTCTTCGATTGCGTCGCTCAAATTGATGAGTTGCTGTTGGTAGCGATTCTCCGTAACTGTTTCACCTGGTTTCAAGAGTTCATGGTACACCACACCTTTCCAATCCCACCAGATACAGAGCAAATTCTTTTTGGCGTGGATATTGGGCTTTGGAGTGGATGTCGAAGGTTTGCCAGGATCAGCCCATGATTTTTTGCGCTTAGGATTGTCGTGCAAGATCCGTTTTTCATCGCCCGTAATAATTTTATGCAGAAAATCCTTTTTTCGGTTCCTTGAAAGCAAATGAAGTGCGGTGTCACGCCGTCGATTTTTGTGGTCTTCGTACAGTTTATGCGGAACCCATCTGCCTTCCTTTTGTATCTTACCCATTGCATGCAAACGTATGGAAATGGCTATCTGAGTGACGCCAAGCTGTTCTGCAAGCTCTTTTTCAGTTTGCGCATTGTTTTGATCCAGCAATGTCTGTAGCTCATCCGTTTCAAATGTTTGAGGGCGCCCAGCGCGTGGTTGATCTTCAAGACTAAACTCTCCTCCACGAAATCTTTAGAACCACTTTTTGCATGTTGCATGACTTACAGCATTCTCACCATATGCAGCATAAATCATTTCGGTGGCTTCAGCAGTGTTTTTCTTACGATGAAACGCGAAGTGGATAGAAAATCGAATATGCTCTTTTGTGATTGCCATCGTGAACACAGCTGATTATTGAAGTTATGTGCATCAAACGCCAAATCGCATGATGTTTTGAAAGACCAAATGTCATTGCTTTAAAACCGCAAGAGGGCGAACTAATACGTTACATGTAAACGGTGATTTGCGTCCTGTGAAATCTAAAGCTGAGAACTTATTTGTACACCTACTAATAATCTAAATAAATAATAATAATAAATCTAACAAATAAAGTAATAAAATTATAAACAGCGTAACCTTCCTGCCAGGCGTCAAGATTCAAATACATCAAATTGTGTAGATAATAATTGTGAATAGATCAATAGTTTGCATAAAATAATAAAAAAAGATTTTTTAATCACGTTGGAGAATATAATAAAAATTTTGTGGATAGATAATGCTTTTATGCGGCACTATTAAATATCAAATGAAATTATTTCAAATTTTTATTTAAATTATCCTCGTAATAGGTACATGTTTACACATTTTGAAAGTAGAATATAAAACACAGTTTTAATTGACACATGTTCTGTTTTAGATTCAAAAAATTAAATGTGGACAATAAGCCCCTGAGTCTTCACGATGTCCGACAAGGTAGTCGTTCAAGCTACGGTTGCCACTTCGAGCCACACTAACCCTCATAACAAAAGACCCACCTTCATTTACCCTACAGGTAAGAATTTTAGTACTGAACGATTCCCAAGCGATTCGGCAAAAATTAAGAAGATATTGCTGCCGAAAGCTATTTTGAAGCGGAAGTACGATTTGTAACAAAAAATGATAATTGAAAAGCAATTCTGTTCACTTGAATTGAAGCAGCTCTATTTTCCAGACAAATTTATGGTTTGATATTTCTGCTTCGCTTAAAACACCACCGCTTTTATGTAATTTACCTGTTTCCTTGCTCTGCTTAACTTTCAGCGAGCAAAAAATCGCACCTTTGTGGCTAACAGGGCTTTTAATTAAGCTGCGACAACAACACGTATTTGCGGTTATAAGCTAAACATTCTTCCGTCGCTGTTTGTCGTTATATACAAAAATATCGTATTTTTTTAAAAATATTTGTACCGCATAGGGACCAAAAAGAATAATTACGTAAACAAAAAAACAAAAATTTCTATGACTATTTTTAAACAAAAATAATTAAACTAGATAGCATTTAAATATAGGAAATACATTTCAACGTATTTTGCTATAAAATACAAGACGTGGTATGTCCTAAAATAATCGAAAATTTTGCACATCATGCTTTTTTGTTCCACTAACTTGACGGCAAATAAAACTGAGTTTGGGTTTCACAATCATTTAAATTAAAGTAATTGTTAGTAATAATAATGTTTAAAGTAAGAAAACGAAGTGATGTTGATTCAAACAAGTGCAAGTGTTTTCGAAAATGGTTTTGCTCAAGATAAAGGCAGACATATAGATATATAAGCAAACAAAAGTTTTAATAAACAGGTTAAATGATAAAACCAAAGCAAATAACGTACTTTGAGTCAAAATCAATTACGGTATTCTGAGATAAAATTAACTCTAGTGTTTTGGACAAAGTCAGATAAAACGCTTTGTGGTAAGGTATCAATTACGGTGTCAGAACAATAAATTTAAAGAACAGACGTTTACGATACATAAAAAGTAAAAAATTCTACTGGCAACAGAAAGAGAATGGTTTCAAAAGTATTAGAAATTATAAAATGGAAACGAGAACTAAAGGGCCGAAGAGTTTGAGTTGTAAGAACTGGAGCAAGTAGCTTCTACAAAAAGTACAAAAAAGTATAAGCCTGCAAAAACAAAGAAAATCAACAAGAATAAAAGAAAATTAAAAAGTAATAAAATAGATTATAGCGACTTTGATGAAATAAAAAAAGACATAAAAACGAATTTAATTTTAAAAATCATTTGGATATGAAAACATAATTTACTAAAGTGAAAGAAGAACTAAAAAAATAAGAATAAATGGACAAAAAAGCAAGATAATACTAAAAATAGAAAAAAGAGCTAGAAAATAGGATCAGTAATCTACAGAAAAAGGAAGATGTAGAAGTAATACAACCATAAAAGGGATATAATTTAAAAAGACCAAATTGAAGAAAGACTACAAAAAACTAATAAAGGATGTGATTAACCTTGAAAAAAAGCTAAAAAAATATTTTGTAAAGGATAAACAAAATAAAAAGTTATTTGTTTTCTGGATTAAATTCTTGGAAAAAATTATTATAAAAAAATATATGTTAAAAGGAGTGTAGGTCCAATTGCGTCATGTTGTTAATGCATAACAAACGGTCAGGTTTCAATACCAAAAATAACAAATAAAGGAAAAAAATCTATCTAAAAGCTGACAGAATATTTAGCAAGAGAAGTGAAGACAAACGTAGGCACGACGACAAAACGACAATAAAAAAATTATAAATGCAAGACAAGCAAAAATTTAAATGAGGATTGGCAATTGTAATGTGAAAACAATGTTGGGGATGGGAATATTAAAAAATTATGAAAGAAAAAACCATATAAAATAATAATACTGCCATTGCAAGAAATAAGGTGGAGAAGAAGAAAGAATTGTCAAGAAAAAATATTTAATAATGTATGAAGGGGAGACAAAACAAGAAACGGATGATTTGACCTTTGTGGTAGTTAGCAAAATTAAAATGAGTATCATATAGTTTAAATATATATACAGATACACAGAAATAGATACACAGAAGAATATCACATAAGAAGATAAGAATCAGAATAGCCAATATTATAATTACAAATGCATACGCATCAACAGACGTAGTAACAGATAAATAAAAAAGTTGAAAAAAAATAAAAATTGACAGTTACTTGTAAAAAATTACCAAATCATGATATAATAATATTATCTGGAAATTTTATTATAAAGATAAAAAAGAATGAATGCATAAATAGCATAGCAGGAAAACATACAATTTATAATGTCACTATAGATAACTAAGGAAGATTACGTAGTCAGGCAACACCAAAATGAATATAATAATATCAAGCACAATGTTTCAGCACAAGAAGCAGCACAAACTTACATGACTAGTACCAGAAAAAACAGTTGGAAATCAGAACTATTACATCCTCCTAAAAAAAGATAAAGTATGATACAAGACATACAGTTATACTGAAGTACAAAATATAATTTGAGAACAGTAGGGAAGACAAAATATAGAAAAAGTCAAATATAATATCTAAAAAAATTAAAAAAGAAAAACATAATGGATATAACAGAAAAAATAGGTGACTGTGTCCAATTTAAACAAATAAATAACAAAAATAATAAAAAAGGTGAATAGACAAAATGATGAATAAAATAAAAAATGATTCGAAGCTATATCAGCAAATTTAAAAAAAAACAAAAAGATCATGAACTATTAGGCCTAACACAGATAAGAATTGGATAAATCTTATCAAGAAACTACATAAATAGATGAAGACATAAAAGAATTACTTAGACTAAAACAGAAAAAGAAAAAAAGAAAGAGTAAAACTGTTAGAAGAGGATCTCAACGAAATAATCCAAAATCTAAAACAAAAGAAAGTGCCAGGGTCAAATAATATACATTGGCGAATTGATAAGGGGTAGAGAAAATAAAGTTAAAGAAAGGGTTTACGAGCTGATGAAACAGATCCAGAGTAAAAAAATTAATCTGAAAAAAAGAGAAGCAAAAATAGAATACCAATAGCAACAAAATAGGACATAATGTCATGTGATAATTATAGAACTGAATATCACACAAAATATTAACCGTAATCACATAATTACGATTTAAAAAAATTATAGATGAAATGTTATAGGGGAGTATTAGAACGGATTTAAAGAAAGAGAATCAATTACAGATGCAACTAAATGATATAAACAAGATAATAAGATGTAAATTTGATATTTGGAACATAAAGTATAGTCATAACAGATGCAAATAATTTATACACCCAAAAAAAATTGATAAAAATTATAGTAAATATAAGATGTTTAAGGGCGATAGTACTAACACATAAATTATTAACACAAAAAATTTGATGTAAACAAGGAAGTATGCTAAATAGTCCAATTATCAGTGGCGCTATTTAAAATAGCAATGGAAGGGATAACAAAGGATTATAACATAAAAGGAACATTAATATAAAAGTCTATTAAAGTAGCCTATGCACACAAAATTATTTTGATAACAAGAAACATAGAGAATAGTATAAGCAAAAAAAGTACAACAAAGAAAGTCAAAAATAAATTAAGTTCAAGTACATGAATATTACCACATTAAATTTTTTTTTAAAGATTTTTGTAGGAAATAAAATAAATTTCAGAGCAATATAGAAGATTAACAAACCACAAATTTGAACAAATTTTAAAAAAAATGTATATAATCAAGATAATCAAAACAAAAAGAAATAATAGGGTAAGGCCATATACTTACAGTTAAGAAGAAAACAAAACAGAAACCACAAATAAGATAAAGAGAAACAAGGCTCCGATAGGAAAAGCGAGTAATTAAAAATATAAATAACATGTAAATTACAAGACAGAGGACGAAGATGAATGATAGAAAAGTGCGGAGAAAAATAGGTTGATAAAGTAACAAAACACGTCAAACTGCAAAGCAAGCTAGTACAAAGTGGAGTGAAGGGACGTGCCACTAACACATAATCTATAGAGTCCACAGCCAGCTTCAATTTCGATAAAATGTACAACCTTAGAAGTACATTTATCATCAGATATTCATAAAATACTTGTAATAAGTGTTATTCTAAATTTTATAGAACAAGATGTCTATGTCAGTTACACTTAAACTGTGTATGTTAAATTTAAATTAATATTACAAATTAAGAAAAAATAAGGTCGAGTGTACACAATACTAAATTTTTTTAAAAAAATATTTAATCTAGTAAAGTATATATTGTTTCTCACCGCATTCCCATTACACATAATAAGTAATCTTAATCTTCGTTTTACTCCAACTTAGCACATTACATTAACTTTATTTACGGTTGCCACAACCGCAAATGCACAAATATGCAATATTTTAGTTCAAGAAATACGGACTTTAGTAGGTTACTCCAAATAACACTATTTACTAATTTATTTATTCTTTAAATTCTTCCATGAAGACCTTTCTTTAGTAACTCAAAATGAATAGGCATCATAGACGTGTGACCTCTCGTTAGACAGAAGAGTATTTAAAGATTACTGCATCTCCAATTTATATATTTCTGGATCTTAAATAAGACACATTTGTTGCCTTTAGGTATTTCATGTCATAATCGATGGCACGATAATTTTTATGGTTTGTAACATGCTCAATTAACTTGATAAAATAACATCTAGCTGTATGAATAATATCGTCATAGGAGACAAAAACCGAACTTATTATTGTGACATCCCCAAAGTTTACCAACGGTGGTAACTTTCTCATATATATGAAAATACATTATTGTATAATATAACGTTTGTACGTAAGTTCTTAAAAAAGTAAGAAGTAGTTTCAAAGGACACCTGAGTGCATATAATGTAGTTGAAACCACTTTTAAAGGTTATAAAAATGAAAGTTGTGACACAAACCTTGCTAGTTTACTACAACTACTTTGGTAGTTTTATGTTTACGATAGCTTTCTTCTGTACGGAGATAGTCCTAATGTGACTTATCATATGACAAAATTGGAAATACTCTTGGATAAATAATACTTCTCTTTTTTCAATGTCTAAACTTTTTGAAGAGTAGGCAGAATGAGACCCCAAGTAAAGAGTTAACTCAAATTTCTGTTAGTAATTAGCATCAAAACACCGAGAATATTTCAATTACATGGGTGCAAATTCACGTACATACACAAGTACACACATGCAAGCATACGCGCATGCACTTATACATATCTGCACATATACGCTTGTATTATACAGGCGCTACACCTACAACGCATTCGTACAAGGTACATGTAGGTGCGTTCGCATGTAGATCGCAGACCCAAACACCTACTTTACTATCATATCAAGTTTTCAACCTATGATGCATGGTATCAATTAACTCATTTATTGTTTTCTGGGATATTTTCTACCACACATTTGTCGTTGTTGCCATTATCTTAACTTTGTTAATAGACTTTCGTATTCTTTGGCCATGTTTTGCTAGATAAAAGAACTTTATTTTTCTGAACAGGAGTATTATTATAGATAGATGAAAGTCTGTCACTCAATAGTTTCAAGTATATAGTGCTACTTACAAAATTAAACGAAATCCATAGTGATAAGTTTAACATTTATTATTATATTTTACAATCTGGTAAAGAATTTATTATTTAAATTGTTGTATATATATATATATATATATATATATATATATATATATATATAATATAACCATATTGCTCCTTGTTGCACTATCTCTTTATCCATCGCTGGCATACCTTTGTAGGCGCTTTTCTTCAATGTAGGTAAGTATGTCTTCCTTCACTGGCCGTCTCTTCCATATTTCTTTATTATAAATTCCTGTCCGCCTTGTTACTCTGTTGCATCTTCTTCAGTATTCCATTTTTGTGGTTGTAATTCTACTCAGATCTCTTTTTTTATAATTCAGTCTCTGCTCCGTATGTCATAATGCTTTTAATTATGGATGTTAAAGGTCACCTTTTTGGTATTCTATGTGGTGTGCGTATTCCATAGAATTCCATTTAGTTGTTTAATGCACGATCTAGTTTGTCTCAGCTTGTTCTTCATGTCGGTTGTACTTGTCCCATCATTGGAAATAGTAAATCCTAGGTACCTAAAGCCCTTTTTTCATTTATATCAACTTTATCTGTAATTTCCAAATCGGTAACACTTTCCGTTGCTGTAGCCAGATATTCTGTCTTATTAAATTTAATTTAAATTTTAATATTCTTTATTAAATTTGCGGATCATGAAAGTGAGGTCTTCTTCATCTTGTGCCATTACCATCTGGTCATCGGCGAAATTTAAAGCGTAGAAGTGTATATTTCTAATTGGGATTTCCATGCCTTCGCATTTTTGTTTGCAAGATTTTAGAGTTGTTTCAAGAGAAATCTTAAAAAGAGTAGGAGATGTTGAGCAGCCATGTTACTACATGGCCCTTTTGAGATTTTAAATGCTTGTCCGATCGTATTTTTTATTTTAATAGACACCATGTTCTCTCGGTATAAGTTTTTGGTTACAGATATTAATTTGTTTAGAACATTATATTGTTTAATAAATTTCTAGAGTTTTTCCCTTGGTATTGAGTCATATGCCTTTTTTAGGTTTGTAAATGCAAGATGTACCGGTCTATTTTTAGTCATTTTCTTTTCAATCAGTTGTTGGATTGTGTATATGCGATCTCCACACGATATTTCCGCCGTATAATTTAATCCATTATATCCTCTTCCAGTTTTTTCATAATTAACTTTCCTTAAATCTTACCCTTTGGGCAGATAACACTAATTCCTATATAGTTTTCGCATTTTTTCTATTTCCTTTTTTAAATATAGATGTTATGTAGCTCTTTCGAACATTCTTTGGATCATACGTAGTAGATTTTCGGATCCATGCTTTATAAACTCCGGGGCTGTACTTCCTGGACTTATTGTTCTTCAGGGTTTTTACTATACTTTTATGTCTTTTAAGGTGACTATTAACTGTTATATGTTTTGTTGATCATTCATTGTCATTTGTCGATTTTCTGTGAGAAATTTTTTATAATAATCTTGCCAGTCTTTTTCCGATATATAATTTATCTGGGTCCATTATTTATTATTCGTTCTTAATGATTTGATTGTTCGCCAAGGTTCTGTGTTCCTAGTTACGCCTAAATTTTCTTCTATATTTGGCATGCTGACTCCCACCTTTTTTTTTTCTCTAGCAACCGATCTCTGAACTTCTCTATTTTACGGGTTTATTCGCATTTAACCACTTTTTTATCGTTGTTTTTTTCTGCTATGCATATCTTAGTGTCCTTATTAAAATTGTTTAGGTATTCTTTGTTTTCATTTTCTTTCTTTCTTAAGGTTTCCATTGCTGCTTCCTTTATGCAGTTTTTTATATATACGTATGTACTTCCAAATTTTCAAATTAAAATTCGTTTAGTTTCTGGTCAAGTCTTCTTTGATATAATTTTCCGATGGATTCATCTTGAAGTAAGTGAAGTTTATATTTATTTTCTTCTATTTTCTTTTACATGCCTATTTTATTTCTTCTTATTGATGTTTTTATCCGTGGGAAATCTATATTTGCCACTAAAATCTGTGGTCGCCACCACACTCCGCTTTCGATTTTACTCGTACATCTTTATCAATAGCGTTGTTTCTTTTTTCATGATGAAGTAATCTATAATGGATTTTAGTTTTCTCGTAGGTTGTATCCATGTGTACATGTAAATGTTTTTATGTTTGTAAAATTCATTTATAATACAGAGTTTATTAAGTTCACATATTTTTAAATTCATTTCCCCCTTTCTATTCACATTTTTTTCGAAGCATCCAACAGTACCATTGTTATTTTTTCTTCCCTCCCTTCTGTATATATCTCCAGCAATTATTAATTCTTGGTGTTTTTTTAGATTTTCTATTTCTTGTTGAAGGGTTTCTATAAACTGTTCTTTTTGATTTTTAGTTTGATGCATAAACCCCAATAATCACAATATGTTGCCCATATGCTTCCATAATTATTCTTAGAACTCTCTTATTGATCGATTCCCAATTTTGTACAGATCTTAACCATTTCCTTTTTATCAGGATTCCAACGCCCGCCCTTGCCCTCTCGTCCTTGTGGACGCCACTCCAACAGTAAATAATTCTATCTATAATTTCTGTTCCAATTCGTTTCTTATTTGTTTCACTAATTACTAGAATGTCAACACTTCTATTCTGAAGCCCCTTTAACACCTCCTTGATCTTTGTTCTTCATTCTTGTACACTCCGAGTCCCATATATTATTCTTCTGTTCCTTTTGTAGTCTTTCTTTGTCATGTCTTTCCTTGTGTTATTTGTTCGGTTGAGAATTATGTTTGGGTTTTAGTTACCCTTCGCAGAACTGCCCTGTCCCCTTCCGTATCCGATGGGTTCCCTCCGTTCTAGGTCTGAATCATCACCCGGGGAATATCTTTATTGTTTTTCATTCTGCATCTAGTCTCCGTTTTCCCTTAGGTTTTTACATGTATCAGGATTCTAGGGTCTGGTGCCATAACCCACTAAAAGGAGGACCGTTGTATTTACCCACCCACTGTGGGACCGTACTACTTGTAGCCGCCCATTTGTGGATCACACGCTACAGTTGATTTTATATTATTCCTACAATCGGGGTTGTCACTTCTGCCAAGTCCTCCATAATAAAGCTTCTCTTCTACGCCTTTATCGTCGTTGTGGTCTTCATCAATAACCCTGGACAAGGGGCTCTTACAAGGTACTATCAGCCAGAGCTGGCTGAACCCAAGTTTTTTGACGAGCTGTTACTCATCGATCTCTCCTTCTTCCCTATGATTGCGTGACAAGGCCCTAGGCTTGGGATTGGTATAGCGAAATTGCTTTTTTCTGATACCTGTATCAATTCAGTCACTGTTTTCTAGAGTCCTTAACAACTTTTATTGCTACTGATCGTTTTTTTCTTTTCAATTGTTCTGAAAAGTGAGGTATTGATAGTGCTGATCATTTACCACTTATTTTAAATTGAAAATAACTGGTTTACTGTTGGCAAGACCATCTTTAAACATACATCTATATTTCATTGCGAGGTATCACAATAAGCTCAGTCTATGATTTGTCTGTGTTTGAAATTTTCTAGATCTTTGTATCTAAGTAAGAATAATATGATTGAAATACAACTAAATTGTCCAGAAACGTTTAAAAACATTATTTATCTTACTTTTTTGTAGAATTAATTAAAGCTGCAAATGCAAACGGTTATATTCCCCATTACTTTTCGAAAATTATTGATTTTATACTCATCCTCCGAATAGTAAAATATTATACTGGTCCCATCTTGCTTCATTTCACTATGGCAGATTAACTGAGCAGAAAAATAACATTAATTTTTACCTATCGAAGATAATCCTTCAAATGTTAACGTCAAAGAATTTTAGACACATTTTGTTGTAACAGTTTGTTAATAATTGAGAGGTCCAAAACCAATAATAATTATAGAGAAGAATGTGTCCAGAGAAAAAGTAAACAAATTAAAAAAAAATTGTACGCTACTAAAGCAGCCACTTTTGCAGAATTAGTACTTCAAAATATAGATAAAATCTTTTTATTTCTTAAATCGTGTTAAATATAATCATTTTCATTTATAATTTGTGCACTTTTTTTTATTTATTTTTTTTAATGTAATAACTTGTCTATGATATTTTTTTATATTAGGTTATCTTCTTCTTATATTTATTACAGTATTTAAGTATTTAGGGAGGGAAACTTAATTCAAAAATTCTAATTGTCACAAATTTTTTTAGTAATCTTATTAGTCATCATAATGACGAAATCTTTAAATTCCTTAACTAGAATATTATTTGTTATCTAAATCTAATCAATTCTCATAATTATTTATTATAATTCCTTAACTGATTTACGATCGAATATACCCATTATCATTTACTTTCACTCAATTTCGGTTTCAATATATACTTCTGTAATTCTGTTTATTAATTTTTATTGCATACTTTCTAATATTCTAAGTTGTTCTTTTACTTTATTTTTATTTTTCATATTCTTTAAGCGAAGGTTGCAGCATAAGTCACGGTAACTATTTTTTATCATAATATGGTTCTGTGATATTCTGCAGTTGTAAAGAGAGCAATGTTAAATCAGTTCTTGATCAACTGCCATACAGAATGGATATTACCCGAGCAGATTCTTATGGAACTTTTGCCTTCTTGGTTATCCTGCTTGTCTCCACTCTGCGAACTGACGTTTTGAGCTATAGTTTATATACCTAAGATTCATCGATATCTATGATTCTTGAAAGGAAGTGGTCTTCTTCCTGCTATCAGTATACTAGATGATCGCAGCGTGTTGCACATGGAATCTAATTTTGAATTTCCGTGGGTGCATGTGGTACCCATTTTAATGCAGCTGTACACAGCTGAAGATCATTCCGCAAAATCCTGTGATTGGTGCGTTTTCTATGCCACTTTCTCTCTTTAACTCAAGCAGCGTCCGTTCTCTATCGGTCTCCATCAGGTGATCGATTACTACACGCGCACATCGGTCCGCACACTTACAGTTCATCCTGCTCGTTGCCGGTCGCTGGTTGCTTCGCGTCCTTGCTGAAACTCTGCTGCCCACCTCGTGACCGTTCAGTATGGAAGAGTATTATTTCTAACAACTTCTACCAACTCTCTGTAGTACTCTCTGGCATTTCTGTTGCAAAGAATGGCTACTTGTATATACAACTGCTGTTTTAATCGGGTCATATCCATCATGCACGGTGATCGACTGACAACTGATTTAACATTGATTTCTAAGCAATTACAAAACATCACAGAGCCATTCTGTGTTGAAGACACACAATATGAATGCAGGACTTATTTGCAACATACTAGATTTTGTGATACCATTACTTGCTTTAAAAAAAGTCAGTTTCCACAGCTTATGCCTCGCCCCACTTAGTTAACTTATTTAAACTTTTAATCATTTTATTTACCTTCCACAGAATTTCATTCGCTTTTCTATAGTTTTAATTATTTTTGTAAACAAACTTTTAAATTCTATTATTTTATTTAGGAGATACTTTTACACTATATTAATTTCTACATGCTCATTTGTATTTTTAATATCAATTTATTTCTTATTATAGTCATGCTCTTGTGCACCTCTTGTAAAACCATTACCAAAATCTGCCTTAGTTGAAGATATCGCAATTAAACTTTTTTAATAGATCAACAATAATGTCTGATTCTATTTGGCTAAATCGTCAAAATGTTATCCGAATAAATATTATCAAACTCTCATTTTATACTTTCTAGGAGTCTCTAGGAGGCTCTCTCTGAGCAAAGTCCAAGAAGATTCTTATCTTCTACATTTATATATGTAAACCAAGACCTTGTTGCATCAGCATAGACTCTCGCTTTAACGTTTATAACTCACTCCTATTTGACAAACATATTCAATATCTATTCTAAAAGATGTACCAAACGAAACGAGGAGTTTAAATTGTACACTATGTTTTCTGCAAAGTTGACAATGTTCTGTTTATTGACATTTTGCAGTAAACACACACACATAATTACCCGATTCAGAAGCAAGTGATAATTATTAAAATACATTACAAGCACGAAGAATGTTTCGCCGAGACTACGCACAAATTGCGTAGATATGTCAGTAAGAAGAGATCGTATTTGGGCAGAGAAAATCTTTGGATCATTCAAGAACAACTTGTGCATACCCAAAGAGTAACAGTTGAGTATGAATTTTAAGCTGGTGAAGTTATTAGGCTGTTCTTTTTAAAAATGAGGCCGAAAACGCAATGAACGTTATCGTAACGTGATAGTAGACGTTTTATCCTAATTTGGACTGCATAGATTTAAATGCCTTGTGGTTCCAATATGGCAGCACCATACGACGAATGAAACAATTAAGTGAACTGGACACCAAATTTTTTTCCTCTAAAGATTCTTGAAGATCAAAGTTTAGGCTACGAAAATAAGAACAATTCCTGAATTAAAAAAACATTCGAAGAGTTATAGATAATATTAAGCCAAAGTCAGATGAGTTTTAGGGCGGTAAATAAGCCGTGGAGTATATTTGTCAAATATTCTACTCCACATTTAATGGCAGTGTTTGCCCTTTAAATAATGTCATAACTTTACGAACTAATAAATAAATAAAATGTTTTTCTAAAACTAAGTCATGTGTTTCTTTTGTGACACCTTCTATCTATTGAAAAATTGGTAGATTGAAAACTAGAAACGCGTGAAATTATCTAGAGATAATAAATGGAAAACAAAAAGAGATCTATCTTGCAACACCAGTTGAAGAATTGTCAAAGGTACCTTAAATACTTCGTCTTTCTTCTTCTTTAATCAGCGTCTCTCATCCGCATGCGGACATACGCCTCCCCCATCTCCTTCCACCTGTCGCGGTCCTATGCCCTTGTAATCCACTTCTTCCCGGCTATTTTTCTAATATCATCGTACCATCTACATAAAGGTCTTCCTACGCTCCGCCTCCTTGTCCATGGCCTCCATTCGATATCAATTTTTGTTAATTTGTTGGTTTCCATTCGGGCTATATGGCCTGCCCATCTCCTTTTCATTTTTATTATCGTGTGACCTATATCTTCCATTTTTGTTAGTTGTCTAATTCTTTCTATTGGTATTTTGTCTTTTAGAGTGATATTCAGTATTGCTCGTTCCATATTTCTTTGTGTTACTTGTATCTTCTGTAATGTTCTTTTTGTAAAGGCCTATGTTTCTGTGCCATATATCAGTACAGGATAATACATTGTTGTAATACTCGTGTTTTCATATGTATGGTAAATTTTCTACTTATATTTTTGAGTATACGTTTTAACTTTACAAAATCCGTCCATGGCAATTTATTCTTCGATGTAAGTCTGCATTTTGCATATCTTTGTCTATAGTTATTCTTTGGCCCAGATATATGCAATTGTTTACGTTTTAGATGTCGTTGTCTCATAGTTTTAGTTTGCTTTTTACTGATTTTTGATCTTTGCATAACTTTTGCTTTTTGCATATTCATTGTTAATCCGATCGTTCCTGTAGTTTATTCAACATTTCATTTTGGTCTTATGAGCTTTTGTCGTTCTTTATGGGTGTTTATCTTGAACTGTGCTCTCACAAATCTATGATTACTTCTCATTAAAAATTTATTTATAACTGTGACATCTGTAATTATATGTTTATGGGATGATATGACAAAATATATTTCGTTCTTGGTCCTGCCATCCGAACTGACCCACGTCCATTTGCTTTCCTCTTTCTTTTAAAGAAAGTATTCATTATAAATCGATTTCGACTCTCTGTATAATTTACCAATAACTGACCTCTGTTATTTTTGTTTTTTATTACGAAGTTGCCCATTGATCCTTGGGTGTTTCTCCTTTTTCGTACTTTGGCGTTGAAGTCTCCAATAATTAAGTAATGATAGGTTTTGTTATTTTCTATTGCCGTTGCTACATCTTCATAGAAGTTTTCAACTTCTTTGTCATCATAGTTTGATGTCGGAGCATATACCTGTATAATTTTCAGTTTGTATCTTGTAGTTAGTTGTAGTGTGATGTAGGCTACTCTTGCTGATATTGTTTGCATTTCAATTACTTTAATTACTATTCGTTTATGTATGAAGAAGCCGACTCCACCATGTTATTATTGTTTTCTGTTATATTGTAGGAGTGGTATAATACATTGGCCTGTTTATAATCTGGTGCATTTTTCCTCAATTCTTCTGAGTTCCTCCAATCTTATTTTTATTTTTCGCTTCTTTCTCTAGCTCTATTAATCTTTCTGTGGTTGGGAACGTTCGTGTATTATATGTTGCTATAATTAAGGTTATATGTTCTTTTGGTGTTGATTGATTGTGTAATTTATCTAGTGAATTTTGCCTCCCCAAATTCCATGAGGCTAACCTCCTTTTTGGAGGTGTGGGATTTGTGGTCACTAAGTGATTTCACCCACTTGGGGTCCCCTTCCTGGATTTTTAAAGTTCACCATTTTTATTTTTTTGGGGGGGTGCATTTAAAACGCGAGGTTTACTCCTCTAGATCTGTCGTGTTTAGCGTTATCCAGGACTCACCTCGAGGAAAATGTGGTTCTTCACGATGCATGACCTTCTTCTACCGTACATAAAGTTGTGATATCGCTGACATACTGCAACAGTAAAGAAGAATACAAAAGTTAGCAATATATAGCTAAGAAATCATTTTAAAGACACTTTCCGAATTATATTTTAATTTATTATTTTAGTAATCTTCACACATAACTGTAATGAAAATAATTTTCAAAGGGCATGATATAATTTAGTTGCAATTGCAGAAGTAATTATTTAGAAAGTATGATGTGTAAAGCAAGTATATGTAGGAATAATTTAATATAAAACCATATACATTAATTTTTAGTACACACGTTTTCTGCATACACCGATTTTTATGCGTTTTCATGCATTCAACAGTTAACAATGAACTAGTAGCTGCACCGTTTATCCAATTGTTGTGATAAATGTAATTCAGAACTGCATTGATTTCATTTTGGTGGTTTTAATCTTTTAAGAACACCATACCAGTAGATTATGTTACTTATACAACTGTTATATAATCAAAAGTGTTTAATGTAACATTTCTGCTAATGTGACTGTACCTTTAAACATGTGAATAAACTGTTGATAATTATCTAGAGACAAAATGATGTATGCATTAGGCAATTTAGTATGGAAATGTATTTAAATGTCGAAATGAGCTTAACGTTGAGGCAAATGAAATTGTACGATTACGCATTTTACTAAACGACTTTTCTTTTGCAGTATCCCCAGAAACTGTCGTCATACCAATAGTATCGTGCATCTTCGGATTTCCTCTGCTGGCTCTTTTGGTGATATGCTGCTTAAGGAGAAGGGCAAAACTGGCACGAGAGCAAGCTCGCAGACGCGACATTGAACAGGGTACATTTTCTATTATCAGGTTCAGCCCAATACACTACTTAGGTAATTAGTACTCTCGCTTTTGTTCCCTTGGTTCCATTTCGTTAAAGTTTTATTTATGTTAATTGTGTTTCGTCCGTAATAACATTTTACACACATAGTGTAGACGCACCCGGCAGAACTACCGCATTGTTTTCAATGTTTGATTCTGTTTATTTTGTTAATTTCATTTTTAGCACCACTTTACACAAAGTAGAAGCATAAGTAGCATTATTTGTTCGTTACCATCTAAATTAAACTACATTTAATATGATTAGGAAACACCGCTCTAAATAATTTAATAATCTGGCAATTAGATAAATTAATTGCTAAAAATAATTGATGCATACATTTTTTGCATAAATATATATGTAGAAATTGTGAAAAGGCTTGTATAGAACTAATCGAAGTATCAAATTTATGTGATTATTCCTTATAAATATTTTGGTCATAGTTTAAATTATGTATAACAAATGTTTTGACGAAATTTGATGTTACGTATATGTGTATTTATACCAAATTTTTATATTTTTAACAAATCAGAACAATTGATACGATAAGGCTAAAGATCAGTAAAAGGTTATTAGAGGTAATTAGAGGTAATATATACAATTGAGTATAGTGATCAATTGTACAATTAGGTCGAAACTTCTGACCACCTTTTTTGAACTCCTCATTAAAAAGTAGAATAGGAATGTCTCATAAACCCGACCCATTGAAACACCCCTAAGGGGGGTTTTCCCCCTTTTTTTATTTTAAAGTGACATATCTCATGAACGATAATATATAGAGTGCTGAGACCTTCATAGTTGATTGGTTGGTCTAAGTTTGAGTTTCCAAGGTGTTTATGAGTTTCAACATTTGTATATATTACCGTTTCGCCCCCTGATCTTGTTAAATTTTAGCATTAAGATCACTAAAACCTTGTATTTAATTTTATACATTTCTCGATTGAAATTTTCAGTTACTATTTGCCAGATTTTAGGTTTATGTTTTAATATTTTATTTTGCCATCAAAATCTAGTCTAACTGGTAGAATTACCTACTTGGGAGATGATTTCGATGACGAGTATTTTATGACTTTCTTTACTATTAGTCCTTTTAGATATTTTATAAGTGCGTTATTTTGTTTTCTCCATTGTTATGAAAATCATTACTTTTGTTTTCTGTATATTAATTGTCATCCCCTTTTTCTCTAAATGTTTCTTTTATATATTTATCTTTCTCTATAGTTGATTTTTATTTTTGCCATAAGTAATACGTCGTCAGCATATATCAAATCTTGTGTCATCATGAGATCTAGATTATAGTATTCTATTTGGCTATTCCTTGTTTCTTTTTTACATTTTTATATGTAAAGTCCATACATATTACAAACAGAAGTGGGTATCGGCGATCTTCTTGTTGGTAAATTTAAAATTCTGATATTTTACTATTTTACTTTGTGTTTTCAATTACATTATTATTCATGTTCTTAATAACCGTGTAATTCTGAATATACTTGCATTTTATCTAATACTTCCAAATACACTTACGAAATACTAGATCAAAACCGCTTTTTAAGTCTAAGAAGAGCAGATATATGTTCTTTTTTGATTATAACTCTTACTGTGCTTGTGTTTATGTATGTATGTATGTATAGGTACTATAATGTTCCTGTTTTGTACTCCATGCTGTTATAGTATCTTTTTTATCCATTATAATTTATCACCCTTTCTCCGCATTTCTAAAGCTATATTATTTTTTTCCCATTGACTTTGCATTTTTAATTTTCTTTGGGGTCTTCTTTATTTTTCCCTCTATTATTCTTTCTCGACTACTTGGTTTATATTCATTTACTAAAACTGTTGTTCTTCCTCTCTCCATGTTTTCAATATTTCTGTTTTTTTGTAGTTCTCACACTTGGTCTTTAATGTTTCTTGCGTGTGGTACTCGTTTTTCCTTAGTCGTTTAATTATGTTCAAAAACCGTTTTCTTTTTATGTAGCTTCTATTTTTTTTATTGTATTTTTCCCATGCATCTTTCTTTGTTTGCTTTACATAATTTTAGTAGACTTTCCCTTCTGTTTGGTTCAGTTTTCTTATCTGTATCTTTCTTCCAGGTTTTCTTCTTTTCTTTAATTCTGTTCTTTAATTCTTTATTTCACCATTCAGTTTTTTTACTAAGCCTTGTTTATTTATTTTCCGCCACGTATTTCTCTTGCCGTTTTTATTAAAGTTTTTTGAAAAGTTTCTATCGTTTCGTTAGGATCCACTAATATTCTTCTTAAGATGTATATTCTTGTGGTCTACTTAGATTTGCTATTACTTTGTTTTTATACACTTGTCTTTTTCCCGAGTTTGCTAGTATTTCTAACTTGACTTTTAAAAATCTCTTAATTTATCATTTAGTGGTTTATCTAACATTAGTGTTTGGTATCACTAAACCACAATTATTATACTTTTGGTATACGTAATGTAAAATATCATGCTCTAAGGCATTAATTATTTGTCTTCACATGTTATTTTGTGTTTAAATCGCGTATTTCCTATCAACATTTAATTTGTTATGCATTAACCTAACACATTTTTGTCATTTTAATTTATATTTCTTTTTCCATTATTTTCATGTGAGCATTTCAGCCTCCCATAATAACTACATGTGGAATGGTATTCTGAATTTTCTGTACGGTTCTTTGTAGATCTTATAGAATGTTTCTTTATCTTGACATAACATTTTCGGTGAGTGCGTAAATTTGTATTATTCCTGTTTTTTTCTTGTAACTATAAATTTATTGTCATAATTCTGGAATAACGGCGTTCTAGTTAATTTCTTTTCTTTCTATCTTTTTGCTGAGTATTACGTCTATCTCTACTGTACTGCAAATGTAGTCCTATTTCCTACTGCTGTACCTACGTATCTAAGAGTGTGCCCATTGACCATTTTTTAAAAATAATTTTCTTTTTTTTAATTTATAGCATTCTAGTCATAAATTCCTTTCCTGTAAGAGATGGGATGTTTCTGTCGTCTTTGAATTGATCGTCTGGTCCCGGGGCTCATTTTATTTATCTGGATCGTTTTACGTTACCTCTGTACAATTGGCATCAGATTATATCCTCCGGTACCGTTGCCAGAGCCTATTTTAATTATCTAGTGGGGTATACTAAGCAATTATTTTTATCACTCGTATAGGTGGAGTTGATATTTGGGTTGCTATATATTGATAGAACCCTTTACACCTCTTCTTTAGCCTTTACAGAAACGTCTAACATCCACCATTGAATGACATCGAGTCGTAACACAGAGAGATAATCATTTGCTGTTAATGAGGAATTACAAAATCCTAGTGATCCATTATTTAAAATTCAGTACCAAATCTATTTTCACATCTCTGAACCGTAATTTATGTGTTTGTTGTTTTTTTAATTCAAAATTAATATTTTATACAGATTGTTTTATTCAAACAGCAAAATAAAATTTGCTGTAAACAAATATTATAAATTTTACTAGCAACATACTTGTTCTTTAGAAACCGTCTAAATAAATTTATTAAGATAGATAATGATTTTGCAAAAAATTTAAAATTTGTCTAATACAAGCATATAGTGCTTTATAATAGAAAAAAAAATACTTAAAAGCCATTTTATTTGACACAGGTTAGACCTTGTATGAAGTAATCAGTTTCTGTTCTATATGATACCACGCTTTATGAAGAGTTTGGAAAGTTAAAAAATATAATTAAAATTAATACGCTTCCAAATTAAAAACAATTTGAAAATTATTTGAGCATAAAAACTTTTATTGTATTATAAAAACAACCTTTTAGTGTAGTTGTTACTAAATAATATTTTTAGCCGCAATTTTTAAACTTCTTGTTTCCAAAAATCGGTTTCTGTTAAAAGTATTCTATTACTGGAACGAAAAAACTGCCAGTGAAGGACATTTATAAACGAGCCCCGGGCTTGCTCCTTACAAATATATCCGACCTTTTGAAAATAATTCCCAACTAAACAAGGCGATATAAAATTTTGCGTTGTCATGAAATTTTACTACAGAAATATTTTTTAGGGGGCTACTTTTGTGTGATTTTGTTCACTTGCAAACTTTTACAATTGATGCTTAACAATTGTGAAAGTGTGCATAAATTACAAAAGACTTTAGTAACTATTTTTCCTTCCTTTTAATTTTGCACTTCACACTCAGAACACAATTACTGTAATTAATATTAAATAAACAGCATTACGTAAATATATTTTGTATTCGTAGCCCGCATAACATAAGATATTATGGAAGTTTTCTTTTGTATTTTAAATATAGTTTTTGCATCTTATAATCTCATAAAGATAAAACTCTTATGCGATTTATACAGGGATACAAGCAGTTACAAGTCATTATAAATGAATTACTTAAAATCAACTACATAATGTGGCAGGTCGTTCTTCGCGGGCGGTGTCGCTGCGTTCGGAACGAGCCATGAGCAGGGGCTTTCCATCACTGGAACTGGATACAGTACTAGAGGAACGATCTGACCTGGAACCAGAAGCCACCGTTGTCGAAATGGTCACCCCGGATCGTGACTCCGATAGCTAGCAGTTACAGAGCCACTTAAGTGCTGCCGACAGGTAATACTTTACAGTATAGTAATTTGTTATGTATGTGGTGCATGAGAAAAGCTTCGACGGAAAGTTTTCGTGATCACATGTCACGAACTTGATGTAGGCATACTTGCAATATGAGATTTAACATGTTTTTTGTTTAAAAATAATAAAATTCTGCATGATGTATGTGTACGCGCGTACGTGTATACAAACATACTTTACAAATAAAAATGTTTAAACAATACATACATTTTTTCTCGTATTTTTTTCGCACATTCGTAAAATAGTCAAGTATAGAGTATTTTCACTTTTAAGATAAATGTTTAATAATTAGAAAAATAAAAAATGTAAAACTTCTTTTTCTTCTCATAGCCTTCTGGCTTCCAGTATCGGATTTAAGAGTCCCTGTCCTCTTGCACCCAATTCTAGTATTTACTTCTATCTCTTGCTAAGATTTTCAGTTCGTTCAATATCCAATTTTCTCTATTATATAAGGTTGTTGGTATTGCAATGGTGTTATATACTTCTTTTTTTAGCGGACCCAGTTTCCAAGCTGGAGACCAGCTTTACTTTTGTCATGTCCGTCGTCTGTCACGCTTTATAACTTTTGATCAAGGCAGCTTCCAAGCTGGAGACCAGCTTCTATTTCTGTCATTTCTAACATTTGTCAAGTTTTATAATTTTTAATCTGTGATAGATAGAGATACCAAAAATCAGCCTGATCGGAAAATCTCAAGACCGGTTTGACCGGAAGTGACAGCAAATTTTTCGGTTCCAGGGCTAAATTTTTATTTGAATTCACTGTCATTTGTTTCAATAAAATTTCGTTAAGCCCTATAGTTTAGTTTGATGCATAGTCTTAGTATTGATCTGTTTAATACATACATAGCATATTCTATTTCCTTTACTTATTCGATTTGTTATTTCTGTTTATCTTTTCACCTTCTGTAATTATGGTTCCTAGATATTCATATGTTGTAACTCTTTCCAATTTGACTTCATTGCATTTTAATTTGTCTGTTTTGGCATTTCCTTTCTTTTTTATTTATTGTCATTGTTTTAATTTTATTAATATTTATCTCCATTTTCATTCCCTCAATTTCTTCCACCCATAAACAAACATTGCATTTTTTATCTGTATCTGTGTCTGCTAATACCACTATAATTCGCGTATATTAGACTATTTATTTTCACTGGTTCTAGGTTTCTATTGGCTATTACTGTGTCTAACCCCTTCTTTTATCTTTTATATTTTCCTTCTCCTTGCCCATAACTGCTATAAACAGCAGTGGACTTGAAGTATCTCTTTGCTTTATGCCTCTCTCCATATTAAATTCTCTTGATCTTTCTTTTGAAACTATAAATGTTAATAACAGTTCTTCCCCCTTTTCTGTTTTCTTTCTATCAAGTTTCTCACTATAAATATATTATCGTTGGTCTGTTTATTTGCTCTAAAATCTGCTTGTTTACTTTCGAGCTTAACTTTTACCAGTTTCTTCAGTTTTTCTTCTCTTATTCAAGCGTATATGTTAAAACATACCGAAAAGAGGCATATTGCTCTATAATTATCATAATTTGTCTAATCCCCTTTTCTATATATTGGGACTATCAAGTTATTTTACCAGTCCTTTAAAATTTTCTTATTTCCTTATGTCCTTCTACAGATTTTCCGTAGTCATTCTATACCTATTGGTTCCATCTATTTTATCATTTCAGGTTCTCAATTATCCTTTGCTCATGCTTTTTCTATTCTTATCTTCCTTTCACTTCAACTTTTGTTATACACAATGAATTCAAGTTATAACGGCTTCAAATTTGCTTCTCAGAATTGGAAACAGATAGAAACATGCGGTTTGTTTCAAAGTACGCGCGCATTCTTTATGAATGCGTGACAGAAACGGCAGAACTGCACGGCACACAAAACTCTAGCGCCAGCGGCGAAAGTGGGAGCTGTCTTTGATACTTAAAATGGCGACGTTTTTATTACAAGAACAGCGTGTATCATTCGTTTTCTCCATTTGCGTGATATGACACCGATTAAAATTCATCGCCAGTTAAGTGAGACATGTGTTGATGGTGTTATGAATGTGTCTAATGTGCCTTTGTGGATGCGAAATTTAAAGAAGGCAGAATCGTCGTGACAATCTCGGCCTCGCACCAGCCGGTCTGAAGTCATGATCAAGCGAGTGGAGAAACTTGTTCTGGAGAATCGCCGAATGAATGTAGAACACATCGCCTCCAAAGTTGGCGTTTCTGTGGGATCTGTGCACACAATCCTGCATGAAGACCTGAAAATGCCACTAAGATAACGCATCAGCGCATAGGAGAACGCTACGCAGGAGTTTCTTCGTGACAACAACTTTGAAGTAATTTCTCGTGCTTCCTACTCACCTAACCTGGCTCTTAGCAACTTTTGGTTGTCTACAACTATGAAAGACACTATCCGTGATCACAAATTTACTAGTCGTGCCGCTATTGCATCAGCAATTTTCCAGAGGTCAAAGAAGACTCTAAAGAAGCGTTCGCAGCGGCCCTGGAATCATGGCATTGACGTTGTAAAAAATGTGTGTGACTACAAGGAGATTGCGTCGAGAAGTGACACAAATTTCACAGTTTTCGTGTGATTATATTGTGAGAAAAAATGGAATGCACCTCATAATTTCGATTTTCTCTACCTCATCTCTTTGTTGTTCTTCTTTTTCTTGATTAGGCTCCTCTACTTCATTTTCTAGACGTTGTTCAAATTTTTGCAAAAAGTAGTCTCTCCATCTTTCAATTACTTCCCTTTTATGTATCATAATCAGGCCATTCTTACTTCTAATTATTATTTCTGTTCTTTGATTTCCTTTCATTCTCCTTATCTTGGCCCAAATAGTTTTATTGTTTACTTCATATGATTTATTTATTTAATTCCCAAATTACTCCCAACTCTTTGTTTAGCTTATTTCACTATCTGTTTTGCTCCGTTTCTTCTTCTTATATATTCCTCTTTGTTTTGTTGTAGTCCAGTCTACATATATCTTTTTCAGGTTCTTTTTTTTGTTGTGGGCCTCCTTTTTTATATGGTTATTTCACTATGTTATTCTTTTCTTATTGTTACTTACTTTTCTTATTCCACAAATTTCTACTACTTTCCGGTAGTTTTATGTTAATATTTCCTTATATTACTTTCGTCTTTTAGATTATTTATTACTATCTTTGTAAACTTAACTTCTTCTTCTTCTAGTTTATACTTTCATTTATTCCATATTGTTCTTACTATTCTATGGTTTGTTCTTAATCCTGCCTCCTTTTCTGTTTTTATTTGTTGAACTCTACCTTAATTTCGTTGTATGCGTTATGTAACCAATTATACTCTTTGCCTTTCTTTCTTCTGCTACGAACTTATATCTTCTAACTTTTGATCCCAGAAAGTGTTTCCTATATATGTTTGGTAAAACTATAACATTTTTCATCCATTTCTGTATATTATTTCCTCTTCATATCTGTCATACTTCCCTTGCTTCTACTCTTTTTATTTTTGAATTGCAATATTCCGTTGTTATTATTATTTTTTCAGTTTCTTCGCTTGCTTCGTCCAGTGGGTCTTGTAAATCGTTATAAAATTCTATTAATTTAACCTCCTCACTCTCTTATATTAGTGCGTAGATTGGTATTATTTCTATGCGTTCATTAATTTGTATATATATTACTACTATTCTAGTGCTGATTCCTTCATACTTAATAAACCTTTGATTAATTTATTAGTTTACTATAATCCCTACCCCCTCCTATTACCTTTGTTCCACCTGTAATTTGTTTTACTATTGCATTTCTCTTCTTCTTCGTTTCGTTATTTTAATTTCATAATCTTCCATTACTTCAATTTCTTTCTCTGCCAATTAAGTTGTATTTCATATCCCTATTGCTATTTCTTTGTTGATCATTTCTTCTCTTTTGTCTTTCTACTTTCTCTTTTTTTTCTTTTGCAACTTTCTCTTTCTCCATAATATTCATCCTAATTTTCCTTTGCTTTATTCTCTTGATCCTTTTTACTCGTTCCTAATTTCAGTCCCTTGCTATTACATCGTTAGTTTTTGATTTTTTCTATCTCGTAATCTGTAGCAGTTTCTCCTGTATTATGTTCTCTTTTATCTTTTGGTTCTTCGGGAATCTTTGACTAAATCTCCTGCCTTATTTTCAACGTTACCTGTTGTTTGTGTTTTTTCTATTAATTTATTGTTTCACCCCGAGTCTTCTTCTCCTTTTTCTGCTTCCTTATTTTTATTATCCTTAATTGTACCATTGTGACTTCGTCTCCATCTATTATTAATTTATCATTTCTTAATGTAACGTGATGCTTTTTGTTTCTCATTCGTTTCATGTACTCCCTTAACACTCTTCTTCTCTCTTGCATTTCTTCAGTATAATCTTCTTCAATATATACCTTTGTCTCTTTTAATTTATTGATTGCCTTTAGAATTTCTAGTTTTTTCTATCTAATTCTTTAATTCCATTAGGATAGGGCAAATTTTTTTTCCTTTTTGTTATTTGTCCGATTCTTCTTATGTCTATTATTTCGTATTCCATTGATAATTTTAGGTCTATATCCTTCCGGACTATTCATACTTTATCCTTTAGTATTAGATGTCTTTCCTCTTTTTCTTCTTAATTTTTGTGTATATTTATCTTCTGTTTTCTTAATTCTGCTTTCAGCATCTTTATTTTATTTTCTTAGTGTTCTGTTCTTTTTTGTAATTGGTTTTTGTCTTGTTTTAATATAGTGTTTTTATTGTTGATTTTGTCTAATGCCAGTTGTATTGTACCTAATTTTGTTTATATTCGTTTATATCTACTTTCTATTCTATCTAATTTTCCGTTTATTTCTTCCAGCATTTTCTCCGTTTAATTTTCTGCTACCTTGTTTATTGGTTTTTATAGGTATTCTGCTACTCGCCGTAGTTACTAGTATATTAAATCTTGCTGATAAAAATTCAAGTACGGATCTGTTTAATATTTACTTAGGTAATCGAACCTTTTGTCCGCCAACTGTTTCTCTTATCAATGTTTATTAATATTATTTTCAATTTATTCCTTATTTCTTAATCCTACCTTAATTTTGTTGATATCTAGTTCTCCTTTACTTTCTTACCGCCCTACTTAACCACCACTTTGTTTTATTTTGCATTAATTCCTTAATATTTTTGTATTTATTGGAAACAGCAAAATCACCGCGCCTGTTCGTTTTCCTTGCCAGGAGTGACTTAGCAAAAAATATGTAAAACGAGAAGATAGATAAAAAATGATACAGCGTATAATTAAATACATAACATTTTAAATAACCAAAATAGGTAATAAAATTATAAGCTGCAACCAGTTGCAGAGTCGTTTATAAAATGTATATAGGGTATTCCATAAAGGGTACCAAATTTGAAAATTCAATAAATTAGTCAAATTTTCACGAAAGCGGTTTATTTGACATATTTTTAGTCAGTAAAATATCCCGTTTACGTATAAAACACGACGTCAGACATATATCCACCCACACTGCGTCTGCATGCATTTATGCCTTCCCCAAAGTTCTGATAACTCTCTTGCAGATGTCTGCCCGATGCCTCCAATGAAGCTTATAATTTTCGCCTTTAGTTTCAGAATTGTGCGTGATCTGTTAGAGTACACCTGAGATTTCACAAACCCCCTTAAGAAGAAATCACAGGATGTCAGATCGCAGGACCGTGCAAAGAAATCACTCATTTCGGGAATTTTTCGTGGAGTAAGGCAACTGTCTCGTGGAAAGTGTGGCAGGTCGCTCCATCATGCTGAAACCAGAAGTCGTCAATCTTCGTATCTTCAAAGGTAGGCTACAGCCAATTGGATATCATGTTACGATAACCTTCTTCGTTGACGGTAACTGCAGTCCCCTCATCATCTTCAAAGAAAAATAGCCTTATCACACTACCAACAAAACCAAACCACGCAGTCGTTCTCAGTGGATGCATTTTGTGCTCCTAGATTATTCGAGAATTTTCCCCAAATCCGGCAGTTTTGTTTGATGTTGAACCAACCAAGTGAAAGTGGGATTTGTCACTAAAAATTATTTTTTTGCTAAATTTCTGTCCATTACGAGTCGCTCTACAACCATTCATTCAATTGCGTCCAAATGCGTCCGTCATTTCGAAATTCCTTGGGTTGTTTTATATATAACTCTTCTTCGAGCTTATCGTGGAGAATATTTCTACGTCGACTTGATGTAACACCATTTCCAAAAAGTGTCGCAGGCGCTTACAGTATTCGGACTGAGTCGTATTTGACTACCTGTTGAAAATGTTTCTTCATAACTGATGCTTTTTCTCTGAATGAACCCGAGCCTTTAAAGCGTTCAATTAATCAATCCGCCTTTTTTTCAATTTGAACAACCGCTTGCATGACACTGGTCTACTAACTCCCATGTCTTTGTAAGATTTTATCTCTTCTTTTAACGTTTTGCACCAGTTTTTTGCTTCTGAAGGATTTACCACTTATTTTATACTTTGAATTTGTTCACATAAGCTACCACAGCACAAGTAAAGTTATTTTTGTATAGTGGTGTTCTATTTTTCAGATTATATGGACATTCAACAAGTGAAAAAAAAACGCGCGCGACCACGTTTCTTACTTATAGAATCAGTTTTTGTTGCTTCCCTATCGGTACTTAAAGCTTTTCTATTTTTAATAACAGTCTCTTGAAATTCTTCTCTCGCGTCTTCATTATTATCCCATTCATAATGCAAAAGTTTATTATAGCGCGTACTCAACAAAATTAATTCCTTCTCATAAATGATGACATTTCTTGAAATGGTAATCTTCCTCGTAGGCGGATCCTAAAGTCTGTATGATTTTGTATGTCGAAATAGTCGGTAATAAACATATGTATATTTGCTGACTGCATTCCATTTTAGTCTCTTTTGCTGCGACACCATCGGTAACGAAAGTGACTCAAATACACAAAGATGTCTCATCGACGGTTTAATATCATATCACATCTCCGCTGCCGTTAACTTTCGGAGTTCTGTTTAATATTGAAGTGGCATAGTTTATGGCTTCAACTCAAAATTCTTTTTAAAGACCGCGCTTGTACATCCAGGTTTCCGCCATCTCTACGGTTTTAAAATTTTGTAGATCCGTTTTGTTGTAGAATAAAACAACACTTATTTAATGTATACTCTATTTGTATATTTTTTTTTGTCACATGCGACTAATCCTTCTCCACTACCAAACCTAAATAGGTGCTCGTCTTTAGCAACAAGTGTAAAGGTTTTGAAGAAATCACTTTCTCTTCTCATTAATATGAGATTAAACACTGATCAAGTATTGACTTGGTAGCCATGCATGTGTCATTGTTTTTATCTGCTAATCCACTTACAGCGTTGGTGAATTTTTTCTTTATATTCCTCAGCTTTCAACATTTACAATATTTGTGGTCGATTTGACTGCAATTAAGACATTTGTGGCCAATTTCGGAGAAACATCCCGAAATTCAAACTCATTTTTCATTACAAAAACAGGGTTTGGGCAAAAGCTAATGGCACCATCGGGAAAAGCAGATCAAAATCTATCGATTTGTATTTTTTATAATTTTTCTAGCCTACGAGTGCGAGCGAGTTGAACACAGCGCGTTCGGGCGAAAAATGCGCCGTGAGCGGCGGGTGGCCCGTTCTCAGTGGACGCGCCCATATTCGTTTGGTATTTTTTCTAATAAGATTATTATTTTTTTAGTAAGCTATCACCATCTAATTATATATCTGCGTTCTTCCAGGCGACTTTCTATTTCTCAAATTTATTACAGCTTCTTTTATTAGTTCCTACATTGTTATCAACGTGCACTCGTAGAACTTCTGAATATATCAAGTGGGACAGTCAAACTGCACGTTTTTAAGAAGCTTGTATGGGGGGGGGGGTAGAAGAACAATAAAGTTTCGCTATTACTGCGTATTTAGAAAATGATCGAAGTTACGTACAAGGACAACGCATGTTTCGCCTACATTTTCATATTCTGCCTCGTGCCCCTGTTTCAAGTAGGAAAGTCATTTCTATTTGGGCCAACAACTTACTTACAATGGGTCAAACAATAAGAAGGAGAGGTAGTAGCGCAAGAACTATTAGGACCCCCGAAAATGTGGAGGCTGCACGAGTAACGATTACAAGAAGCCCTAAAAGATCTACCAGGGGGCATATAGTTGCTCTGAGACTTTCGAGTCGAACAGTAAGGAGAATTTTGCATGATAACTTACACCTATACCCGCATAAAATACAAATAGCCCATGCTTTCAACCCCGGAGATTATCCTATCCGTGTTGGTTTTTGTCAGCACATGTTACAGCTGCTTGAAGACAACCCACAGCTCATTGATAATCTATGGATGAGCGATAAAGCTCATTTCCACTTCAGTGGATATGTCAATAAACACAATTTTTGCTATTAGGGTGTTACCCACCCTCAACAACTTCACGAACGGCCTTTCCGTTCAGCTAAAGTTACAGTCTGGGGTGCGATCTCTTGAAATAGAATAATTGTTGCGTATTTTTTCAAGAATGATGATGGACATGCAGTTACATCAGCGCGCTATGCCCAAATGCTGGAACCCTTCCTTATTCCGTAACTTCAACGATTTCCTGTGAATGTGAAAGATGGAGCAACTAGTCACACAGCCAAAGTGTTAATAAACTTTCTGAACGACCTTTTCCCGAACAGCCTCATCAGTAGAAATGGGAATGTTCAATGGTCTCCGAGGTCGCCAGACTGATTATTTTTTTATAGAGATATATCAAGTCGACGGTTTTTGAGACTCGCCCAGCAACTATACTGGACTTAAAAGTGCAGATTGAAAAAGAAGTTCGTGTAATAATATAGGCGGTAAGACAACGTTTTAGTGAGAATTTCCGTATGAGATTCAGATAATGTGTATAAAATGATGATTGCCATCTTCCTGGAATGATATTTAAAAAGTGAATTTTTTGCTTTTTTTCATTTTTTGCAATTTCCATTAGTGCTCTTAACATTTGTTGCAATATATAAAAAAAATAGATCGTTTATTAATACATACAAATAATGTGGTTTGGCTGACCCACTCTGTACTTGCGCGCTTACAGCATGCTCTGTATACAGATTTTCAAAGTAACAAATCTATTCGCTTGCACCTGTCTTACCATAGCCATAGAAATCTTTTCTGGGGTTTTTGAAAATCTTTCCCAGTAGTCTTCCTTAATTGTTTTTACTTTGAGCTTTACTTTGTTTACAAGAATTTATATTTTTCATAACTGTTCGCTTGTTATATATTTATAACGCAAAAATGCTTGTCTTTTTTAGCTAATTGTTTAATTTTATGTGTAAATTAGGTTTTGTATATACTTATTCGTTTTCTTTCCAGTAACCATTTTTGTTCCCAAAGTTTTTTAATTTAGTCAGTACATTAGATTCGACTTTCTTCCACAATACATTTATCGTGTCATCTTTATGTATAAGATTTCCATTTAACATATAAGCCAATCGGCTTCTGTAAAAAAAAGTTTACGCTCTCTTTTTCGAATGACTACCTGCACTTTCTCTTTTGTTTTTTAGTACTCGGTGTATGTAATCATAAATTTTCCAATAACACAATATGGTCACTTCCTATGTCTGGCGAATTTAATGTGCTAATTGTTAATACTTGTGCAGGCAAGAGGTAATTAGTTATATATATATATATATATATATATATATATATATATATATATATATATATATATATATATATAATTTTATTAACTTATTAACTTATCGTAGATTTTTTTTGTATTTTTGTATTTTGCCATGTGCATTTTATCTTTAGGTACAGTTTCTTCTCATCTTTTGACTCCACTTCCTTAAATTTTCCATGTATCGGAAATGCAATTAGCTCTTTTGCTCTTTCATTAGTTTCACCGCTACTAGAGGCAAATTTATACTGTTCATACCAACGCATATTCTTTCTCTTTTCTTAGTTTCAATTAGTGCACATATACATTTATCTTCTAATTCTGAATTTCAATAACAATTTGTTGATTTTTCTGATTTTATCATCTAATATTTCACGTTGCTGACGTCACTCCCTTTTTCTCTGTATAACTATCTATTTTACGATCCTCAAGAACAGTAAACCAAGATTTAGGCGAATAAAATCCGTCATCCTTGTTAAAATTGTTTTTATATTTATAAATTTTCACGACTTCTGTGTACAACCTCGGGTAGTAGTACTTAAATGCTAGTAGTTACTAAACTGCTCAATTCAAACTCCTACACGACCTCAAACATGAACATAACTACGACGTCACAGTAAGGATATTACGTTGCACAAGCAAACTGATACAAAGTTTTTCTTTAGATGTTAAGAAAACAATAACATCAGAGGCGTTGCCTTTAAAAATATGCGATTTTCCAAAATCTATAAGGATGGCAGATCACTACGACCCACTGTCAGTACCAACGGTGGTTCTACCTACAAACTGGTCATTTATTTGTCCAGTCTACTACAACTATACATTGGATTTACCACCTTCATGACATCCAGCTACAGGAGGGAGGCGTTGTAGTCAGTTTTTACATAACGTCCTTGTTTACAAAATTTTAAATACAAGCTGCTCTAGACCACCTGGAGCAAGTTTTCTTAATAACATCTTGCAGCTTTTCCGACAGTACCTTCCGTCCAACTACTTTGTTTGGGAAGGCGTGTACTACGAACAAAAATAAGGAGCAACAATGAAAATTCACTGAGCCCTGTAATAACCAACTATTATCTGGATAAATTTGATAAAATCAACATCAATACATTACCATTAAAACATGCAATATGATAGGTTGATGATATATTTTTTATATAGAGACGCGCCAAAGAGACACTGCCAAAGTTTCTTAAACTTCTTAATTCGATATCATGAAACTTAAATTGAACAAAACATTGCCTTTGAAATTAGAGAATAAACATTTACAACATTTTGTATATAGAAAACCCATGCACAGGAGCCAATACTTTAACAAACAGGCGAATCACCATCCATGTCAAGAATAATATAAAAATAATAAAAATAATTTTAACAAAGAACGGATTTAATTTACCTTAATCTTGATTCACTGCTCTTGAGGGATAAAAAACAGACCGTCATGAAGTGAAAGTGACGTCAGTAAATGCCGATATGCTACTTGCAACGACCCGATTTACGTTAGCAGCTAGCCCTATTACGTCAGGAACTAATGCGATGACTCCAACAATAACCTCTCGCCACACCATCCCTACTACACGCGTATGAGTATAAAAGCAAAATGGCACGCTATAATAACTTAATTTTTAGAAGATTTCATTCTGAATATGACCCTGCAGTTATGGACGAAACAAGAGTTTTCAACCCAAAAACGAACCACACGATACATCCCTATTTTTTGCATTAGGATAACTAGAGTAGTAATCACATTCATCATACTTCTACATTTATGAATTACTAAATAAAATAATTTTTTGGGTAAGTTATTTAAGTCCTATTTAAAGAAATGATGTTGTTCACCTTAGTAAGTACGGGATGCGTTCTAAGGTTTTCAAATTTCTTTCTAAAAAAGTACTTACGCGAGCAAGTTTTTCACGTCGTCTCCATGATTCCATGGATGCTAAGACAACTTCTTTAGGGGTGTGTTTTACCCATTGCAAAATCGCTGATGTATCAACGGCTCCACTGGAAAATTAGCGGCAACAAAGTGTCTTTAATGGTCGTAAATTCATGGTGGCATCACGGGCTAACATGTCTTGACACATTGTCACCCACGCAGCCTTGTGTTTATGGGTCAGCATTCGTAAAACCCACCTTGAAAAAACTTTCCGCATCAACCAAAATAGACTCCACAGATCCTACGGATATGTCAAATTTTCGGTCCGATTGGTTTGTGGACGAGGCTTCTTCATTGTCATACAATTCTCGACCTTCTTTAAACTTTGGCACCCACAAACGCACATTTTTAACATCTATAACGCCTTCACCGCATGGCGATAAATTTCGATGGGCGTTTCACCACGCAAGGGAAGAAAATGGATGAACATGTTGTTCTTGAACTTTAAACGTGGCCATTTAAAATATACAAAACAGCACTCATTGCAATGACGGTAATTCGACTTGTGTACATTGTACGGTGGTGCCATCATATTACAAGTTCAAAAATATTTCCCGCGTCTTTTAAAATTAACCACAACTTTCTGCTTGCTCTTACTGCTGAGAAAAAAATTTGGAGACCTTAGAACTTGAAAGCACCTCGTATATCTAGATAACATAGTCACTTGTCAAGGCACTCAATGATTTAAAGGGTGAAACATACTCCACCTATGTCTAAAATTTTAAATAATAGATATAAATATAATGCACGCCTGTGGAAATGGCCTTAACGAACAAAAAACGTGATGTTCTGAATACATGGATTTTTGCATGGCTTTTTCAATTTGCTGCACGGCTCAATCTTTAGAAATGTAACTACCACAAATCATCAACAATATCTACTTTAACTTTAATAATACAAAGTGTATAAAAATTAGAACGACCAAATTAGAGTTGGCAGACCCTACATACATAAATGGATTAAAAAATAATTTTCTATTAAGGTAGTAAGTAAAACTAATTGAATATCTCAAATTATGCCATCTTCCATTTAACCATCTACAAAATCAACAAATTATTTTTTGTATTAGGAAAAATAACAGCTGTTTTTTTCTATCTAACAATTACGTTCATACTAATTTAGAATTTTGCTTTTGCAGGTCACCTTTATGGACAGCGCTAACTCATGCACATACTCTCGTCATAGACGAATCCCACAGATGACAAGAAGACAACGAGGAGCATACGCCTGATCCCGTTATACCCCATATAATACCTTTACCTTTTGTACGTGGTCACTAAGCTTAACAGATGTTAACTACCTACGGCTTCTTTTACTTTGTATAAGTGTAATTATATATTTGTATTACAAAATTTATTTCAAACAACAAGTGTAGTATGGCCTAGAATTTCCAATCGCACTTGAGAAGTACGAACTGTTAGTCGTTAAGAATTAGTGGAGCAGTTTTTTTTTATTTGATGTTTAATTTATCTAGAACACTTAGAACTACCTCTATCCCCCTGAATAATTAAAATTCTATTTTCAAGCTAAACGTACGTAGACAGTATAATTAAAACATGTAATGTAACAATTATAGCAGGGTAAAAGTCATCAACACAACTAGTTAACATGTTTTAAGTCAAAAATAACAAATCTTTATTATTTTGTGAGATATTTTAATAATTGTCTACTAATATAGTTTAATGAATCAGTCTACACTGTAATGTTAATACTACAAAAACTCTATCCTGAGCCAACTAAAGCAAATCATGTTTGCAAATTAAGAAAATTAATAGTTATATTATTTTGTCATTTTAATGTATTTAAGATATTTGATAAATATGTATGTATGTTAAAATATTATTTATGTTTAGCAATATATGTATATTGATAGTTTAAACTAAATAATAAAATAATTAGTGTAAATGAATTTATATATTTATTTAGTTTTTGTTAATCGAATAAGTAATATATAATTACATTATACATATTCTAAGACACGTTATTATAAAAAATATATATTTATTTTTATTTTTGTACCAAGCTACTAATTGAAAACCATGTTTACATTATTTATCACACATACTACATAAGATCGAAGGACAAACAAATAATCAATTAGTATTATCTTTTTACAAAATATTTTTTAATTTCTAAGTACATTTATAATTTTAATGTATAATTAAAAGTAGGTAAAAGCTTTGTTGTGCTTTAAATAGTTTTATTAAACTTATGTTTTATAGAAATATGTATGTAGTTATTCACAAATAAAACATTATGTTATTTTAATAAGACACAATCATTTATTATTGATGATATGTACAAAATCCAACTGAACACCTTCGTTATTTTGATTATTTTGATAAGAACTTTATTAACAATCAGAACGCTTACCTTCTATAAGCTAATAGTAAGAGCAATATTTGAGCTTGAAACCTTATGGTAGGGGGCTTTAAGAAAAATCCATCCTTATTTAATTCATCAGATCCTTAGGCCATTTTATCTGAAATCGTCGAAGACGCAGCTCTGCATTCAGGAGTTTCAGAGCTTCATTTGGTTGACTTTCCAGAGTAATATGATATTTGATAGCATATTAACGGATAATAACTTTCACATATGGAATTTGTAAGTCGGTGTGTAAGATACAATTTGACACATACCTTGGCGAGTTAAACAAAGAGTTTTAGATTAGAAATATTACATATTATCTAGAGATGTCAGTAGATGACATCCAGATCCAGATTGGTCAGATTACACATTTATATATTCGGATTTTATTATCTAGCATTGAGAGTAATTTTCATTGCATATATTGGAACTTTTTAAATATGAATTTTCCAAATTAAACGCTTATTAAAATAGTTTATTTCAGTATTTTGTAGAATGGGAGTATTAGTAAAAATAACAGACAAGTATCTTGTAAATGTTACGGGAAAAATTATTTTCCTTGATCTCTATTCACCAGTTTGATTTGGTTTAAACGGGCCTAGAGCAGGAATCGTATCATCAGCAAAAATACTTATTATTATCGTTGGAGATTGACAAATCATATGTAAAATGTATATATAACATTGTACCCAAGCACACCTGAGTTTATTTGTTTAATTGGAAACACACCATTGTCAATGTTTGATTAGTAAGCTATAATTTGGGTGGAGTAAAACTCGGAGGAAATTTTCTTTTTTTTGTATAGCAGCACTCTATGCCATATATTATCAAAAGCTTCTCGAATATCTATCAATATAACAGAACAATATGGTTTATGTTGAAGTGTTGCTTTTAGATAATATTTGTTATACAGTGGTGTTACTAAATCATTAAATAATTTTATCAAAACCAAATTAATGATTGGGTAACCATTTATCTTGCAGCTTCTTAGAAGGGACGGAGAGCAAAATGATAGTTTGCTACATATAAATATTAAGAAGTTTTTTAGGAGTAAGTATAACCTTTGAGTTGAAGTGATCAATATATTAATCTTAAAATTACTTTAAACATGATCATCAAAAACTCAATTCCCTGGTGAGGTAATTTTTTTTAATAAGGTTAATGTTATCAAATTCTATCCTGAAGCTTTCTTGTTGTTTATCAATTTTTGTAGTAGCAAACTCTCGAATGAGTATCTCTTAATGTAATATATCAGAATTTTGTTCAAAAATTTCAGCTAGATGGTGTGCAAAAGCGTTATCTTTCTCCTTATTTATTCTTGGCTAATTATCTCCTTGGTCTTACAATGGTGGTTTATGAGATTTCGGTGATTTCAAGACTTCAGTGGCTTCCCAAATTGAGTGGTCATGAAGAGATAACGTTTTTTTTACTATGTGGTTGATTAAACCTAAGTTTGGTTTCCAAATCATGTGTGCGGTATCATTTCGCCCACGCATAACATTTTTCTTTAATTGTTCCTATTACGTTTTGGAAAATAGAACTGTTTATTCTGGTGTTGTTCGATTGTGAGGTGATACGCGAGCCTGATGTTTGAATTACGGCTACAACATGGGTTGTAGCCTGTTTGGTTTTATCTGGAATTGTTATATTTGTACCAAAATTATGTTCAACGCGACGTTGGAAAAGATCCCAGTTGGTTTTTTACAGGGTATGGAAACAACAATAAAAAGAACAGCATATATTATGTTTAATGTTTTATTGTATCACACAGAACAATGCTCGTCATTTAGACGTCAACCAGTTTTGAAGATGATATCGTCTAAATGTTTGCTTACACGAGCGATACAATCCTGTAGCCTCATCTTAAAGTTAAGCATTTCTTGTCAAGTTATTTCACGAACACTGCTGCGATACCATTGCAAATAACATCTTTTAATTCATCAATAGTTTGCGGCCTACGTTAAAAACCTTTAGCCTCCAGGTGTCCCCGTAGAAATAAATCACAATAAAACACGTTTAGTGACCTAGCCAGCTACGGGTTGTCACTATGTAATGAGATGATGGGCCCTGGAACCATTTGCTCCAGAACTTTATAAGAAATTCTTGCCGTGTGTGCGGTAATACCACCTTGTTAGAACCACACTAATGCATTTCTATGTTCGTTAAGCGTGGACTCTAAGGAAATGCATAACATCGAAACATAGCGCGTAGACAAGGATGGGTTTTTGTGGGTTCAGTACCAAAAATTCTGCTTTTTGGCGCAGTCCAATAAATTAAAATGAACTTCACTACTGAACACAACAGCATCAGCTGGGACATTTACCAACGTTCCTCACAACCAGTCTGTTGGGCATACCAGTCATATGTTTAAATTCCTAGACTACCATCAGTGTGTATAGATAGATCAGATTTCAATGTAGAATTCCCCATCAGACATGCTCACCGGAAAAATATTGTGATGTAACAACACCCGATATTCCCGGATGTCCAAACTCTACGATGTCTACCGGTTGATTTCCGTTTTATTATTTTTATTTCCTTTTATTATTCAAGGTTTTTTAACTAATTATGTTGATATTTTACCAAATTATGACATAACGTTTGGTCAAATTCCAATAATATCATATACAAAGAGCTTATTGTTCTTCTTAGTAATCTATGGCCCAGCAGAATGATCTCCCTTTTTTGAATTAATCACCACGCGAAATACATCGATAGACAGAGTTTGAATGGTACATGCCAGAGTAGCACAAGGCATGTCATTTTAGTGCCCATCATCGGGTGAAGTGCTGAACACCGTGCGTTTGTGTTAGAGTTTTATTTTAAAAAATGGTGATTATGTAATTATAACGGAGCGACTATTTCATAGACATTTCGGAATAGATCGTGAGAGAAGAGTTTCGCTCCAATACGTATTTCACTTTTTTTTCTATGCCAATTTTTGCATTAAAGTTGCCCATTACAATCAAAAATGCGCTTTATTTTCTCTTATAATTTCTTCTATAGGTATATATAACTCTAGTACTTGTCGAGTTTATTATATATAAAGTTATTTTTTGTTTTATGAGAAATTCTACTCCGTTTGTATTTGTTTGTTCTCCTCTGTAGTACAGTCTGTTTCTCGATTTCGACATGAAAATTTCCTTATTTTTCTTCCTAACCTCGCTTATTCCTATTATGTTCCATTTGCATCTAATATTTCTTCTTCTAATTCTATTAATTTCAAATAACAACGATTTTACATTGAGCATTTCTATGGTCAGTTTAGTCTAACAGCGTACCATAGTCCAAGAATTCTTAGTACCCACTGTTCTACCGTTGCCAAAGTCGCTATTTAAGTCAGGGACAATTCCAAAAACTGGTGGGGGGCATGTAATTCTTTGGATAATTTCATTGATAAAGCGTAAGAGAGGTTTGATTCTTAACCCGCCACACGTACCAGGTGGGTTAGCGAGTGGATGTAGTTGTCGCTTACTACAGCTGCCACTATTTTCTAGGCTGTTTTTCCATCTCTAAAGGTTCCTCATCTCACTAAATCCTTTTTAACGTAACTGCTTAGCGGCTGTAGTGAGACTGATATACCACCGGAGTCAGTTGTTTGCAGTGGTCCCCTCACTTAGTTTGGCCTGAGTATCGACAGAGTTTTCGGGGTGTTGCCTCTAGAGAGTATGGTACAGAAAAAAGCTATATATAATTAACTCATTCTTCTAAAAGAAAAAACATAGACGATGGTCGTGCGAAAGTCCAGATGGCAAAACAAAGAATGAGATTTTACAATCTCCAACAGAAAACATATGGTGCGAGACGTTACGGTTCTTAACAAGTGTCACGTTGGTACTGATCAGGTATTAAGGTACTATATAAAAACATTAAAGAAAGTATGTTAAAGACAGCCTACAAGACACTAAATAAAACACAAAAAACAGAAAATAAGCGAGGATACAAAAAAATGCATAAAAAAAGGAAAATCTTATCTCAGTACATCTAAAGATAACACACTACGAGAATTAAACAAGACTATTAGATGTTAAAAAATATAATAAAAAGATCACTGATAATATTATACAGAACAACGAGGGAATAGAACTATTTAGATCAAAGACAACTGGAGATGAAAAAATAATTGTCAAAATTATGGATGCAAGTGGAAACATTACAAAAAGCAAAAAAATCCCAAAATACATTGCAAAGTTTTACAAAAACCTACGCCAAATGCATCCTCCCACTATTGACATAAAAATACTATTAGAATTATGCTTAAGAATCCCAATCTTCATTTTTCTAGTTGAGGCTTTACCGTTATGGATTTATAGTCATCCATTCCAATCAATACGATTTAGTATTTATCTGTAACACTGCGCACATATGCACAGTATATGTTAATAATACAGAATCCACGTATATGTAACTTCTGGTTAATATTTTTAAGCATTAGTATAATATTCGTAAGTACACCAACAATTTGTAAAAACAGTAGATACATGACTTAGTAATATGTATGGAACAAAATTTAAAATATTACACAACTTTATGCTTCGAAAAGCCCTTTCTACGTGGATTCCTGTTTATGCTATACTTCTTTTGTACTCGTTACGGAGCAAATTGTTGGTCCATTAAAAATGGAATATTTAGTTGAACACTAGCTGGCAATATATCTTTAATTAGAAATTCTTTATTTGCTATTACTAAATCTCCAGGCTTCAGTTTTTCTGAAATGCCACATATCGGGACAACTTTTTAACAATCCGCTCACATAGCTAACAACTCCATTACATTACATGTATTTTTATGTTTATATAAACTGTAGGTTATTTTTTGATACACTAATAATTTATGTGAAACTGCTGTATATATTTCAGTGCAGTCTATGATAGTTCAATAATTTGTAAATGTGCTGAAACAACTTGGCAGACTTATTTCCATTTTTCTATCTAGATGAAACTTCACTCTTTCATTCATATAAACACTACTTCATGTAGAACAAACGTCCACGTCACAATTACATTGGATAAGTACAGTGAAAAATTCTATCACAATTTCATTAAGATCATTAAAAGTTGATCTTTTAGCGATAATTTTTCCACTTTCCACACGCAGTAGTAATTTATTCTACGTTTTTGATCATATTATATAAATTCAAAAATACTACATTGTTTGGAAAACCAGTGTATGTGTGAATGAGATTAACTTTTTTACATGTGCATTCAAGAAAATGTCTAGGACAATTTATAGAGTTGTTCATGTGCTTCGCTCAAATTTTTCCTTAGAAAATAGCCCTCAGCTTCTATTGATTTAACAAACTGTAGCACAACAGATTTAGAGGCAATTCATATTGATCTCGATGCTTGTGGTTTATTTATATATAATTATAATAATAACAAATACAAATTAACAGTTATAACATATCCATCCAATCATTTCTTTTTTCCACTAGGAACTTAAAAAGCTTACAAGTTTCACGTTGATTAAATTATTTGCAATTAGAAACCAAACATATTGATTTCCTTCTACCTAAAATCTAGCTAGTTAATATGATACTACCCCCAAGGAACTGTGAGACCTTGTCGTTGGTGGGGAGGCTCAGTACCCTCGATGACCCCAAGAGCAATGCTGGCGGAAGACTTCGGTCTCCTGATCGAGTCACCCATGCCAGTAAGGTCGAGAGTGAGAGGGGAAGCTAAGGACAGCTCACCCTCCAGGAGGCACTTGTGCATCGGGAACTGGCATACCCGGAAGATACCAGCTACGGGAACCTGAATGCCAAGCTTCCGTTTAAAACCCTAACCGCAGCCCACGCTCCAACAACCACTGGGTGGGAAAGCTTGCTTTAACCGGCCGACCTACGAGGACACTTCTATAAAAAGAAGAACATCTCTAAAACCCTGTGGGGCACCTGGTGCACCTGGCGCACCCTACAGTATAAATACCATCTCCCAGGGATGGGCGTTACGCTCGGAGTGACTGTTTTTCGACCCATTACGTGGGAACAGTATGGATAATGAATATAAAAACAAATCTAATCTAGAAACATATTGCGTAATATCGGACGAGACAGACAGACAACAAACTGCAGGCACCTTTAGCAGGCTAAATGCTTTTAGCAAGCACAAAAGGTGCAATTCATTGACAATACCTAAAAAACGGAAGGTAGCAAATTTATCTCCTACAGGCAAAGATATGGACACATTGGTAAACAAGATTGAAAACCCAGTGGGCTACATATTAATAGAGGCGCTGGACAGTATAAACATCGCATCAGAGAAAATGCTGGAAAAAATGAAGGAGAACCCTAACACGCAGAAGGGTATTAAGGAACTAATCCTTAAATTAAGCAGACATTGTGAAACATATAAAGAGAATCTACGAGGCAATGGCTGGAAAATAATAGATGGGACGTCACACAATTGCCCACCTACTATGTAGATATACAGACCAGTCCGTTAAAAAAGCAAGAAGCGGCTATAAACCAGGAGGTTCACAACACGAAATTGAACGAAGATCTTAATACTGAAAGAATAAAAATTCAAAACGAGTGGGGTAAAATTGCAAAACGATATAAGGAGTTGGAGGATATGGAGATCAAACTCTACGGCTACAATATAGTACGATCATTTCAGGCCATAGTAAATTACAGCAATTGGAACAAGATAGCAGAATTAAAGTTGGACGGGGAAATCTTTACTAACACCGAACTAGCCCAAGGAAACCCTTCAATAACGAAAAATGAAGTAACCAAGGTGGCCATGGTGTGTGTGCGGGTAGCCAGATGGAAAAAGGCATCCAAAACTATATGAGGAAAGATATCCTGAATTAGCATACTCGAACAAAAAACCTACCTTAGAGGTAGCGGAAAAACATTTGTCTTACCTAGTAACAAGCAGGTAATAAAAATAATAGACAATACCTTTGAATCTATATCCAGTAGCCCGGGTTGCTCGACCACCTAAGCCCTGGTGTAATTCCTAATCCTCCCCCTGGAAAAAAATATGATACTAGGAAAAAGCTCGTTCGCATTGAGTAACACTTGATATATGAAACCTTAAATAGGAATTAAATATATATATATATATATATATATATATATATATATATACAAACAGTCGTTTTAAATATATGTAATAATAACGATAATGATGTATATACGTTAATTTAATTTAATATAATTTATTATAAAGTTTACTTATCTAATGAAAAGCATGTTAGTAAACACACTAACTAAATACAGCTAAAAATTTTATTAAATAGTAGTTAATAATTTAAATTACGATGGGAAACCAATGCACTGTATTAAATCAAAGCTAGAAATGTTTTATTTGAATAATGCGTACTGACCTTCGCAATGAAAGTTTATGTTTGTGACGTCATCAATAATATACTGTTCTATAAATTCCTTTATCTTCTTTGTCTAAAGTGGTGTTAATGTTTAAACAATTTTAATATAAAAATAATTATGCAATTAAAAAGATCTAACAATGGGGCTTAACGAACAATCAGTTGTGTCGTCTCTGGATATTACAGTATAATTGTTTGAATACTTGAGTACAGATTTCTATAACGGACTTACATGTGCGCTACTACGTTTCAATGTAAAGGATTTTAATATAGATAGCGCGGTTATCCGTCGCATATACTATATTTATCTTTTACTATCTGTAAAAACTCAATATTTCTCTGAAAAACATATTGAAAGTTGCTTGTTGAGATATATGGTGTGTTTTCAAGCGTAAAAATTTTCATAACCCTGCACGTTTCAAATTCAAACAAAGTTAAAATTCTGCATAAATAAATTATTACAAAATGTGAATCTTGGTCCGATTGTCTTGTATTGAATTATTGCTAAATGTTTTTCTTTAAATTTGCTTAAATCACTATTAATATAAACCTTTCCATTTGATATATTTAATATTGTTATAATGTATTGTTTAAAGAAATATAATACCAATAATGAAAAAATAATCTGATAAATTATTTAAATAATGTTGCAATAGTTTCTTATTATTGCAATTTACAATGTTTAATTTGTTACGTTTTCCACATATTAAAAGCTAAAATATTAAATATTTAAACGTTTAGACACTGGGAATAACAGCGCGCGATTTGAACATAGAGCGAAACTTGCGCACAAAGGAACGCCCGAAGGTCATAAAAGTTCTTACGCCCGGAAACGCAATCAGATGTGAGCTTGACTAAGCATACTGAATGTTTGCGCTCGTGTTCGAGTTGAGAAACTAATCATAAATACTTATTACTACATGTAACAAACCGAACGAGGGAAATAATAGAATCGTGAGTATTAATTTAACCTAAATATTATTTAATTAATGTTTGTGATTTGCACACTGCTGGCAAGTAGATTGTTTTTTATGTAAAATTCGAAGTATGATGGTACAACCAATTTTTATGGTTTTAAACAACTAAAAATTTGTTACTTAAAATCCGTTTTTTACGTAGCTTAAGCTAGTTTATAATTACCACTTAGGCTTACTTAAGTACAGTACTTAACGGAGCGCTATATAGGCATCGGTTTTTCACTTGTTTCTTAATTACATTTCCGACATATTCGTTAAACGCCGTTAAATCCCCTTGCATTCAAATTTCAGTTAGGCTAAGTTTAGTTTTTAACAAAAATTTTTTCGTGATATGTTTTCTATTGACTATAGACAACATTGCCCTTGTTTTCGTCAAGTTCGCCGAAAAAAATGCTGTTCATGGCCATAAAAACGCATCCAAAATATATCCCAACAGAAACTTTCAACGGTCATAACTTTTCCCCCCGACGTTTCCTAACGTTGGGAGGGGTGTCAATCGACTCGGCTCGTCGATACCAATCGATTGACACCAAAATCGATCGATTTCGTCACTTCCGCTAAAGCGAAACCTTACCCGCACTGAACTACAGTGCCGCTCTGGAATTAATAAAAAACAATTGTTTTTCAGGTTTAGATTATTTCAAAAGCATATGCCCCTTTTATTTTTTTGTTATATTCAAAGTTTTCCATGACGAGTCATTAAATTTTACGAGTATTTAGCATGTGATGCTTTTCTGTGAATCCCCGACCGCCTAATCGTTGTCGGTGATTTCCCGGTATTTACATGTTATAGGCTTTAAATTCGTGTTCACATCAGTGTGGCGAGACGGCACAGTAGAGTCGAGCATGCGAAGTGGTGCAGAGCGGCGTCAGAGCGCTCATTTGCTAAACGGTTCGCGCACCATCAAACGCACTAAACTCCGTTACCCAGCGCGCTAAGCCCAAGAACATAAAATCCAAGCACATAAATCAACATAAAACTCCAAGCGAGTCAAACTCAAGTAACCAACCCTGTTGCCCTACTCTATTACTTCGCGTCATTTCGCATTGGCGGCTCTACAGTGCCATCTCACCAGGTTGGTTCACATTAGTATGTTATACCTAACTTATGATAGTATTTAACTCTAAAGAACAGGGTATACAATCAAAAAAAGGTAGCCTGGATATGGCGTCATTTCGCTCTTTCGGGCTCGCTTCGGCCGTGTCGTCAAATATTTCTTATAAATAACTTATTACTGCACGAATTTCAATCGGGTAAGTTCCCAATCATTAGTTTTTGTCTTAGCTACATTTTTTTATATGATTATACCATACTTTGAAGTGCCGTTTCCAAGATATTTGCGAATAACCGTGCTTTTGTACCTATTTCCTTAATTTTCGACCTTTTTCAGTAAAAATAAATGGTTAACGTCTTTTCCATTGAAAAGAGCGAATTTTTTTACTATTTATCATCCATTCAGATCGAGGTTTTAGATTTTTTCACAAATAATGCCAGGGCTCCCGGACTACTAAAGCAACCTCAGATGGGCAGTCTGTTTGCGGGGGACACAAAAAATTGCGGCTACAATAGCAAAAAAGTGCATAAACAATGCGAATAGAAGTAAGGTTACAAAACCCGTGATCCCACCGTTTGGGCAACAAAAACCGGTCTTTGACCATCTGACATCAATGCCGCTGCAGCGTGTCAAGGTCAAGCGGCAGGAAATTCGAATGCTGCACCGCCGTGGCCTTGATCTTGACTGACGCGCAGCGCAGCATTCGAATTTAAGCCCCGAGAGCAGTATTTGAATTTCCTGCCGCTTGATCTTAACTGACGCGGCGGCATTGGTGCCAAGTGGCCGGAGAACGATTTTTGTTGCCCAAACGGTGGGATCGTGAGTTTTGTAACCTCACTTTTACCCAAATTGTTTATGCACTTTTTGCTATTGTAGCCCCAATATTTTGTGTGCGCCGCAAACGGACTGCTCGTCTGTGGCTGCCTTGGCATTTTGGAACAATAAGCCGTCGAACACTTTTGGCAGGTGCATCCTATGCTTTGATAAGCGATATTCACCATTTCCATTAAAAAAATTATTACAGGCATGGTAAGAGTATGAAACAATTACCAAAAACTTTATTAATAATTAAAGACTAATACATGTTAAAATTTACTGTTAAATTTATCTATATTTCTCTCCTGACATACACACACAGGAAACCATTATCTTCTTTTTAGGTCTATAATTAAACTATAACATAATTTTAGAGATGTGTTAATGTACTGTTAATCATCGCGAGTATTTACAGTGTGTCTTAGATTCGATGAAATTTGGAGGTTACACCTATTGCCGTATGAATAAAAAAAAAACTAGTTACGCATTCATGGGTCCGATTTTGAAAAGATATCGATTGGCGCAAACCCCATATGTATATCTCTAATCACTTAGAGATATAAGCCAAAAGTCATTTTTAGTCGATTTCTATAAAGTTCCATAGCTCCGTTGTTTATGAATATTTTTTAAAACTGTAAGAACATTTTTGAGGCGGATTCCGATGGTTACATATACATATATTTCCACTATTTTTTTGCCTTTGGTAATATTAAATATTAATATTTTAATATTTGGCTACCACTTTTTAGGATCTAAATTTAAATATGAATTTGCAGCCTTTTGTGACTTTTCTCCTATATCTAGATAGCTCTTTACCATGTCTGGTTTTTGTATTATAATATTAATTGTGAAAAACTATAACAGTTAAAAAATATATTAGGATTTTGAAAAATCAGACATGGCTAAGTGCTATCCAGAGGTAAGAGAAAAGTTACGAAAGGTTTGCAAATTCATATTTAAATTTATATCCTAAAAAGTGGAACCCCCAAATTCCATCGAATCTGGGACACCCTGTACATAGTGATACTAAAAGATTGCAGATAGTTCATAATAATATCGTTTCTTTTTTATACCTGCAATATATAATAATACATCAAGGATAACAGTAAAAAATCTGGTGTGAACATCACACGACTTTCCTTATAAAATAAACAGTACAAGACAATAATTGACTCGTACTTAAAATTTTGCTACGTCACTGAAGGTAACCGTGCGAGCTCTGTCGCACAGCCTTCGCCATTATCGCCTGCGTGCTCCCTCCTAGCGGCCAAGCGCTCCCTCCCGTCTTCCAGCAGTCGGCCCGGTAGCTCTCCGAGCGCGCTGTGATTGGTCCGTTTAATTAATTTTTAATCGGCTATAACTTATTTATTTGACCTCGAATCAAAAAATTTCATTGTAATTTTTTGATCGTCTCGGTTGGATCTATCCGGTAATATAAATTTCCCGAAACATTTTATGAACACCCGGTATATTAAAAATCTTGAGCTTCAATTTTTTTCGAGTTCCTATTTTACCAGCTTTTACTTTAAATTCATGTTTATCTCGTGATAACAAATCGTTTTTATTCTCATAAATTTTTTATATCTTCAACCGTTTAGATTCGCGACCGCTTTGCAACCGACTTTGCGACCTTGCGACGAAATGACTGCCGATTTTTACCAAAAGCTTTGCACTGCGTCCCCTACCTACAGGTAACTTGCATATCAAATTTCAAGTCTCTAGCTTACGGTTCTGGAGATATCCTGTTTACTGACAGACCGACAGACACACACACACGAACCAATGGCCCAAACCAACTTTTTTTGGTGTCCTGAAACTGGGTAGGTCAAATTTCCGCCGATATATAAGTAAATTTTAAAGAGTACAATAAAACAAATGTGGGTGCGCGTGTTGTAGATGCTTGCTGTGATCTGATTATAATGGTCTGTGAGTGCGCATGTGTAGTTCTGTCTTTGTCTTACACTCTGACATCACTCACGGAGCAGTTATTCATATTCTAAGCGTAGCAAGTTTATTTTTTAATTCTTTATATCTACCTTCGGTCCCTAATATTTTTAATGGCTACTTAATATTAACGATAACTGCCATTTTTTTAAGAAAATCATTGGAAAAACTATTAAATGCCCATTATAACAAAAATAATACCTACCGTAATTGCAAAAATTACGTCTGGTCACAAATTTTTTTTAGTAAAATTACGTTGTACTAATGTTTTATATATGAATTAGATTTCTTTATTATTATATAGTCGAACATTTGAAACAAAAACGTTTTATTATTAAAAATAATTTACAAATTATATACCCAGTATAATTACATTGATAGATTTTCAGAAGAGTTGTATTCTTAGAAACTTGTAAATCTATAAAAATTGTGCCCAATTTTATATACAAATGCAATAAACAAGAAAAATGGATTATTTTTTATATGTAAATTTTCTCATTTTCTTTTCCAAATTTTTTTTACATTTTTCAAAGCTGAGTTTACGATTCAAATCTCTAATATAAGTTCTAGTACGTGCCATGCACAGCACCGCTTCATAAGATATTGGAGTGAATAATTTGTCATGGGTGGTTTGTGCTAATTGAGAAAATATCTTCTTCTCTGCTGATAAAGAGTTACCATGCTTTTTCTGGAACTCATTTTCTAAAACCTGGGCCATTTTTATCACTGAATCACTAGGATACAATAAGCCACCTCTGGAAAGAGACTCGATCCATTCAAAAAACGTTGAAGACTTTGGAAAATCTCTTGTTGTTCCTAATGATTGGTGTTTGTTCCGAAATTAGTAGGCTACATAGCCTGCTATATACTGTGCTAGTTCAGAATATTTAATATTACGTTAATATAATGTGGAAAACATACTATATATTTATTTTTTGAAGGCACCATGTACGTAGAGTATGATTTTTGCATGACGCCGTCCAACAAGAATTTATCATTAAAGTTAATGGCTCTTAGCAATTTCATTTACTAATTTCAGTGTAAGTTAACCTGCAAGTTCTTTATATTTTACAAAAATAGCAATTTTGTTCGGAAATGTGAGAATACATACAGGGATTATTCGAAATGACCAATTCTATGATGGCATGATATGGAAAGCACAAGCATTTTATTTTCGAATGTATTCTGTGCATATACCGAGTTTTCCGCATCGGACAATAATTACTTAATATTTACGCGCTGTTCCCGGCGTGTGTAATCATGAGCTCTTTTTTTCAGTTTAGTTAAAGATAGACAACCCAGGTTTTCTAAGTTTATGACAGGCTTGTTCGGAAAGCAAGCTTTTTTTTCTTCCCTTTTAACATAGACTGAAGCGTTGTAATACATGTTTAAGCTCGGACTCAAATTCTTAAAAATCTACGTCCCCCGATATTCTCTCGTAAACAATAAAAAAATATTTATCTGGATATAACACGTTCTTCTTGACAGAATCCGACAACGATAAATAATTTTGGACCTGTTTAAAATGAAGCAGTTCAACTTTACATTCATTTATGAATATAACAGCCACCTCCTTCAGAATCAATTTTTTATCACCGCCTCGAAAATCTTGGTATAGCAACTTCCTTCAGAAATGTGAGGATACATAGAGGGATTGTTCAAAATTGTCAGTTCTACAATCGCATAATACAGAAAATACGTGCATTTTATTTTCGAATGTACTCTGTACACACGCACGCACACACACATGCGCACGCATATATGCGCCGAATTTTTCACATCGGACAATAATTACTTGCTGTTGCACGACGTGTCTAATCATGAATATAAAAAACAATTAAGTACTGATGTTTGAAAGTAGTTTTACATAGTGCCGGCCACCAAGAATTGATTAAGATTAATGGCTGTTCGTAAGTTTTGTTTTCTAATTTCTCCATAAGTTAATGTTTCAGTATTCTAAATGTAAGTGCAATCAGAAATGTAAGGATGCATACAAGGATTGTTCAAAAATGTCAATTATACAGTCACGTAATAAGAAAAGAATATGTATTTTATTTTTTAATATACTCTTTTTACATAAACCAAATTTTCTACAACGAACAATAATGACTTATTCTTGCACGACTTGCCTAATCATGAACAAAAATTACTAAGATACATCAAAGTGCTACCGAAGCTATTTTCTATTTATAAAAATAATTGTACATTAGTTTGCATTTTCATATACATATACAGAGATCGGTTCATACATTTTAACACAACATTTACATTATATGGAAACAGTATACCTATTTTACTAAAACGCACCTTGTACATTTGCTAATTTTTCCATAACAACATTAAAACTTTCCAGACATTGTATATACGAAAATTTCACAAATTTAAAACTACATAGCATATATATATATATATATATATATATATATATATATATATATATAAGGCTATACACTCCTTGGAGTTGAAACCGCCCTGTTTGGGCTCTATAGACTGTTTTTTTTTTTAAAAGCACAATGGGTCGTCACTCCACTACACTTTATTCTTCACAGGTTGGGGTTTTTCTTCGCTTCTTCCACTACTTCTCTCCATTCTTTCCTGTTCTTCATTTTGTCTGTCCACCTTGTAACTCTCATGCTACTGATATCCCCAATTACTTGATCTTCCCATCTCAGTTTTGGCCTTCCTCTTGATCTTGTTGATGGTTTCCATTTTGTTATCCTTTTAACTATCGATTCCTCACTCATTCGGTTTATGTGCCCGTACCATCTAATTCGTTTTGCTTTCATTGCTCTTACAATATTCTTCTGTTCTAATATTGTTTCTACTTCGTTATTTGTTAATCTTCTGTATTGCTCTTCATTTATTTTGTATCCCCCGTATATCTTCCTTATTATCTTTCTTTCGAAAATTTTTAGTTTTTCTTCATCTCTCTTTGTCAAACCTACATTCTCTGCAGCCTATGTTACTACCGGTCGAATTGCCACTTTGTACAGTCTTAACTTCGTTTGCTTACTTATTGTTTTGTTATTCATTATCATTTTGTAACTGTAATATGCCTTATATCCGGCTTGTATCTTTTGATCTATCTCTTTCCTTCTGTCATTTCTTCTGTTTATTAGCGTTCCAAGGTATTTGAAATTATCTACTTGTTCAATTCTGTAATTTCCAATTTCTATATCTCTTGCGTTTCCTCTTGTCTCTTTTCTTGTTACTTTCATATATTTAGTTTTTCCTTGATTTATCTCTAATCCTATTTTTTGAGCTTCTCCTACAATGATCTGTATTATTTCTTCTAAACTTTTTCTATCTCTTGCTAACACCGCAATGTCATCTGCATAGGCTACTATTTGTACAGACTTCTCAATTATTGTTCCTGTTACATCGCATTTGTTCATAATTCCTTCTATTGCTATGTTAAATAGTGTGGCCGACAATCCATCCCCCTGCCGAACTCCTGTACTTTGGTCTATTTCTTGCGATATCCCTTCATACGTCATCACCGCAGCTTTTGCGCCTTCCAGTGTCATTCCAATCAATCTTATTAGTTTTTCCGGTATTCCTAAATTTCTCGCATCTACCTTCATCATATTTCTATTGAGTGCATCAAAAGCCTGCCTAAAATCTATAAATACTATTTCTATTTCTGTATCTTGCTAGTAACATTTCTCTACTATTTGTTTTATCACATGTATTGCGTCTATTGTCGATTTCCCTTGTCTGAATCCATTCTGGTATTGTCCAATTTTATTCTCTGTTTCTACTTTTACTCTTTTTAGAATCAGTGCTGTGAGTATCTTGTATGTTGTATTTAGCAAAGTTATTCTTCTGTAGTTCTCGCATCTCATTAAATTTCCCTTTTTTGGTATCGGCACCCTCCATTCTTGCGGCATTGTTTCTTCTTTCCATATTTGCCTCATTAGTTCAAAAATTCTCTTCTGCAGTACACTTCCTCCGCTTTTTATCAATTCACTGCATATGTTATCTGGCCCTGCTGCTTTTCTTTGTTTCATCTCTTGAATTATCTCATGTATTTCCTCCTCCGATGGTACTTTTATTTCCTCGTTACTTCCTTCTCTGTCACTTTCTATGTCTACTTCTATTCTTGTCGTTTCCCTCATGTATTTTTCCCATTCTTTCATATCTATGTTTGCTAAGTTGTTCCTTTTCCTTTTTTGCTTCTTTATTTTCTGATAAAGCTTTGTGTTACTTATGTTGTCATTTTCTATTTCATCCATCATTTCATCTAACCACTTTTGTTTTTTCTCTTTTATTACTTTTGATGCTTCTTTCCTCCTTTGTTTATATTCTCTGTAGTCATTTTCATTACTCGTTTGTAGCCATTTTAATCTTGTTTCTCTCTTTTTATTTATTGCTATCTCACAATGGTTATCAAACCACTTTTTTCCTTGCTTCCTCTGATATCTTCCTATTTTTTCCTCAGCCGCTTTTGTTATACTATTTTTTATATTCTTCCATTCAATCTCTATATTACTGTCTTGCTTTTTTCTCTTTAGCTGCCTTTTTACTTCTTCTTCGTATTCTTGTTTTCTTTCATTTCTTCTTAGTTCTTCTGTATTCCATTTTCTTTCTATCTTTCTTCCTGTCTTATTCTCTATTATCCTTAGTTTCATTTCTGCTATTAGTAACTGGTGGTCCTTGTCTAGGCTTGTTCCTCTGTACGATCTTATCTCCTTTATCATTTCCTTCCTGTTTTTTTTAATCATTATATGATCTATTTGATTCCCTTCGGTCCTCCCTGGTATTATCCACGTTATTTTATGTTCCTTCTTATGTTGAAGCATTGTACTCTCTATAACCATATTCATTTGTGTTGCCAAATTACAGTCTTTTTCCATTTTCTGAAGATATTTTGTGGATTGTATGTTTTCCGTCTACATTACTTATATATTCCTCCTTCCCTATTTTGGCATTGCAGTTTCCGGCTACTATTATGGTTTCATGATTTCCTATGCTTTCACAAACTTCTTCTAATATTTCATAGAATTTCTCCTTTTCTTCCTTAGTTGCCACAGCTGTAGGTGCATATATGTTTATAAATGTAATATTTGCTATTTCATTTTTTATTCTCAAGCATGATATTCTACCATTTATTTTCCTAAATTCTATAATTCTATCTCTTATTTCTCTGTCGACCATAAACGCAGTTCCGTTTCTTCCTTGCTTCTCCTCTCCAGCATACAACAACGAATAATTCTTCTTGTCTATTCTACGTTCTCCTTCCCACCTAATTTCTTGTAGAGCCATAATTCTCACCTTGTATCTCTTCATCTCTTATCCTATTTCCTCCATTTTACCCATTTCCATCATTATCTTTACGTTCCAAGTACCAAATCTCATTTTCTTTTTTGTTCCACTTGTTTTACTGCCACTACTTTTAAATTTTTTCATAATAACTTCCTTATTGTCCTTTTTCCTTGCCACTTCCGTCATCGTAGGTTCCGTCGTTCCATTTCTTACTAGTTTTTTGACTTGTGTTTTGTTGAGTTAGCTCTTATCAAGCTTCCACCTTCCTCCTGTGACCATTCATATTTAATACCGTCAACCTCCAGTTTGCGGTAACTCACTTTAGTTTTCTTTCCTTTATTCTTTTCTTCTTGTGCCACGTTCCTAATTGCGTGCTGTATTTTTCTTTCCTCAAGTGTTAGATCGCTGTCGACGTAGATACTACCCGTGAGCTTCCATTTCCTCTTTAATACCTCTAATTTTTCCTCGAAGGTTGCACATTTCACTATTATATTTTTTGATTCAGAATTTCCCACTACAAATGCTTCTTCCGCTTTAATTTCCACTCCCATTTTCTCTCGGATAAAATGAGCTACCTTCCGCTTCAAGTTACCATTCCCTGGCTGTTCTTTCTCAAAATCTATCCCTTTGATTATTATATTCTTCTTCCTTTTTTCTTTTTCTTGGTTCTCTAGCTTGCTTTCCAAGTTACTTATCCTCTTCTCCATCTCTTTCCTTTCCTCTTGCCAGTCCTTCGCTTTTTCTTCCCATTCTTTCTTCACCTTCTTTAGATCACCCTTCACTTCAGCAATATCTTCTTTTATACTATCTATCTTTGTCTCCAATTGCATCATTATATCTCCTTTAACTTCATCTAGCTTATTTAATATTATCTGCATGTCCGTCTTCTTAATTTCGGTATTGTCTGCTAATTCCTTAGTTTTTTCTTCCTCTTTCGTTTGCTGTTTTGTTGGGCTCCTCAATATTTTCGCGCTTTTACTGAATGTTTTTAATTTCTCTAATTCGCACCTCTCAAACTCTCCTGGGTCTTCTAGTTCTTTTTTCCTTTTTATAAAGTCTTTAATACTAGTCACGCTATTAGTTCTTGCTCTTCTTTCCTCTTTATTTTCTTTTTGAGACATCAGCATTACATACATATTACAACATAGCATTATATAGGAAAATATTAATTTTTTATTTTGCCGGGACACCCTGTATTCTGTATTAATTTATTTAAACGCGTTAATGGCTCATTATCTGTAAGGTTGAATTAGTTTGGTGAAGGTAAGACACGTTTTACAAAAATATGTCGTAGAACATTTCAGTGTCGCTATGATGTTATTAAACAACTACTTTTATAAAACTGTGAGTAATTGTGTCTATAATATTTCTATTTCTTCTAATTAATTTAAGGTTAGTCGCACAAAATTAATTACGCATTGATTTCAAAAACTAGAAAATTCAGCAAGTCGCAATGAAAATTATTTTATAAATTTTATAAAGATTATTAATTGTCCCTCAAAATTAGTGTAAAATTAGACAAATTTAGTAAATTATGTGTGAAATAATAATTGTACAATTAATTTTTAATTCAGTTTGGTTATAACCTAAAAGAGAAACATCTTACATTAATCGGCATTTTCATGTTGGAACTTTTTAGACATTGTATACAAGAAAATTTCACAAATTTTTAAAAATACATAGCGTTATATGAAAGAAAATTACTTTCTTCTTTTGATGCAACCATGTATTCTGTGTTGATTACAATTAACTCATTAACCAATTATTATCTCTAAGGTTGATATCTTTAATCTTTAATACTATAATGCAAATAAAGTGTATGTCACAATATGGCAAACTAAGCATAAACATAAACAAACACATGCGTAATTGCAAACAGTACTTTATTATTGTGCGCAATAATATTTATTACTACAGTTAAACGAATAAGTAACTCTTTTACGCATTTTAATGAATAAAGAATTAAATTTTTGGAAAATTTTCCAAAATTAAAATTAAAAATAGCCATTATATAGTCCTTAATATTTGTTACTACAAATGGAACTTGAGCGTCAAAGAGCTGCAAATAGAGAACGACAAAAACGTAGACGAGAATAATTAAGTCAAGAAGAAAGAGATACACAAAGAGAAAGAAATCACAATGGGAACAAGCACGACGTCAACAAAACACAAGAAATAATCCCACTACTTATAAAATTGCAAGACAACAAACTAATGTGACTCCGTATTATTTGGGCGTAATGAACTTCAAGTGTAACTTTCGTAATGCTTTATTTTGGAAACAAGAAGAGCTAACTAATTCTATATTTTCAAATCTACAATTTTCTCAAATGTTGTCAAAAAGGGAAAGTAAAATAGCCACCACTTTTAGAACTACCAGAATTGCTTAAAAATTTAATTTCGCAAGATAATCAAGGCAAATCATTTAGAAAAAACAGAGCATACAACTCAGTTATGGCTTTTGCTTCTTTACGAGCTAAAGAATAAGAATTTAATCGTGGAATTGCAAATTATAAGATCACGGATTTGTTTTTCATGCAATCCCTTCTTTATTGCCCGCTGACGGTCAACCAAAATATGGTCAGATTTACTTTTATGACATTGATCATAAAATTGGCAATCGATTAAGTGTCTTTAATAATTTGGACAGATATATAATGGAATTATTACAAACAATTATGCACAATCATAATCCTTATTCCTTTTTCAAAACACAATTAGATCGAATTAATTTAGTGGGAATTACCGATTTTCAAAATGTAAATATGAAAATCGTTTTAAAAGGAAATGTTAACATTGTAAATTTGCGGACATACTGTTTGCCAACATCTTCTGATGTAGCAATAAAATTACGAGGCGATGGAAGTGAAACCAAACAAAGAGATATTGCAATTACATTAAATGATGGAACTGTTAAACACATTAATGAATTTCATGCAATGTATGATCCATTGCATTGTGTTTTGCTTTTTCCTCTTGGTGATAAAGGTGGGACCCAAATATTCCGGTTAACACAATAACTGACAACAATGATGATAATGACAATGAAGAACAAAATGAACAAAATGACTTTGAACAAGAAAACTGAAATACTGTTACACCAATGAAGTATTATTCTTATCGTTTACATTATAGAGAAGACACATATTTGCACTTTTGCTGCAAATTGTTACAACAATACATTGTTGATATGTATGCTAAAGTTATGTAATACTTGCGATTGTTATGGATGCAGCAGCATCAACATTCAATTAGAGCTGATTTGTACAATAGAGTACAACATGCTTTGAACATTGATAATTTAAGATTGAACATTCTTGGACAACGCACTATTTTAAGCAATTCATTTGTCGATGGTCCAAGATATATATACCAAAAATATCAAAATGCAATGGCAAATTGTTAGAAAATTTGGAAAACCAAATTTATTTATTACTTTCACATTCAATCCAAAATGGAAAGAAATAACAGAAAATCTCAAACATAATCAGCCTGAACATAAAAGAGCTGATTTATGTGTTCGAGTTTTTAATCAGAAATTAAAAACATTAATGGAAGATATTGTTAAAAAAAATTTGGATTGAATTTCAAAAGCGAGGATTAGCTCACGCACATATCTTATTGATATTAGATTCTAATGATCACATTAAAGTGAATGGATATTGATTCAGTAATTTCTGCAGAAATATCAGATCAAACTGATGCTGATCTATATAAAATAGTTAAACTAAACTTAATCCATGGTCCATGTGGTTTTGGATTTTTGAACACACTATGTATGGACCAAGAAACGAACTTATGTAAAAAGCGCTTTCTTAAAGAATTTCAAGAAAATACATTTCTTTCACCTGATGAATTTCCGTCATATCGAAGACGAAATGATGGAAAATACGTATAAATTGGTTCAACAAGGTTAGATAATCGTTATGTTGTACCATACAATCCGTATTTGACCAAAAAATATAATGCTCATATTAACGTAGAGTTCTGCAGCACAATAACATCTGTAAAGTATCTTTTCAAATATGTCTACAAAGGACCTAACAGAGCAGTTATGCAAATAACTACTTCAGATGACTCTAACATGAACAAAGTCAAGTCATATGTTGATGATAGATATATATCCACTTTAAAAGCTTTATGGCAAATATTTGGCTATTCAATGAGTGATTAATCGCCTAATGTTACATTTACCAGTACATCTGGAAAATTAACAAATGGTTTACGTTAGAGGAAACGAAAATCCTCAAAAAATTTTTGAAAGAAATTCTTCTTCTTCTTCTTCTTCTTCTACTCTTATATAGGCTATTAGCCTGTTTCTAACTACATATTTCGTGTAGTACTATGAGCCATGTTGGGCGTACCCCGGGCAGGTGGCTAGTCTGACCCGTTAGAAGAAAGAGAATGTACCTTACGACCGCCAAAGGTGTTTGTATGATGGCCGGAGAGCACTCGATGTTTTGGCGTTATTTTGACCTGGGAGTCGAACCCAGGGCCCGCCGCGCGTTAGTCTGGCAGGCCGAAGCCTTTATGTCGCGGCTGTCGTGCTCTCGAAAGAAATTCTGAAACCAAATTAACTGCTTGGTTTAAATTAAAACAAATTGATCAAACAGCATATGAGTTATACTATGTTGATATTCCACAATATTATACCTGGAATCAATCAATTAAAAAGTGGAATAAAATAAGAAGAAATGTTGCCACAATTGATAGAATGTATACTGTTCCTATTAAAAACAAGGAGTTGCTTTTGTATCACGTTCCAGGAGCGAAATACTTTGCAGATCTAAGAACTATAGATGGCCAGGTTTATGAAACATTTCAAGATGCAGCCTTTTTCAGAGGTTTAATTGAAAATGATGATGAGTGGAGATTTACACTTGATGAGGCTTGAAATTCACAAAGTCCACAACAATCATGAGAGTTACTTATAACAATTTTGCTCTTTTGCGATCCTTTAACCCCGCAGAATTGTGGGAACAGTTTAAAAATGATTTTTCTGAAGATATCTATAGAGAGATCCTATGTTGAACGACGTGTACAGAATGTGTCCCGAGTTTTTTTTATGAAAAAACTAAAAGAAACTGATTTTTCAAATATGCCAACAATTAATGATATATCATCACAACCTTTAATGATTCAAGATGAGCTACCTATTAACCTGATTTAAGGCAACAAAGTTTTGGAAATAGAAAACAGATTAAATGCTGAACAACAAGTTATTTATAACAAAATAACAACAGCAGTTTTTACAAATCAGTCTAAAATTTACTTCATTGATGCACCAGAAGGAACTGGAAAGACCTTTTTATTTAATGCAATTTTAAAAAAGGTGCGCTCAAATAATATGAGTGCATTGGTAGTCGCTTCATCTGGAATAGCTGCTTTGTTATTAGATCAAGGTAGAACAGCGCATTCCAGATTTAAAACTTCTTTGAATCCTAATGAAACGTCAACATGTCCAATTCGCAGACAATCGGATTTAGCGGAGTTAATTAAGCAAACAGTTATGATTGTATGGGATGAAGCACCAATGATGGGAAAATTGGTGTATGAATGTGTGGGTCGAACATTTAAAGATATAATGCAAAATAACCTGCCTTTGGGAGGAAAGGTTATTTTAATAGTTGATAGATTATTTTAATGAGTTAATATGCGAGTTCAGCAAAGAGGAGGCAATTTTTCAGAATATTTACTTCAAATTGGAGAAGGCAGAGCTGCTGATATTGTAGAATTTATTATTCAGTCAAATGGTTTGAATACATTGATTCAACATATTTATCCATTTGACCAACCTGAACATTTTGATTTAACAAAACGGTGTATTTTAACACCTTGAAATGATGACGTTGATAAAATAAACGATTTGATAACTGATATATTTGAAGGACATCAACGTACTACTTATAGCGCAGATTCTGTTGTTAATGAAAATCAAGGAATGACTATTCCAATCGAATATTTAAATACTTTAAAGTCTAGCGGGTTGCCACCACATGTCCTTCGACTGAGAATTGGAGTGCCTACAATGCTTATGAAAAATATTAATCCTTCTTTGGGCTTATGTAATGGAACCCGACTAATTGTAAAAGCTTTAAATGATAGATCTATTGAGGCTGAAATAATTACTGGAACTCATACTGGCAAGCGTGTATTTATTCCATCAATCAAATTAAAGGCTTCTGCAGATTATCCATTTGAATTTCAAAGAAGGCAATTTCCAGTGAGACCGTCATTTGCAATGACAATTTATAAAACGTAAGGACAGACTCTCGAAAACGTTGGCATTTATTTGCCAAATCGTGTTTTTACTCTTGGACAACTTTATGTTGCGTTGTCGAGAGTTAGATCAAAAAAAATATTAAAATTTGTTGTTCATTAAATACAAATGATCATAACGTAGTATATAATGAAGCCCCCGAAAAAAAAAGTTTGTACTGTTTGTATCTCTTTCCCGTCTATTTGTATATCTATTTCTTCTTCGTTTTCCTGTTTTGTGACATGCATTACTTTTGTTTTTTCTATATTAATGGTCATCCCACTTTCTTCTAGGTGTTTTTTCCATATGTTTATGTTTTGTTGTAGTTGATTTTTGTTCCTTGCTATGAGTAATATGTCGTCGGCATATATTAGGTCTTGTGTCATTACTGGGTTTAGGTTATGGTATCCTATGTGGGTGTTTCTTGTTTCTAATTTGCATTTTTTGTTTATGTAGTCCATGTATATCACGAATAGAAGCGGGCTTAGGCTGTCACCTTGTTTGATACCCTTTTCCATTTTAAATTCTTCCGATACTTGGTTATTTAATCTTGTTTTTCCAATTACTTTACTATTCATGTTCCTTATTATTCTCCGCAGTTTTGGGCTTACTTCTAGTTCTTCCAATGCTTTCTAGATGTATCTGTGTGGTACCTGGTCAAAGGCTCCTTTTAGGAATAGGAAGAGTAGGTAGATGTCTTTTTTCTTCTCTAATAACTTTTCAATTATGGTTCTTACTGTGTATATATAGTCTTGCGTTTGTTCTTCTTCTAGTTTGTCTTCTGTTTCATTTCTTAGTCTCTTTTCAACTATTCTTGTGTATATTTTTAGCGCTACTGAAGATAAGCATATAGCCCTATAGTTGTCTGTATTTGTGGTGTCTCCCTTTTTATGAATGAGTATTATTATGTTATTTTCCCAGTCCTTCGGGATCTGTTCTGTGTTCCATGCTTGTTGTACTATCTCTTTCATCCATTTAATTACGGTCGGGTCGCCTTTTACAGCATTTCTGTAGCTATGTTATCTTCTCCTGCTGCCTTACCATTTTTTGTTTTCTTCAGGGCTTCTATTATTTCTTCTTCGGTGTCTTGATTATCATTTCCTTCTTGAGGTTGTTCTCTCTGTATTTCTGTTTCTTCTTTTTTAAATCTTTTTGTGTAGTGGTCTTTCCGTGTTTTAAGTATTTCTTCCGTTCTTGTTTGTAGCATTCCTGTCTCATCCTTAATATTCCGCACTTTTGGTGCTCTGCTTTCCTTTAGGCGCTTAATTATATTCCAAAATTGTCTCTGGTTTTCTATATAGTTGTCTTCTATCTTTCTACCGAATTCCTCCCATGTGTCTTTCTTTGTTTGTTTTACCGCTTCCTTTGCTTCGTTTCGTTTTACTAGGTAGTATCTTCTATTTTGTTCAGTTTTATTTATTATATATTTCTTCCAGGCTTCTTTTTTGTTATTGATTTTGTTCTTGACTTCTTCGTTCCACCATTTTGTTCGTTTATGTGCTGGGTCATGTTTTATTTCTTTTTCTCCACAGACTTCCTTTGCTGTGTTTGTTAGTGTATCTTTAAAAGCCTTCCATCATTTGTTTATAGTCCACTGAATTCCTTCTTCGGCTTCTTGTATTTCCAAATTGTTTAGATTTCCAGTTAGTTTGTTTTCATATTCTTGTATTTTTTCTGGGTGTTCTAGTGTTTTCAGTTTGATCTTTGTATAGCTCTTCGTTCGTTCTTTAAGCGGTTTCCTAATATTTGTGTCGGCGATCACCAATCTGTGTTTAGTATTTAGCTCCGCCCCTCTTATTACCTTTACGTCATTAACTGCATATCTCATACTTCTCGTGTACGTGATGTAGTCTATCATACTTTGATGTCCTAGTTCTTCTACTTCATATGTTACTTTGTGTATTATTTTGTGCTTAAACCATGTATTTCCTATTAGTAGTTGGTTAGTTATGCAGTAGTCTATCATTCTCTCGCCATTTTCATTTACTTCACCTTCTAGACCATGACCTTCTATTTTTCCGTGTCCTTGTTCTGTTATTTCCTATATGGGCATTCCAATCCCCTATAATAAGTACATGTCTATTTTTGTTTTGTATTTTCTCTATGGATCTTTGCAGGTCTTCATAGAAGGATTCTTTATCTTGTACGGTGGCGTTTTGCGTGGGTGCGTATATTTGGATTATTCCGACCTTCTCTTGAAGTTGTAAGTTTATTGTTGTAATTCTGGAATTTATGGCTTCCCATTTGGTTACTTTTGGCTCTATCTCTTTGCTGAGGAGTATTCCTACCCCTTCTGTTGTTCTGTTTCCGACTGGCGTGCCCGCATATCTGAGCGTGTACCCTTTGTCCATGTTTTTCATTCCATTTCCTTTCTTTTTAATTTCTGAGATTCCCAGTATTTGAATCTTGTATTTCTCCATTTCATCTATAATTTCGCATTGTTTTCCTGTTAGAGATATTCCATGTTCCAAATCTTATCCGATTTCGCTCCTGTCGTCTTCGCTGTGACCATCCTGTTCCGAGGCTCATATTACTTCTCTGAATCTGTTTACAATGCGCGGGTGTTTAGCCCAGCCGCATCGGCCCCGTTACCTCGGGACAACTGGTATCAGGTTATACCCCCCGATGCTGGCCCCGTCTGTTATCTAGCAGGGTGTACCGGGCAAGTTATTTGCCACTCTTACAGGTGGGGTTGGCATTTGGGTCCTAGGTGTTAGTGGACCCCTTACACCCCGAAATAATAAGTAAATAAATATAATATTGTAGTGTGGGGTGGTTGGAGGACAAACTCAATAAAAAATAATTTTTAATTATAATATTTTTGACCCGTGTATAAGCACGGACCGTTTCACTATTCTTATTAATTTTTACATAACAATTTTGTTTGTTCAGAACATTTTGGACATTGTATACAGGGAAGTTTCATATATTCGGTTTCATATAACTCGGTTTAATTTTAAGGATTAATGCTGTATCAAATAAGTGACTTTTGTTTCCGATAATTCGTTAGATTCTGTACATTATTTGAATTCTGAATATTTCAAAATATTCGGTCTTTACTTTTCGATTCTGAGTATCCGATTACTGAGCAACAATTCTTTATGACTTTCAGGACTATGTGCCTTGGCTTTGCGAGTATTTTAATACATGAAAAGTGCAAGATTATTTCACAAGTCTCGAAGGTCCAGGTTGTTATATTACTAAAGGGGATTAATTTAAGATATTTCGTGTGCCCATTAGAACGAATAATACTTATATCGCTTTGATGGAAAAGTTCGTATGTTTTAAAAACACATAGCGTTATATGGGCCGAAATTTACTTTTCTTTTGATGCGACCCTGTATTTTGTGTTGATTAGAGTTAATTTGTTAACGAATTATTATCTCTAAGGTTGATATCAAAGTAACCATTAAATTAGAGGTTAATTTTTACATAACAATTTTGTTTGTTTAAAACTTTTTAGAAATTGTATAGAGGGAAGCTTCATATATTTTAAAAACACATAACGTCATATGAGGGCGAGATTTACTTTTACTTTGATGCGATCCTGTATTGTGTGTTGATTAAAATTAACTCATTAATCATTCTCATTATATCTAAGGTTGATATCAAAGTAATCATTAATTTAGAGTGTAAACAATTTTGGGGAAATTAATCTACTAGACGTGAAATGAGTGTAATTAACCTTGTATTAGGGCTAAGGCGCCTGTGTTCACATCCAATCTGGGGTTCTGCAGAGTTTCACTAGTTTTGTTTACTTAAGATATCATTCCAAAATACTGTGAAGAGCCCCGTTTCCATCTTTGACATTTTGTTATGCAAGCTTTGAGCAGTAACACGATTTTTCTGAATCTTTTTTGTCCGCTGAGATTTCAGCAAGTGCATTTTTTATTTCTTTATAGCCTCGAAGGGGGCTTTTGTAGCATCTGCTCGGAATGACCAACAGGTTGAGAATCGGTTTGTAGATTTCGGCTTTTTTCAATCGATCGGTTGGAACTTTATATCTGTTAGTTGATACTGTAAAATATACATAAAGTTCTTCCAAAAAGTCCAAAAAGCTTACAGCACTCGGCAGCAGCCTGCACTGCAAGATTGAGTAAGTGCCCAGGCCATTGTACTTCCCGCTCACTGAAGAAGGGTTCTCATAAGATTGACCACGGCAGTTCTTAATGTCTATGTTATTGCTCAAACCTTGAAACATACTTTTGGCTTTGTGGTCCTGGTTAGGAATAAATGTTACAAATGTTTCAACAGGTTTGAGCTCTAGAGTTGAGTCTAATGATATTGAATAGTACTTTGATTACTTGATCCGAGTGATAACTTCATAAAAAAACTCGTTTGCCAATTAATTGCACAATTTTCTCGCAAATCGTTGATGATAGGTAGTTTGTATGACCACTTCCAGGGTTTAAATGGTTTTTTATGTGATTGCTTAAAAAGTCTTCATGCTCTGCTATAAGTAGTTACCTTTTCTCGGTGACCCAAGTGCTTCATTTTCACCTCTAAATGCTAGACCTCTTTCACTGATAAAAACTATCACACTTATAAATTTTCTGCGAATTTCTCGCCATTGTTTTACTACGGCTTTTGCTTGTCGTGTCAGTTCTTGATTAATACGCCCCACTTCTTTAGAACGCCTTCCAAAATCTATTACAGCATTCAGGTGATTTTTAGAAGTTTCGTGTTTAACTAGACGTAAAGCAGCATTTTTCCAATCATAATAACCACCATAAATAAACTGGGAGTGTGTTCGGGAAAAAAGTTTACATACATAGCAGTTGACATGTCGATTGCTAGGAGTACAACAGAGCCATGAAGATTTTATGGTTTCACCGTTCCGTGTTTTCCGCTCAAAAAACTTGTTAGTTATTTTTCTTGAAGGATTGACAGTCAAATAGTGCTTTGGCACCCATTTTTATGCAGTAATCTATATTACGTGGTGTCAAACTCCGGCCATAAACCAATGTCATTTTCCAAGCAAGCATTTTTACTTAAGATCCAAGAGTAAAAGGTGGTGGTGGTGTACTAGAAAGCCCTGCTGGAGTTTCTGAAACTTAAAGAATATATAAAAATTATTAATATTTAGTTAAAAGGGAAACACTAGAAGAGTTTTGTCAATTACCAACCTAATGCTAAAATAAATGTAAACTAGGGTTTTTTTTCTTTTTCTTTTGCACAACGCATTTTCTATAAAGAACTCTTACGTATTTGTGGGCAATAACAAGCGTAATAACATTAAAATATTTTTCAGAAATTTGTATAAGTAATAAAAGAACGTGATTTTGACCTAGGCGCTTGACAACATTTATATATTGTATATTTTGACCGAATCAGAATTTTTTGGTTGGGTCATTAGTAAAAATTTCGCTGCGGTCAAATTTTACAGCCAGAACTACGAGAGCTAGGAACTTGAAATTTGGCATGTTTATAAAGCAAATGCTCGAACCACAAAAAAAATCCAAAAACCCCAAATTTCCTCCAGGGAGCGGAGCCACAGGGCTCCAAAATTTTCAAATCGATCCTAGGAAGTCATCGAACCCATTGTCCAAGTCAAATTCAGAGTAACCAGTAAATGGCATTTTTTTATTCTCCACAACTTTTGTCAAATTTTTTCTAAAACTTTCCCGTTTGAGATATTTGATCGGTTCTGAACTTTTTGAACACTCTGTATTTAGAGGGGGTGGGGTACTATGGTCATTAGTCCCGAAAAGATAAAAGGTACAGGAGAGGGAAGATAAATAACATCCATTTTCTCAGTCGGGATTCGAACTCGGGTCCACTGCGTCCGTAGTTAGCAACGCTAACAACCAGGACATATAAAACGACACTTTTATAATTGTTTTTAATGAACTTGCCATTTAGCCATCTTCAAACTTCTAATGATGACGCGAGCTGGCAGGTGAACGTGTATTATTATTATTATTATTATTATTATCATTATAATTATCATTATCATTATTATCATCATCATCACCATCACCACCGATTGTTCGAGCAGATGAACTTGGCTTAAACGTTATGTAATCGGTCATACGATGTGGCTTAGTTATAACTTCTTCAATCTTCTTTTGTTCCAATTGGGCTCGTTGTAAAGTAGAGCTCTTCCGCTATAAGCAGACTTTTTTGAGTCAATCGGTCAAGGGATGACTAAATAAACTAAAACAAAGTCGGCACGTCGCACACTGACCGCCCGACCGCGCGGTGCGCCGTGGCGCGCCCCGTTTCCGAGTTCGTTAATTGCAAAATTGATAGTACTGCTTAAAAATTACCTACGATGTTCGGTTTTTGCATATCTTTTTCTGCTCTTTCTAATGGCGTGATCAGAACTATGAAAAAAAAACTACCACTTTGAGTAAATTCCAATTTTATGTTTTTTTCCTATTTTTCCCATGTTTTCGGTAAACTAAAGTGGTACTTTTAATTACGTGCTAGGGTTTTGCAACATAATATTTCTTGTTAATTCAAAATAGTTTAAGAAAAAGGGTTAAAAGCTTAGCACATAATTAAAAGTATCGCTTTAGTTTACCAAGGTACCGAAAACAAGGGAAAATACGAGAAAAGAAGCATTTTACTTTGTCCATTTATTTACGTACTAGGGGGACCGGAAAGTAATATCGTTTTTTTTTTACATTTAAACAGATACATTTTTAATAATTTTTTATTTTTAATCAATGATGTAATCGCCCTCGTTATCAACAACCTTTTGCCATACATTGTGTAAATTTTCAATACCGGATCGATAAAATCAATTGGTTTTTGAGCAAAATATCTGGAGATGGCATTTAGGACATCGTCCAAATTTTCAAATTTTTTGCCACTTACAAAATGTTGTAGCGATCGGAATAAATGGAAATCCCATAGCGCAATATCGGGCGAGTATGGTGGGTGAGGCAATACCTCCCCCACCCCAATTCATTAATGCGGTCTTGTATTATTGTATTGCAAAATAACGCCTTTTCTGTTGACAATCGCTGGGAACGTTTCAATTAAAGATTGATTTACTCGCTCCAATTGCTCACAGTTTGTCCAGGTTTCAGCACTTCAAAATGAACGGCCTTGCGAATACTCCACCAAACACATAAAAGCACCTTTTTGGGGTGTAAACCTGGCTTAACTGTACTTCGTGGCAATTCATTTGGAAAGAGCCACTGCCTTTTGCGTTTTGGATTATCATAGAGGACCCATTTTTCATCTCCAGTGATCAAGCGATCAAAAAACGCTTCTGTATTGTGCCGCTGAAACAATAAGTTGCATGTAGCGGACCGGTTAGCTTTGTTATCTTCGGACAGATTATGCGGGACCCGAACACCTGCTCTGTTTACTTGTTCTTGAATGGTCGACCAAGGTTGGTTAAGAGTGTTTGATAGTTCCTTGATTGCCTGACACGGATTTGCTTCCACTTCCACCCTTAACATGTCATTGTCCAAAATTGTTAGTCTTCCTGATCGATACGAGTCGAAAAGACCAAAATTAACGGATTTGAACTTGGAAAACCACTTTTGGTATTTTCGAACGTCTAATGCACCTGGATAACCATGTCAAATGTTTTTGGTAGCAACTGTTGCGTTACTACCCTTGTGAAACTCAAAAAGCATACAATGCCGCAAATGTACCTCTTCTAGTATTTGGCTGGCCATTTCACTATAAATTGCAAAAAAAATTAAGATTTAATTATTTACGAGTAAACAAGTCACTCTAACCTTAAAATGTCTTTGGCACGACTTTGAAGTACACAATGAGCTGATAAATGACAAACGAATATCAACATGCACAAAAACAACATTACTTTCCGGTCCCCCTATTACTTTGCATTCTCCTTTTTGATTATATAACCCACCCCTTCCCTTGCTGGGTAGGGCTTATCAATTCCGTTGGAGATGATAATGTGCCCTCCATTCAGTTCAATTTCACCCTTTACTTTCTTTTAAGTTTCTGTTATCCCTAAGATACCCAAGTCTGCTTTATCGAATTCCTCTTCTAACTCTTTCTCTTTTCCTGCTAAACTTCTGATGTTCCATGTAGTTATTTTTCAGGTGACTTTGTTTTTCTTTGTCTTTATTTTCTTATTTATATTCTGTTCTTTCGTATCACCGTTTTTTTCTGCTATTAAATCCATTTTCGTATCCATCTTCGTTGTCCTTTTTATCAGCTTTTATTCAGTCCTTGTAGTCGTAGCTAGTTTTTTGAATAATTAATTAAGTTTTTGCCACTTTATGTTCCATTTCTTCCAACGCGCCTTCTGCTTTATTATTTTTATTATAGGTAGGGGTAACGCAGTGCGAAACTTTTGGTAAAAATCGGCAGAGCCGTTTGGTCGCAAGGTCGCAAAATCGGTCGCAAAGCGGTCGCGAATCTAAACGGTTGAAGATACAAAAAATTATGAGAATAAAAAAGATTTGTTATCACGAGATAAACATAAATTTAAAGTAAAAGTTAGAAAAATAGGAACTCGAAAAAAAATTGAAGGCCAGGATTTTTGCCAGAATTACCCAAATAATAAGATAAGGAAAGTCGTGTGATGTTCACGCCAGATTTTCTCTGTCAATAATCATCTCCGGCTGTCTTTCAAATCTGTGCATCGATTTCTCTTTTTTGTTTCGTTAAATCGTTATTAATATATATCTTACCTCCGCTTAAGTTCTTTAATTTCGCTTTGTTCCTCATCACCTCCATCTCATCTTCAAAACTTTCTAGTTCGATTAAGCACATCTTTGGTCCCATTTTATATGCTGTTTTGATTCTTGCATCCACTTCTGTTTTTCCTACAATAAATTTCTACATTTCGTTTTTTATTTCCATTAGGTTACTGGAGTGGACCGTTATACCTTGTACTACTATATTGTTTCGTCTCTTTTCCATTTCATATTATTTTCATGTAACCCTTTTTTTATCTCTACATAATCTCTTTTTATCCTGGTATTTTCATTTTTTAATATCTTATTTTTTTTCTTCAATTCTCTTAGTTCCTTATTGTTTCGAGCATGTTCTAGCTTTATTTGGTTCACATCAGGTATTATTTTGTTACAGCAATTCTAAGACCATATCTAATTTGTTCTCTCTCTTTTGCTGCTATTTTGGTGACAATCTACATGTCTTTCTGTTTTTGGTGAAAATTTTTGTTTCTACGTCACTGCCCTCCCCTCCTGTTCCTCACTTCCCATTTCAACCATTTCTGTTCTTTATTGTCTTGGATGGCTAACGTTTCCTCCGGTCGTCTTTTCTTTAGTTATGCTTTCATCAAAATCCCTGAGAAAACACTTTCACCCGTAGACCGATCCTATTTATAAATTATCAAGTCGTACGGCCTACCGCGTGATTCGTTGAATTTGATAATTCTGCCTTATTTCTTTTAATTTTCTTGTGCTTAATTTTTCTGAGATTGTGCCATTCTACTTCTTTTTCATATAATGTGTTGCCTATTCTATAGAATTTTTAGGCGTATCTCTGGATTGTTTATTTCACTTATCTACTTTTAAGCATGCGATTCTCGTCTTTATTTACATCTATCTTAACCTCAATTAGTTCTTAATTATTGTGAAATTTACTCACTTCCTTGGTAATGTTGACTTTGTTTTATATATATATATATATATATATATATATATATATATATATATATACACATATGCACGCACGCACGCACGCATGTATACAGCCATTATTTTGTTTTGTTTTATTTTTTAGATCCACAATGACTACTCCGAATTTAATAGTACAACAGATAACGGAGAAAATGAAGTGCAGCACTTGCAATGAGTTTTTACGTCCGCCAATATGGTACACTCGTTCTAACACGAACATATGTAGTGGTTGCAAGGAAAATAACCATCAAACGATTGTTGGAAAAAACGAGCACTTAGAAGAAATCGGAGAGTTGTTAAAATTTCCGTGTACTTACAAAACTTTCGGATGTAAGAGTTTAATAACATGGGCAGAGGCTAGTCTTCACGAAAGCGAATGCCCCCTTCGGCAGTTTACATGCCCCTCGTGTATGACTTGGAAAGGCTCTGCTGATAATATGAAAGACCACGTCCTGCAAAATCATCCTTCAAAATTGTTTAACAAAAGTTGCACGCTTTCTTTGTTGTCAAATGAGAATGTAATTTATGTACATACAATGGGAGAGCTTTATGTTCTACTATATAAGTGTGATACAGATGCTGGACTTTTGTGGTTTACGCTAAAATCCGTAGGCCCTTTAGAACGCGCCAAGCGACGTTACTACAAAGTATCTTTAGAGCGAAACGAGTGTGCCTACTGCGAAAAAAGACGGGTTGAATCTGCAAAGAACTGGGAAATTGACGAAGACTCCGCTATCAAGATAGATCTGTGCGTTCTCCGAATGAAGCTGCAGCTGAGAAACGAAAACGTTATTCAACTATGTGTTGATGTCTGCGCCCGAACTCCGCTCTACAACGGCAGCGTTGATGAAGATCTGTTGAGAGACATAGAATGCCTCGTTTGCCAGGAATACATGAGCGCACCTATACGCCAGTGTGTTACCGGACACAGCCTTTGCAACTACTGCTTGCCCAGATTAAACTCATGTCCGCTTTGCAAGGCAAAACTGTGCGAAAGTCGCAACTTTTCATTAGAGTCTGTGTGCAGCAAAATGTTTTACAAGTGCATGTTTGCTGAAGAGGGATGCGACTATGCGACGTTACCACAGGATATCTTTAGCCACGAAGACGAGTGTGACTTTGGATTGGCAGATTGTCCCCTTAAATCATTTATTTCGCACTGCAATTGGCGAGGGAAGTTGACCCAAATCAGCTCCCATACCTTAGAAGAGCATGGATGGAAGTTTTAAATGTTTCTTTGCAATTATTACTCGTTTGATATACAAGTTCTATTTTAAGAATACTACAATTGCCTTTTGGTTTTAACTATATAATTGTAAATTAATACATATAGATAGCCAGCAATAAACTGTTGTAATATTCTTCTTACAATAATTACATTGAGAATAATCATGGATTGTATACATTTAATTTTGTAAAATATATAGATGTATTTTTAATAGCCCTACGTTAATATCTACTATTTGACTATTATATTTTGTATCTCGTATTGCCTATTATTTCGAAAATAAATGCACTTACAAAATATACTAGAAGTAAATGTGTAATGTTTGAAATAACATCGCTCAACTATTGTGAAAATATTTATATATTTATTTTGCACGCAATCACTCTTTTAGTGATAATCAGCAGTTCGGCATGCTTAGCTGTGGCCAAAAACTACCGGCAATCAAAGTTGTTAAGGCCCACACAAAAATAGAAATTAAGAAAATCCAAAAACGTAAATAATGAAGATTTTGAAGTTTGTGCTTATGCAAATAGCAAATGGCGTTTTTACTCCACACCTAAAAAATAAAGAACGGATAGACTCGAATTATCTTTTCGATGATAAGCCGGCAATATTTTGCAAAAGTGCCATACCTAGCATAAATTGTTTTTCTCGATTGTATTTGCTACACGTATTTCATATAATTTCGATCTAAGGCGGAATTCAAATTTTGATTGCTTTAATTAAAGTTTCAACAGAAGTGGAACGGGAAGAAAACCAATTATGTTGATGTGAAACATAATTCAGCTGTTATAAATTCACAAGTGTCAGAAACGGTTACCCCTTGTTTTAATTTCTAAATAGTTGCGATTCTCAGGACTTTACATTTTCTGATTCGCGTAAAACATTTTCATGAATTTAGACACGCGACGATATTCATTACAAAACTAAACCTTTAAAAGAAAAATATCTAGAGTAACCACATCTGCAGAACAGGAAAATAAAGCAACACATGAAAGAAGAATAAAAAGAATTTAAGCCCTATTGTAATAAAATCAAACAAAATTAGACAATGACAATACTTCTAAGTATGATTCTAAAAAAATGGGTAAGTAGTTGGTCAAAAATGAATTTAAAAAAAATCAACATGAATGGACTGCAGTCTCTTCAATTTACGACTGAAAAGACGGGGAAAATGTCTTTTAAGGAATAGAGAGAAGTATTTTCATCAGTTTTACGAGGTTTATGTGTGACCTCGAGCACTTTTGAATAAATATCTGAAAATACAACTTCTTTTGCGTTTGTCTTTCCATTATGACTTATTTCCTTTCTTTCCGCTTCGGAACATAGGGCTTCTGTGAAGCAGTGCCATCTGACTATTCTTGGATATTTCTTGTATTTCTCTCCACGTTTTCCCAATTTTTCTGATCTCTACCTTCTTTCATTCTCCTCCAGCTTATTTTGGACCTTCCTATTTGGCATTCGCCCTGTGGATTCCAATTCAGTGCTTGTCTTTCAATTGCCGTTGGATCATTTTCGTTTCTTTATTTGAGCATTTAAGGCGTTCCTTGTGCTCTTTCCTATAGATCACTATTTGTAATGTTGTTTGGCCAGTAAATTTTATATGTTCTCCCAAGACATTTGTTTATAAAAATCTAGAGGCTTGTTGTGATACTCTTCGTGGTTTTCCACGTTTCACTGCCATACAATAGGATGGATTTTACATTGCTTTTAAAATTTTGAGTTTAGTCTTTATTGATATTTCTGTTGTTTTCCATATTGGGTAGAGTCGTATAAAGGTTGCGTTGCTTTTTGTATGCGTGCTTTGACGTCCTCTTCTATTTCGCGTGTAATCGTGACTACACTGCCCATGTACGTGAATTCGTTTACCTCTTCTATTTCATTGTTATTTAGATGAAAGCTCCGTTTGTTAGTGGTGTTTGTTCTAAGTGATTTGGTTTTTGTGCTATTGATCTTTAGGAAAAAGTTCTTCACCTTTCCGCTATTTTATTTAGTTCTTGTTGCATGTGTTTGTGGGTGCGGGACAGTAGACAGATATTTGCGAAGTCCAGATCTTCTAGTTGTTCTGTAAGGTTCCAATTTATTGCGCTTCTCTGTTTTGGCCAGTACTTCGTCTATGACCATTAAGAACATTATTAGGGATAGAATACAGCTGTGTGCACTTGTATAGATTCCGATAATTTGCCGTCGTGTATTACTTGACACGCGTATCCTTCATAAGTTCGCTTTATCAAATTTAGTATGTTTGTGGGTATTCCATATTTTCGTATTGTTTCCCACATTTTGTCCCTGTTTACAAGGTCAGACACTTTTTCGAAGTCCCTATAAAGTAAAGACAGGTTGACTACATATTCTGCGCTGTGTTCTATTATGATGCGCAGTGCATTTATTTGGTCTACGCAGGCTCTACTGCTGTCTGTTTCTTCTCTTCGTAGCTATTTTTCTACTCTCGTTCTTATTCTGTTTAGCGGTATCCTCGAGAATATTTTGCTTAGGATGGAGATTAGAGTAAAATCCCTCTCCAGTTTTTACTGTGAGTCCTTTTTTCCATTCTTCAGGTATTGTGTTGCTTCGCCACATCTTCACAAAAAGTGGGTGTAGTATGTCCACCGTTATTTCTTGTTTCGGGATTTCTGATGAAATTTTGTTGATTCCTGCCGCTTTCCCACTTTTTTTTAGTTTTGAACTTCTTGTCCGACTTCTAATCTTGAAGGTGCTCCATTTTTTATTGTCTCCGCTGGTGCTTATCCAGCTCTTACTCCGGGTTCCTGTTCTTGTCTTGTTCCTTTTCACCTGGTTCTTCTATTTGGCTTAACATTTCTGCGAAGTATTCTCTCCATCGTTCAATTTGTTTATCTTTTTTGGTTAGGAGCTGTCCTTCTTTGTTCCTTATCTCCTAGGAGTTTCCTTTGTGATCGTATTCTAGTTATGTTGTAGGCTTCTTTTATATTGCCTTCCTTTGGTGCCTTTCCAGCTCTCTTTGCTAATTCCTCCGTCTATCTTATTTGGTCTGTTCTTGCGCTCCGTTTGATTTCTAGATCTTTGAGTTTATATTGGGTCTGATATTCAAGTTTTGTCTTTTTTTTTACTTTGATGTTTCTCCTTCTATTTTCTTCCAGATTTGTTCTGTCGTCCAGTCTTTTCTTTTTGTGTTCTGAATTCCAGTACTTTTTTTGCTACTCTGTTATAGTTTTTTTTATATTTTAATTTTCTACTAGTGTTCTTCTAGATCTTGTAATTCTGGAAATCTGTTTTTTAGTTGAATTCTTAATCAAGTCTTCTTTGCGCTGTATTTTTGTTTGTTTAGGTCATATATTCTACTTTGTACGAATTTCGTTGCTCTGATTTTAATTTATATGCTCGCTATCATCAGGTGGTGGTCGCTGCCTATATCAGCTCCTCTCTTGTTTCTTACATCTAATAGCGAGCTTCTCCATCTTTTTTGTATGACAAAATGGTCGAACTGTATATTTCTTTGTGCGAAAATAACGTTCCTCCTATTACAATTGCATTTTCGGCGCACCAGTCTATGAGGAATTCTCTATTTTCTGTTTGCACATTATTTGTTCTATCCCTGTGTTATCTTTATCCACTTACGCATTTAGATCTCTCACTATCAGGATGATGTCTTTCTTTTTTATTTTATCTTTTATGTTTTGTAGTTGGGCATAGAATTGGTTGATTTCAATGTCGGCTACGTTTGTAGGTGCATAACATTGTATTATGCTAACATCCCTTATTTTCTTGTAGTCGGGCTGTTGTGACTCTCTCTGATATTGGGTTCCACTCTATCAGACATCTTGTTATTTCTCGGCTTAGAAGTAATTCTACTCCGTATAAGTGTTCGTTTTCGTTTAGTCTTCCAGAATAGAGGAATGTCAATCCATTGGGCGTTTTCAGCTCTGCGAACTCGTTCCACCTGACTTCGCTAATACCTAATATATCCCTCTTGTACCTGTTCATCTCTGCAGTTGCCTGATGTAATTTCCCTGTTTACAGTAGTGTGCAAACATTCCAAAATCCGATTCGGTATTTCCTTTTTGAGCCAAAAATCGTCAACAGTTTGTCCGTCCAACTGCTTCTTTTAATTTCAGTAACAATATTGGTATTTAAGGGGTTAGCAGGGTATTGGCCCACGCCCCCGATTGTAATGGCGAGACTGCCACCTTAAGGCCAAGGCACTGCCCACTTTCGCCGTTGTTCGCGTGGGGGGAAGAGTATTTCCCCTCTTCCTCAATGGTAGGTTCGGTTATTCCGCCAATGCTCGGTCGCCATTTCCTCGTCAGTGTTAATAGTGAGTACCGCGTAAAGATTAAGGTTGGCATTTGGTTGGGAGATGCTATGTATTGCGCGTCACCAGCCCTTACCCCCCCCCCCCCCGTCTTTCTATTATTGACCAATAAAATTATCAGTGAAGCCGCAAAAACTTGGCGCCATCCAATTAATCTCTGATAATAATGTGAGATGTGTTAAAAACGATTTTATAAAACTTACTTCAGACTAATATGTGAAATACCAAGAACGAACAGCACGTTCACCAGCAAGATAATTTGAATGAACTGAATTAATGAAATTGTTCTTGCTTTAGAAGATGACAAACTACTACACTTGAGGGCAAAACAACCGACTCATTAGCTGCACGCACATTTTCGTCTCCTGTTTCAATCTAATGAAAATGAAAATAAAAACATTAATGTGCAAGAAGCATATTTATTATTGAGCTTTAAAAAACTGTTGCAATTGCATTAATCGGATGACTCATTCAAGAAATATGAATCACGATTGAATTTTACGAATCTTGCTAATTCGAACCCACGTGCGTGACGACTGTGATTGCAATTCCGCAATTTATCTCAGTCACTTATCCAAAGTTGATGTAAGTAAGTAACGTAAGTGCTGAATTAATCAACTGTGTCGAGAGTGTGGCGTCGGTACCGGGAAACCGGTGACTACATCCGCCGGCAAGGATTAATTAATTAAGTTAGTAAATATGCATCTGCTCCTACACCATAAGGACAACAGGTAAAAAAGGCAACATAGTTATGCAAAATATCTGGAAGAACATTGTTGCCGCTACTTTGATTAAGCATGCGCAACTTTCAAATGTTTACATAAGGCTTACGTACATGATACGTATTTCTTATGGGCGGCACATGCTTAGGTCTATTACAATCGAAACTCAGCTTCGCGGAAGCAAATCAAATTATTGGGCAGACGCGCATTTTGCGTTCGGCAATGATAATCGCTGCCCGACCTCGACAAGGAGCGAGAGCGGCGCCGACGTGCATGCAGGAACGCACGGACCTCCTCGTGTAAAAAGCGCTCAGAGCGCGGCACGCTAAATTTCTCATCAGTTGTCTTTGTTTACTTTCCGTTCGAATCTATAGGTTGTCTTTGTTTACAACGCACGGACTTCCTTGTGCAAATCGAGGGCTGAGAATCACACCACGTTTCTTTGTTTACTTTCTGTTCAAATGTATCGATAAATAGATAGAAGATACGTTGAATGTGCATCGGGTAAGACGATGCGTGCACAAAGAGACGGATAAAGTCTTCAAATAAACGCTTTTTCAAACAGCTTGTTCTCTGCATATAAGATACTCAAACATTACAGCAGTTTATCTACATCAACATTATACCTTTAAAATAACTAATTTTGTTGCATTACATTTTGCATTAAAATGAAATTAATGACACTGGAACGTTTAAAGTGGTGCAGAAAGCATTCGGTGATCAATTTTTATTGAGACCAACTGTATTCCGAAAAGCACGTGAATCCGTACATGTATCTCGTTCTAATCGTCCACCATTATCAATAACCGAAGAAAATATCGAAAAAATTAGATACAAAGTAATGGAAAATCAGCATCTGACCATAACAGAACTTGCTGAAGATGGCATATCGGTAGGTTATTTTGGACTTGAAACGCTTGTCGGCAAAACTCGGCACTCATTCGTGAATTTTTCGCCAAAAATTTCACATTTGATGACACATAAAAAGAGTAAATCTAAAACAAAATACTGTTCTGGTAAGACCAAGTATCAATTTATCTGGGCAACTCTCATCACTAGAGTTGCAAAGTCGACGAAAGAGCGATGTTTCTTGGCAATTAATCTCTTCTTTTAAAACTTCTTTCTCGCAAAAAAAACTTAAAAAAACTTTGAGAAGTCTTTGTTAAATTTAAATAAATCATCCCAAGTTTAACTAATAGATTAAGATGCCATTCCCAATTTTAAGCAACTTTACTAAAATCAAATTGTACTATAAATGCTAGAACATGTAGACTGGTGTGGCGGCCTTTTCGCCCTTGAACCGCTTATATCGCGGCGGCATGCTGGCGGCTGTGATGTCTGCTACGTTTTGCCGTCGCACACAAAACGGCATATGGGCTTTTGCTCTGCCGACAAGTCTGCATACGCCGTCGGCGGCACCTTTGATTTGAAAGGTGCTCGAATGCAATTCGAAAATGCCGCCAAGCCAGGCGCGAAGCCCGGCAAATTCACGTACCGCAGCTCGGCCAATTTGGTCGTGTTTAACACCGCATATTCACGTTCCGCAACGCGCCAACTGGTCGTTTTAACACCGCATACATTCAAGCTCCGCAACGCGGCCAATTTGGTCGTGTTTAACACCGCCATTCAAGCACCGCAGCTCGGCCATTTGGTCGTGTTTAACACCGCACATTCACGCACCGCACTCGGCCAACGGTCGTGTCTTCACCCGCAAGAACATTCGCTACCCGCAGAAACCCGATCCGCAACGCAGAGGCGGCCACCTGGGAATCGCCGACGAAGCCGAAGCCGATTCAGGTGAGCGATTTGGCAATATTCGTTGGTGGATATCGGTAGCCGCCCCCATCCGCTTACGCGACGGCCGTTTAAGGGACGATTTGGCCTTACCGGCTGACCTTCCAAACGGGCCGTACTACGTTTTCACACCGCATCAAGAGAGCGGCTATTTACACGCCTGCCTCTCCATTTGTTGGTCCTTACGAGCCGCATTGGTATCGTATCCAACACCGCATCCACGAGAGCGGCTATTTACACGCCTGCCTCTCCATTTTGGTCCTTCGAGCCGGATCGGTATCAGATACAATTTATTACGCTTTATTCAAGTAAAGTTCCCTTATAATGGATAAGCTTGAATTAAAATTAGTTCAGTTAACTGCCAAAAAAGAGGCTATTTTCGAACGATTTAATCGTTTATCGTCAACGAATATTTCAAATTATGAGTTACGCTCAAACGAATTATTTTTATCTCAAACTGAAGCTATTAGTGAATTATACAGCAGGTTTGAAACAATAATTGAAGAAATTAACAATTTGCAGTTTGAAATTGATCAGACTCCTCCAGACTACTCATGTTTAAATTCTATTGAAGATTTATATTCGAGTATTAAATATAAACGCAACCTTATATTGTCAAACAGCAAAACATTTACATTAGATCAAAAGAGGTATCGTAAAATTACCGCCAATTGAACTACCTTCTTTCGATGGCAAGACTGAGAGCTGGCCAATATTTTACGAAATATTTCGTAGCAATGTGCATTTAAATACAAATTTGACTGACGCGCAGCGTGTGCAGTATTTGATTAGTAAATTAACTCATGACGCTTTAAAATTAACCGCAGGTATTATTCCTACAGGGGATACTTATAATATTATATGGGATAGTCTTGTTAAAAAGTATCAAGATAAACGTAGTTTAGGCAGTCATTATCTAAATAACATTCTGGACATCAAAGGATGCGTCGGTAATGCTGTTAGTTTGAATACATATATAGAAAAATATTCCGCGTCCATCGCCGCATTAAAACAGTTAGACATTCCCGACCTATTAGATTTTGTCTTGTTACATTGTGGTTTAAGAAAACTTGATCCCCAAACGCTTCAACAATTCGAAAATAGGGTGAGCGGAATAGAATTACCCTCCTGTAAACAATTTATTTCATTTACGCAAGATTATGTCAAAGTACTCGAGCGCTCGCATGTTAATAATTCGCAGACCAAGCCGCGCGCAAATTCCAGTTTACCTTATCACAGCCTTGGCCGTGGCGCACAAGGTGCCTGCAAGTCGTTTGTGTCGAGTGAACAGATTTTTAATACGCGTTGCCCGCTATGCGACAGAGAACACCAGCTGTTTCGCTGCCTTGAATTTAAAAATATGAAATCACCGCAAGCGCGTTTCGAGTTAATTAAAGCGAAACGCGGCTGTATAAACTGTTTAAGTCTATCTCACTCGTTAACTAAATGTAAATCACGGAACGTTTGTAAAATTTGTAAAAACAGCACCATTCTTTACTGCATTTTTCGAACTTAAAGAATGATCGCCGAATAAAGCCGTCTGTGGCGGCTGGACCGCAAGCAGGTAACCGTGCGCCCATAATAGCTGAGTCAGCGCATTCAGCAACGCAACCTCACACGTCTTCTGTATCGCTTAGTGCGGCGGCTTCGAGTTCGGCTATATTGTTATCGACCGCACAGATCTATGCACATGGTAAAACGGAAATACGCTCGTCGTCAGGTGTTTAATAGACAACGGGTCGCAAAATAACTTAATTACTATGGATTGTTGTAAACGCTTGAACATTCCCATAATTAAATTACGCAATTCATCTTTACAAGGTGTTGGTATGACCTCGCGACCTGTACACGGTTTTATTAATTTCGCAATAGAATCGCGAATTAATCCTAACAACAAATATTACATTCGTGCTTTAGTAGTTGACTGTATTACAGACAAACTTCCCGCAAACTTCATTACATTAAATGAAGATATGTCATATTTAAATAATTTACCGCTTGCCGATTTATCCTGGAATGTACCGGGAGAAATTGACGTTGTGCTTGGTGCTCAACTGTTTCCTTATATTTATTTGGGAGATAGGGTCGATTCTGGTAATCGCGCACCACCCGCTATATTAACCAGCTTTGGTTACGTACTTATGGGAGATATTGCATGTCATTATGATGCAACCTGCCTACATAGTACTACATCTTCGTTTACCGCGCTTGCTAACGTTGACATTGAGTCAAGTTTACGGAAGTTCTTTGAGTTAGAGGAAATTCCATCTCAACGTTTTATTAGTCCAGATGAATTAGATTGCGAAAATAACTTTAACTCTTCGATTTTATTTAAAGACGGCAGATATTTTGTTGATTTACCCTTTTCTCGAAACCCCTCGGAGCTGGGTAATTCACGCGCTCTGGCTCACCGTCGTCTACTTGCGCTCGAGCGTAAATTCGATTGCGTGCCAACCCTACGCGAAAATTATAATAAAACTATCGCCGATTATATAACGCAGGGTATTTGTCCCAGGTGCCTGACTCTGAATTGACAGAGGAGGTTACTACATACCGCATCACGCCGTTGTCAGACCAGATAAGGACAGCATCCGTATCGTTTTAGACGCTAGTGCTAAAACGCACTCAGGGCTGTCACTTAATGACATTTTGCATGTCGGACCTAATTTGCAGGCCGACTTGTTCTCGTTGTTACTCGACTTTCGTACATTCCCAATAGCAATGACCGCTGATATAAAACAAATGTTTTTGCGCATCGGAGTAAACGAGCACCATCGTAAATACTTACGAATTTTATTTCGTTTCAGTAGGAACGAACCTATTCGCACTTACAATTTTGACCGCGTACCCTTCGGGCTAAAGCCTAGCCCTTACCTAGCTATGCGTACGTTACGCAACTTAGCGTGCGAGCATAGTGACCGCTTCCTGAGGCTTCTAAACTGGTAGAAACTCAGTTTTACATGGATGATTATGTCGATTCGGTTCCCGATGAACAGACTGCCATGCGATTGTCTCGCGAATTAATCGATTTATTTAAATTAGGCTCTTTCGACCTTGTCAAATGGGCCACTAATTCACCCGCTTTATTGGAGGTTCTTCCCGAGTCTCACCGCTCACCAGTAAATTTTTCTGGCATGGGTAACGATATTTACAATTTTAAAATCCTTGGTTTAACCTGGGATCCTGCTGACGATTACTTTTCTTTAACAACAGTCGCTGTAGAAGATAAATGCACAAAGCGCACGATTCTATCGCTAGTTGCCCGCTTATTCGACGTACTTGGCGTTGTAGCTCCAGTTGTGCTGTACGCCAAAATTCTTATTAAGGAACTATGGCTAGCTAAAATAGACTGGGATGAGGTTCCTCCGGAATCCATCATCAGTCGCTTTTCAGCTTTGCACGCGATTTTTCCGCACTCTTCTAAAAATTCCGCGCCATATTGGCATTGTGGGAAAAGCAGTAGTGAACATCGTAGCCTTTTGTGACGCGAGCTTCAGTGGTTACGGTTGTTGTGTTTATTTACACATCACTGATCCTGAAGGTAATATCACCGTCCGTCTTTTATGTGCAAAGTCGAAGGTTTCTCCAGTTAAAATAACAACGCTAGCTCGATTAGAACTTGTCGCCGCTTTGCTGCTGTCCAAGCTTGTTCGCGTGGTCCGCGATAAACTTTCCGCTCGTGTACCTATTACAGGTGTTTACGCCTTCTCGGATTCTACAATAGCGCTTTCGTGGATCCACTCATCGCCACATAGGTGGTCTATTTTTGTCAGCAATCGTATTGCTAAAATACAAGATGATTTACCTTCTTCTGAATTGACAGAGGAAAGCTTGAACTTGACAAACCGCAAGGGGCTTTTGGATCAGCTTGTATTGTCTTATTGGAAACCTTTGCCAACCCAATAAACAATATTTTAGCTGACTCATGTATATATAGATAGTGTATTAATAGGGCATTTATATATAGTTTGTTACGATATAAATCTAACCGCAATTTAACGCACCTGAAATATAATAGTTAATTTCAGGAATTTAATGACAATATTGTTTCAAACCGCTGTTAATAGCTCCTTGATAAGGTAATAATTTTTTGAAAGCTCAGGACCTTTCAAGGCGGGGAGTATGGTGTGGCGGCCTTTTCGCCCTTGAACCGCTTATATCGCGGCGGCATGCTGGCGGCTGTGATGTCTGCTACGTTTTGCCGTCGCACACAAAACGGCATATGGGCTTTTGCTCTGCCGACAAGTCTGCATACGCCGTCGGCGGCACCCTTTGATTTGAAAGGTGCTGTCGAATGCAAATTGCCCGAAAAGACCTGCCGCCAAGCCAGGCGCGAAGCCCGGCAAAATTCACGTACCGCAGCTCGGCCAATTTGGTCGTGTTTAACACCGCATACATTCACGTTCCGCAACGCGGCCAACTTGGTCGTGTTTAACACCGCATACATTCAAGCTCCGCAACGCGGCCAATTTGGTCGTGTTTAACACCGCATACATTTAAGCACCGCAGCTCGGCCAATTTGGTCGTGTTTTAACACCGCACATTCACGCACCGCAGCTCGGCCAACTTGGTCGTGTCTTCACCCCGCAAGAACATTCGCTACCCGCAGAAACCCGATCCGCAACGCAGAGGCGGCCACCTGGGAATCGCCGACGAAGCCGAAGCCGATTCAGGTGAGCGATTTGGCAATATTCGTTGGTGGATATCGGTAGCCGCCCCCATCCGCTTACGCGACGGCCGTTTAAGGGACGATTTGGCCTTACCGGCTGACCTTCCAAACGGGCCGTACTACGTTTTCACACCGCATCAAGAGAGCGGCTATTTACACGCCTGCCTCTCCATTTGTTGGTCCTTACGAGCCGCATCGGTATCGTATCCAACACCGCATCCACGAGAGCGGCTATTTACACGCCTGCCTCTCCATAGACAACAACTAAGAACTTAAATCAGTAAATCTTCTCGATGGTATGCATTTGATGCGTTTGTCAAGGTGCCAGGTTAAATGAGAAAAATTAAAAAGTGAGTTAAGAAATCCGATTTTTATGCGAAATTCCAGAAAATCTATTTGGAAGACTGTTTTTTTAAAGAACTCACACACTACAATACAATCCAGCCAACGCGTGCGCGCTCTCACATACATACACACATCAATTCTGCTAAAAATGAAGACACTAAAATGGAAAATCATGGTTAGGTGCATTCATCAGTTTGTTGGAGACTTGATTTGGACATTCCACTTCAACTTCAAATCACCAAAAAGAGTGCATGTCAAAGCAATTTAAATAGTAACTGTTAACAGTGTAGTCCCATCTGCAGAAATCTTGCTTTCTATCCCTTCCCCATTAACATCAATTCAAAACGACTCATTGTTCAAGTACAGTTTTTTCCAAATGACGACCATCTTACTGAGTTTGACTTATCCCCAATTTCAATCCATGACATCATAAAGAGGACTTTGGCTTTATTAAATTAATAAGAAAAGAAACGAAGAAAAGCTTTTGTCGTTCAAATAATAAAATTTGTCTTATTTAAAAAGTTATTTTAAAAAGTTTGCACACAAGCAGTAACTAATTTAAGATTGTTCAATGGGCAAATTATACAAGTCTAGCAGAATACCACCCTCAATTGAGCATTACATAATTAAGATTTCCCTTACTACATTATATTTCAAAAGTACCGTAAGGTGGGTCTACTTGCAACAGTGGCATAACTTGCAACAATATTTATCGTGTAAATCTAGTTTCCCTACTACCCTAGGATAAGTCACAACATGCCACGAAAATACAAAAAAAAATTCGGGAGTAATGCATCAGGGTTATCAAAGATGGATCAGGAATTCGGAAAGCATCCAGGAGATTCGGGATTGACCCGTCAACGCTTTCAAGAAAAAGGAGAAACATATTTCCCCTAAATCCTAGAAGGCAGCCTGTATTTCCTTAGGAAGAAGAGCGAGCATTTGTTAAAATTCTTTTGGCTGCAAAGTGGGATTTTCCATTAACCGCATATGACATACACATTACTTGGATTGCAAAGGTGTTCAGGAGAAGCATTTTGGAAGGAACAGTATGCCAGGCTTGGATTGGGGAGATTATATATTGCACAGTGGGACAGATACCCTGTAAATGTGGACAAAATTGCAAATTATGTATTTCAAAGAATGATTCTATAATGCAGCGGTATTTAACGAGAAAGAATAGGGTTGCTAGGGAGTGCAATAATTTTACATGAAAAGGTCGTACTTTTGCTCGGTATGTAGATGAGGTTAGTATTCTTAAGTTTTCCGGTAGGTTTGGTGGATAGTGTTAACTGTAATAAATTTAGAGTATTGTTGTTTCAACTGAAGTTGTGTATATAATTAAATGCAGTATGGATCGTAAAATCTTGGTAAGTAATAACTTTTCTATGCATCTATTTGTTTAGACGTACCATTCAAATAAACTTTGCCCTTTAAAAAGTATATTTTTTGTAGGCGTACAAGATTAGTCGCGCTTAGTCACGTTATAATTTTTGTACAGAATAAAAGTTTATGGTTATAGAAATGTGTCAAAAAAAAATTAGCTGCCTAAATCTGCCATTTTAGGAAATATTCGCAAATTCCTGTTGCAAACTATAATGCGTCATGTTCATATTACAGCACCTGATATGAAACGGAAGGATTTATTTAAAATTTGGCAAAGTGAAACAGGCAAGGATGCAAGAGATAAATGTCAGCATCTTCAAAATTTTATAAAAAATCGTTTGTTTGAAGGAAATTCAGAAAAAATTTTAAAAAAGACGGAACAGCGAATTTACTAGCTATGTACTTCGTTCACTAGAAGGTGGCAAGCTGCTAGAAGAACTGAAAAATCTTTGTTCAAAAGAACGGTAGCTGGTTAAATGAGGAGTTTTTATTGCCTTTTGTATCCGTCAAGACTTCTGGAGATAAAGTCGATGCGGACCGACATGAAGCAGCTTTTGAACAATGTTCTGATCGGACAAAAAGAAGAAGAACCAAATCACTAAGGAAAGCATTTGCTCCACAAGAATTGGCATATGCTGCGCAAATGGGTTTTGAACATCCGGTGAAGGTGATGCTGCACAACTGATTAGTGAAGTTATTAATACAACACCTACAAGAGCATCACGTATAAGAAAGGCTTCAAAAAATCGCGAGAAACATATACCAATGATCTACACAGATGATGAAGCTTTGTCGCTGTTTATCGATACTAAACTTATAAAAAGTCAATATCCAAAAATAAGAATTGAATCGAAATTAAAAAACGCGAACACATTTCCAAGCTACCACTATATATGCTATCCTAATAAAGAACTTGTTATTTCGGAATGTGTAGCTGAAAGAGACCTACAAGCACTTCTAGACCATACTGCACAGAGAATAATTGAATCCAAAATGAGATTTTTGATATTATACCTACTGATATGTCCAATTCACTTGTTTTAATTTCAAAATTGGGTTGCGACGGGAGTACAAGTCACAGTGAAACAGAAATTCATGGGTGAAACAAGCGATTCCAATATGTTTATAACGTCATTCGTGCCTATTCAACTGTTTAGCAGAACAAAGATGGCCACAAAATTGTAGTATGGCAAAATCCACATTCTTCATCTGTGCGGTACTGCAGACCGATAAGGATACAGTTCAAAAAAGAAACTACAAATTTAGCAGGGAAGAAGTAGAATATATTCAAAACCAAATAACAAATCTACAAGTAACACAGGTAAGACAAACTAATTTATTAAAGAACAGTATTGTAATAATCACAGTTTTTCTGAGAGCAATGTTGGCAACAAAAACCTCTCAATTTCACATAAAATTCTATTCACAATAATAGACTGGAAAGTGTGCAATACGGTTACTTTAACTTCTTCAGTGCAAAAATGTTGTGTGTGGGGCGACACTAACTCAAATGAATAAATTGGAGTCTACAGTTCAAAGGGATGAAGATGAAAGCACGTTTATATTTGGATTGTCAACGCTTCAGTCGTGGATAGGATTCTTTCAGTGTTTTCTGCACATCTCATATAGACTCAATTATGAAAAATGGCAACTCAGAGGTAAGGAAGAATTAGAGACTTTCACAAGCCGTAAAAAGGAAATTCAAACGATGTATAAAAATGAATTAGGATTAACTGTAGATAAAGTTAAGTCCAGGAGGAAGTAGAACATCTAACGATGAAAACCCGTCGAGAAGGTTTTTTAAGAACTACCAAGTTTCTGCAAGAATTACTGACATCGATGAAACCCTAATTCGACGATGCGGTATTCTTTCAGATGCATTAGCTTCTGGTTTTAAAATTAATGTCGAAGCATTTGCAACGTTCGCTTATGACACCACAAATGGTTAAGTCGAAAAAAATATCCGTGGTATTATATGCCTGCTTCGGTCCATAAAATATTAATTCATGCCCCCCATATAATTGAATCGGTTCTTTTGCCTATGGATCAGCTTTCCGAGGAGACTCAAGAATCCAGAAACAAGGATCTTAAGGCATATCGCCGAGGACGCACTAGAAAATTACGAATGTTGATGTTTTCACCATGTTGCTTGTTTCATCGGATCCTTTAGTAACCGCTATTAAAACATTGCCCCCAAAAAAACAGAAGAGCAATAGATTTAGATGTGGTAGTCTTATTAGCACCTCCAGATAAAGTGGAAATCATCTCCGGATCAATTTTAACGACTTCGGAAGAAGAAAGCGTTAGTGAAACCACTAACAACAGCGATGATAGTGTTTAAGTTAATGTTAAGGCAATTATATATGTATATATAAAAACATAAAAATGTTGAGATTGATTATAAGTAAGAAAAGCTATCTATTTACATATATTCTAAATAGAAATTTACAACAAACTTTTGCTGATTGATCATTCTCATAGTTTTATTTTTAATTGAAATAAAACATTTAAAAAAACTCAAATTACTTCTACTTTTGTTCGATTCATACGAGCATAAAATGTGTTTACATAATTTGACAATCCACAATGCTAAATTCAATTTTCTCAATAAACACGCACACTGCTCAGTCATGCACCTTAACGTCTAGATGACCTTACAAAAAAAAAATTAATACTATATGTTGAGAAAATATAAAAGTTGAACCCAAAAGAAAATTTTTTTGTTCAAGTAGTTTCTTACGAAGATAAACAGCATATTTTTAAAATGACCAAATGTCAATTTTTTATATTTATATATAGCCATCTATTCATTGTTGTGATGATCAAGAAAATACTTATGTTCCTTTCACCAAGACAGATGTCCTTTATTCTTTTTATTCATATAACAAATATTTGAAACCTATTTCTTTTCTGTTCTCCCTCAAAATATCTTAATAAACTGTCAAACAACTTATGATAAAGTGTTTATCAAATATACTCGATAGTTCACAACAAACTTACTGAAATACAATTAAATTTAAATTTGTTTTTTTTAGTGTTCTATAAGCATGTACACAAGAAATATACCACTAATATTTTTATATCTACAAGATTTCATACATCCAATCTAAAATTTTGCATAATTTAACTTACATAGTTTTTTAATTTTCTATGGACTTATTCTCATAACTCAATTTGTTTGTTACTCACAAATAAAATTTTCTACATGAAAAATATGATGATATCAAATAACATCCTTGGAACTACAAATACATTATTCCATTCAGTTCAATTATCAGTGTTCTATACCGGGTGCTCGATTTTCGAGCCTCACCATGGGAATCTCGTATCTTGAGAATTACAGGGTTGGTTAAATTAGGGCAAAGTTGCGTATTATTATGCTTATCAAGAATCTGGAAATAGATTTGATTTATTATTAATAATTTTCGAAATATCGTGAAAAAATTAAATAATGTCGTTATCGTTTTTAATTTTTAAATCAAAAACCGGTAAAATTATACGATTTTAATTCAGACATTCTTCAGACACTTTTTTAAAAGGAATCTAAAAATGTCATTACGGTTGCTACCCACTCTGAAATGTCAAAGATACGATAGTCAACTTTTATTTTTCTTATGGTCGCCATATTGGATTTTTACAATTTCAAATGCAGTTTTTTTTCTGATTACAAGGATGTATCACACTTTAAGATTTTGCTTTTCAACGAACTTAAAAAGTTGGTTACTGAATTCTATGTCGGTCTGTCGGTCCGTTTTAAAATTTGAAAATGGATTCTTATAGGAAATTTTACGCTGATTTCGAATTCGAAATTAAAAAATTTCTATCTCGAATAATTTTCGAGATATTCGACTTCGAATTTCGGGAAAATTTTCGACATTACGATTTTAAATGTTTCTTATAGGAAATTTTACGCTGAAAATGAAGTCGAAAAAATTCTAAGTCGAATAATTTTCGAGATATTCGATTTCGAATTTTTAAGTTCGTTCTGGGATTGCTTACAGAGCAATCTCTTCGCCGACCCCATGTTTTATTTTATAATTAATGACAAAACTTTCTGGAAAGAGGAGCTTTGAAATTAATTTGATGCTTTGGATACGCAATCAACAAATTTTCTTTTGTTTGAGCTAAAAATTTAAGTTTATTTTGATTTCACATTTTAACCATATTTTAACCGAGTTACTCATATTAAAAATGCGATTTTCAAGTGAAGAAAAACAAGATATGCGCAAATTTATTATGCTTCAAATCGGAACCTACTAATTATTTTTAAAACATATCTACAGCGTTATCCGGAATAACGGCAACCACATGCAACCTATTTCTTATTTTTGCATAGAAATTTAAGAGATTTTGGTTCATTTGAGAAACCTAGATGTAAATATGGTTCTAGGCCTATCGAACAAGAACAAGAAATTTTACAAATAGTAGAGATTCTCCATAATAATTACAATAACGTTTTATAATTAATTCTTTACTCCATAGGTCCAAAATAATCCTTCAATTTCAACAAAGGAAATTCAAGCTGAATTACAAATATCCGCTTCAAAAGTATGGAGGATGCTCAAAAAGCACAAATATTATCCCTACAAGAGTTGCATTAGCCAAATACTTCATTCTGCTGATGAGCGACGTATAGCTTTTTGTATCTTCCTTGTAAATAAGCTACGAGAAAATAGAAATTTTCTGAATGATGTAATTTTTCCGATGAGAGTAAATTTACTAATATGGGATTGTTTAACCGCAACAATAAACATATCTGGGCTACAGAAAATCCTCATCAGTTTTTGATGCAATGTATGGATCGATGTGTTGAATACCAGAATTATTGGACCATATATTTACAAGGAATAAGTTGAAACCCATATATATATATATAACAGAAATGGCCTACGCGGACGCCATGTTAATAATTGCAAACAATGAGCAGGACCTCCAACACAACATACACATATGGGACGAAGCACTGAGAGAAAGAAACATGGAGATCAACGCAGAAAAATCAAAGACAATGGTTATCGCAAGGCAACAGGAAGACATCACAATAGAAGTAAAGAACGCCATATTAGAACAGGTAGAAAGCTTCAAGTACCTTGGAACAACAATCGCAGCCGATGGGAAGCTAGAGGATGAGCTCAACAACAGAATCAAGTCAACAAACAGACTACATGGGGCGCTGTAGAAAGGCCTTATGAACAAAAAGAAATCTCTAAAGAAGTTAAAAGCAAAGTTTATAAAGCAGTATACATACCCACCCTCACGTACGGTAGTGAGGCATGGACACTAAGCGATAGACAGTATAACCGCCTCCAAGCAGTAGAAATGAAAGTGCTGAGGAAAATTAGAGGAGTAACAAAGCTAGACAGATACAGAAACGATAAAATCAGACAAGACCTGGAAACCAAATCATTACGCCAACACATAGAAGAAAACAAACTAAGATGGAGGATGGAGGAGCAAAATACAACCCAAATAATATGGAACTGCAAAACACAGGCAAAAAGACCAAGAGGCAGACCCAGAAACAAGTGGAACAACACAATATGGAAAAGCCTACAGGATAGAGGGAAGAGTTGGACATAAGCAGTAGAACTGGCTAAGAACCGGAAAGTATGGAGAAACTTCGTCAGAAGACGCCCAACCCAAGAAGGAACACCTAGACCCCAATAATGGTACAAGAGGACAGGATTAAGAAGGATTAAGAAGAATATTTACGAGGAAAATTTGCATGCAAACAGTTATCTACATAATTCTATGGCAGTATTGGAATATTTGTCAGAAATGTTTCCGAATAAAATAATCGCAAATAACAGAGATGTCCATTGGCCAGCGCAGTCACCAGATTTATCTCCTCTGGGTTACTTTGTGGGGAACTATGAAGGATAAAGTTTACGAAACCATACCGGAAAACATTGAAGAACTGCGCCAAAGAATCATCACTACTGCGAGGCAAGTTAGAGGAAAATCAATTCAAAGATCTGTTAATAATTTAAGAAAACGTGCGCAATTATGTTTAGATGTTGCAGGAGCAGCATTTGAACATCTCAAGTTATTTTTATTCAATACGCTTGTTCTCATTTATTCTAAGTTTGTTTCTTACATGAATAAATTTGTAGCATATCCTGTTTTTCGTCATTTGAAAATCGCGCTTTTAATAGAAATAACTCATCTTCAAAGCAATTCCAACACCGACTTGGAAAAATCAGTTATGATAATAACAATTTTCGATAATTATCAAATGAAAAAGCAAAATCATGAAGTGTGATACATCCTTGTAATCAGAAAAAAAACTGCATTTGAAATTGTAAAAATCCAATATGGCGACCATAAGAAAAATAAAAGTTAACTATGGTTTCTTTGACATTTCAGAATGGGTAGCAATTGTAATGACATTTTTAGATTCCTTATAAAAAAGTGTCTGAAGAATGTCCGAATTAAAATCGTATAATTTTACCAGTTTTTGATTTAAAAATAAAAACATTTTTAATTTTTTCACGATATTTCGAAAATTATTAATAATAAATCAAATCTATTTTGAGATTCTTGATAAGCATAAAAATACGCAACTTTGCCCTAATTTAACCAACCTTGTAACTCTCAAGATAACCGAGATCCCCATGATGAGGCTCGAAAATCGAGCACCCGGTATTTGCAAATAAATTTCAGTTATTGTTTTAAAAAATAGCTATAGCATTCACAACAGTACAGTGTATTTCATTTAAGCATCGAGAAGGCTGCTCTACTAAAATCATTACTGAATACTTGACCTCATCTAAGGAAACTAATTAAACTACTTTATAAAAAAATATCATACAAAAAATAAACTGAAACATCTCTTTATATATGTCCAATCAGTACATACACTGCAGAAGTTCATAACCTACTTTGCAGCACCACCTACTATATGTCTGTTAACCTTAAGGTATAAAGAAAAAGTTCCTTAAGTATTCAAACAGCACAATCGCAACAACATAATCACAGAAAGTCTAAATTAATAATTTAATTTATTTCAGTTGCTTTTCTATTGAAAATTATAGCCACTCGAGCTTGTTTGTGTAGAGCCTAGCTGTGAGGGATCTTCCATAGGCGGTAACTGTGGCTGGAATTGTTCTGCTGACAACCTTGTAAACATTATTCCAACACCTTCGATCAGAGCTAACAGCATGCCTCCTATGAATGCACTGCCAGCCATGGCAGGTAGTCCATTTCTAGCAGCCAAGATCCCGCCTGTTGCTGCCCCACTTATGATGGAGTTCCAAGGATCTTCCTTCTTACGAATGTGTATCAGCGCACAATCGATTGTAGAAAACATTCCTCCCCACACTGCAAAGTTACCAGCGATGATTGGGGATCTCTGTTTAATTGCTGTGAGACTGCCTACCTGCAAGAATGTCCAAATTAGTAAAATATAAGCAAATATACTAGTGCATCACTTATATGATAGGAAAATAATTTTGATAAAAGATATTATAAATATTTTTAAATACAAGGTCCCGTAGAATGATCTCCCCTTTTCGAAGCAGCAATAAAAAGAATAACATAGAATCCATTCAATGTTTTATTATATCATCACACAGAACAATGCTTACCATTTAGTCACCAATCAGTTTTGAAGATGATATAGTCCAAATGTTTGCCCGCACGAGTGACGCACTTCTACAGCCTCAGCTTAAATTCCGCATTATTTACAGAGTCATTTCTACTGGTGCTGCTGCAATCACATTGCAAGTGACAACCATAAATTTCTCAATAGTCTGCAGCCGGCTTTGAAAAACTGCCGCCTCTAAATGTCTCTACAGAAATAAATTACAAGTGGAAACACTTGTACTAGAACTTCTTGAGAAATTCTCGCTGTGTGTGTGGTAGCGCCATCTTATTAAGACCACAGTGCCCACACAGCCCTGCTTTTTCAAAAAAATACGGCCCTATGATGCTAAATTCTATAATGAGACACCAAACAGTGGAGAAGTTGCTCATGAAGAATTTTGCAGGACCCAATACCGAAGTTCCGCTTCACGCAGCCCAATAAATGAAAATGAGCCTCATCACTCCTGAACTCAACAGCATCAGCTGGAACATTTGTCAATATGTCCTTACAAGCAGCTTAGCGGGCATACCAGTCACATTCTTAAGTTTCTGGACCTCTATCAGTTTATACGTATGGAACATGAGCTTGCAGTGTAGAATTCTCTGAACACTCCAGTCAGATATTCCCAAAGTGAAAGCATCCTTAGCAGCAGAACGTTATGGCAATGTGGCAACAGCTTGTCTCACCGATGCAATGTTCTAGGCATCTGAATAGTAGGTCTACTAGGTGATTTGCATTTTAATGCTAAACCAGTCTATCGGAAATTATGTATCAGAACATTAAGGTCAATCTACTCCGAAATGTCTACATAATAGCTGTCACAATCATAGAATCACCGTTTTTAAAATAAGCCTTCAACATAAATGACTGGTGTTCACCACTCCACGCTATGATGGAGACTAAAATGGCATGCTTTGTGCTGCTCAAAGATGTACGAAAAAATATTCAAAAAATATTTCCTATGTGTTCTATTGATTTGGAAATTTATATAAAGATTGTAATTGTCTAGTTAGAATAAGATACGAGAATCTGAGAAATGTAGGACAAAGGAAGGAGTAGAACAGGGATATAACATCTTAGTCTGTTATTATTCACACTAGTAATGAATGATATAATAAAGGCGTGTAAGACAAAGCTGATAAAATCATAAATTACAAGCAATAGAAATTAATAAGATGGCGTTTGCACATGATATGGTATTAATGGCAAAATCATCAAGCCCTACAAAATAATTTAATATTTATATAATAGAATTGGAAAAAAGGAATAAAATTAAATGTGAATAAAAAAATTAAAACAATTATATCAAAAGAAAACACAAAAAATTACTAAAAGGAATTAAATTGGAACAGGTCAAAAGATATAAATGTCTAGGCACTATAATAAATCAAGAAAATAAAATTGTGGAAGAAATTAACGAAAGAACAGAAGCAGAACCATAGATATATAAGAAAGTGGCAATTCCCGTTTTAACATACGACTGTAAAAGGTGACAATAAACAAAAACACCAGCTTGGGTGGTTTGGGCATGTATTAAGAATGCAAGACAATAGAATAGCCAAAAGGATGTATAAGGCCAAAAGTACAGAAAAAAGGAAAAGTGGGAAATTAAGGCCATGTTTGAGGAGGAAATTAAAAATTACTAAAGAAAAGAGAAATTGATATGATTGAAATGATAACCATCCAACTGAAATTTATACAAAAAACATTAAACAATAGTCAATTCTCATTTTAATCAAAATATTCTTTTCTATGTACTTACTAAATTGAAATCAGAGCAATTGAGACACTGCTAGACTTTACTGCTATTCATTTTGAAGTGATGGAAGAGGCAGGAGTAACTTTTTAGTAGGACATCTAAAAATTGGACATATGAGTGAAGGCATGCTGGATATGAGAAGACCATATGACGCCCAAATCCACATTCAACATGAATTTGAAGGTTAATATTATGGATTAAAATGAATGTACACTTGAAATAAGCAACAAGAACGGATTTGGAAAAATTATCTGGTATACAGACAAATCAAAAACCGAGTCTGGAAGGGGAGCAGACAAATACTCTGAAAAAGGAAACTTACAGTTAAGCTATTCACTGGGAAAATACACATCCGTTTTCCAAGCAGAGATAATTGATATACTATATTGCGCCAGGCAAAATAAATTGAGGGCTTATCAAAATAGGCAAATCAATACATTCCCTGAAACTGTTGAAGAACTCACAGGTATAGGAATGCCACAAAGAACTCAGGACTGACCACAACTCTATTGTGGGTACCAATGAGAAAGCTGATAAACTAGCACAAGAAGGAAAATCAGCTCCATATATAGACTCCAAACTGGTTTTGGGAGTACTGAAAGATTACAATATGAAACCGGGAAAGAGAACGGTTCAGGAAATAACATAAAAAATACTGAAAAAATGTACTGGAACAAAAATATGGACAAACCTTCATAAAAGGAACATCTCGTAACAAAACTGAAGAACTGTTAGTACAAAACAGGACTGAATTACGAACCATTACAGTTGGGACAGGGAAGTGCAAGGCATAAAATTTTTGCTTAGGACGGCTAGATAGGCTTAGCATCAAAAACAATGAAGCATGGGTAACTCTTTCCCTGTACGTTTCCGGACGCTGAAAGTGGTGCCAATCGACTCAGCTTAACGAGTAGTGTCCAAATATGTCATCGGTTTTCATTTTGGACAACTCCCAGGAGAGGAATTTTTACCAGTTTTAAAAGAAACGTCTCATAAATCTCAAAAACTATTAGTCGATGCTTAAATTGTGAACTCACAAGTCTCCTATTGATGCCCGATGGCGCATTACGGAATCCCTTGATGCTTTGAAAGACACCGCCGCCGATAAGCCCCATCGTGAAAGCACCACCGCAGTCATCCACGATTCTCCAGGGACACGGCTCTCTGCTATATTCTTCCATTTCGGTGATTCAACGCTTAAACTTCAGCTACGACCACAAATTGCTTGTGCAACACATAACCTCAAATTTCATGTCGCTACATTGAACTTACCCGGAATTAGCACAGTCCTTACAATAAACCTGCATGTGTATGTACAACTTTGCTAAAAAAGATGTTATGAAATTTATTTCCAGCAACTGCACAACATGCGCGAACTGCACACGAAATGAGTAAAAATGACAGAAGACAGAAATGACTACCATAATTACTTATGTTCCAAGTAACCCAAAATTTAATTATGGGTGCTAATTTGAAAACTGCATTTGCCCGTGGTCCTCTTTTATGGGTTAATTTTATTTTTATTTTATTTGAATTTTTAAATTCTTATGGTGACGTTTGGCGCGAATTTCAAACGTGACAGAGTTGCCAAAAATAAGTGCTAGTCGCTCCATTTACAAAATGTCTAAAAATACACCCCTTTCCTCAAACATTTCAGTTACGTAAACCAGCGCTAATATCTACACTCAACTACCACACACGTTTAGTCTTTAATTAAATCTCAGCATGTCGGCAGCAATCGAACAAATAGGGGACAACATCACAAATCCAGAAGAATTCACTCCATTTAAGGTGAGACCTAAAATTTGCAGCCCCTCGCATATTACTTATCCGTACAATTATAGAGTGCAGCCAGCACAGAAGAGCTAGAAAAGTTCTGGCAACAGAAAGAAAAAGAGCTGCAAAGTCAAATAGCGGACTATGAAAGTGCGTTGGAAATTGAGCAGTTCAAAAATGCATCGCTCCAAAAAGATCTCAAAGTATGTCACATCATTTAACTTTATTAAAGGTGTGCAAATTAGTTCTGTACTTTTCATCAAAATTTAACTTTTTTTAAATAAGTACGGAGACAAATTCATGATATTTACGCCATCTAGCAGAGAGCTTGTAAAATTCATCACAACAAAAGCTTGAAGATCAAGCAGTACAGTTATTGCTACATATTTTTATATCATCTTCATTTGTGAAGTGATGCTGTATATATTAAAGTAAGCGATATTCCAAGATGATAACTTTGGAGCAAACAAACAATTGGACAAATGAACATTAAATGCACTTTAGGCAAATATTGAGATTCCAACAAACATGGAAGTAAAACTTAATGAAATTTCAAGTGATGGAATAAGTGATGAAATTAGATTTTTTCTCCCAGAATCCAGATCAGTTTGGACCAAAACGGTGCAAAAAATATTTCGAGCCGCCGAATGGACCCGTCAAGTGTTTGGTTCCATTTGCAACATGACATTTATGCGACTTAAAAACCAACGCGAGAAATCGACTCAAACCTGAAATTTTTGTCCTTGTGTATACAATCACCAAACTAGATGACATTTAGAAAGCTACGTAGTATCACAGTAAACTGCAAAATGATGAAATATTTTTTAAAATGCTAAAGAACGTCAAAAATCACTGCACGGTTTATATGTTCGTTGTGCGGTGTTTCAAAAGAAATGGCAAATATTTTAAGAGATAGTAGTACAGACCATTTTGAATAGAAAAGTGTATAAAAAGATATTTTCGTATTTAGTGGCTGTTGAAGTACAGTTACTTGAAGTTGGCGCATGAGATGCGCGAGCATCTAATGAAACAAATGATAAACGGCCAGCACTCAAAATAACAATGTGAGCTCAGTTACAGTTTGACGTTGTTCTAAATTACAAGTGTCTGTAACAACCCTACTCATAATCATTCAGGTAGTGATAAAACGTCAAGGTCACATTAACCAAATTATGATAAAAATTAAATCTACACAAATGAGTAAATGAAAGATTAAAGTAAGTAATATCAATAAGAGTAGATACGATCTTTACTGCAATAGTATAACAATATTGGTAAATTTGTATCTAACAATACGGGATTGGCTTGATGAATAATTTGGTTTTATACTACAGACAATTAATTATTTGAGTATCATGAAACACTTTATGTTTACTGTGAAACAAGCCCTTTTTATCATTGCAGGACGCTTTTTTCTCGCTTTTAATCTCTCTAAAAATGCCCCACAATATTCTTTTGTAATTACTTCCCCCTTCAGGACCTCTTATCACCACGGATGGTACGCTTTTTGTCTTTTTTGGAGTCGATTCACCTTCTTCCATCCACTCTTTCGATTGCTGTTTCGTTTCCGGTGTATACTTGTGAATTCAACTTTCCTTAATCACAAAACGTGTAAAATCAGTTGAATTCTTCTTAGACATTTCCATACACTACGTTAATGTTCGTATACGAATTCGATTTTGATTTTGGCTGAACAAGCGCGACACCCATCTTGCGCTAAGTTTCTTCAAATGTAATTCATTGCGCAACATTAAAGAGAATTTGCTTAGTTAAGGTTTCCGTGAGCTCTGCTACCTTGCATACTACTATCATGGACTTTGTCGATGATTTCTAACATGATAGTTGTTTTCGTACCTCCAGAACGTGATGCACCATTGATGCTTATTCTACCGCGCTTAAATCTGCACATTCAAAGTCGAATTGTTACATAACAATATGAGTCTGCGTAAAATCCTTTTATAAATTTTCTATGTTCTTTTCACTTTCAAAAAAAAAGAACCCAATCACATGAATTCCAATGTTATCCATTTTGCACTGTCACTTGAATTTATTGTTTAAGCAACTGTCAAACCATTAATTGGTGTCAAAATGCTAACCATATGCTATTTATCTATAAAAAGGAAATGTTATAATCACATGTACAGTTGTTGCTGTCACCCTCTATGAGTATATGAACCACTGTGAAGTAAAACCTGTATAATGACAAATTAACAACAATAAAATACAAAATGGCATAAAGAATTAGTTAAATACGAAGGCAATTTGATAAGTCAGCGACTTTCTGAATTTTCCGCCGGGTAGTAACTTTAAATGCAACACTGCTTCTGTCAACTACCATCTGTTAATAGACTATTATTAAATTTTGAGCAAGCTGCGTCATTTAGTTTGTGTTTGACAGCCATTGAAAACAGACAACTTCGTGAATTTCGACGAAAATGGAAAAAAGTGAATTTCGTGTGCTCATCAAGCATTATTTTTTGTGTAAAAAAACCATTACTGAAACCAATTAAAGGCTTGATAAATCTATGGGGACTCTGCACCATAAATTTCAATGGCTAAGAAGTGGTTTACTGAATTCCGTTGTGGTCGTACCAGCACAAGTGACTCCGGACGTTCGGGTCGCCAAAAGACGTCGTCACGCCAGAAATCGTCGATAAAATCCATGGAATGATATTGGACGATCGAAGAATGAATGTGCGTGAGGTGGCTGAGGCTGTAGGCATCTCAATTGAGCGGGTACATCACATTTTACATGAATATTTGAGTGCCGGAATTGCTGACACACGACCATAAGCCCAACCGTGTGCCCACTTCGAAGGAGTGTTTGGCGATGTTCAACCGCAATCCGAACGAGTTTTTGCGCCGTTTCGTAACCGTGGACGAAACATGCATCCGTCACAACACACCAGAGACCAGGGAACAGCCAAAGCATTAGACTTCTCTGGGCGAACGTGCACCAAAGAAGGCCAAGGTGGGTCTGCTGGCCAACAAGGTCATGGCGACAGTTTTTTGGGATTCACGCGGTGTCATTCACATCGATTACCTTGAAAATGGTAAAACGATCACCGGCAAATATTATTCAGAGCTGTTAGACAGATTCGACATTGATTTGAAGCAAAAACGACCGAATTTGCGAAGAAAAAGTATTCTTCTACTAACCTAATGCACGGGTGCATACCTGTGTAGTCGCCATGACAAAAATCCGTAAATTAGACTACGAACTGCTACCCCATCCAGCATATTCTCCAGATTTAGCCACTTGCGACTATTTCCTGTTTCTAAACCTGAAGAAATGGCTCGGCGGTAAGAGATTTGGGTCGAATGAAGAGGTTTTCACTGAAACAAACGCCTATTTTGAGGACCTTGAGAAAACCCACCAATTGGAAGGGATAAAAAAAATTGGAAAAACACTGGACTAAATGTATCGAGCTATATTTTATTCAAAAAGTCAATGACTTAGCAAAATGCCCTCGTATAAGTACCAATAGGACTACACTTTAATCAAAGATAATCCTTTACATACATTATTGTAACATTGAACTTGTCTCTTTCCTACGTATGGCATACGCAACTAGTTAAAAACAGAATCTCACTTTTACATTTTCACATCATCTTTCTTTCTAAACAACTCATATGAGCAACATATCAAAAGGGTTTATTGATATGTGCATTAGAGAAGTTTGAGTCTTTGATTCTGCAACCATCCTGCATATATTTTGTTAACTTAAATTACAATTATTAAGTAATTTAGTTGAAATCTTTTATAAATCTTCTTCTGTGGTTATTTCTTTTGTAGCTTAATACTCACAATTAAATTGCTAGCACACATTCTTATTTAATCATGATAGGGATGTTAATCGTTATTGCAGTCCTATTAGTATTGGAAAAAGTAGACTTCAATAATGCACGTTCTTCAGGGAATGCTTTGTCTAAATCAGAAGCATACGTTTCCTATAGCCGATTTGGCCTCTGTCGTATTCTGTCATTTTCCATCTGAATAATTTCCTACAGAAATTCAAAATCCTTATGTATTTCTGTATATATGGCTATTTTTCGTATTAAGTTGAGCTTTAGAGCTTTTGCAGCATATGTTTTTATTACAAAAGACTGTCGTCCAGAAAACTCAAAATTTCCATCTTTGTTTTCACGAAAACGGACTTTGGCTTTCTCTTTCTTGTAATGTCTATTTCATAGAAGTCAGTTTCACCCATTAATTTTGTTTTTTAGCCTTGAAAACTTATCTTCATTTCGAGGAGTGTATAAACGCTTCTAAAGTATTGTATGGAGTAATGACGTTTGTTGTATCTTAGTTATATTTTTTCTTGAAGATTTTCATTTACTTCTTGAGGCTTTACGAAAACATTGTTCCAGAAACATACCTACCACTAATTAAAAGCTAATTGATCTGTATGCGATACATAGGCTTTGAGTCCACCATTATGGAGTAATACTTGTCGTTTACATTCTCCTGAACAATCTCTGCCTTAACTTGTTCCTCTAATTGTATAATAAATTCATTGACAGTTGTATTTGATGAGTATGGGGGAACACTTCTTTCTTTATTTCAAAAGTTTACTTCATGTTCGGCCATAAAAGACTCGAATTTTGAAATCAGCTCTATACAGCCTAGAAAGTGACCATCTCTTAGGGAGCCTAATATTTCGTTATCGCTATGAACTAGTAGTCTATGGGAAGCTAAAAACGTCATAACTTTATCAAATCTTAAAAAACATTTCGCCAATACAAAGCTTCTTTCTTGTATTGTTCTGATATTTTACAATCCACTCTTTGTGAAACTCGACGTCTATTAATAAATTGTAAAATGTTAATGATCGTTTATTATATGGTTACTTTTCCAATCTTTAAAATCATTTAGTTTCTAGAAACGTCGTTCGTCCATAGAGATTGCACGACGCACAAAATACTTGATTTTGAATAAATAAACTAATTTAACTTGATAAGCTTCCATTAACATTCGATAAAACAACTGGTTGGCACAAAATCTTTTTTAAGTGGCACACTGTTTTTCAGATTTTTTTATATTTAGAGTCATCGTTTGTTGAATGCTATTGTAATTAACTCGCAAAGTTCATCATTTACGCACAGCAATGACGTGTTATTAAGTGATATAATTGAGTCTATCTCTTTGAGCTCTGTGAGCTCGAAGCCTCTTACATCTATCTATACATTTGATGTACTACAATTTCGGCTTGAAGTCACTGAAGTTGATTGTAATTTCATTGCCGCACACTATGTGAGAAACAGTATCTAATTGTGATATTTTTTTAATCACATCATTCTGTCGTTAAAAACGCTCTTTGGAACATTTTCTGAATATTCCTCTACTTTTTGAAAAATCCCGACCTTTTTTGTCAACTTCATAACAAGTAAAATGTAAATTGAACCGCGATTTCATTCAAAACTAAAGTTTATTTATGAAGGCTGCACTGCTTCACAATAATTATAAATAATAATGCTATCGACGCAATGGTAAACGGTTGTTATAACAACATTAATTTATTTGCTGTTGTTTAGTATATGTCTTTTCCTATTAGACTGCCACGAATGCCCATCTACTTCGCTTTATATTTGAAACGCGCGGTTCTAGAACGAATGAGAAAGTTCTGGAATTTGAACTCAAGGACGCCGCTAGAAACGGCGCGGAGAGTGGTTGATCATTCCGAAAAGTTCCTGAATAATTTCTTTGTGATATATTATTTCTGATTTGTGAAATTCATGAGAGCCTGTCAGTTTGCAGACCGTGCTCCCTCGAGGGGCGTTAGAGCCTTACCATTATTATTATTATACGTTGATGAATGTACGATTACAAAGTTTAATAGTTATAACCAATTCAAAGTTTCTCTGATTGAGCTCGCCTTTTCGTTTACTCATCTCAAAATTTTGGGCTCCCCAAATCCTGCCACCCAGGGCTGCAGCATACTCAGCCTATGGGTTAATCAAGCCCTGGTCCCTATAATAATGACACATTAATGAATCATAATGTGATTACTACTCAACGACAAAAAGCTAGAATGGGGATTTTTGGTTAGAGTTCTATTCTTAACACTATTTTTGGTGGGTTTATGCCTTGCTAAAACTCATAGATGTTTTTAAAATCTACCAACAATATGAAAAGACAAGCAAAATGTGTTATATAATTTTTTATTTGCATATAACATGGTCAGTGCCATTTGTTGCTTCGGTATTTTTTTTCACGTAACCAAGCCGCATTTGGACTGGCGAATTTGAAATTTCTTGATCTAATACGCTGACCTTTGACCAAACAGTTTCAAAATCACTAGCAAGCAAGCCTTTTTAGTCACCTATCGATTGGTGAAAACAGAATTTGGAAATTCCCAGCCGTTCTCGACACCATGAAGTTAGTAAGAGACTTCGCTTCGCCACGTTAATAACCATTGTAGAAATGTATCCTACTGTCCTAAAATCGCTACCAAAAAATAAAAATAATTAAAAAATCTCGACAAAAAATCATTTTTTTATTCCCCTTCAGTAAAAATACGGGCAAAAAATTAGGGAATAGAAAATGGACGGAGAGAGCCAAATCTGGTGAATATGGGGTATTATGAAGGAAAAACTTATTTTCGGTCAAAAATCGTGATAATTGACGAACGATGAGAAGATGCAATTATGTGAATTAAACTTTCAAAAATCAAGTTTTTTAGTTAAAATGTGATGAATTATTGTCTTGGGTATTGTAAGTTTCATTTTCACAGAATATTTTTCTGAAAATTTCAAGTACTTTTTCGCTATTTTCTTCGGTTATTGTTTCAGTTGATCAGCACTTGGGGTGTTTTCGTAGCTATTTTTAACACAGAACTTAACGTTGATTCTTTATTCATTTTTCGCCATAATGTGTCGTATCTTAGCTAAACGAAATCCCTTAAAATTATTACAAATTATTATGAAAAGTTGACCCTTCATAAATCAATTTACAACAGATGGTGTCACTGATTTCGTTAAAATAGAACCATTCCGATTATTTTTAGGGCAGAGGGTGTAGTATTTGAGAAGAACATATGATATATATATAATAGGTGTACAACTTTGCTTTCAACGTTTTCCAATAGATGACTTTAGACTGTAAGTTTCCGCGGTAGTGTCCAGCCCGGAATTGCTTTCGCATTACTTCGGGGTGGAAACCACCTTGTCCTTATCTCCTGATGAGCAATGCTTTGTTTAGTCCTGTCTTTACACTTGTGGTCGATTCGTGCAGTTGTCTATGCGTTCGACCGTCTGGTCTTTCGAACAACCCTGGCCTTTTTTCGCGCGGAGTACCAGCTCTACGAATCCTAATATCGTGTTCCATCGTTTTTTGTTCGATATCTGGTCTACTATATTTTCGGTCGTGATCCTTCTTCCCGTTATTAGGGCTATTCGCCGCCGCGCTCCTGTCCAACGAGGACACACGAAGAGCGTGTGCTCAGCGTCGTCTCAGTACACGCAAACTGGTGTCCGGACCATTCGCATTTGGCATAGCTAGAAATATTAATTTCTATAAATAAATTACGTTAGATAGAAATTAATCTCTCCAAAGCGTCTCTAAATCTACGGGTCTAGTCTACTGACCAATTTAAACGTCTATCGTTCGTTCGTCTTGCCTCTCCATCGTTCCTGCCATTCGAGAACATGGTGCTACTACTGTCGACTTCAGAATTCTTTTCGTAGATCCGTTTTCGCTCGAGAGCGAGTAGGTCCACGGGGATGGGATAACGCCGGAGATCACCAGGGCCGTTGCCTTAAAGATCTTCCTGTAGGCCCCTACGCTGCAACGTTGTGATACAATTTCAATACTTGTTTTTCTGCAAGGCCTCAGCCCACTCCTCCGCTCCATGAAGAAGTATAGAGTGGGTCGTCACCATAAGCAGTTTCCTCGTCATTTGCCTCGAACCTCCCACGTTTGCCATGATCCGGCTAAGTTCCGCGGCTGTCTGTCACTTTATCCGATGCTATCTTTAGGCGAGTCCAGTACGTCAGTTTCGTGTCCAAATTCACCCCCAGGTACTTATCCGCCTGTTTCGTCATCACCTACGTTCATTTCGACTATCGTGGATGCTCTGTTTCTCGTCAGTATTACGATTTCCGTCTTTGCTAGCGTCAATTACAGGCCGTGTTCCTGTATACCACCGATTCATGTTCCGCATGACCTGATTCAGTTTCAGATGAGCTATCTCCGTGTTAAGAGCAGTGATGAGAGCGGCGACGTCATCTGCGTAGCCGACCAAAAAGGCATCATCTAGCATCTCCAATCTCAGTAAGCTGTTGTACAGCATATTCCAAAAATCTGGACCCAGAATGGACCCCTGCGCCACCCCGGTCATGATCGTTATCATTATGATTATCATTATCATTATTATTATTATTATTATTTACTAGGAAAAATCTCGTATGTATTGCGTAACACTTGCTAATGAAACCTTAAAAACGTTTAAAGTCAATGACCTTCTATTTTGGTAGATATATAACAGTCGTCTTAAATATATGTAATGTAATGATAATGATTAGAGGAGGTTTATTGGGATAGAGGGATGGGCATGGACATGGGCATGCTCCTTCAGTATTATAATGTCTTTGCGCATTCTACCCAGCAGTAATATCATCTATATGTAATGTTAATTGAACACTAATATTCCCAGAGTTTGCTCCTTCCATTTTTGTCTCTGTGGATAAATAAAAACAGCAGAAAAATTTCCTGACTACACGTGTTTTCCCTTAATTCGTCCTTGCATGATGTTCTCAAATAATAAGTATTTTTTATTTCGAAGAATGTGTCCTAAATAGATGGTTAACGATCCAATACATCTTAGAACCTCTTCGTTTATGATTCTAGCGGTCTAAGGAACCTTTATCATTCGCATATAAACCCACTTTATTTTTTTATTGTCTGTGCTTTTATTGTCCAGGTTTCTACTCTGTACAACAGCTGAGACCATACATGACATTCCAACAATGCCTTATTGGCAAACATAAGTTCTTGTTTGTGAACATTGAGGCATACTTTACAAACGCTTTCCGAGATATTTCTATTCTAATTATTATTTTCTCATTCTGATCTAATTGAGAACTTCTAGTTACACCGAGATATTCATATTTGTTAACTCGTTCTATTTGTTTTCCTTCTAGTGTAAGAGGAGTATTTATGTTTATTTTTTTCGATGTTATTATTTAACTCCAATTCTGTAGTTCTTGAATGCTTTCCGCTATGATCATCTGTAAGTCTAATATTGTTGATTAGTAATCCATCGACGTTCACACCTTCTATTCTTTCCCAAAGTACTCTCTGGAATATTATTTACGGATAAACGTTATATAACTGAGGCGATAGCACACAAGCCTGTCTGACAGCTCTTTGCATCGCCATTGCAACTGTTTCAATGATGTCTATTCGTAGTAGTTTAATTGTAATATATAGTTTTTACAAGTTCAATGTCTTTCGGTCTAAATTGGAGTTTTTCAATGCATCTTTGCAGTAAAACAGTCACTGAGAATAAATCCTCTCTAGTGCTCATTCCTGTTCTAAATCCAAACTGATTGTGATCAAAAGTTGTTCTTCACAGCCTGGCGACTTGCCCTTTCTTTGTCTTTTTGATTGCGTGTTCAACTTCTGATTTTGAAGTCTTCAAGGTGTCACTCCTTTTCTCAGTCTCATTTGCGTCTCCTCTGTCTTCTGTAAACAAGTCCGCTATATATTTCTCCCAAGCTGTCTTCATATGCTTTTCAGATAGTTAAATTTCTTCTTGCGTATTTCTTATTACTGATGCTTGTCAAATCGTCTCGCATCAGAGATGGTGCGCGGCGGCCGAACAGAGTGGGCGAACATGACAGCCTCAACCTTCTCAGTTGGCAGGCCATGCTCCCGCCCTGGGCGTTAGAGCCTTACCATTATTTATATTTTCTTATGTCCTCCAAAGCTTCTTCGCAATTTGATTGCTATGGCCAACTTGCCTAATATCTTTTCAGGCATGGTCAAAATCTTTTATTGTAGCTTCATTAAATTGTTCTACCACTATTTCGTTAATTTGTTGGTGGCAGCTTTCATCTAAAGTCCTTTCTCCCTAGATTTCCTTTCTGATATATTTAATTCATTAATAATAATTGCTTGAGCACTACTGTAGATTATTCTGACCTCAGAAATGATCTTAGTAACCGTTAATCGACAGTCATCTTCAAGAAGATAGCGAACAATGCGAATATTCTTCTAAACTACTTCCCATTCCAAATAAAAATTATTTATGCTACGCGTACATTTAAGTTTACTTTAGGGTATTGCTTCCCACCTGTACCTTAAGAATTCTAAAAATTTGGAATTGTTTTATGCTCTCCGTCCTAACTGAGAAACTTGATACCTCTGTTGCGTAACAAAGGAGAACATCTCTTGCTCTGACATTACGATGCTGATTGAAGAAGAATAGTACAAAGTACCCTATGGAGAAAATTCCCTTCAGACAACCTTACCTACAAGGTCCAAAAGCTCAGTCCCTCTCCACTCACCTCACTGCGTTTAAAAAAGTTCCAGTTCACATTTTATTTACGTACGCAAAAACAAAAAATAATCTAATGGACAAATAAAAATCTTAGCAGCAAAAATTGTTGTCTTTGGAATGTACTGAAACACAGTGAGAAAATAAAAATAAATTAGTCTAAAGCGATAGGCTCAAGCTAAATTTGTAGAGTTATAACACCACCAAAAATACTTACCACCTTGTATAAAATAAACATTTTGTTTGTTAGGAAAGGACAGAGGAGCGGGACAACCTGAAACTACAATTGATTAAACTAGAGAAACAGTTCGCAAAGAACGCGCTGCAAGAGCCGAAGAAGCGGAATGCCGCCCCGAACGACGCGATGACGCAAGCTAAGAGCGTGATATTCGAAAAAGTTAAAGTCTGCAAGAACCAGGAGTTGCAGATCGAGGCGCTGACCCAGCAGGTGCAGTCGCTGAAGGAGATTGCGGCCATTTCCAAGGACATGCTGGACATTAGAAATATCGAAGTGAATCAGCTGCAGGACAAGCTGAGCTGCATGGAACTGAAGTTCACAGCTGAAAAGGACCACCGCGCGCTCGTACACGCCAAACTGGAGCACATGGTCAAACTAAACGAAGATCTGAAGAAGGAATACCAGAAGCAGCTGAGCTTATTCACGGAACTGCAAAACGCATACCGTAAGAGTCAGAACTTAAGTAAACAAAATCAGGAGTCCAAGAGTGGTGGCGCGGAATAGTAATTTTGTCGTCTGATGTTTTGTTCCTCTTATTGTATATTTTATAAGGAATAAAATTTTAATCAGCAATCTTATGTATTCCTAAAAACATTATGGACGCAAATCAAATGAAATAGCACATTTTAGATATCAGTCATGAAAAGTCGCAAATTCCCGTAAGTAAACTTTTGAATTATATTTTTCTTCACTAATTAACAGCTAACAAAAGTTGTTTGCATGACAAAACTACTATGTAATATTGATAGGTTGTAGAGCAGTCGTGATTTGTAAAGGACCTGTCACGTGAGCACTTCTTGAAATATGCGACAATGCGCAGTGTTCGAAATTTGTTTGGTCGAGTCTATTCGTCTAAAAGAGTCGCGTCTCAACATTTTCGGATTATTTATTTCAGTGTTCAATGGCTTAAAATAAAATAATCGAAAAAAATTGGGATAGTCGATTTTCACAAGCCTCTCTCGAGGCGAATTTTTCATCAGCAAAATAGTTCGCCAAGGACAGGAACAGGTGGTAATAACTTGGTGCTAGGTCAGGACTATAAGGTGGATACATAAGAACCTCCCAACCAAGCTCCCGGTGCTTCTGGCGAGTCGATATCGATGTGTGTGGCCTGACGTTGTCTTGATGAAACACAATTCCTGTCCTAGTGGCCAAAGTTGGCCGCTTCTGGGCGATTGCTTCCTTCAGTCCAATTGTTCACAGTACAGGTTCGAATTAAGAGTTTGGCCGTAGGGGAGCAGCTCATAGTATATGATTCCTTGCCAATCCCACCAAACGCACAGCAAAACCTTCCTGGCTGTCAATCCTGGCTTGGCCACTGTTTGCCCCGGCTCACGCTTGATGTTGTCGTAAGTGATCCACCTTTCGTCGTCAGTCACCATCCGCTTCAGAAATGGGTCGACTTTGTTGCGATTCAGCATATGGAGATTCGGTCCATGAGGTTTTTTTGCGTTAACTCGTGTGGCACCTATACATCCAGCTTCTTTTTGTATCAAGCCTTTTCCAAATGACTCCAAACGGTTTTTTGTGCAATGTTTAGCTCCTGGGCAATAGAAACAGTGCTTATATGACGATCGGACTCGGCTATTTCTATGATTTTATCCACATTTTTGACAATTGGCCTTCCAGAGCGTGGTGACATCAAAATTACCGGAACGGAATCGACGAAATTAAAACTCCGCTTAATTGGCTGTTATAGTATCAGAACCATAAACACTATTCACATTTTCAGCCGCCTGTCTTGCGTTTTCACCTTTATCGAAAAAAAAACTATAAAATATAGCGTATCTTCTCTTTGCTGGTGTCCATCTTTGACGTGAGCTCAAACAAAACTGAGCCAACCATTCAAAAAACTGTCAAATAAGTTTTTTTAGTACAAAATGTCAGCTTACTAACGCCATTTAGTGTAAACCGATCGGACTTTTAGAGCGCGAAATACAATTTATTAAAGCCATCTATTGGAAAAATAATGGATTTTTTTACTAGACCTATTACTTGAAGTACACGGTTAAAAGGCACCTGTTATTCTCCAGGAAACATTTTCAAGCAAATACACCCAGCAAGCTTCCAGACATCCTTCTAATGCAATGTTTTATATATGCTTCATAAAAAACCATAGCATATCGTAATTTATCACGTGCTGTATGTCTCTTTGTTCACTCTCAAGCTATTTCTTATATCGCTTAGCTATTAAGTTTTCCGTTATCCTCGTCCTCTTTTTCGTTTAGTATTTCCTTCTGTTATATATAACAAAACTTAATATTTTTTATGGCGTAATATGTGTTCAAAATATAATAGTATTTCTATTTTTTTCATATTTATTAGTTCTTTTTCTTCGAGATAAGAAAATAGAGGATAAAAGAGCAAGTATAATCAATATAAAATTGGGCAAGGCAGGGACATAAGTGAGAAGGGAGGAAGTGGAAAGTTACAATATGAAACATTAGACGAATAAATGGAAAGGACAGAAATTACGGTATGAATTCAATAAAGCTAATAGATATTTTAAATAAAATAATAAGAAAGGGCACAAAGAAATAAAAGTGGAAAGAAATATTTATATACTCAGCAGTGTCAAAAGCAGAACCAACTGCAGCAGGTGTAGCATGTACAATCAGAGAAAAATATGCAAAGGATTTACGAAATTGCAAAGACAGAAAGGCATTTTACAATAGAAATAGTAATAAAAGGCAAAATAGTGACAATCCTATCATTATATGGACCTAATGAGGATCAAATGCAGAAGAAAAAGATAAATTTTGAAAAGTCACGAATCAAATAAGAGAGGCAGTTAAAGGTAACATATATGTAACAGATCTTAATGGACGAGTGAGGAAAGAACAAATACAATCGGGAATAATAGGGAAATGTGAAGAAGAGAAAAGAAATAATAACGGACTAAGAATAATAGAGTATTGCAAATTGAATAATATGATAGTTGCAAATGGTTTCTTTCAAGATAAAAGCATGATGATGGCGAAACTCGAAATAAAAAATGTTAAAGTAAAAATATTAACAATAATGTAGAAAACATATTGAGCCTAACAAATTACGAATAAATTAGGACTTACATGCAAAGAGAAAAAGAAATAGCAACAAAATATAAAGACATTGTAGAAAAAAATAAATATGTAAAATCTAAGAGATAAAGATATAGAAAAAACGTGGAAATACTTTAAACAGCAAAACAAGAATATGCAATATTAAAAATTAACAAAAATAAGAGAAACCTCATGGGGAGTCAAGAGATAAACCAGGAAATAAAACAGAAAAAAGTAAAATACAAAAGCACCTAATACATAAAACAAAAGTGAACTATAAAGAACAAAGACTAACAGTCAAAAACAAAGATAAAGAAAAAAAAGAAAAGTTGATAAAACCTCGGACAAAAACTAGAGGTAAACAAAGACAACCAAAAATTATTTTATAAAACACTAAAAAATTTAAGAGAAAAAACATGAACTGTAATGACAAAAATAAAGGAGAAATACTAACTAATGATATTGAGAATATGGAAAGATGGAAAGAGCTTTTAGTCATAACTCCTAGAAAAGAAAAGGTAGAAGAAACTGAATCAATGAATGATCAACTAAAACGGGAAGAAAACTTTCCACTGAAGGACATTACGGAGGCATTTGTTTATATTTGCTTATCTCTTTCATAAGCTCCTTTATCTCATTTGCAATCCAAACATGCTTCTCTTTTCTTATATTTTGTGTCGTCTTTTTCAACTAAATTTGATATATTATTTTTTACCTTTTTCCATATACTTTCCATACTAAGTACTTACTTTTTTAATGCTCTCATTAAAAGCGTTTTCTAAATTTCCTTTAGTTTTTTCGTTTTTGTTATTTTTGTCTTAGGTCTGTAGATCGTTTTGGTTTTTGTATCTTTTTTAGTCTTAGTTTGATTATTACTGGATTGTGATCTAACTTGACATTTCCGCTTGACTATGCTTTCAAACATAATACATGATTTCGGAATCTTATTAATCAAAATAGTCTACTTGGTTTCTTACTACTTAATCTTTGTTATGGCAAAGTATATAATCAGGATAATAGGCAAAACCATGTATTACTTGCGATCATATCAATTCCTTGACAGAACTGAACAAGTTTTTTAACTTTGTGTATTTCTAACGCTCAAACCATATTGACTAATTATAACATTTGTTCTTCGTTTTATGATTTTACCAATGAGACTTCTTTGGTTATTCTGCTGTACTTATACACTCACTGGCATAGAAATCCACCCACCCCGGTTTCTCTAAATAATATCCAGTTATCCACTCTATTTTTATGGTATTTTCTAATTAAAATTTGAAAAAGTGCTAATTAAAGTGAATTTAGTACCGAGTACGTTATTTTTACTGCATTATTAGTCACACGTCTACTTAAATTATTCTTTGGTGTTACCTAGAGATAACAAAATAAAGATAACAACAAAACACATACTTTATTTTAGCTTTAAACAACTTAGCAAAACGACAAGAACAACCACGATGTAAAGTTCTAATATCATGTATTGCCTTCTCGTGCGCGAATCACTGCAGACATCCGGCGATTCATTTTGTAGATCAACTCCCGAATATCTTTTTGAGGGATCTGATCCCATTCTTCAAGTAAAACAATTCGGAGTTCGTCGAGGTTTTTTGAAGCAGCAGGTCTGGCCCTGAGGTTACATTCTAACATGCCCCAAACATGTTCTATAGGATTTAAATCTGGACTATTTGGTGGCCAATCCATAACGAGAATCTGAACTTCATTTAAGAAGGCAGTTACAATTCTTGCAGAATATGGTTGGGCGTTATCATGCATAAACAAGACATCTTCGCCAACGAAAGGAGCAAAAGGAATCACATGAGGTAATAGAATCTCTTCTACATACCTATCTGCTGTTAATCAACCTGCTTCGATACATACAAACTCCATTCGTGCATCAGCAGAAATCCCTACCCACACCATAATAGAAACTTCAACAAAATCGTACCCTTTCCGAAAAATTACAAGGAGCAAGTCTTTCTCCATACTGGTTCACGACCATCTGAGCCACGAAAATTAAATCTGGACTCATCAAAAAAGATAACGGTCCTCCAATGTTCGATTCCCCAGTTTGCATGATTACGCCCAAACGCCAAACGTGCTACTCGATGTTGCCGTAGCAATCTTGGACATAGTTCTGGTCTTCTTGCACACAAATTTGCTTCGTTGTCTCCTTCTAAATGCTCTTTCAGAAATATTGACATTTCTTAAACTCTGGAGGGCATTTCGAGTCTCCACTGCAGTAGTATCTCAATTTCTTAACGTAGACAAAATGATAAAACGGTTGTCACGAGCGGATGTCTTACGTTTAGCTCCTATTCCCGGCCTGCGACCATATCTACCGGTTTCTCTAAATCTTCTATGAACATCTTTTAGCGTTGAACGAGGAATACCTAGCCGATTAGAGACATAACGTTGACTGCGTCAATCTTCAAGTAATGCAACTGCTTTAGCAACAGTTTCTATTGGCAAATGCATAATTTGAATGCACTATAAAGCAAAAAAATAGCAATAAAGGAATTAAACAGAAAGTAACAAAAAAATTAAGTGATTTAAAAACAACAAGAATAAACACAAAATTTTACACAACTCAAATTTAGACATAAATGACTTCAACAGAATTTGCTTTAAATGCTTATTTTGGCAATTTTTTTCTAAGAGATGTGATCGTTATTATCATCAACTATGCCTGCTAGTAAAATAGATACTATTTTCAATCGTGTACGTAATGATATTAGTTAATAACTAGATATTATTGAGAAAAACCGGGGTGGGCTGATTTCTATGCCGGTGAATGTATTATCACTTAATATATCTATTTTGTTTTCTTGATTGGTATATGTATAGATTTGCATTACATCTAATTCTATACATTTGCCTTTTAGCTGTAACAATATTAGCTTTTCTGATATGGGAGTAAAATTTTTAACATACATGGTTTGGTCCTCTTCTGCCTAAAAATGTCAAACTTATTTCTCATTCTTTAGGATCTTTGGTTTCTAAAGTTGTTCTGTGTCTTCCTGTCTACTGACGATCTTGACGCCTTATGCCATTCCATTCCTATTTCCTGTATTTTTTCTCCAACACTCATGTTCGATAGTCAGAATCGTGGACTTGATTTTCAAAAACTCTTTTCAGCATAAAGTTAGCTTTTTGAACTAAAAAAAACATTTCCGTTTTCAATTTGCCCCATAGAGCATGTACTTTAAATGGGTTCAATTTAACAATTAAAGTTTTACTTGTTTAGCTGAACAAATTTTAGAGAGGTGGTTTTCATGTAACAAATTTATTTTTTGCTTAAAGCCAAAAAAGTTATTTTAGTCAGTTGAGATAAGCTTTTTCGGCCAACTAGATTCATTGCAAGAAATTTTCATATCTTCTTCTGCTTATTTCTATAAGACTTTACTCTCAGTTTGCAACCACCTCTCTCTATATATAGTTTTTCACACTTATAGTGTCACATTTTTTAAATCTTTTACGGGTACTTCAGAAACTACCTGTACACTTCATATTCAATTAAGTAAGTCAAAAAAATTTCCGCTAGAGACACAGGTTGTAGTTCGCGACATGATAGATCGAAAAGGTTATATTACATTTTGCTCTAACTTCTACAGATTTATATTAGCTTGAAAATGATATATTTTATCATTAACTCTATGGGGCAAACTTTGAGGTCATTTCTAAAGGTCATGTGGGTCGAACGGGCAACTTTTGAAAAGCGAAATCTTTTTTTAGTTCAAAAAGCTAACTTTTTGCTGAAAGTGTTTTTGAAACTCGAGTCCACGATTCTGACAGTTTCCTTGTTAGTCTTCCCATTTTGTTTTTACCTATGGCATTAGCTTCCTATATTTTCTTAACTTGGCCAGGTACTAAGAATGGTATCATGACTTGTGTAAATAGCTGGATAAAGCTGTATTGAATTATCCATTCTCCACTTTTATATAGCACTGTTAGCGCCACTGTCTGTCTTTTTGAGTTACTGTAGGAATCATTAAATTTATTATTTGGAGGTTGCCTCCTATAACTTTTCCTTTACTTCAGTCTGTGTGCCGACAGAGTTACTGCGGTGTGGCCAATTGAGAAAGCTTCTAGGAGCTGTAAACAAGTGAGAGTTCGCCCAAGGACCAATACCTCAGAATAACTGACCCAAAGGTTCGGTAATCCTGAGTAGAGATACTATCCCTAGGTAAACCTCCCATACACACCCTATTAAAACACTATAGCAAAAAATACAGAAGTATTACAAGGGTGTAATTATGCATTGCAGAAACAAGATTTAATTAGAATTTAGTTTTACCGAGAGTTTTATTCAACAAAAATTAAAAACGGGAAAGCCAGAAAATTCACACAATCAAAAAAATTTATGGGTAATCATTTAAAATTTGGATCTCCAACATGTATTGCACTATATTGATGAAGTACTATTCCTGTACAGTATTAAAACTAAAGAAAATGAGACAGTTAAAACTTATGTCATTAATAAAAAGAAGATAAACGAAATATGAACTTAGTAGATGTGCTTTTCTGTTTTTTATTGATCTTAACCAATTTGCAGAAGAAATTTGACAGTTCCTATGATTCTTAAAGATTTTTTTTGAACTTATAGAACTATTCAGCGAATTTCCTTTCTAAACTTACTTTATACTCTAAATTTTAGAGGTTAATCTTTGATGATCTTATTGGTGTTCGTATAGAGGTATTGGACAAAATAATGGAATCACTTGTAAAAGTTAGAATTGGTCCAAATTTAGCATGCAACACAGCTTGAATTCTGGATAGTGGTGAGTAGAATTTGAAGCCATTCTTTATGTAGCACAGCCTCCAACTTAGGTAGAGATGAATGATGTGAAAATCGACTCTAAACTTTTTCCAAAACAGCTCACAGACGCTCAATGACATTCTGGTCTGGGGACTGGGCATGTCAGAAGATGTTAAATCTCATCAGCATGCTCTTGAAACCACTCAGGGCCAGCCATGTAAGTGGGGGCATTATTATCCTGGAACATGATATTCCAATCTGGAAATAAAGTTTACATTGGGTGGACCTGGTTACCCAAGCTGCTGTGACTCAACTGTGTAATGTGACAAGGGGTGGAGAGGGTTGCCGAATACCATAATATAGCGCCTCAGACCATAATAGAGCCGTCACCATGTTTGACAGTCGGCGGAGATAGTCCATATCATATGCTTCAGAGGGTGTTTACCAGACAAACACGCGTTCAGTGGTGGGGAAAAGAGTAAAGGGTGACTCATCCAGTCAAATGACATGTTTACAGTCTTGTAACGTTCCGTTTTTGTGGGAAATACACCATGCACTTGGCAATAGCAACATGGATACCCTGCCTCACTGCTTTGAATAACACTGGGGTGTTTAGATGCTGCTTAAGTTTTGTAGTCACTTTCTTGGCTGTAGTTTTCTTCTATGACGTCACAATACAATTAGATCTCTTTGAAACCCCATCAATTCGGACATTCTGGTCACTCACCGCACCTGCACAAAGTCCATAACCACATTGCCTCACTCTATTATTAGTGCACAGTCCGTACTACCTACAACAAACAAGAGAGGGTTGATTTATGCAGTGACTAGTGTTACCAGGCACATTGAAAATATGTTCCAGTTTTGATAAGTTTTGCCATTATTTTGTCCAATACCTGTACTCTCTTAATATTTACTTCCATATGTTATCATATTTATAACCATTATTGTCTAAACACACTAATGTCTACCAGTTATTATCTATCATATATAGAAAATCTTACTATTCTTACACTTGATAAACTAAATTTAAAATGGTATTGTTAAGTGGCCAAATTTATGTAGGGCTACATAATCCTCTTTTAAACCCAGTCTTTTCAAGAATCAGTACTTAAAAAACTGTTTTATAATTTGGTAAACATCAACTAAAATTGTTAACAATCGTTTTTTGCTTTAATAGTTATTTTAGAAGTGGTTTTGAGCAATATTTTTGACGTGACTGGGAACAACAAAATTTAAAAAAAATGTCTAGTCGGATTCAAACTAAATGTGTTTAAAAATATAACATATTTATTAAACAAACAAATGGAACATTGAAATGTACATAATATTAAGAAACTTTGAGTTACTAACTACTTACAATATAAAATAGGTAAGTAAATTGTTAATTCACCTTCAACACAACTTCATGTCAACAACTGGAAATCTAATCATTAATTACAATCGTATCGCCTAGTGGTATCAAAATTCTGAAATAATTTTAGAAAACTTCAGATTCTATATTATCAACATCTCAGAAGTAAGTTGTAAATATGCTGAGAGCTAGAAGTATTCAACAGTGGTTTTACTAAGAATAGAAATAACAATAGTTTTTAAGAGTTTAATCTTTCAGCAAAGAATGGTTAAATACCTTGGTAAGTTCAAAAATTTATAAATTAAATTGTCAGCATTTCTTAATTAATATTGCATAATTTCAAAGAAAATATTCAAATACAATTTGAGGCATTGTGTATGTTAGTGAGAAGATGACCTTGAAAATGTTACTAGGCCTTCATTAAACATTGCTTTTATTTTCTATCCAGAATATCTAGCAATTAGGCCTAATTTAAGTCTTTGCCTCTCTTTACGCAATAGAAAGTAATTTGTACTGAATTATAAATGAATGATAAAAAATTGGAAAGTTCCATAGAAATGAACTAGTAGATGAAAGTTTTGAAATATTCGAGATTATGGCAGTGATTGGCACACTGGTTTTAAGGATATGTTTAGCGTGGCGTCACACTAACACCTCCATTTTGTTACCTTTGCGAACAACACGTATTTGTCCTGGCTGAACTTCAGGCAAACCCATGCACTTGAATGTAAACGTCACTGTTTGCGAACCAAAGTTCGCTTCAAACCTATGACAATAATAAAACTAAAATTGTGATAAAGTAATTCATAATAACTTACTCTGTTGTTATATTCACTTCTGGAGCTTTACCCACAGCATTTTGCACCACTAAGAATAACTTCGTGACTACTTCGATCACGTGGCCTGTTTGGAACACAAAGTCGCCCTTCTTTTTGCTCATGTCGCTCTGAAATAAGCAACCCGTGGCATCTGAAGTTGTACTTGATGTCTCCATGTTTCCGACTGATGACTGAGAACAAAACTACCACTAACAAACTAGCACTACAAATTATAATTACTACTATACTGCAGATACCAATAGCACATTACAAGGAATGAAGCTAAAAAAACAAAAAAAGTTTTCTAATTATATTTCTTCATTTTGTATTACGTACACCAAATATGCAGAGTTATTATTATTAATGACCTACATATAAGAAAGGGTAAGCAATATACATTATTATTATTATATTTTTTATTAAGTTAATGTGACACCAAAATAAGACCATTGATGAGGTTGAAAACCTTACATGCCAGATTGATCATATTAAGTACAACTCTCTCCCGGGTCATACAAATCTTACCCTCTCCTTCATTTTGGCCTTTGAATGAGATCTTCACTTCAATGACATTAAAAAAAGTATGCTGCAGTACCCACCAAATAATAACCATTGCATTATATATGCGATAGTGAAGTAAAATGTTATTTATAAATGAAAAATCAATCATTTAATTATTAAAAGAAGATTAAAGATAATATCTCAGAAACTTAAGACAGTCAAAACAACTTTAGTAATACAAAGCAGATAGGGGAAGATTAAAAAGACAGCTAACAAATATGCCAATATTTTGATGTCAAGCGGATTATTTTTGTAAAATCAAAAAAAATCCACTCATCTTGTTCTATTTTCTTTTCATTTGAGAAGCTTTAGGGTAAATTAAAATTTTGAAAATAGAAATCCTTTGATCTTATAGTTACGGTCGCCTCAATCTAATATAAATCAATTCAAAATTAAAATTTCTTCTATTTTTATATAGGCTATTAACCTGTTGCTAACCACACGGTTCTTGCAGTACTATCAATCATCTTGAATGCACCCCAGACAGGTAGCTCTAGCCTAACCCAGAAATTTAGAAGGAGAATGTACTTCATGACACATTTCAAATTTATCTGTCTCCTTGTTTATATCAACTTTCAAAATATCTCTTTTAACTCGGGCATTCTAAAAAGATCTATACATTACATTGTGATATCAATTTCATTAGGTTACAAACTAAACCAAATCAGTTAATTTTTAGAGATAGTGAAGTAAAGTAGTTCCTCATTAAGAATTTGGATTTTAAAAAATTAGTGTAAACCTCATTTCAGGGGATTTCAACTTATGAGAGTGAATCAAATATAAACCAAAATTTCTTTTTTATGAGCAGAAGTCAACAGCGGGTGTTGTAGATATAGATGCCCTACCGCTTCTTTAGTCAGTCAATATCATGATGTTAGAGTAAGAGATACCCTTGTCCGTTGCTCCGTGGATTATTACCAATTTCTAAAGACAAAGTGAAACATTAAGAAGATTTACGGCACAGTTTAAGCAGATTACAAGACTGAGGAGAACATTTGCATTGTTCACCGCCTTCTGAAGAATGACCAGAAATTAATGGTTGCTGAAATTCTTTCTGGCAACTTTTGGACAAAACAAAACGCATACATCATTGGAAAAGATGCGGTTTCCAGTCCGAAACGTTATTCTGTTTCATGGCAATGCCCAACACCATACAGCTGTCCAAACCTGATCAACAAATTAGAATTTGTTCTGGACCACTGAAATACCTTCCCTGCAGTTCAAAATTCTTGACATATCACTCTGCAATTATTTGATTTAGACTACTAAAGAAGAACAGATTTGACAATAGTGGGATCAAAAAACTATCTATCCGTTGAGAAAATGTGTTTCAAGTTAGGAAATTATATAAAAAAATAACTGTTCACATTTTATATTTGAATAAATTAAAAAAAAATTCAGTTTATATTTCATTTAGCCAGGTACAACAAACTCGCAGAAATTTCGATCCAAATTAAAAACATTCCGAATTTTCAAAAATTTCATTTGATTAAAACTCTTGTGGATTGCTCATCTTATAAGTAGCAAAGCATATTTTTACCCGTTATATAAACCTGGCTATATAAACAAACAAAACTGCAACTATTATCCTGCTAATAACATATTACAGTTGAATGTATGACCTCTTCACAATGAACGAGTATGGTATGGTGTGTGTAAATTTGAAATCAGTAGTCCATATTTTTTTAAGCAACATCATAAACACAAATCCATACATTTCAATATTGTGGAATTCTTTATACCAAAACTACACAGATATAACATTCCTATATAATAAATATGATTCCAATATTCTCCTCAGATAATTTTAGTGAAGAACATGACTCATAATACCTCCATAAAAACTATATTCCTCCATGAGTTGAAGTTTTTCTTACATATACCAAAGAAGTAGAGATTAATATTTTTCTCATGAAAGAAATTTCTAAGAAAAAATACACTGTAGTTGTAGACTTTGCGCAGGCATGGTGAATGACCAGTACGTCCAACCTGACAGAGTTTCAAAGAAGTCTGATTGTAACTGTTAATAACTATCTGCGGAATGGTAAAATGTCAATAATAACGTATTGCATCATCAATAGTGAATTAATAAATTAATATTAATATAAAATTAAGGGAACATATAACAAAATATTATACTTGTTAGGGGATTATTTTCTATAAATAAGTTATGAGAGAAAATGATGTTTACCAACTTCATGACAGTCTTTACTAAATATCTCTAATTTCTAAAAAGTGATTTCAAAATCACGAAATTACATTTTAGCTCAATTCATATATATGAACTTAACAAACCATACTGCTCTCCATTCTTTATAACAATTAAAATTAAAAATCACTAACAATCGTGAATGCAAAAACTTAAACTATGACCAAGAACATACTGGCAGGCTCCCTTACATCTTTCAGGAATGGTCACAAACAATTTAAAATACAACAATGCGTTAAATTTCTGAAATGATACAGTTGAAATGCAAAACAATTTACAAATGTTATGTTAACTTTATCATTATTATCATTTACAATTACGAATTTTTTGATTCTGCATATTTCGTGTCTTCCTACCTTTCAATCAAATGTGACAAGACAAAAAGCACACAGTTAGTTCATTAAGATTTTGATAAAAATTAGAAGTTGTAAGTTCATATTGGTTTAAACCAATATTCACCACAACCTTCACTGCTAGATGATATGGAATTATTTACAAAAGCGATATGTTCTGACAGTGTAATAAAAGAAACTAATAGATTTTTAATAATACTATATGACTATGCTGGGAGCCGTGGTGGTTTAGTGGATAGGTCGCTAGGCTACGAAACCAAGAGTTGCGGGTTCGAATTCCGCTCTCGCCAATTCAATCGCTGGCATTTTTACCGCCCAGCTCAACTCAGGCTGCAATAAGTGAGTACCCAGAGGTCAAATTCTGGGGTACCGTAGGTTTCCAGATTATGGCAGACCTATCCTGTTACGACCCCAAAGAGCCTTCAAGGCCTGTTACGAGGGAACTATTATATGACTATGCTAAACTTGATAAGTATTACAAACATTTATTTTAAAAGTCTAGCAAGATGTAGTTTGCATTACTTACAATACTTTAAAAGAAGGAAAACAAAGTCAAAACATACCTAATTATAATGTGTTTGCCAAAACAAATAGTATTGGAGTTTACATATTTACATATATTACACAATCAGGATACATAATTTTTGACATTGTACTTAGAGCATATTAAAGATCGTTTTTATAATGGGAAAAATATAACATCTGGTCGTATATAAATAAACATCTACGTTTTTCAGGTCCTGGATCACTTCTTTCTATCTGTTTTTCAATCTTCCTCCTGTTCTTATTCCTAAAGATTTGACTACCATTGATATCTTCATTCTTTTGGCTCCCAATCATTTAGATACCCTAACTAACTTACTCTTTATTTTATGTACTGTACTATTTTTGGTTCATTGTATAATTCGTTAAGCTTATTAGCTGTTCTTCATCCATTTTAATTTATCCCTTCATAAATTTTTGACAGATTCGTTTCCCATATTTGTAATTTTGCTTTACTTCCATAGTTAATATCTCTGTGTAACTACTAGTCTTATTACTGTTTTATAGATGAGAATATTTGCTTCCTTCTTTTAAAAAACTGTAAACTCTGTTTTCATTTCTTGTGTCCAAGGCTTCTCTATTATTAAGTTCTGATTTTATATTCTATCTACCAGCCTTCTTGTTGCCATGTACTTTGATTTCCTAGCTTTAATTTATAAATCTACTTCTGAGGTTTTTATAATTTCTATTTATTTTTAAATTTGCTATTAGCATAAATTACATACTGTTATTTTACGTTACTGTGCTTCCTGATCTGTTTTTCTTTCATCTTATTATATATTCTAATACAATTCTAAATAATATGTCTAACCCTGCTCAATTCCTTTCTTCGCTGCAAAACTATTTATTCCCTGCTGATTTAACCTAGCTTAAAATATTCTACAAGTTATCTGTACACATTTTATGAAATATTTACTACTTGTACTTCTTTGTTATATTCCCAGTATGCATCTTGTGTTTTCATTTAGAACAAAAAGTTGGTCTGTAACCAAGTAATCTAGTATAAAAACTACCTCATTTAGTCTTTTTCTACATTCTTGAAACTGATTTCTTAATATTGATGTCTAGTACATTTATATCCTCACATGCACATATACACAACAAAACTTATGTACATAAAATTTAAAAATATATATAGGATGTACCATTTCAATTAAATGATACTTAAAAATGAATCTCCTTATATTTAAATATGGAGCTTAACTTTTCACAAAATAAAACAATCTTGTTATGAAATTATGGAAGAATGTGATTATTATAACAAAAAACGTTTATTTGATTTCAATACTATTTGCCATAGCTCATGATGTATAACAGTAAAGCAGATGTAAAAATTAAAACTAATAGCTGATCCAATTTACTTAATCATCTAACATTCTATCTTAATGCAATTTAGAAAGCAATAGTGTGTACCTACTATCAATAAACTTACCGCTTTAACATGTACTACAGCTACATCATCCAGAAATGGAGACAGTGATAAACGATATATTTCATTTGCGGGAACGCGGTATTTTATTTGTAGAGTACGTTGGTCTAATATCAACATGGAATGTGTCGAAACCACTAACAAAATAGGAACAAACTAAAATATCAAAATTACAATCAATACTGTTTAAAACTATTAAAATAATGGTACCTTTCCACTTGAACGCGCAATCTTATTAATTATATCAGCAAAAACTACGTATTGATCATTAGTATCCAGAGACATTTTCTTCCACTGTACATTTTGTCGAAGCCTAACATAGTCACCGAGAAAGGGGTGTGATACACTGAAATAATTTCAAATGCAGCTCCAGATATCGCTACACAACTCACACGTACCTTCGAGGATATGAAGATTTTCTGTCTTTAAAAATAAAACTAGCTGTCACCTTCTCTCGCATCCGATTTCTAGCAGTTTGGTCAAATTTGAGGCGATACTTATGACATCGCCATTTGTGATGGATTTTACGAAGAAGTGCATTGGTCTCTGAAAGCTTGGAATAACAAACAGGCCACTCCATGCAAATGGGTGAACTAGCCTCCTGTGGCAGCATTTGCAGCAGTCTTGTTAAAAAATATCTTCGCTGAAAAAAGGTTATCAAACACTGTGTTACATGTCAACAATGATAAGCCCTTACTTTCCATTGAATATAATGTCTCTGTATGACCCGAGCTGCCCATTCAATTTGCTTCCTGTGCTTCAATATTCGGTATTCTTCACGAGCCTGTAGAATTGATGAATATATTTAAATATTTGAATAAACAAACATGACAAAAGTAGCACTTTCTAGCTGATTACTGCAGTAAACATCAAGATTTGACATACCACGCGATAAAGACACCACAAATGCCTACGGCCATCATATGGAATTCCCAATCTACATTCCTATAAAATCGAGGCGCATCACTACAACAATATATTCAACAAAATAATAAATTTACTAAATTCGTAAAAAAGATAATTGTTGTAATAGTGATCATGTCACTTTATTCAATCAATAAGATAACATTAAAGTAACTTGCATAACATTTAATTAACAATGCTTCTTATTATGTGTTTTAATTACTAACATCTCAACTGATCTATATTGTAGAAGATAATTAGTTTCATATAAATATATAAAATTCATACTGTTAGGCTACTAGTGAGCAATTTCATCTGTTATATTATGCAAAGAGAACATATTATATAAAAAAATTTGTCAATTCATAGATAAGCGATTAATATGCTTGGATGCGACGTGGACGAATCCAGGTTAAATATTGGGTTCCAGATGCCTGACAAATAATATATATAGTCATTTCTTATATATATATATATATATATATATATATATATATTTATATATCTAATTAAGAAATGACTATATATAGTGAGAACAAAACACTTAAATAGTCACTTGTCATTCACATAATTTTATAAGCTATTTAATTTTTTAAAGGGGAAATTTATTGTGTCAGTTTTTGAAAACGTTGGGCTGTTTCTGGCCAGACTAAAAATTATTTGTGAAAGGCCCAAAAATTTAGCAAGTTAGAGAAATATAGAAAAGTACAATCAAGATAGAAAACTTGGTGCAGGCTGTCTCAAGATGGGTGAATGAATCTAAAGATCATGATAATTTGATAAGGAAACCAAATTCAAATAATAATACACAGTGATGATTGCTTTGTTCCAGTAGTAAAAAGAATGTTGGCAAGGAAAGAGCCCATGAGAAATTAAACAAGTACAGACGTGGAACATCCACAGATGTTCAGGGCTTCTATACATAAACAAAAATTTGCGATCATTTTCGGTCAAACCGGTCTCCAGATTTTCCGATCAGGCTAATATTTGGCGTCTAGACTTCACTTATGGTCGTTAGTTGAATACTGAAATAGTACATTACGATACAAGTGCGCAAAGTAGGTCGTTCCTCGCTTGTGCGGGTAGACCTACGAGCGCACGAGTATCATATACTATTTTTCCTATTGAGTGTGCAAAGTTCGATACTGCGGTGCTGCGTGGGCGAAGGGGATGGGCGAAGGAAAGGGGGGTTCGGAGGGGCAAAGCCCTCCCGATTAAAAAAAAATGTAAAAAGCTGTTTCAATATTTTTTACGATAAATTAAAAATAAAATAAAAATAAATAAAAAAAAAACGGCGAGTGGGAAGACAAAATATAGATGCAGGTTTAGACAGGTCTACTTAGTAAGATCAAGCTAGCGAGATGTAAACAAACCCGCACGCTCATCTACTTTCCCGCACGTTCAGCTGTAGGGGTAAAAGCGTGTGGGAACGTAGTACTTTGCGCATGCAAATACATGCGCAAACTGGAACTTTGCGCACGATAGTAGGAAAACGTTATTTCTCTATCAGATCAAAAATTATAAGGCTTGACAGATGTCAGAAATAGAAACTTCTCTCCAGCTTGGAAGCTGCCTCAATCAAAAGTTGAAAAATAAAAGGACAAGCAGACAGAAGGATAGACAAACAACATTACTCTCTACATAAGGCTTCTCATTTTAATGTATAGAAGCCTAAAAGAGAGTGAAGAGCTAGATCGAGCATACATCTAAGCAACTTAAATGAATGGAATTGATCAGTTTAATTACTCTAGCTATGCTGAAAGTCAACAGAACACAGCTAACATTTTCTAAATATTTTTGATAAAATACTGATGTCGAGAATGAAATGTACTAAACTGCCACAGAAAACGGCAAGATAAAAATTTGTTATAGAAGAAATGTCCTACAAGAAAGTAATGTAAATTTTTGTAAAGATTCCAAAAAATATGACTTTCTTGAGAAAAGCAGTAATCATTCAATTAAAATGTAAAGGAAAATACATGAAAAAGTGCAACTGCAAACATTGATTAAATAAGAAGTAAAAAACTTAAACCTATTAAGTTTTTGTAAAGTAATATACTTATTTACAAAAACTTAAAATTAAAAATTTAATAGGCCAGTACCTCATAACGTAATAGAAAAGGAGACGTGAACTGTCCCAGCGCTACCGCAGACGAACGCGCGAGCGCCAAACACATTTTCATGTCGTCGTTTTGGCCTCAAAACATTAATAAAAATATCTCGTGTTTATACATATTTGTTTTATAATTTTGCATATGAGAACTGTTCTGAAAGTATTGAGTCATATAATATAAACAATTACAATAACAAAACATGGGGCCGGCAAAGAGATTGCTCTGTAAGCAATCCCAAAACGAACTTAAAAAGACCTTTCGATATCTCGAAAATTATTCGACATAGAATTTTTTCGACTTCATTTTCAAATTCACATTTAAAATCGTAATGTCGAAAATTTTCCCGAAATTCGAAGTCGAATATCTCGAAAATTATTCGAGATAGAAATTTTTTAATTTCGAATTCGAAATCAGCGTAAAATTTCCTATAAGAATCCATTTCAAATTTTAAAAATCTCAAATTTTGTGACGGACCGACAGACAGACATATAATTCAGTATTGAACTTTTTAAGTTCGTTGAAAATGATTTGAGAACACAATCTTACGTATTTTTTTCTCAGCTTTCCAATGGCGAATTTTTACTCCATAATCTCTTTGAAAGATGGGATATCTTTTTATCTTCAGCTTTTTGAATTTTTTAGACTATATAAATCGAAAGATCAGACATTTTTACATAAATATGGTTAATAAAAATGTAAATAGATTTAATAAAAATGAACAATGTGTTATAAAATAAATACAATCAAAACAATACATTTCACAAAAAGTGTCATTTAACAAAATAACTAGTAATTTTATAAAATATCACATTTCATCTTCTCACTGCAACACTATCATTTGACAGTGTATTCTCACTATTCTAAATTTTAAACAGACTTTTAAAGATATAACCTTTTAACAATAATTCGGTTAATGTGCTATTCTGCAGTAACACACTTCTGTTTTATTAATTTTAGGTGTATAAATGACCCTGGAATAGTATCACCACCTTTCCCATATTACCACTTTTAATATACAGTACTGTTTACACTATAAACAAATTATAATTCATATTTTCCCCATCTTAACCATTATATAATGCAACAATCTATTTCATTTATTACATCAGAAAAAATACATAAATTATATAAATAAATTTTTATAATTAACGTATTTTTCATGGTAGTATTGTAATCGTTTTTTTACATCACATGAATACTACAATAACAAATAATACTCACCCGCCAACTTCTCCATGCAGATGCAATCACAGTCTGGCTATTTCGCATCCGTTGATACTTTGTGCGTTGCCTGTAGCCCCTCCAGTGCTTCTGAATAAGCAGTGCCAAATCATGGAGCCTCATCTTCCTAAAATCCTCCAGCTCAAAAACCGTTCTTGGACTGCGCACAAAAAGTTTAGTCCTCCCAAAAGTAAACTCAGCAGTGGGGATTGGTAAAGAACGCACAAGCAGCGATACTCCTTCTACAGCGGAGCCACGCCACCGCGGCCACGTGTGGCTGCATAATATTTTGTATCGGCACAAAAACTGCACAAAAGATAGACGGTAACAATACCCGGCCCTCCATATCAGAACTGTTGGCACAAGTCCAAGATATCGCACCTGTTGATTAAACTTGCTCAAATTAAATTAATCAACCGCATGAAAAAACTTACTTGATGCTGTATCAAAGCCATCTCAAATATGCGTGGTTGCTTCATTTCATTTGGCTTCAAACACCTGATATAATGGGTCTGACGATTCGTTAAACCTTTCAGCAGTGCAACTAAAGCTACGTGTAATTGAGTGGCTGTAGGTACTGGTTTTTTTACACTGCACCGCTTGGGATTACCTTCAGGAAAAAGAGCAGGCATAAGTGGATGATCACAGTGATACATTGCTCTCGACACTTCCTTTGGTAAAAAATTTCTATTTTTGTCAACAAAACCATGAATGTTGTAGGTGACGACGCCCGCATAATGACGAATTCTACCATAAAGAAGGACTTATCAAAAAAGTTTGCTTTATCTAAATAAATGACTTACTGAAAACAGAATGGTGGTAAATTTGTATCTGTTGTTAAGCAGTGTGAATGACCAGCACAGCATTGTTCAATACGTGACCAATACATTGCATCACATTGTACATGGGGTTCATTTAACAAAGGCAACAAACCATGCTTCTCATTTTCTAGCAACTGACAAATTTGACTGCAACAATAAGAATTACCAATGGTTGTAGGAATGATAAATAATACTTACTTATTGTTAAAAAACTCTATCCGAGTCCATTCAAGCCCTTCTTTGATTATTTCTTCTTGTTCATCTCTAAGTGTTGCTACAGTCACAAATTGTTGTAATTTTTCATTACAGTAATTTATCATCAATTGTTCAAAACCGTTTCTCTCCAATATTTCAAATCCGTAAAAGTCTAACACCCCCAAAACTTTTCGCTTACCAAAATGCTTCGACTAAAAATATATATTTATTCTTTAATATTGTTTCTATAAAAGTTTACTTTACATACCTTAGTAATGTCGTTAATTTTATTCACCAGCCATGTGAAAAGACGGCTATAGAGTGTTCTACACAAAACGTCTCTGGTTCTAGATGCATCGCCAGCACTTAAATCAGCTAAGACACCACCCTCAATATGACGACAGGTCAAAGCCCTTTGCAACCATTTGTGCTCTACGCCTAATAGTTCACATATTTCATACAACTCTAATAGAAATATTAAATATAACAATAATAGTGTCACCCCTTTAAAGATATCGCATACCATAGTCATTTTTGATGACACACCCTTCTGTGCCATCAATGTTATTACAAGGCACAAACTGTAGGTTCCCCAGTTTTAAAATTACAGCAATCACTCTAAATATGTTGATCACATCTTCAAGAGAAAAACCCAACACCTCTAATGCTGTCCTTGTGTACACAAACAACTTCTTGTCTTCCTCATCTGCTTGCGTGGATTGATTATCTTCTGTGAAAAGAAGATTGTAATGCTCCACATTGCGTTGTAATTTTAAACTTTCTAGAAATACGCAAATATATAAGATTTAAGCATTGTACCAATGAAAGTTACATACTCAAAAAGTGAATGTCAGCACCTGAAAGGAGCTGGTAGAATATGTGAAAATTTCGATCTCCAAGTGCCAAGTTTGTCACTCGTGACTAAAATGAACACAATGATGAGAATCAAAAGAAAATAAATATTGTACTAACCTTTTCCAAAAGGTCTTGTTAGAGAGCATAAAAAAAGAATTTATTTGAATCTAATTTATGAATACTTTGATTTCTTTTACAAATTATTTGCTACTTACAATGCATTAGATGTCCTCCAACGGGATCGCCCTTGTAATCAAATTCAATGTCTAAAAACTTGCCCTAAAACATTACAATCTATTATATGTGTGCTTACAAATGATAAAGGCTTACGAATCTTGATGCATTATCATTTCTCATGGTTCTGGCATTACCAAACGCCTCCAGCAGGGTATTTGCCTGAACTAGTCTATCTTTCACAAGCTTTATATCTTTGCTGTCACCTGATACAAGCACCAAAAATTGTAAAACGATTCTTGCAGTTTCAGTTTTTCCTGATCCACTTTCTCCTGAAAATATATGTACCTTAGTAAAATCAAAGTGCGGGGCTGTGGTTATATGTTTGAACAAATAAATTTATAGAAAATTGACACATACAAATATGAAAACTTTACTTATACAATTTTCATGAACTTTCTTTCAATCTTTTACAAGAATACATAATCACAAACAAACGGCATACATTTCAGTTTAAAAATAAATATGATTTTTCATTTTTTGCAGATCCTAATTTAGAAATAGTATAAAGCATGCAGATCTTCCTATAAACAATTGCATTTTTTCGTTTTATTTGTTCATTTCTTCACATTTTTTTCTTGATATGACATTTACATTTTTGCTTAGAGTCTGATTGCATACCCAGATACTTTACTTTGTATTGTCTGGGGAATTTGTGTTATTGAGTGATATTGCAGGATATGGCAAGCGTTTTAATAACAATGTAATGTGAGCAGTTTTTCTTGATTAACTCTAACTCTTTATTTTTGAAATCTCTTCAACCAAATTTAAGTGATTGGAGGTAATGGTATGTGCATGATGGATTTTCTTAATTGGAAAATATTACTGTCATTCACAAAGACACCTATTTCAATTTCTGGAGTATTACAAAAGTCTACTATTATAAACCCCAATATATTACCTTGTGCATTCTTGATGTTATTAGGTAGATGAGTCAATAAACTTGTTTGAAAAAGTTGAAAGCACTGTTGTGAAAAGTCACTTTAATCTTGTCTTCGTTAAAGACGGTTCTTATTATTTTATTAGTTGGCAATGCTGCTATGTGTTGAAGTGTAATTTCCTAAATAAAAATTCGTATGAGCAGTTAGTTACTTAGTAGGTTATTATCATTTATTCTATATCAGTTTTCTATGATTTTGGGACTTACAAATATGAAGTTGATATAAGCTTGTTTCAGTAGATTTCAGTATATTTGTGATGTTTTGTTGTTCAGTCTTTTGATTTCTTTGGGTCTCTCGGCAAACAAAGACGCACTGACGAATAGCAACAATTATAAAGGAATTTGTAGAAAATTTATACTACTATTAATTGGAATATTTGACTGTCATGCAAAAATCAACTTTTTCATGATTGGTTTTAGTGTACGACCCTGTTTCCTTACATAGTGGTGAACTGTCAGTTGTTTGGTGTATCATGTTGATGGTTCTCAGGTTAGGCTGTGGTCGGACTATGGAAACTCTTAACGTTTCATCCATAACTACGGCGGACATCTTCAGAAGGAAATCTAAAAAATTTTAGAAATTCCAATCACAGCCTAACATCCAAGAATCGACACATTGCACCAAAACACTGTGAAAGCCTTCACATTTAGTTGTAAGTTGTTTGTTAATACTCTTTGTGATCTTCAAAGAAAATTATCATCTTCATTAACGTTTTCTATAAAATATTTAAAAGACTTGATTCTTGTGTCTTTGATTTTGGATTTTAACTTACTTGCTAGTCTATTATATTTTGTATGATCTGTTTGATTAGAACTCATTTTTCATTTTCTTGGTGTTCATTTTTCTCCAACCAATTTTTTTTAACTCTAACAAAATATTTGTATTGTTTGGTGCTTAATTTTCTACAATTAAGAGTTGCATTCCACGCTACATTGTACATATAAGGTAATTTGTTGCTATTTCAAGTTCTTCTAGTTTTTATTCTTAGCTGGGGTCGTAAAATTTTATTTGTATATTCCTAAAACAAGTTCCAATTTATTTCCGTTAATTTTGACTTTGATATCTTTGAAATTACTGTTGTGTTAATAATAGAAATTACTGGAATATCAGAAGAGAGATTATAATTCGACATAAATTTTAACAGTTTTGTATATGAATATGATTGGGACTGATTTGTGTGTAAACAAGCCACACAGCACAGCAGATGTGCTACCTTGAGAGAGCGGAGCCACAAGCTCCTCTCCTGCTAGGGTTAGAACCTGTTCAGTTCCCTTTGGGAGCCGCTAGAATGATGAGTGAACAGAAGGTAACGCGGAGCGTGGAACAACGCATTGTGATCAAATTCCTTATTGGAGAAAATGTCCTGTCCGCTGAAATTTACCAGACTCCAACAACAGTATGGGGAAGAGCGACTCTCTCGGACCCGTATGTTCGAGTGGTGTAAATGCTTCAGGGAAGGCAGATAGTGTAGAGAATGAACCTCATAATCGTCGGCCGTGAACATCCGTCACTGAGCCAAACATTGATTGTGTAGACGCGCTTATTCGTGAGAATAGGTGCAGCACTGTCAAGAAACTTGGAGCAATGCTGTCCATCAGTGATGGTAGTGTAGAAGACATCGTGAAAAACACCTGCACTATCACAAGATGAATGTACGATGAGTACCACGTACTTTGACGGAACAAAATGGTGCGCGTGCAAGCTGTCAGTTGTCTCCTACAGCAGTTTAAAGATGAAAGTTATGCATTTTTGAAGTCTATAGTGACCACTGATGAAACGTAGGTGTACTATTTCATTCCCGAGTCCCAGCAGTCATCACGCGAGTGGCGTTATACTAGTTCTCACAAACCCAAGAAAACGCGAAGGTTCTTCTATGACTGGCAGGGGGTTATCCATGTAGACTTGCTGACGAATTCCAGAATAATCAATGCAGCTTATTACTACAGACGTAAACGAAAAGATCCGATCCAAACGAAAGGCAGGTGGAAAACGGGCAGCCTTCTTTCAAAACAATGCACGCTCCCATACGGCCAAAATAACAATGAAAACCCTCCAGAAATTGAAATAAAACCTTCTGCCACGTCCGCGCACAGTCTCGATTTGGCTCCAAGTGATTTCTACCTGTTCAGAAGGCTCAAATAATATTCGTAAGGTATGCGGTTTGCGGACAGGGACGCCGTCATCCAGACTGTTCGGGAGTGGATACGCCATCAATCAAATCCTTTTTTAAAAGGGGCGCCCGGATGCTTCCAGAACGTTGGAAAAATGTGTTGAGTTTGGAGGGAGTACGTTAAATACATGTCCAAGTAAGTGTTTGAAAATTTGTTTTTTTTTTTAATAAATCCCAGTCATATCATCATAATCATCTTGTATAAATCTAGGTCAGAAATTTAGGTAGAATTGCTTAGCCCATTTATTGGTTCGTAGTATGCGTCTTTTCATTTATTAATTTGTTGCCTGCTTTTTAGAGATATCAATCATAAACCCCCTACCTTATACTTAGAGCTAAAACCAACTCTACCAATAAATTTATAACAGTGTTTCAAAGTAAAAGTTCAAATATTTCTTTTGTAAAGTTAATTCAGTTTGGCATTTTTTTTGTTTGCGGGGCATAATAATGGTATTCACATATTAATCATAAATTTGATTGTATAAATGATATATTAAACAAATGATATGTCTAGTATAGTTAATAATTTGCCAACCCATTGTAATAAGATATCAATACAATTTAATTTAAAGACTGTTATTTACTTCATCTTTTTTTGAAACTAAGTGACGTCCCACGCAGCCACTCTTAACTTGACCAGCATGTTGATAACATGTTAATTATCATGCTATCTTACTAAACAAGTTTTGAATTCATCAAGAAAGTGTTTAAGTCATGTTTGCAGATTGTTTATTTTTCTTGTATTGCAGTACTCTGCAATACAAGACGCATTCATAAGGGCAGTTACAATAGCCTTTAGCATGGATTGTAATTTTAGCATTTTGTACACTTTAGTATTTCTGTTTTGCCACAGTGGTTCAATTGTGACATTTTCATTTCGTAAATATTTTAAGTCACAGATTTCCTAACAATCTAGTTAAGACTAATTTTACTCACATTATTTACTATACTATTTTAGCCTATTTCGTATGGTCTGCCCATTTGTCTATCTGTTACTTTTTTCAGTTTTGTAAATTAAAAGTGACTTGTCAGAAGTGGGATTCGAAGCTACGCCTACAGAGTTTACTGCGACCTTAAGACCTTAGACCACCTAACATCTTAATAATTTTATAATAAAAATTATTATGTATAAAAGCTCGGGATATCTGTGGAACATTGTTTCACATTTCCAACTTGTTTGTTATTGTTTTGAGTGTATAATATCCCAATTGGCTTCTTTTTTTATCTTAAATGAACAAAGATTCGCTATCAGTTCCGCGTCAGTACCATTTCGGCAAGGTCATATTGTGTGTTTGGTAGAATTTTGAAGGTGTGCCTCACTTTGAACTTGTGCCAAATGGTCGTGTTATCAATACTAAGCTCTACTGTCACCAGCTGGACTGTATGTATGACAAGCTGAAGGAGAGATACCCAACAATTGCTTGGTTCCAACAGGACAATTCCAAGTTGCATACCGCCAAGAAGACAAGGAGAAATTCGAAAATCTGGACAGCATCAAAGTCCTATTATATCTAATCTACAGTCCAGATGCTGCTCCATTTAATTTTTGCTCACTAGAACCCTTCTTGTTCTGTCATGCTTGTAAAAAATTTCATTTTTATGGACAAATTTATTCAAAACAACATCAGCTATTCTTCAAAATACATGCCATCATTTTTAAGGCCTTTTTGTCACCAATCTGCAAGCATTCAAATCTAGTTGAAGTATCACTCTGATGGGCTTAAATAGAAGTACTTTTGGAATGCTTCTTCAACTTCATTGAAAACCTCGAACTTTCTCAACATGATATGCATTTATGAAGGTTCTGTTGTGAGTTACAAGGAATGTAAATCAGTGATTGATTTGACTGTCAACTTGAAAGACAAATTGGTATAATTGCTTATTTGCTGTTAATACTTAACCACATACAGTTAGTTTTATTTGATTGTATCTGTATGTTAGATACTGCAGAGTATTTGATGCAACACATCAATCTGATAATTTATTGTTGCTGATTCTTATCTTGATAGATTATTATCACATATTATGAGGCTGTATTAAGTATTTTATAAATTTTAATCATTTAAACCCTTAAGACCAAGGCAAAGTTAAGTAATTTAGCCTGTATGGTTGTATTATATTTACCTAACTACAAACTATAACTTTTAAAGAACGAAAATTGAAATATAAGTAATTTTATAGTACCACGAGCATTTTTTTCACAAATTTACAATTTTATGCAATAATTAACAAATTATATGCATATTTTAACTAGATAGCTCTAATAAGCGAACCATTAGTGCACACTTAAAATTATATGGGTGGTTGATTTATATAGCCATATCCTGATGGTTGGGACACGAGAGTTATTTAATTATGATAGTTAACTGGCCATGATTTGTGTAGTAGGCAATTTATATATAGATTTAATCAAAATGTAGAGCAATACAAAAACAAACTGTCAATCCTGCTCGTTTCCTCCAAAATTCAAATTAAGATTAATTTTACTTGCCTGTGATAAAAACACATTGGTCCTCATTCCGATCATTCAGCCATCGATATGCGGTTGCAGCAATTGCATATCTGCAAAACCATATAGCATTAGCTTAAATAACCAGCAAAAAAGTTTCCAATCATTACATGTGAGGAGGCAGTTGAAAGGGGCCCCTCTTAACATAGGTCTCAGCCAAGTCGGCAGAATATAAAGCCAACTTTTTATATGGGTTTATGGAAACCAGTATGTTGCCAATATACGTGTATATGTGATCTCGTTTGAACCGCTGCTGTAGGTTGGATATGAAGGTGTCTTCTGAGAACGGCTCAAGCAGCACTGAATCCCAAGCTCCAGTTTCCTGCTCCAGACTGAGCATCGCAGCGCCCTTGGCAACCTTGCCGCCAGCGCGGCATTTAGTACGACCACTTGTATGCACTGTGCTCGAAAACCCTTTAAAATCCGCTCAAAAATGCCGTTTCCTACTCAAAGCGAAATGGAAAGGTTCTCGAGTGCATGATCATTCATCGTCGACTGCTTTCATTTTTAGGCTGCTCTGTTAATGTTGCGAACTGCAGCAACGCCAGGATTTATAATATAACACAAAATTACATCTATATAGGTCAAATTGGCTTTATACACTTTTCCCTAACCATAAATGACAAATATTGACAGATCACATTGCCTAGAGGGCGACAGTGATACATCGTGCGACAAAAAACATACTGGATTTATGTCATTCAACGATTTTAATTTAGTAAACATAACCTTATCTAAAAAATATGTTATTATATTGTGTTACTAATAGATAGCATAAAAAGTTTTCTTCATGTAACCATGAGTCTTCAAATTGCTGGAAATATACTAACTCGGGCCGTAGAGTTAGACGGCAATGAGAGATACACAGAAGCTCTTGTATGTTACCAGGAAGGATTAGGGGTGCTGGTTGATGTATTGAAAGGTTTATATTTCACTATATGTTTGTACACTTTTGAAAGATAATTTTGTAGGGGCAACAGGTGAACAGCGAGCTGGACTGCGCAAAAAAATTGAAGAGTACATGAGCCGAGCGGAAAAGCTGAAAGAAATAATTGAAAAATTAAAGAGTGAGGGGAGTTTCCATGAACAAATACATGTTGAAAGTGAGTCTATTGGTCACAGCTACAAAAGCGTATTTGGCAGGTTCTTGGACAGTAATGTGACAGAAGTAAGGGTTGAAGATCCTTATATTAGAGCTTATCACCAGTGCCAAAACTTTGTCAGATTTTGTGAACTCTTAGTGACAAAGTGCACCAATTTAAAAAAAATTGAACTTCTTACCACTAGAAATGGACATGAGCAGGAAGAGTGGCTGGGTGTTATTAAAACTTCAGTTGCTAAACATAAAATTCATTTAAATGTGTTATTCTCTGATACACTTCATGACAGACAGATTATGTAAGTATTTTTAAATGAATAATCTTATTTATGCTGCTTATTTAATTTGACTTGTATTATTTGTAATTGAAGAAACATTTAGTGTGATTATATAAAAATAATATCAAAGTTAAATTAACAGCTTATGCTGATGCACCGTACAAATAATAAAAATGAAAAATGTATTGTCACATGCGGCAGTGTGGCCATGTGGTTGAGGCACATGACTGCAGTGTGGACAGACCCCAGATTTATTTCTGGACCTCTGAAGCCTGGCAAGCGGCCTATTCGGTCACAAAAATTAATTGAGTATCGGCATTCACATCAAACAAGGAGTAATAATGGCAATCAGTAAAGGTATGGTACTTGCCACATCACCCCTCATCAGAGATGGTATGGTGTGCGACAACCGGGCAGAAAAGAGCCTCAACTTCACAGTTTGCAGGCCATGCTCTCACGTGGGCCATTACAGTCTCACCACCATTGTCACATAAATGTCTGAAGGATATGAAATAAAAAAACAATAAAATTTTTTTGAAGTCATGACACAATAGCATCTGTAGTACATAATAGTTTGTATGAAATGTACCTACAATGTCGGGGTTTATCCAAGTAATGTGTGGAGTTCCCAGATGTCTGTAAATACATATAAACATGTCACAGGGTCATCACGTACTCAGCGCAATGCAAATTTCGTATTTGTTCAATTATTTTTTCAGTGCACATAACAGTTAGTTTTTAATTATCTATTGATTATTCTTTTATTCCTAAGATTTACTTTAGTTTTAGAGATTATATCACTCATAAGGTGAACAGTAAAGGTTCCATTCGTATATATCTTTTTTTAAACTGTAATATATCAATTTTCTAATGTATTCAAAAAATTACACTCAAATGAAAAGAAAGACAAAATGGATGGAATTAATTTTATTTTACAAAAAACTATTAAGGACGTACATTTTGTAATGTAGTAATTTAATATCAATCTAACTAAAATTATATATTTATAGCTATACCTCGCTTCCTATTTATCTGATCCTCTTCTATTTTAGACCGTAGTTAATTCTAAGGAATATATTTTCCAAATTTGTTGTATTATCACAAGAACTGTGGAAGTTATAAAGAATTCAAATTTAAAGGTTACTTTTTCTTGTGGCTGATATTGCCCCTTTTTCTAACTTAACTGAGATATTGATCCAACAAATATGTGTGCAAAGTTTATACACATATGGAGGCATGAAATGAAAACCTACAGTGTTTTAAAAGTTATGGTATGACGATGTCTGTGTTATTTAATTTTCATGAAATCATATCAAGAAAGGGAAAATTTTACTTCACTTTTTTGTTTCATGTTCATCAAGATTCAGAACCACCTATTAAAAACTCCCACTCACTCTCTCTGACATATACATATGCGTGCAAATCCAGGGACATGAAACAAAGAAGTACAGTAAAATTTTCTGGAACTTGAGAGATTAGAACTATTCTAAATCTGTGTGTAATATATGAACGAATAATTTAAATGTCACTAAGTAAATAAAAAAAGTAAAAATTAAGTTTCGAAGTTCGGGAAGCATAAAACAAAAAACTATAGTAAATTTTCTTAGAAGTCATGACATAAGGGTTTCTGCAATAGGCAGTATTTCTACAATGTCAACCTATAATTAAAATTACCATTTGTTTTAAAAATTCATTGAAGAGTTTTGTTATGTTTTAACGTGTTTTTTACGAGTATTATATAAAAAAGGGCAGATCAAATAGTTAATTGGAGAAGTAAAAAGACATAAGAACGCCTAGCTATTCGGGAAACAAATTTAAGAGGGCAATGGCTAGCAGATATAGAAGGATATATTTAAATGGAGAAGGAAACAGTGACAATTGGCAACAGGCTTCATAAATGGGAAAAATATAAAAGACACCATAGAAGAATTTAAAACAATAAATGAAAGAGTGAGACTAAGAGTTAGATGCAGAAAAATACATACGCCAACAGAAATGACTGAAGAAGAGGCAAAGCAACAGTTGTATGAAGAATTAGAAGAAACATTGATAGGATTCCAAGATATGACGTGAAAATTGTGATAGGGAAGAACAATACAGAGACGCTATAGGAGTAAATAGCAAACACACTGAAACAAATGACAATGGGAGGCAACTCATAAACTTTACTACTGAAAGAGGACTAAAAGTAAAAGTGACATATTTGAGCCATAAAGAAATACATAAAGGTACTTGGATCTCCCCATATGGGAAAACGATAAATCAAATTTGTCGTGCTCTGATTGAAGGAAAACATACATTAATGATAAAAGATGTAAAGTCTCAAAGAGATGGAGAAGTTGGAAGTGATCTCTTTAGGATAAAATTCAAATTATATGAAAAAAGAATTTAAGAACAGTTATTTAAAATGAAAAAGAGTTAAGATGGGAGATAATTAAGAAAACAGTCAAACTGAAAATTAGTAGTGACATAAAAAAGAAACCATAGCAGAGGAAGGAAGAATGGTTTGACGAACAATATCACGATGCTCTAAAAGAAAGAAGAACAGTGAAAATGCTAATAAGCAGAACAGAAGAAAATTGTGAAGAATAATGGAAAAAATAAAGAAGTCTATAGGTTATGCAGGTTGAAGAAAAGGCAGCATCAGATGAAACAAATTGAAGCATTAGAAACGCATTATACAAACAAGAAATAAGAAAATTTATTAAGTTAAGCAGAATTAAAAGAGGGTATCAAACAAAGAAGTCCAGCCTATAAGAATATAGAAGGCAGGCTAATAAGCAATGAAGACACACTATTAAAAAGATGGGTAGAGCACTATAAAGAAAGTTTAGCTAACGCCGAAGAAATCACGATACAGTTCAGAGATGAAAGAAACCCAGAACAAGAAATACAGCCACCCACTCTAGAAGATGTAATAGAAGTTATATTAAATATGAAAACTAATAAAAGCTCTGGATCAGATGGAATTCCTATAGAAGAATTAAAATATGGAGGAAAGATGATAGAAAATATTACATGTTCTGGTAAAAGCAGTTTGGAAAGAAGAAAGAATACCAATAGAATGGCGAGAAGCAATAATTTGTCCCATACATAAAAAAGGAGACCAAGCAAACTGCGAGAACTACAGACCGATATCGCTTTTGAAAGTGGCATATATGGTATTAACACAATTGATAAATCGAAGATTAAGAGATTGGGTGGAAGAAAAACTAGGAGAATACCAATGCGGTTTCAGAAGAAATTGTTTAACAGTAGACCACATGTTTACTATGACATTAATACAAGAAAAATGTTCAAAGAAAAAATTGACATAGACGAGCTTTATATAGATTTTAAACAAGCGTAGGATAAATTAATTAGAATAAAGGTTATACAAGCAATGCAAGAACTACAATGCCCATCAAAGTAGATAAAGCTGGTCGCAATGACATTAAACGAAACCATAAATCAAGTCAGGACAAAAAGAAATGCGAGCGATAAATTTGTAATTAATAATGGTCTAAAACAAGGCGGCCTATTCTTAACTACACTGTTCAATATTTGGAACAAGTTATGCGGAGAAGTGATATAAATGGAGAAAAAACAATTTTACAGGGACCATACCAATGCATAGCTTACGTCGACGATGTTTTACTGGCTGGAACACAAAAAGAACAAAACCAATGGTAAAGGAGGCAAAGGAATATGGGCTAGTAATTAATGAAGCAAAAACGAAATATATGATTTCGAGAAGAACCCACAGATATGCAGAAACCTTAACCATAAGGAGCCGGGGGAAAAACTACATTCAAGAAAGAAGATATAATGACTTATTCAGGATGTGAATTTAATAGCCAAGAGCGGTCAATCAAATGAGTTGGTTAGACGAATAACAGCGGCAAGTAGGAGTGCGAGCGCGTTTCAAAAAGTGTTCAGTGCAAAATCAATATCATGGACCGTCAAAATACGGTTGTACAAAACAGTACTGAGGCCAGTGCTGTGCTACGAGAGCGAAACGTGGGTTTTGAAAAACCAGATATTAAGCATTTGGAGATATGAGAAAGGAAAATATTAAGTAAAGCACATGGAATAAAAGAAAACCACAAATGGAGAAGAATAACAAATATAAAGTTACAATGGATGTTTAAGGAAAGGGGAATTATAAGTGCAATAAGGCTGAACCGTTTGATGGTTAGAGAATTTAGAAAGAATGGAGAGGACTAGAGTACCAAGAAGAATTTTTAAGGAAGAAGCAGAAAGACAAAATCGCAGAGGAAGGCCTAAGAAGGGTTGGTGGTAGTATGTAAAGAAAATAACAACAAACTGGGAAGTTACAGCAAAGAACAAGAAGCATTATAAAGAAATTACATCACAAGCCATGTGCCTATAAGGCAATGCTGAACTATGTATGTATGTATATATATATAAATTTTTTCTTCTAAATAGATTCATTTGCTAATATTACTTTCTAAAAATTTAACAGTATATTCTAATGTTCTTGTGCGAGGATAATTACATCATATTCTGAAATATTTTCAAAAACGCTATAACTGTATTAACATATATTCAAACTCTTTAATAAAAATCTGGTGTGAACATCACACGACTTTCCTTATCCTATTTCATATATATATATATATATATATATATATATATATATATATATATATATATATATATATATTCCAACACTCGAAAGCTGATTAAAATAAACAGTACAAGATAATAATTGACTCGTACTTAAAATTTTGCTACGTCACTGAAGGTAACCGTGCGAGCTCGGCTGCACAGCCTTCGCCATTATCGCCTGCGTGCTCCCTCCTAGCGGGCAAGCGCTCCCTCCCGCAGTCGGCCCGGTAGCTCTCCGAGCGCGCTGTGATTGGTCCGTTTAATTAATTTTTAATCGGCTATAACTTATTTATTTGACCTCGGATTAAAAAATTTCATTGTAATTTTTTGTTCGTCTCGGTTTGATCTATCCGGTAATATAAATTTGACGTAACATTTTATGAACACCCGGTATATTAAAAATCCTGAGCTTCAATTTTTTTTCGAGTTTCAATTTTACCAACTTTTATTTTAAATTCATGTTTATTTCATGATAACAAATCATTTTTATTCTCATAAATTTTTTGTATCTTCAACCGTTTAGATTTGCGACCGATTTTGCGACCTTGCGACCAAACGGCTTGGCCGATTTTTACCAAAAGCTTCGCACTGCGTCCCCTACCTACAAGTAACTTGCATACCAAATTTCAAATCTCTAGCTCTTACGGTTCTCAAGATATCTTGTTTACTGACAGACAGACACACACACACACACACGAACCAATGGTCCAAACCAACTTTTATGTGTCCTGAGGTAGGTCAAATTTCCGCCGATTACATTACTTTCCTTATTATAGGATAAGGAAAGTAAAAATTATTGGAAAACAATCAATTTAGCATACACTTTTCGAATGACAATGCAAAGTTTATAAAATTGAAATTGGTAGTGTGATTAAATTTTTTTTATGGAAAAGAAAACAGAAAAAGAAACCTATGAAAGGATTTTGCGTGCATCGCAATGTTCTCTCATGTTCTTTGAAATAGTTTGGCTTACAAGTAAACAGATACAAACTCGACAAACTATCCATCAAAAAGACATATTACACTTGGTGGTATTAAGGCAACTGTAATGTCAAATATAAATATAAAGTCTTATAATAGATTTTGGTCAACAGATAGGTATCTAAACTGTGTGAATTTTTTACATTTAGCTCCACAAGAGTGTACACTTTGCAAAGTACCCACAAAACATTATTACGCCTTGACTTAGTAAGGCATTCACTCACTATTATTATCCAATGTAGCATGGTAATAATTTCGTTTATTAGTAATTAAGTTTTTGCGCTATATCTCCTGAATATATAATTTTCTGATGCTTGATCTAGAACTAGACATTTTTGGTTGAATTGGTGTTGGAAGATTGTGACCACCAATTCAATTTATCGATTTCCTTTTCATCTTTCCAAGTTGCACATGGTCGGCCGCAATGTTTGGGTTGTTATCTTCTTTTAACAACTACGCTTCATTATCAGTTCCTTACTATTTTTGAGTTGACTATAGCGAACATTTTTTATATATTCCAACAATTTTTCCTCTACATTCATCATCTTTGTAAAGCGGTTTAATATTTCAAATCTACATTCGCTGAAATTATCCCAAATATACAGCTTAACAGAGTGTTTATAACAGTTCTTGCAGATTTCCTTTACAGTATCTCTTGACGTAAGTCCCCACTTTCAGCAATAGCGCATTAAAAACCACATTTTAATTTTATCCAAAACAATCTGAAATCTAAAAATTTAACTTACTACACTATAAACACAAAAAAATCTACAAAAAGTGTTGCAGAACTTTTGGAACGAGAGACAAATTAAAACATAATTCGTCAGAAAATACCGAATGCCATTTTTGTGACTAAAATTGGGGTTTACGGCACAACAGCAGATAGGCCTGACGGCGTTAAGATATCAAGGATAAACAAAGTAGAAAAAAGAGTGCCACAAACCAAAATAGATTTTAAGCATAATGGAGGATTATTATTCTGTTACCTTTCGCCACTTCTATACCGGTTTTTTCGGTATGTTCGCAAAACTGCTATCTTCTAAAGGATTGATAAATCAGGGACCAGCATAATTTGGGTGTCATGCATTTATTTTTTCAGTTTATACCACAAAACACGGCTAACAGTGCTTGGATTTCGTATTAATCTCTACATGATTTTGCAGATTTCCCTCATGTAGACTTTTTGTTCTTTAGAAAAATGACGTTTTGCATATTTTGTTTATTAACCACCGAAAGCGTGCTAACACTTAAAAGGTACTTAATAACATTACAATCCTGTCTGTGTGCCTGTCATCACGATAACTCAAATACTAAAGCTCTGATTAACACCGAATTTGGTGCACAAGTAATTCAGACCCAAACAAATTATGAATTCGATTTTCAGCCAAATCGGACAATTTTTTTTCCATCGTATTAGTTAAAGCTTTCGGTAGTTGCAAATGTGGGTTCACACTCTTTTCATTGTTTCAGCCTTAGCACCGGGTGGATCATCAAAATCGGAAGGGGTTTGGATTATTTTAAAGCACCCGAAAGCAAGTTTTCACTTGGTGTGTTTGATTTGGACCTACGACCATGTCATGAAACTACTATCGACATATTTCACTCTAATAATGTTAAAACTACGTAACTCTCATAGCTGTAATATTATAAAAGATGCTACTATTTCGAATGTGGCTTATGAATAAGTACAATTTTTGTATTATCAATAATATAATTTTGTACAGATGTATATTATATAAGTGTAACTTAATGAATATTCTATTTTTAATATGAAATATTTGATTACATTAGTATATAAGTAGTACCAGATAGTATACACTAGTCTAGAGTTTGTTGCAAACTTAGCACAATTAAATATGTAAATATTAAATATATAGAAATAAAAGTGTATAAAAAGAATAATTTATGTTTGCAGTTGTAGATGCCTAAAGTTTTTTTGTCAATGTTCATAATGCTATTTTAGTTTTTATACGTCTAGTCCCATAGGGACTATTATTTATTTTTTCCTTTTGCATAGTCCATTTGTATGAGTTTTAACAGTATTGTTTATATTTCCAAGCCATATGATGCATAAAGTATTATTCCAGTATTTGTAATATATGCAAGCCAGAGAAAAACTGGAATATCGTATGTCATAAATTCAAAACAAGATACAAGAAAAGGCTGATGAAAAAATAACAGCAGAAAATAAACAACAAAAAACTCAAAATTAAGTAGAGAAACGGAATGGATTAGAGTTAAAGGCAGAAAAAAGCGAATGGCAAGCTCTTCCCCGCAGGAAGTTGAACGAGCTAAAGGAAGGAAAGCAGCTACTCAACCAAAACAGAAGCCACCACCACTTGCCATAATTAATAAGTATAAAAACTATAACAGTTTAGTCGAAATTCTCAAGGAAAATGAAATAAGCTATAAGGCAGCTTTGCTTTCGGGAGGTAATGTAAAACTCAATGTGGAAAATGGAACTGGTTATAGGAATCTAACACGATTTCTTAACAATACTGAACTTGAATGGTACTCATTTGAAAATAAACAAACGAGACCGATCAAAGTCGTCGTGAGAAAACTACATCAGACATGTAAAATTGAACATATCTTCGAGGATATAAAAACTAAAGGCTTCAAAATTTTAGAAGTGAGACAGCTACTCAAATGGAAAAATAAGACGCCATTACCTCTCTTCGTGTTATCTTTTAGAAAATATATAATATTAATGAAATAGTGTATATGAAAGTGGAGATTGAAGCATTTAAAAAGCCTACATTACTTCCACAATGCAAAAAATGTCAAGAATATGGACACACACAAAATTACTGCGGCAGAGAAGCCAGGTGCGTCAAATGTGCAGGAAAGCACCATACAAAGAACTGCCAAAAGCAGAAAGACACGAAACGCAAGTGTATTCACTGTGGAGGGGAACACCCAGCTAATTATAGAGGCTGCAGCACAGCGATAGCTCTCCAAAACTTAAGAAACAAAAAACTTAATAAGAAAATTCCAGAAAGACAAGAAGTTAACACGAATAGAGAAGAAAATAGATCTACGCAACAGAGAGTAGAGCCGAATATAACTTACGCCCAAACGATAAAGAACGAAACACAACGAGATGAGTCTGGCACTGACACTTCAACTCTAATGCTCCAGCAGATTAAGAGTATGATGGAAGAGCGGGAAAGAAAACAAGAAATATTTAATCAAATGATCTTAGAAAGATTAACTAAATTAGAAAACGCTATCAACATCAAAACTAAACATTAGTTATGGCTAATGATCTTAGAATACTCCAATGGAATGCTAACGGACTCTTGCAACACCAACAAGAGTTACTAATTATACTAGAAACCCAAAATATTGATATATGTCTAATCTCAGAGTCACACTTCATGAACGAAACATTTTAAACTGAAAGGCTACCAAGTGTATCACGCCCTACATACACAGAACACAGCTAGAGGAGGAGCAGCTATTGTAATTAAAAACATGAGAAAGAAAAGTATGAGACAGAGGCAATACAACCTGCTAGTATATGTATCAAAACACAAAGTATTTGATTACTGTAGCAGCGGCATACTTCCCACCTCGACATAATCTGCAAAAAGAAGATTATATAAACTTCTTTCAAACTCTAGGTGAAAGATTTATCTTAGGAGCAGACTTCAATGCTAAAAATACACATTGGGGAGCGAGATTGACGACAGCTAAGGGTAAAAACCTTTATCAGGCAATCTTGGAACTTAAAGGTAGTTGGCATTCAACTGGTAGACTGCAAAAATCCCAGATCTACTGGATTTCTATATTTCAAGAAAAACACCAACAAATTTTATACAGATCCAAGATTGTGATGACGTAATGTCTGACCATTCCCCTATCTTGCTGACGTTACAGGAAAAAAATAGCGACTAGGGAATTAAACCCGACACTAACTAATAGGTTTACCGACTGGGAAGGCTTTAAAACAGAGCTCAGCGAAAAGATTTTACTAAACGTACCAATTTCAACAAAAGAGCAACTTGAATATGAAGCAGAGAAATTTATGATGGATATTCAAAGCGCAGCATTGAATAATACACCAGAAATAAATAGAAAACCGACAAGAAATAATTACCCAAAAGAAATAGATTTAATAAAAGAAAAGAGAAGAGCCAGAAAGACGTGGCAGAGATCGAGAAAAAGAGAAAATAAGCATACGTTGAATGCTCTTACATCACAACTCAAAAGGGAAATTCAAAAAATTAGGAATGAAGCACTGAATACCTACCTTAAAGAAATCACGGCAGATGAAAGTACTGAACACAGATTATGGAAAGCTACTAAGGGAATTAACAGACCAATAAAACATATTCCACCGATACGTAAAGAAGATGGGTCTTGGGCAAAGTCTGACAAACAAAAAGCAGACACATTCGCAGTTTATTGAGAAGACATTTTCCAACCAAACGCAGAACAAATTCAAATGCAAGCTCAGACAGAACCAACTGCAAGAATGGTAGATATCCCATTAACCACTCCCAAAGAAGTATCTAGAGAAATAAAAAAAAATATTAACCCAAAAAGGCTCCGGGATTCGATTTAGTCAGTGGGAAGATATTTAAACAGTTGCCAAGGAAAGGCATTATGAAACTTACACACTTGATAAATGCAACATGTCCCAGTTTTGTGGAAAGCTGAAGTTATCATGATACCCAAACCGGGAAAGCCTGTTAACGATGTAAGTTCATATAGACCAATATCATTGTTACCTATAATAGCAAATCTGTTAGAAAAGTTATTTTTAAAAAGAATGAAGACGATAATTGACGATCAACAACTCACTCCCCCACATCAATTTGGGTTCCGTAATGAACACTCTACGGTAGACCAAGTGCATCGTATTACAGATGTGATAGAAAAAGCACTCGAGGAAAAGAAAATATGTTCAGCGATATTTTTAGACATTGCCAAAGCATTCGATAAAGTCTGGCATGAGGGTTTACTAATGAAATTAAAAAGATACTTCCCTAAGCAATATGTCCAGCTCTTGGACTCGTACCTAACAGACCGAACCTTTAAAATTAAGCAGGAAAGCGTGCTTTCTGAACTCAAAATAATAAAAGCAGGTGTCCCACAGGGAAGCGTCCTTGGGCCAGTACTATATCTGTTGTATACATGTGACATTCCTGAAAAAGAAAATGTTAAACTAGCTACGTTCGCGGATGACACCGCGGTATTAGCTACAGGAGATAATATAGATGAAACAACGGCCAAGCTCCAAGGCGCAATTGATGATATAAATACGTGGATGAAAAAGTGGCGTATAAAGGCTAATGAAGAAAAATCTGCTCATGTAAACTTCACGAATAGAATATTAAACCACCTTTCGGTAAATCTGAACAACATAATTCCACATCGAGGAACCGCCAAATACCTTGGCCTAAATCTAGATGCAAAATTGAAGTGGAAAGAGCATGTCACAAAGAAAGCAACCGAAGTAAATTTGAGATATAACAACATGTACTGGCTTATGGGAAGAAATTCCCAACTATCCACCCGGAATAAAGTACTAGTTTATAAACAGGTAATAAGACCAGTATGGGTTTATGACATCCAACTGCGGGACTGTACAAAAAGGAGTAATTATTCTTGTATCCAGATATTCCAGAATCGAGTTCTACGAAATATGGTAAATGCCCCTTGGTACGTGCGAGACGGGGATCTGCATCGGGAACTCCAGGTGGAGATGATCGAGGACGTAATCAGGAAGTTTGCCAGAAGCCACGAGGAGAGGCTTCATAGACATCCAAATCAAGAAGCCCTACAACTTCTAGTCAATCAAGATCTTCTCCGTAGGCTCAAAAGAACGAAACCATTTGAGCTAGTGTAGTGTAAAGTGTAGTGAAAAGCAGAGTATAGTGCAAGTGTAGCCATGCCAGAGATGTGTGCAAAATGTTTCAGTAGCTAGGATGGGTCAATGGAAACATCTGGACTAACCAATACTTTAGTAACTTATGACATAAATAAAATGTTAGTTAATCTTAAAGATTAGGTGCATTTCTTGAAATAAATTTAAAAAAAATTGTAATATATACAATAGTACCAATGTATACAAAATATACGCTTCCCATTTAGCTGAATTTATTCTGCACTCCACTAATCGATCTTGCGTTTGTTTAAAATCATCGCCACCTTAAATAAAAAACTTCGTCCAAAAAGTCACCTGTTGTTATCTGGAGCATAAGCTACATGGTGACATTTTAGACATAGTTATGTGGAGTTCAAAATAAAAAAGAAGAATGAGCTAAAGACGATGGATCTAGTGTGAGCTACGAATGAGTTTTTGTATTTTTTATGCTATTAGCCACTCACCATTTCTTTCCTCATCAATGGTTATATACGCATATGTTCTGATAAATAAGCTACAGATTCAAATTACACTCACACATTTACGTTACTAAATTTGATACATATACCATTGCATATTCATGCGATACATATATTGTAGTAAACATTTTTATCTTGACTTTGACAGCAGTTTGCCTATAATTAATGCAGTAGAGTTCAGTAATTCTGATATAATTTGAATCCTTCGGATGCTTTGTTAGGTTCTTAAAATTCTTTTAAATTCATGTTCCAAACCAATGGACTCCCATCTGACAATGTCATAAGTAAATACACATCTTACCCTAAGCAACTTTTGTATACATATACTAATGACATTCAATTGTTTTACAGATTTAAACACAGGGCCGGCGAAGAGATTGCTCTGTAAGCAATCCCAGAACGAACTTAAAAAAACCTTTCGATTTCGATTTCGAATTTCGGGAAAATTCGAAATCGAATATCTGGAAAATTATTCGACATAGAATTTTTTCTTCATTTTCGAATTCAGCGTAAAATTTCCTATAAGAATCACATTTAAAATCGTAATGTCGAAAATTTTCCCGAAATTCGAAGTCGAATATCTCGAAAACTATTCGAGATAGAAACTTTTTTATTTCGATTTTGAAATCAGCGTAAAATTTCCTATAAGAATCCATTTTAAAATTTTAAAAAATCCATCATGTTGTGAAAGCGACAGACAGACCGACAGACATATAGAATTCAGTAACGAATTTTTTAAGTTCATTGAAAAGGAAACAAGCCACCACGTCCAAATTTCTTATTGTTTAGAAGGTATAAGGCTGAGTGCACTCAGTTCTCTGACGGTAGTTGACAATGGAAGAATCTGTGTCTATTTTTGTATTCTCTAAAGTACGTTGTACCCACAGAATCAAGAAACATTATATTATTATATTATTACTCCAAAACCTTATTCTGATGCTTACCAATTTTTTTAAAACTTGGGGTAGTTGCATCCTTAATAACCTTTTATCAGTTGGTTTGCATTATACTGTAAATAAGATTAGTATGTACTGCTTAAAATTCATTGTTGTCTAATTTTGTTGTTGACTTAAAATGTTCCTTAAAGAGTCTATTTTTAAGATTCATTTATGTATAGTGTGCCATATATGTTAAAACCGCGATTTATTGCATGAGGGTATGGCGCATCCGAGCGCTTAAATGCAAGCCATGTAACTACTATAATAGTTACCGGCGGAATAGGGGTCCTGTTAGTTTCGGACAGTATCCCAGAGTCTGAAAGTACGTGTTTGTCTCGCGTCTGCTTAACTTGTTATTTCGTTTGTTTTTTATACGAAGTAAAACGCTTGTTTTCTCAAATCAACATTATTCAAGTTGACAGGAGCTATAACTCATGAAATATACATGCAATCATATTATATCTTTTCGTAACTCATGAGTTGGCGTATTTTCTACTGTAGTACGTAGGATTTTTGCGATATATTTTAATTTCGATTTTTTTCGAAAAATTGACTTACTTCAGAGTGACGCCATTTTTTAAAACCATCTTTTTAAATATCCCTACGAACTACGTTAGACAATATCATCAGTTTCAAAGCAGTTTTTGAAATTTTGTTCAAGCTTGAAAATTGTAGCGTTCAGAGTTCACACCAACCGCCCCCGCACTCTGCGAACGCCTTTTGTCGATGTCGTGTAGTGTCCTCTGGGTGCAAGTAACTCACTTAAAAAAAATACATAATATAATCTTAAGAGAATACAATAAGGGTCAAGAGTCAGTTTTATATTTTTTTTTTGTTATTTTATTGAAAAAAAATTATGAATATCGGTTTTAAAATCGAGCGCCACCCTGGTCTATCCCTTTAAATAGATAACCGTGTCCTTGATATAAATGCAAGCATACGACGCGACTGATTGGACTGATGCGTAATACATGCGTCTAAAGGGTGATTTAAATTGAACGTTAAGATTTGAGTTTGTGTTCTGTGAACGTTGGAAGTTTGGTTTTTCTAGTTAGTGAACTGGATTTTAGAGAACGTAATAGTTGAAGTTGATTTTTGCAAAAAAAAAATATATTGAGTGATAAAAATAATTTTTTTTTAATGACTATGAATCACCAAAATTGTAACACCTGGAGTAGTGAAAATCCACATGCCATTCATGAAAAAAGAGTGCATCTACAAAAATGCACTGTTTGGTGTGTATTGTGGGCGGGAGGAATAATTTTTTTTACTAAAGTTGCTTATTTACAATCTACTAGGAAGCGAATAATAAGTAAATCTCATTTAGTTTTACACTAGGTAATTCTGGGTGGTTACACAGGTAGGTCTTATGGCTAATGTTTTAATCGTTTGGTGACGCTCGGCTGGAGAGCTGTTCTATTAGCTGTTTTCCATATCGTGGTAGGTTGTTTGTGTATGTTTGGGCAAGCCTCTGCATTTTTGAGGCTACGCAAAGAATTCTTAGGTCGGTATGAAGGGTTTTGGACCGTTAGTTATTGTGCGAACGATTTTTGACAGGCATCGCTGTAGGATTTTTGTGTGGAAGGCTTTAACGCAGCACCACAGCTGGATCCCATATATTCAGATACATTTATATAGCAGTAGTTTGTTCAAAAATGAGAATTAAAAGCGGTTGCCGATGAGATAGATAATGCATTTTCTTAATTTTGAGATCTATTTGCTTTAGTTTGGCTTTGTGTGTCCCAGGTTCGCCTGTGGTGCAAATGTAGTCCAAGGTATTTGATGTCCGTCTTCAGAGGTATGGGAATATTGTTGATACTGTTTCGTGGACTTAGGATGCGTCTATTAGTAGATGTGCAGATTTATCGCTATTGACTGTAATTTGTTATTTATTAAACCAGTTTTGTAGGACGTCTAGGCGAGTTTGTAAATGGTTGCTGCAGTTATTGGGTTTTCGTTGAATGAGAGGATAGCTGTATCATCAACAAACATGACAAGTAGAGTATTGTCAATTGTAGGTGTGTCAGAGGTATACAGAAGATAAAGTAGCAGTCCTAGAACGTTGCTCTGCGGCAGTCCAGAGGTGATTTCATGGTGTTCAGAAGTTGTGTTGTTTATTTTGATTTGGAAGGTCCTCTCGGTTAAATATGACTTTAATATTGGGTATAACTGGCTTGGGAAATGGAGTTTAATTTTATATAGCAGACGAGTGTGCCAGACTTTGTCGAAGGTCTGCATTATGTCTATGCATACCGTTATACAATCGCGCTTAGTCTCTAAGGGTTCCATAATACTGTTAACAATTCGATGTCCTTGGTGAATATTTGAATGATGCTGCCAGAAGCCTAACTGGTAGTTTGAGATAATTTGGTATAGGTTTACAGTTTTATCGATTCTTGTGAGGAGCGACTTTTTAAATATTTTAGTTATGAGTGGTAACAGGCTGATGGGTCTGTAGGAGGATTGCCAGGGTTAGAAAGTATAATGATTAAGGCATGTTTTCACTGGACGGGGAAGTAGCAAAGACTTAGGATGCTGTTGTAACATATATGGTGGTAAGTAACATTAGGGTTTTCTGGGGAAGGTTTTGCATAAGGTCTCCTATGATTAGGTGGTAGCCAGGTGCTTTATGAAGATTAGCTAGTTTGATTTGTTAGATTACTTTGGCTCGTGAGAATGGTATAGGTAGTAGGAACATTTGGCAGAGCACATCAAAAAATGATTCAATTTCAGTGTCATCATTGTTTCCTATCGTTTAAGGTGCTGAAAACACAGTAGCGAGATGTTCAGCAAGTGTGTCTGTTTTTTCTTTGTCTGATCTAGCTCATATATCGTCAAGCTTTTTGATTGGAGGTATCGATATTTTTGGTCTTTTGAATTTTTTTATTGCCTTCCATATCGCGTGATCAACAGGTGATAAGTTAGTGATGTAATGCTGTAAAGTGTCGTTCCGGACCTTTAATAGTTCAAAGTGGAGTTGATGAGCGAGCTTATTATATATGGTCTTGCCTTGTCTTTGTTTAGTTCGCTGCCACTTTTTTCGTCCTTTGCGTTTTTTCTGTAACAAGATGTCGTATGTGACGAGGAATGTTGATATCTGCTGTTGTACTGGGTGTGGTTGCCATGCCGCGTTTTGTATCATTGTGGTTAAGTACTAAGTTGCCTCGTCTAGGTCGTGGACGTCCTTAATTTGGATAGTTAGACTACTTCCGTGGTCCAGTATTCTTCTAAAATGGTCCCAATTGGTGTTTAGGGAATGGTTTTTTGGTAACAATGGAAGTATTTAAGGTAATTATTGGGGTATGGTCAAAGGACAAGTCATAGTTTTATTCTACTTGGTGTATGTGTTCACTATACCACAGGAAATAGCGAAGTCGAGCAAATCGGGGATTTTATTTGGGTCTGTAGGCCACTAAGTGGGTTTTCCGGTTGGCAGGTAGTTGCAATTGTGATTTTGTATTGCTCGGAGAAGGTTACGTTCTTTTGCATTAGTTAGTTTTGATGCCCAGGCTACGTTCCAGTCTCTTTCTATGATGAATTTTGCATCAAGAAATTGTATCAGCTTTACGTATTCTTCGGTGAAGATAGTGTGTCGGGATGGACTATATACCGCTGTTATGATCTATAGTAAGGATGGTTTAGGGCTTCTGAATTTAAGTTAACATTTTGTTTTGCAACTGGTGGGAATTTTGTTATGGCTGATATAGTCTGGTTTTGTTTAAGAGTTCTATGAATGTTGAGTTTCTGGCTCTCTGGATGTCTTGATATACAGAGCATCCCTTGTAATTGACCAGGTGTTGTTCGTTGCATAAATCACAAGTGGCTGGAGTGTTGTTTTTTTGCATTTGACACAGACAAATGGTTTAGTACAAAATGCTTTTGTATGGCCGTACTCTTGACAGCTGGTGCACTGAAGTATGGTTTGTGTCTTCTTGAGAGGTTTAATTGTAATAATTGTATTACTTAGATATTTTACATCGAAAATCGACTTATTATTTTCTTTAGGTTCTAGGTCTACCATAAACAGTGATAAAGGTTGTTTGGTCACTCTGTGATGTATGTTGATAATGGTACGTACTATGCGGCCAAGATCCCCAAGTTTTTTTTATTATTTCTGACACGAGTATAGAATGGTGAAGGTTTCGAATAGCCACCCTGTATGCACGTTCTTTTTTTAGCTGGTATGTGTGATGAAATATATTTTTATCTTCAAGGTGTTTGGTAAGTTTTCTGTATGAGTCTGTTGTATTAGTATTGATTTTCATTTTATGGTTTGGCAAGTCTGTTGTTTATTATTGTTTGTTCTCTATGATTTTATTAATATTGTTAATCATTTCATTGTAGTTGTTTACTCTGTGGATATAAACCGGTAGTGACTTCACGGTTTTAGTTTGTCGATTATTAGGTGCTTGTACTTGACTACCATTGTCGGGTTGAGTTTGTGAGAGGATCTCGTAGGGAAGGGTTGTTGTTGATTAAAGCCTGAATTTGGGTTGTTTCTTTTTCGTTTTTTGGTTGTTTGCCAACCATGTTTTGGTTTTGTCGAGTTATCTTGCGTTCCGTTAGGGCTGCTATCTGTATCCAATTCTTCGATTAAATTTGTATTTACGTTGCGTATTGCAGTCTTCGGGATTGAAATTATTGTTTGCCGTATTTATTATTTGTTGGTTTGTGTTATTTTGCACCGCTTGAGAAAAAGACAGTGGTTGCCGATTAATTAAAAAGGGAGATGACTGGTATGCTTGATAATGCGTGGGATATACTGGGTTGTGGATTAGGTTGGCTATTGTAATTATTTTGTTATTGGGTAAATTGATATCCTTGTGCAATAGGAATACTGAACGTAAAACCGTAATTTTCAGGGGCTCCTGGTACACCCGGAGGTCCGGGGTCGTAGCCGTTTTTCACTGGAAACGTTGGTTAACCCATACTTCTGTTACAGTAATAGATTTAAATTATACATACAGTTTTAAAATGGTGTGATGCGGGTTATCAGTAGATAGTTCGATACTCGGCACTTCCAAAGATAACAGGGCATAGCAGACGTGCTCACTTTGAAAGTCAAATGGAAACCTCATACATTGTTAAAGACGAATTTGAACTTGAAATAGAGCCGCATTTATAGTAAAACATTATGGAAAACGTCCCTAAAAGAATCGCATATCAGCGGAATCGTGAAGGGCATTTGGCCGACATCATATGTACTAAGTCAACGGGTAAGTCTGTACTTTACACCGATAGCAATAAAATTCGAGTTGCTTCAGTATTTTAAGTTTTATTCAGGAAAACATCCTAACGTTCAATTTGGATCACCGTATAGCTGTCGCATGTGAAAATAAAGTTAAGGCGTTTAATACTAACGTATTTGAGATGTATGCGTTATTGATCATTGTAGCAAAACTGTGTTTAACGTTGTTGAAATATTTGGCCTTCTTTAGAATTATTGTTCTTAAACTTGTTTTATAGCAGCAATTTCCTCATTATATTTATTTGTACGACGTTATCAGTATATGTGAACCATTGTAATACATATTTATAGCACTTATGGATCTTTATGCATTTCGACGCTAACAAAAAATATGTTCATATTCAACATCAATCGGTTGATGCTAAATCCACACTAGGCTATCAAAATAAAATAGATACAAAATTTAAACAGTAAAATTTATTAATACAACATGTACTCAATGCTTAACAAAATCTGCAATTGATACTTGGCTAAACATCCTTTATTGTCTTTGGGACCACGTTGTTGATTAAGAAGTAGTCTATCGTTTTTTGGTATTTTTTATCATTTTCCAGTCGCCACTGCCATTAACTCAGGTTTGTTGCTAAGCTTTTGTTATCTCAATTAATAAAAATGAAACTACTACCATAAAATCGAAAAAGTATTGCCATTCATTTTACACCACGTTAAACACAACAACTATTAGTTTTAATTCAAACACATCGATAAAAAAATGTTCTACCAGGCGATAAAATTAAGTTATAGGTAAAAACGGTCGACCATTACAAAGTTCTAAAAGAAGTGCTTGGTGATAATAAAATAGACACACAAACGTATTACCTCAAGATAAGCTTTTCAGGGTAGTATTAAGAAACTTACACCACAATACAGAGTTACAACAAATAAAAGAGGAACTAAAGGAACTCGGGATAAACCCAAAAATATAAACGTTATAAATAGAGAAAGCAGAAACCCACGTAACCTATTTTTTATCCTCCTATAGAAAAATACCAAAGACATATCTTATATCTGTTGAATGCTGTGGTCAAATTTGAACTCCCAAATAGGAAGCCTATGCTAATGGTTCAAAGCAAGCGATGTCAAGCGTATGGACATACATGTAACCAGTGTACACACACAGGTGTGTAAAGTATGGGGGTGAGCATGACTGCAGGACTTACACCAAAACAAAGCCAAATGGCAAACCACCTAAATGTGTATTATGCTCTGGGTTACACCTCCCAAATTATAAAGGTTGCAAAGTTTACCTGGAAACTATCAAGAAAAGATTTTCAAACTGAAATGGTACCGAATCAAAAAGGCAAGAAGCATCATTCCAATAAACTGTACAAGCCCAGCACAATATAAAAATCAGTAAACATACTCACCCACATTATACGAAAATTAGTTATAGAGAAGCGCTGAACTAAATTTACGCACAGTTATCAAATGCTAATTATATGTATAATCATGTCGATGCAGCACATGATAAATAATCAACAAAAAATAATTAATGACCTGACAGTAGAAATAAAACAATTTCGCGAATCATTTATTAAATAACAGTTCCGTTATACAATATAACTCTCTGGAACGCAAACGGTCTTGTAAACCATAAAAACTTCATTTATCCTATACAACGAAATCGGTGTGTTACTAGTTAGCGAAACTCACTTTAAACAGCGAACGCACTTCTCAATACTTGGATACGTTATTTATGACACTAAACACCCAGATGCAGAGAGGCATGCTAGAGGAAGAACACCCATCATAACTAAAAAAGGCATAAAGCACTTCGAATTTTCCAAGTACTCCAAAAATCACATGCAAGCAACAAGTATAATTGTGACTGACTGATTGGGATTGCTTGCTATCTCAGCAGTCTACTGCTCACCCAATTACAGAGCTGACAAAGAAGGGTTCATTGAATTTTTTAATTTACTTGGTCATCGCTTTCTGACTGGTGGAGACACGAAAAACAGGTTCCCAACTTTCACCCCCTGAAAGAGGTCCTGTATTAATAGAAGTAATAGAACAAAAACAACTTGGGTGCCTATTCACTTTCTACGTACTGGCCAATTGATCCAGAGAAACTCCCAGATCTGCTCGACTTTTTCGTCGCAAGAGGGATTGAACGTGGTTATCTCAAAATTAAAGCATCCTTAGACATGAATTCTGATCACACAACCGTAATAACAACAGTTAGCGGAACCTTTATCGAAAAGGAAAACCTCCATTCCTATATAGCAATAAAACCGATTGAGAAATATTTCATTACGTAATAAATGCCAAACTAAACTTGATAATACCACTAAAAATCCCTAAACAGGACCATTCATGAAGCGCCATTAGATGCAACGCCTACCTCCACAACGATAAAACGTAAATACAGTTGTCTACTACCGATAAGGCAAAAAATCCAAGAAAAACAACCTTCCGGAAAAATTGGCAACAGATTAAGCACCCAGCCGATAAGTAACAATTCAATACAGCAGCGAAACAATTAGAGAAGTTGATTAGTCACTTTCAAAATTAATCTATTGAAAACTATTTGTTACACCTAACCTCGACAGTTAGATACAGACTACGCACTATGGAAAGCAACTAAACGCTTAAATAAATCGCAACAACTGGTACCATCGATAAGAAAAAAAAGATCATTCTTGAACACGAACAGCAGATGTATGCCCGTCACTTATAAGGAAACCGCAAGAAATCAATAGTCCGAGTGGTCGGGGATGCGGTGGCTCAGATGATTCAACCAGTTGGCTCTGTCCTCTAGCCGGCGCGCGAGTTCGAGTTTCGCTCAACCCATGGGTGTGCGTGAATGTCCTAGATTTAAGTGCATGTTAGTGGGCACAATAAGCCCTTGAGGCTACAGTACCTGTAAGTGCGCAAAAAAAAGCCAGAGTGGCCTCGGTCATAACCCTAAATGTATTCCTAGCGGAAGTGAGCGATAGTGGCGCCGAGGGCCGTCAAAGTTTTAGATCAATTTCTATAAGTGACCGATAGGAGGCGCTAGCAACATATTTGAGTAGTGCAGTATATAGGCCTAGGCAGGTCCCCTTACTATTTTTCCTAATTATCATTCCAAAATATAAGTAGGTTAACGTGCAAATCGCGATTATATTTTTGACCCTCCATGGCCCTTGGCACCACTATCGCTCACTTTCACTGGAAATGTATTTAGGATTATGACCGGGACCACTTGGGCTATTGATTGGTACCAACTGCTAGCCGATCCGTTCACTTTAATGTCTTGCGATTTTCTTGTTAGAGCAAGTTTTCCAGCCACTTTCTGCCAAAGTAGAGATGACAAAGTCGAAAAATATCGCACTTTATCTTCTCAGATACAGAATCTACCTAGAAACGATCTAATCATGATTACATATATTTTCAATGCTGTGCTTAAGCTCTCCTATTTTCCAGCCCAGTAGAAAGTCTCACAGATGATATTAATTTATAAGCTAGGTAAACCGGAACACGAAGTTGCATCATATTGACCAATCAGCTTTCTACTAATGTTGTCAAAACTTATTAAAAAAATGCTAGTAGGTGGACTGACGGAAATTATCGAAACATTTAATCATATTCCGGACAATCAGTTTGGTTTTAGAGGGCAGCACGCTATAATACAACAAGAACGGTGTAATACCATAAAGGAAACTTTCTACAGTGGTGCGATGAAATTAGGATAAAAACTTTTAAAAGTAATTAAGATGTTGATTAATGTCTCCATAATGGTCAGCGTCAAAAATGCTGTCGAATAATATGCTGCATGACATATGTGAGTATAATGAATTTTCAAAATCGTAACGGTCACTTCCGGTTGCCGTTAACCTATTTGGCTGAAAATCAATCCCATGAAAAGGTACTGACCTAAGATGTGTGTATGCCAAGTTTGAAGTGAATCCGTTGAATAGAACGGAAGTTATAAGTGTCTCCAGACACACAGACAGACAGACAGGATGATAATCTCATTAACTTTCTACTATAAGCTCCGCTGTAGAAAGTTAATTAGTCTATAGGCTGAACGACATCATAAATGCCATATTTGAAAACAAAAGTTACTGCTCCGCTGTTTTCTTAGATGTCAGCCAGACCTTTGACAGAGTCTGGCATAAGGCCTGCTATATAAATTAAAACAAACGCTTTCTCACACATCATTCACGAATCATCTTATCTAGAAGAGAGATATTTCCAGGTTAAACAGTAGCAAGAAATAAGTATATTGTATCCCATAAGAACTGATGTTCTACAGAAGAGTGTTCTGGGACCGATTCTTTACCTCATCTTTACCGCAGATCTTTAGGCATCTTCAGATATAGAAATAGCAACATTTGCTAGCGATACGACAATTGTGATAAGAAACTTAGACCCGATAGAAGTTGCTAGATTGCTGAAACTACACCTAAATGAGAACAATGGATAAACAAATGGAGAATTAAACTAAATCAAAACAAATCAACACATGTTATTTTTACTAAACGCAACAGAGATTCTTCGCAAGTATTCATCAAGGTCCAACCAATTCCTTAAAAGGACAGAGTAAAATATATTGGAATTCATTTAGATAAGAGACTAACTTGGCGCACCCACTTCTTAAAAAAGATATTCACTACATAATGAAACACTTGTTTACAAGACGACAATAAAACCCGAACAACGAGGAATTGGCTCTAACTCAAATATAGACAACTTAGAACGGTTTTATTCTAAAGTGCTCAAGGTAATAACAGACGCTCCATATTATGTGTCGAATCAAAAAATAAAGAAGGATTCAAACATCGCGACAGTAAAGAGTGAAATAGTGAAATAAAGTGAAGTTTTTCTGAAAGTAATGCAATTAAGCTCATAAAAAAATTATTGAAGATATCGTTAAAAATTCTTCAAAGTGCTCCCCTTGGGCATCCACACACTTTTGCCAGCGACTTTTCCATGTACGGTACGCATCCTGGAAGGCGTCGACGGGGTTCTCGTTTAGAGCCTTTATTACGACGGTTTGGATCCGAAATGGTTCCAAAATGGGTTCCTTTCAGGTCCACGTTTCGTCTCCGGTAATGACATTTAAAAAATCAGGTTTACACACATTCCAAAAGTTCACTCGCGATCATCATTCGAGTATTCTTCACAATGGTTTTCGGAATATTGAGAGTCTGCTATCATTCGAACACTCATTCGCCGATAAGTATTTAAAGATCACGAACACGAGGCACACTTTTGTTACTTTTCCTGGTTGATGGCCGTCCAGAGCGGGGGTCATCCTCTACCTCGTCCAGGCTATTTTTAAACAACTTAAACTATCTGGAAACTTGAGAATACAAGAGAGCAGAGTCCTTGTAGGCTGCCTAAACCATTTTGATCGCGTAACGTTGTTCAATAGTTTTCTCCATTGTGCGTCGTGACACAGGTACTAACAGCAGGTTCACGGAAACAGCGATCCTGACGCTCCTAGAGCTCATAGCAGACCGAGCTTGGAAGCGTTGTGAAATTAAGAGTCTCTCTTACTTAACCGAACAGTCCGAGCGCGCTGTGACCAGGAGCGTTCGGACAAATTGTATTAATTTCCGGACAAACAAAAACTGGAAGTGGGCCAAAATCCATTAGCTGTAAATCTTTTAGATAGTAGCTTGTATCGACACAGACTTAGGAGATTCATTCCACTTGATATATCTTATAGGTTTACTTAACTACACATAATTTGTTAAGATTATAATTTATAATTTATTACAAGGTAACTAATAAAGTTCTTGCCGTTTTTGTTTTGCATTGAATGAAGGGAGAATAGGTATGTAATTAGTGTATCACGTGGTTTAAAAACCGGTCAGTTGAGATTATGAATATCAGTCGTTATAAAACCAGGTCTACCGCACTTTCATCATTCGTAACTTGTACAGTAGCGAAGACAAATGGAAGTGTCCAAGGATCTTGTTCGGTGTTGTTTTCTTTACGTCTTCAAAGTGGGCTTATCAACAGCTGCACCAAGTCGCCGAATATGTCAAGTGTTTGGGAATAGTGGTGTGAATGAACGTAGTGCAAAGCATTGGTTTCAAAAATTCAAATCGGAAGATTTGTCCCTCTGTGATGAACCTCGCAGTGGACGACCACAGGCCTTGATGACGAAGCCTTGCAGGTGGCTATCGAGGAGGACAGTAGTCTAACGTGAGGTGAACTTGCAAGGCAGTTTAACATTTCTGATGAAACAGTTAGACTTTATCTACACCGCTTAGGTAAGGCGTACAGGCTGAGCAAGTGGGTTCCGCACACGCTGTTGGAAGTCCATAAGAGAAAACGAGTGACAGCCTTTATGTCGTTGCTTTCTTGCCACCGTACCGCATCCATATTCAATCGAGTGCTACCAGTGATGAAAAGTGGTCCCTGTATGACACTTCCAAACGTTCCAAACATCGATTGACAACCCAGAATACTGTCGCTCACAGCGCAAGATCCTATGCACCCACGCAAGATTATGCTTTGTGTCTGGTGAACAGGTCGTCAAGTGGTTTACTACGAGCTGCTACCAACGCGCTAAACCGTCACTGCGGACCTGTACTCGCAGCATGATTGGAACATGTGCAACAGGTATTGCAACAGAAGGAGCCAGCACTGGTGAATCGCAAAGTGTACTCTTCCTTCATGACAACGCTAGACCGCATGTCGCGCGGGTGGTCAGGATGCCATATAGCGACTTGGTTGGGAGACTTTGTGCCATCCTTTTTACTCACCTGACCTTGCGCCATCCGATTACCACTTTTTCCACTTCCTGGACAATCACCTTCGTGGAAAATCCTTCACTAATGAAGCAGACTTACGTCAAGCACTCACAGACTTCTTTGCGTCCAAAACCCCCCGAGTTTTACCGCAAGGGGGTTGCACAGCTGGAGACACGTTGGCAGAAAGTGCAGGATGCCGAAGGCGATTACTTCGAGGACTAACAATAGGCTACACTTTCTGTAAATCATTTTCTTTTTGGCCATTAAAAACGACAAGAACATTATTGGTTACGTTGCATATATAACCTAACTCTTTGATATAAGTAATCACTAAAACAAATTTGTTGGGTCCGTTATCTCGCACGTTATTTATCCTAACATTATTTTAAAAATTATTTAAAACAAATTGTTTATTATTTTCTCTCGCCTATTTTCGATGTTGGTGCAATGTTTCCGAATTTTTCTATCCACTATTTTCTTAGTTTATTCGATATTTCTTTTTATATTTTTAATTTATTTGTATTTTGTTGATTTATTCCTAGTTTTCGTTATGTTCGTATCTTAGTGAAATCGTATTTAGAAATAGAATTTTTACTTAAAGGTGTATATATTTGATTCTATTTGTATTACATTAATATACTGTTTGTAGTTTTAGTGTTATAACGCTTGTGACAATCCACGCACTAACTGATCTACTTTTCACCTCTAGTACGGACGTTATTTCCTCTATTATACTTATGCTAACACATTTTTCACTTTTTGTATACTTTTTCATTGAACAAATGAGTATTAAGGGGAACTGAAAAATTTTATCTTGGTAAAATTGGTGTAAAAAATATTAACAGATGTGACTACATGATGATCAAATATATTTATTTATCAATGATTGTACAGTTTAATATATTAACATAAATATACAATATACATATACAATTATCAGAACTGTACCTACACGTAACTTTCATTTTGTGTAGAATACGCTAAAAAAGAATCTAACAACTTAGGTTCTACTAGCTCTTGTACATCAGCGCTATCTATGACGGCATTCCCGCATGCTTCGGCGATTTTGCGAAGCGTTGCCTGCAAGGAAATATTTGTTTAGACGTCAGGATTTTTAAACTTTGTATTGCATATCATTATTTCAAATTTTTTAGCTGAGATAGCATCCACCAACATTCTTTTAAGTAACCTATACCAATTTTTGCTTTGTTTAATAAAGGAATTGTAATACGAGCTTTGGGGTAGATATACTGGGTGTCCCAAAAGAAAGTTTCAATTGGATTGGCTCACTGCATGAACGTAACGAACCAGAGGGGCGCGGGATGTCAATCGATAGTGCGAGTATGCAGGATCACATTTAGATAACATTGTTTTTAAAAAATAATTTCCATAATTCTGTATTTTAATAGCAAAAGTTTTTTTTAATAGACATCTTCCTTATTTTTTATAACTACATTAAAAAAACTTTTTTGTAAGACACCTTGTGCAATTATGTGATAAGAAGGATTTTCTTAAAATATAAAAAATGTCTTAAAATATTAAAATAGCTAAAAAATGTATAGACACTAGATGATTGATCGAATCAGAATAAAGTTTGAATAATTTTCAGTATGAAGAGATATAGTAAAAGAGGCCTTGCAGAACGAAAAACCCGGTTATCTAAAATATTTTAATAAAAAACAGACAAAAAATAAGCATTGGGATCAGGAAGGCAACGGAAAACCACCTGATTAGAGGCACAAAGTGCATTTCCAAGAAAAAATCAAGATGGCAAACTGCCATCATGGTTTCCAACATCCGAAACGGATCGGAACTTTAAGAAGAAGAAGAAAAAGTAGGTCACTAGACATTACATAAATATAAAGCAAAAAATTTTGAAGGTCAAATAATATAGTGGGAAGAAATAAAGACGACGATTATAAAAAATTTCTCCCATGTTGCTGTTTATTTCATCGCTATTCTCATTTACTTACCAATGCTGCCACAAGAACTGCATCGCTATCATGTCGTTCCTTGCGCTCTCGGCAAAGCCGCACTAGCCGCTTTACACCATCGCACTTGACCACCTGATGAGCAGCTTCGGGATCACTAGCCAGTCTCGACAGTGCTATAACAGATTTTTGTTGCAACCGGCTTTCCACATCGGGATCCGTGTGATCGCAATGAAGAAAGTGTAGAAGTGCTGCCGGTGCATGTTCCTCTGTCAGCTGCTTACGAGCATTAGCTCGCAAAGATAAATTGGCGATGAGACTGGCGGCCTGCTCCAAAAAATACACAGACACCAACGAGGACTTCAACTTCATAACCTTCAGAATGGCACCGACGCTGTTTTGGTGCAAAATGTATTTCGTACTTTTCGGTTCCATCTCAGTAAGATTGGCTAACGCAGCCGTGCAAAGCAAGAGGTTCTGGCAGCACTTTGTGGACGAAATTAAGTGCGTCAGCGCCTTCACGATGGCTTTCACGTGCTCCTGCAGGCCGTGCACGCTGCGGTTGTCCTCTATCCACGGAGCCGTGACCTGCGCCAGCAAAGCGACCGCTTCTGATCTTTCAGGCTCTGGTCGCGTCTCCTCGGAAATCGTTTCGGCGATCAGTTGGATGCCGCAAGAGACCTCTAGCTGCCGCACGGCAGTGCTGTTGCTGCAAACCGTCGCCAGAGCTCGGAGTATCAAAGCTCGCACCGTCGAGCTCTCGCATCTTTCGCAAAGGATGCACAGCGTCTGAATGGCTTTGGAAGTTATTAACATGTTTATGATATCCTCATTTCTCAAAGCTATTGATGTTAGCCCTGTCAACACTGCTCGGACCTGAAGTTCGGACTGGGGATCTTCCAGTTCCCTCACCAGATTTCTGATTTCTCTGACTAGAACTTTTGCTGGGCAGTCTGCCAGCTGGCATTCAGTTGTACTATCAGTGAAGCTACGTCTTCGTTGCTGGAACAGCGGATAGCCTCGCATTTTTTCAGTACGGTAGTGTCTGAATCTGTAGAGTACTTTTGCATAAACTCTTCGACCAATCTCGCCAGACTCTGCGCTAACGGACCGATATGCTGTTTTTGCCTGAAAACAATAGAATTCGATTACATTACGTATTATGATTTTTTAAATAATAAAAACATTTGTTTTTAAATAAGAACTGAAGTTTATAATCTTATATGAAGAATTTTCATAAGTGGCTCATGAAATAAAAGAACTAAGGCTAAATACTTTTACTCGGTACCTGTAATATAGCTTTAATTTTATTATTCTGACACGAAATTGAAAAAAATTATTTAAACCCTAAGTGGAATTACCAGGTGCGCCAATGCAGTGTGGAGTATAAAAATTTGACTTATATGCCATGACGTATGTGCCACCAACAAGAGTCAAACGCGCACAAGTGATAAGTTTGTTTTCATTTGAAGAAAACTGCTGCTGAATCATACCCATTACTTCGAGAAGCTTATGGTGAACTTGCTCCATCGCAAGATACGTGTGAACGATGGTTTTAGAGTTTCAAAAGTGGTGATTTCGATGTAGTAGACAAGGAACACGGAAACCTGCAAAAAGTACGAAGCTGTGGAATTGCAAGTATTGTTGGACGAAGACGAGCAGAGCAATTGAACGTAAGTTAACAAACTGTTTCCAATCGCCTATGAGAGATGGGAAAGATTCAGAAGGTCGGCAGATGTATACCACATGAGCTGAACGAGAAGCAGATGGAAAGGCGCAAAAACACCTCTGAAATTTTGTTCGAACGATACAAAAGAAAGTCGTTTTTGCATCGTATCGTTACTGGGGATGAAAAATGGATATATTTTGAGAATCCCAGACGAAAAAAATCATAGATAAACCGAGCCACACCACCCATATCAACCGCAAGACCGAATCGCTTTGGCAGGAAAACGATGCTCTGTGTTTGGTGGGACCAGAAAGGTGTGGTCTATTATGAGTTGTTATATAGCCTGGTGAACGGTTAATACCAAACAATTGATCGATTTGAACCGTTCGCTACTCGCAAAACGACCAAAATATCGAAAAAGGCAACACAAGATCATTTCCCTCCATGACAATGCTCCATCACATACAGCAAAACTGGAAAGTGCTATCCCATGCGGCTTACTCACCAGACTTTTGTTTGCATCGATGGGCCACGTACTTGCTGAGCAGCGCTTTGGTTCGCTCGAAGATGTGAAAAAATGGATCGATAAATGGTTTGCGGCAAAAGGGGAAGTTTTTTACTGGCATGGTATTCACCCATTATTCAAAAGATGGGAAAAATGTGTAACTAGCAATAGAGCATATTTTGAATAAATCACTTTTTATCATTCTTCCAAATTTAACGTGTTATTTTTTTTGGAAAAAAATCGCATTTTATACTTGTATACCTGGTATATATCTGCTTTATATTAATCTCATACAGATAATTTTTCTGTATTTTTAGCTAACCAAGCAGATTGAAAATAGAGATTCACAACTTCAATGTCTAACTATACTGGTCAGAATGGAAAATGGAAAATACTAAAGCATAAGTAAATTTTCGCCTCCAATAATCACTTATTTTTGTACTTGTGTGCGATTTTTGTAAATCTGAAACTCTCGTCGTGAAAATTTGCGACTTTTACATAATAATACAAAGAAATTGGTAAAATTAATGAAAAAAATTTGAAGAAAATACTTAATTTTGGTTTTCGTATATAAAAAATTTAAAACTTTTTCTGAAATAAGATGGCAATGTATAGGTTGAGAATAATAGGAAATAAATAGAAAGCTATGTGGAAATAATTTGAGGCAAACGAAAAGTTAAAACTGTAGAAAGTTTCTGATCCAGACGATAATTCCGCATAAGCGATAATTGTGCGTTTTGAAAAGTAACGAAATAAATTAAACCAAAGGCTGAATAAGCAGCAGCCAAGGGCGCCATAATTTGGGGTGGGGGTGCAAAATTTTGAGCTCAATCAAAGAAACTTTGAATAGGTTATAACTATTGAACTTTAAAATCGTAAATTCATCGGTTATCGACATATAATATATTTTTAAAAACATTATGTTGTAACAGAATATATTCACGAACTTTCCAGAATGATCGATCACTGCCTGCGCCATTTCTAACTACACCTTCGAGTGCAAATTCCAGAATCTTTTGATTTTTTCTAAAACCGCGCATTTGAATGAAAGGCGGAGAATAGGGACATTTGCGGCAGTCGAATAGGAGAAGTCACACAATGAACAACAGTGGTGTAAATAAATTAGTGTTGTTTAATAACCGTTAACAAATAGGTTAATAGTATTATAATTTATAATTATTATCCAGCAGTGCAACCCTTGTAAATAAAATTTAGTTTTTTTTAAAATCGTCGTTCAATTTACATTTCATTTATGATAAATGCTGAACAATGAGTAGCAAACATGGGTGAGGTTTGTTAAAAATAAACAAATGGAGCAGACTTTACTAAACGTCAAAAAGAGCGTTTTGCACGGCAGGATGCTGTGATCAAGAAAATACTAAAACTAGACACTTTTCGCTCACGTAGTGTGGACCACTCACAATCATCGGCATCGGCTTCAGTGACTTCAAGTCAAAATTGTAGTGCATCAAATGTACAGCTGCAAGAGACCTTGAGGTCATAGAACTCTGAAAATGCTCTCAAAGAGGTAGACTCAATTTTAGAACTCGATGACCCGGAATTATGATGCGTAAATGATGAATTTTGTATGTTCATGATCTAGAGTGGCAAAACGATAACTCTAACTGTAAGAGATCTAAAAAACAGTACGACACTCGAAAAAAATGTATAACAATTAATTTTATAAAAAATTAATAAATGGAGGACACGAAATTAGTTGGTGTATTCAAAATCAACCGGACGAGTATTTTGTGCGCCATGTAAACTCCATAAAAAAATTAAGCGCTTTGATGATTGGAAAAATAACTATATAAGAGTTAATATTTTTAGCTTTAAGCTCTATAAGAAATGGTAACTTTCTTAGTTGAGTAAAACTGATTTCAAAATTTGATCCTTTTATTTAGCAAAATTTGGAAATAAATAAAAAGGGGTTTCCTTATACTTATCAAGTACAACTGTCAATGAATTTATTATACAGTTAGTACACCAAGTTAAGGCCAAGAGATTGTAAGTACCAAGCATTATTCCATAATTGTATACTCATTGGCAGATGGGTCGCACACAGGCCAATTGGCTTTTGTGGTATGCTATGTGCTACATACGGGAACTCCTATTAACACTTATTTCTAACTGTGGTTATAAAGCTTACGAGATGGTGAATACTGTAATGTCGCCCGCAGATTTCGTAGGTCTTGATCTAAATCACTGTAGAGAATAGAGCTGCGACAATACCAGCAACATGTCTGGGTGTTAATAAAGTCTTCAGGCTAGAATAATTTCTTTATAACTAGTTGGCTCTGCAGCTGCGGAAAGTAGCAAGCACTCTGTTGAATTTTTTTCTTTAGAACAACAAATCTAACTTTTATAGTTCTTCAATCAAAAGATGGGATATCTTGCAGCCACACCTTAAAAAGGGCCGCTTATCTTTAAAAACTTTGTCAACAACCCGTTGAAGTGTTTGTGCTAATGCCAGTCACGCATAATACAAATCGTTTGGTGATATTTTTGATGCTCTGACACATTATCCTTCATAGTGATCAGACTAAGAACGCACAGCGTGAAGCAACATTCTTGTAAAGTCTCAAGAAGTAATGGAACGGCCTCAAGGAAAAAGTAGAAACACGACAAAGGTTATTACTCTATACAGCACTTTAGAAGCTTTTGAACAATCTTAAAAAAAGTTTTAAAGCAAGAGAGCAAAAGAAAGTTGATGTATGAAACAGACATTTAGAAAGCAGATATTACAAAAAAGAAGAAGTCAAAAGTTCCTTTTGGTGAAAATAAAGACATAAATCACGGGTTTTTGGACGACAGCCTTTGGTAATAAAAACATGTTATGCTGCATTTGATTCTCTGAAGCTTAACTTAGTACAGAAAAAAACACTCTATATAGAAATACATAAGGATTTTGGATTTCTATGAAAAATCACTCAAACAGAAAATAAGAGGGCAAATCAATTATTAGAAAAATATGCTAATTCTAGAACTAGAAAAATAAATATTTTTTAAATAACAGTTTTTAGAAAAATTATTATTGGTTTTTATTTGTCCTTATTAATGTGTGAATGTATGTAAAAGCATTGTATTGATTGTGAAATGTATGTATGTATGTAACGAAAATTGAAAACATTAAATAAATGTTTCTTTATAATTTTTTGATAACCTCTCAAACATACAAAAATTTGAGGGAAGGTGGGTGAAACATTGTCTCAGCCTAGGACGCCAAAGACCATAATCAGGTCTTGAACGGAATTACTACTACAGATTATTTAATTACTTCATAAAATAAGGAATCATATTATTGTTGCAATAACCAGTAAAACTTACACAAGTAAAAATTATATAAAACCATTACTAGTTAAGGTTTAAAGAAATCTTAAGACGGGGGCCTACTTTTGACCCCAATAGATGTGGAAAATACATACATATAAAATGTCTATTGAAATATTATAGTGAATAACGCACTTGAAAATATAATGTGACCGAGTAAAATTAAATCTGTAACATTAAACAAAGTAAAAACAAACGAAAATTTGCTTTACAGGTACAGCAGAGCGGACCCTATGCATGAAACTAAACTATAGGGTTTAACGAAATTTTATTGAAACGAATGACAGTGAATTATATTCAAATGAAAGTGAATAGCGGCCGGAACCGAAAAATTTGCGGCTACTTCCGGTCAAACCGGTCTCGAGATGTTCCGATCAGGCTGATTTTTGTCGTCTGGACTTGACCTATGGTCCTTAGTTGAATACTAAAAACGTTATGTCTCTATCTATCACATAAAAATTATAAGGCGTAACAGCCGGCGAACATGATAAAAGTAAAGCTGGTCTCCAGCTTGGAAGCTGGGTTAGCTAAAAAGTTGAGTTCTTGGATCAACAAAAGTTATTGAATGTAACAAGATTATTAAATTTTGGAAATTACTCTAACAGGATATGTAAGAGTTACTATAAAATATTCAACAGATGGATTTCGCGTGAATTACTAGTACGCAATAAGATGCATAGATTAGATATGGCCTCTTCCATGTTGCTTAAGCATAAACAAGGAATTTGTTTTGAACCGGTTTGTGATCTGTAACAAAAAGTGGGTTCCATGAGGGGTATGGGCAGTAATTAGACAGCCCCCAGACAGCATGCGAGAGCGAATCTTCATATCATTAATATAATGATGGTTTAGCAAAAACATCATCTATCATTTCATTTTACAACTTAGTGAAACAATCACATCAGAGTCTTATTTCAAAGAACCGGGCATTATCCATGAGTAATTGCCTTTAGAACGGCCGTATTTGATCAGTAGGTGCGGGACGATATTTCACCTGTAAATATATTTTATCTGTAGCTTGAACAATCATTTGCAAAACTTTGTTCTTTAGAAATCGATTTTGCAAAAATGGAATTTTTGTGCTACCTAAGAATTGCCAACAGACAATAATTATTTTATAGGATTTGCGTATGTGTACGTATTTTTGTCAGAAAATTACAGACTTATTTTACTCCTACAAAATATGACGTGGATGTCAATTTTAAAGTATGAATAAAATAGGAAAAATCTAGAAATGCAAACAAGAAAAAAAAACAAATTGTATTTGTTGTATTTTCAATTAAGAGATGATCTTTCACGAGACAGAGAATAAGTCAAAAGCAGTAAACTGACACTTGCTTCCATTTTCCGCTTAAGAAACCAATTGTATAATAGGCTACTCAGACTATTCAGAAACAGGTTCTTCGAACTATACAGTTTTACAACTGTAGTTAATAAAGAACACCCACAACACAGGAACATGGTTAACTAGGAAAACTACAGTACATGCAGCAACCAGAACACCCAAATCCATGGTAACCCATTTACCCACAATCTTTCCAACTATGAAATTAATGAACATATACGCCATAAATTCCCAAAGATCTTCATCCCTTCATAACAAAAAGGAGAAGCAAACATCATGATGGGCCAAAGGAGATTGATTTTAAGCGTTAATTAAGTAAAGGTTAATAACCTCAAAGTTTTTTGTACCTACATATTAGATGATATATGAAAAAGTAGATAGCCGTTCCGAAATATTATTAATTTTACAGAATTAATATTACAGAAAAAAAAACAAATAATTACTAATAAATAGATAACAAGCCAGTAATTACTCAAAAAGTTATAGTAGACCTTGTTTTAATAGACGAAATGTAACTATAAATTTACCCTATTGCAGAAGTCACCTAGATAATAGTAAAATATACTTATTTTTTGCAGTACATAACGATAAAAAAGTTTAATTTTGGTACCAAAGTAGCAATTTTAACCGGATAAAAGTCGAGGCAATTGTTTAAATGATGCCTTAATTATTATATTTACAAAATGCAAGAATTTTGATAAATATGGCGAGGAAGTTTTAAAGATATGGGAGTCATCCAAATTACATCAAAGAAATTAAGAAAAATAAATATGCAGCACTATTTAAAATTACCAAATGGAAAAGATTGATGCTTGACTAAAAATTATAAAAGAAATTTAAAAAAAATAGAATTGTTTTAGATGGCAAAAATACATTTTTTAAAGTAACCATTTTTTAATGTGATTATGTTAGCATTTATGGTGAAAAATTGTTTGGGGGGGGTCAATTGCTGGCGTAATTATCTAGACTTTTGATAATACGCACAGTTTATTTATAATAATGAAGGAATAATTACAATTATTATTGGTTACATGTAAGTGGAGCTTTAGGCAATTTGGCAATTTGGCGGGAAGGGAAAGCAATATTATAACTAACACAAGCGCTCAATAACTGCCAAAATCAGAGCACTCTATATCCCTACCCTTAACTTAACGCTCCCAGTCGCTTTTGTGATATCCAAGAACAAGTCGCAAGAGTGTCAATCCGTCCCTTAGCAATCCTTTGATCACAAGAAGATCGACCAACGATGTATTAAATCTGGATAACTCTTTCCGTCTGTGTTTCTCTGACAAAATATCATTGAATATCGATATGAGTGGTCATTTTGTGGAACTTCAGATTAAGAACCAATCATATAGCGCTCTGGTTGTCGCAATACAATGATGTCAAACACATATCATAAGCGCCCATGTCTTTGACCAGGTTTCTCAACCATAGTATGTTTTTTAATGTCTGGCATGCAGTTACATATTTCACTTCTATAGTAGATTGACAGACTGATCGCTGGCGTGTTTAGGTCCTAGATATGGCACTGTCTGCAAGAAGAAACACAAAACCACTAATTTGCCGTCGCATATCTCTACATCTTGCATAGTCTGTATTACAATCGATCACTTCATACATTAGTGTATTTTTGTAGCAATGAAGCGACAGATCTTTAGTCCCTTTTAAAGATTTTAATATTCGGTTCACTGCACGTCAATGCGTCGGTTATGCGTTTTTTAGATACTGAATGAGAACTCCGACATTAAACGATGTCTGCTGGCCATGCTGTGCCTAAGGAGGAAAGTGCTTCTATGGCTATATGGTATATTTTCATCTCTTCTTCTATCGCCGACAAGTCTTTAGCGCTGTTTATATTTAACAAATTTTTAATATAATTAAGTATTTTGAGATATTGTTAGTTCGTGGCGATAGCATTTTATCTGTCCTCCATAACAATTGGTCGGTCCATTTCTCATTTCGAAGTATTGTTTCCAGATGGAAAAAATGTAAATGGAATTTTTAGTTCTACTGTCTTCACGCTTGGCTTCAGATTCTTTAATTTGCGAACGCGCACATTACTATGGAATCTTTCGAGTTGTTCAAAATGTATCTTTTCTTCGAGTTAACTGTAAATAAAGGCAGTTTTCACGTCGAATTTATGAATTTGATGGACAACGTCCATCTGTGTTGCAGACGTTAACAGTGTTCGGGCCGAGCCGTATTTGATCATTCATAAAAATGTTTTCTCTGAGTAAACCCGCGCGCCACCAATCTACTTTGGAGCGTTTAATCGATCTGTTTGCTCTTCTTTTCAGTTTTAACAACCCCTTCCATGACACTGGTCTTCTCACTGGTGCTAGATGGAGTAATACCCACGTTTTGTTGACTTTGTGGGATTTATTTTTTTTTCATTGTTTTGCGCTAGTTTTCTGCTTTTGGAGAATTCCTCGCTTGTTTCACACATCGAAGTTTGTCCATGTTATTATCGCATTTTGGTGTTCTATTTCTCAGATCATATGTTTATTAGTATTTGAATCTTCTCGTTCTCCAATAGCAGTTTCTTGGGATTCTTTGTTCGCTTCTTTATTGTTGTCCCATCTATAATACAAAGATTCGTCAATGCTCGCGCTCATCGGAATTGACTGCGTTTCATAAATGATGACATCTCATTATGTAGCGATCTTTTTTGTGAACGGCATGCTTTTTATGTGTTGGAGTAACCAACAAACAGATATTTGACTGACTGCGCGTCCCATTTGAGCCTCTTTTGATACTACCCAGTATTTGGTTTTCACGCTTTGCAGATCCGTTCTGTTGTGGAGTAAAAACAACACTTGTCTGATGCTGAACGCACGCAGCTTTGAAAACCTTCCAGATTTCTATTCGCATATTTGAATCCGTTGTCAGTTCTGAGTACGCAAACAGTACGAAAGCTTATATAACTTTAATACCAACGGTCTTCCTTCTTAAAAAGTCACTGTTAGGTGTCGTTTTTGAATGTGATAAAATGGTTAACAAAAATCTGAGTCCATAAATTCTCCGGGTTTAGAAAACTTGTGTTCATTCGACAACGCTGGCGACATACTTTATTTTATTCATCGTCTAGCCTTCTGTGCAATAACGGGTGACACTTGTGGAACCTTTGATCGGTTTTATTTGTAATTAATAGTCGTGTTCCAAGTTAATTGTTTACTTCGTTGTGGCGGCAGACCTCATAAAACTTCTCTCTATTCTTAGTATATAGAAGACGTCCATCATGATTATTTTATTATTATTACGCCGGTCGGTAACCTAGACTCTATTTATCCAAGTTGCGCGTTTCTTTGCTTACAATGTTTCTCCACAACTAAACCAAATTGAATGAAGGTTTTGAAAAAATCACTTTTACCTGTGCTGGCGCCACTATCGGCTAACACCTGATCAAGTTTTGACTTGGTAGCCATGCTTGTGTCACCTTTGTCTTCATCATCTGATCCACTTCCAACGCTGGCAAAGTTCTTCTTTATTTTCGTTGGATTTCAACACTTATACTGTTTTTGCCTAATTTTGCCATAACTAAAACATTAGAATTTATCCTTGAACGTCTTATTCTTTTCCTGCGCTGATTCTGTATTCTCAGAGATGTCAACAAACGACTCGCTTTGTCTTCATCAGCATCAAATCTGAGCCTATGCCTTGTTAAACTACCGATGTCTAGAGTAAATGAAACTATAGAGGGAACTTCATGTACGTTCTTATCACATTTTGTGCAAAATCAGGAGTACCAGCTTCTACTTAAACTTTCACACTTTCCCATGGGGATAGATGAGCTTTTATCTTTTAATTTATTGTTTTACATTTTATAACTTGAAATGCGCATTGTTGATTCAAGGGAATTATATATTTGAGTTTATCTTATGCTGCAATTTCATAACTAGATTTGCTTGATTTTTTTGCTACTTATTATTATATATAACCGTACGTAAGAGGTTAAAGTTACGCCATTGACGCTAACGCTATAAAGATTCATTTATCTTTCTTTGTTTAAAATTTTAAATTACATGTACAAGCGCCCATGTTACTTTTGCAAAAATTGTGATAACAAAACTACCATTGTTCCCTTTATAGTTTTATTTACTCTAAATATAGGCAAGTTTCAGCATAATATGTTCTTCTAAATTCTCATCCCTCTCTGGTAAGTGTCGTTTACCCGAGTTACTACTCCTACTTCTATTTAATCCCTGCAAACTTTATTAATGTGCCCAGTCCTTCTACTCTGGTTATAAATGCATCGCGAGCGCTCTGACGCCAGATGATACCTCTGGCGGCTTCAATTGGTATTACTGACAGCAACAGTGCGAACGCCTTTTTCTCCTTCTCTTGGTCTACCTTTTTGTCGGCTCTTCGATTACTTGGTTCATATCGCATGAGCATAAGGAATTTCCATATTGAAAAATCCTTGACCACTAAAATAAAGAACCCTTTCGACTTCTTTTGATTATATTGTCGCATTTCTCAATTGCTGGCGCTCTTCACCCCTTTTTTGGAATTCTAGCTAAGCTTAGCCCAAGCTTGAACGCTGGTAACCATTTGCATAATAATTATTTATATCATCACTAATAGACTAGCGATTATGCTGTGGTTGCTTAGTCATTTTTTCGGTTACTGAATAGCATGAATATCATTACAATACCAATAGATTAGAAGTGACGCAATTTTCAATTAAATTTGATTCTTGTTAGTAGAAACATGTATGCCATACAAATAATTAAGTGAAATAACAGCTACAATTAAATGTATGTATTGTAAATAATTGGTAATATAATTAAAAGCGATGACTGGTGACGAAAATTACTTGAAGAAAAAAATTAATGCCATTATTATATAATCAAATATATACTAGAGCATACATAAAAGTACAAATGACAATCTAAACTTGTTTAAAGTAATGTAATAATAAAATATTAAAGAAAAATCAATTTTATTAATTATGCATAATGGAACATCGGAAAGCAAGTAACTTCAATATTTTATTACGTATTGTTGAGTACTTATCTTATAAAACTTCAATTTTAATTTTCGTCGCCCGTTACTTTCTTTTAAATTCAAACCATAAGGTAATAGCAATATTTAGATTTGCAATAAGCAATATTAATCTTTTTATAACAAAGTAATATAATCCAAGCAAAGAATGAGTAATCATTGAACAATAGGGACAAACATTAGTATTATTTCACTTTTCGTAGAATTACGTTGGTTGATAATTTTGAATCGAATTCCAGGAAATACAAATGAAAAGCAGTTAAGGCATTCATTTAAAAGTCTATTGTTACCACTTTGATTTCAAAATGACTAGAATAAAAATTGGAGGTTAAATTGGACTTACAAATGATATTCCTATTTGATAGGAAGCACTCACTGACACAATTCTTTACTGAATAACTGTAAATGAAACTTTACTTACTTTTTTATATTATCAAATTCTGTACTAATAAGGTCAGAATCGGTCAGGACATTTCGAATGTCTTTAGTTATTCTCGTAGCCACAAACGCGACCTTCTGGGCTAATTCTACGGCAATGGATTTGCATTGGAGAGTGGTCATACACTCTGGTTCATAGATATCACGCGCTTCCTGCAGCCACCTCTGAACCGGCATGGGCTCCTCACTGAAATTCAATGGCGGGACCCTGTAGAAGCATTTAAAGCACGTTAACATTTCTCCAGTTCGTTTATAGCCGATTGTTTACCTGTCTTCAGTGCGTAAATTTGCAAGCCTGGAGATGCGCTTACTTCGATAATGGCGCATGTTCCTGTGAATACGGATGTTCTTCGGCGTCGAAGTGTGCTTGGGGTGGTCCAGGAGGTCGTGGAAGGCAGACTCGAGCTCGCTCTCGCAGTCGCTGCTCCTCAAAGAGTCCTCAGCATCGAGAGAAGCCGGCTGGTGCCTGTCGTCCGGTGGTAAAATCGCCGGCGCCGAGCAGTTCCTCTGCAGGGTGTATGAGTAATGGTCTTCATTAACGGACGAGTCCGTTCTGTCGACGCCTTGTAACAGCTCAACGCCGTTGTCGCCCGATTTCCATAGCTGACTATCGTCGAGCTCGGCCGTGCTGCTAGCGTTCGACCGTTGTGATTCAACGGCGTCGTCGTTTTCCTTTGCATACTGATAGCCTGCCGGCGCATCCTCCGCGGGCCGCTTTGGCAAACTCCTAAACAAACTCCTGCTGACTTTTAACGAGCCGTTTCTGTGAAATCGGTGCCGCTTTATTGGCTCCGATTTGACGACTCCCGCGCCACCGAAGCTTCCCGCGGGGGTTCGCGGCTGGTTCTTTGCCGCCGAGAGATAGAGCGCGATGCTCTTCTTGGGCGAATGCTTCTGCTTGAAGTTGATGGATAGGTTCTGAGGCTTTATGGAGTCTTCTTCCGAAACGTTCTTCAAGATGTCTTTGGGCACGCGCTGCGCTCTGTCCTCTTTCTTCGGAGTCTCCCCGCGCTGCTGCAGTGGTTGTCGGGAAGCGGGTGGAGAGTGTTCCGTGTCGGAAAAGCCGGAGTCTTGGCTTCCTGGACTCGCCGACGAGCGCCTAGGCCAGTGTTGGTAGTCTTCGGGCCACCAAACCTTGCTGGGACTTCGGTGGAATTCCCCCATTTTCTGAAATAAAAGATACCTTTATGATATTGAAAAACTCTAGGATTACTTTTTTCATTTTCACTTTAAAATATTATCATTTAAAAGAAAATATATATCCGGATGAACCTTAAAAAAACGCGCTAAAGTTTATTCATATACTCAAGTTCAAAGAAACAAAATCTTTCCAATAGAAGAACTGTTATTTAGATATTGAGCAAAAAATCTCTCTATTATTTTTTCATGGTTATTTTTTCCCTTCTATAAGCGTTAATAATTTATCAAGTCCTTTATATTATCTAACTTTTTCTCTCTCTTTCTTCGTTAGGTACAATGAAAAATAATGGACCCCAATTAATTTGTTTTCCATTTTCAAAATTTTTGAAGTTGTGTTCAAAGTTAAAACTTTTCCCTCATTTTATTCCATTGAAGATTAATGCAACACCCTAGCTCAACCTGCCTTATAATTTATTTGACTTCATTCACCTTTGACTAGATCCCTTTGATTTTTAAATAAATGATACATTAGTTGCAACTCTTTAACCCATATTCATTTTGTTTTTGTTCATATAAAAATTTGGCTATAATATATAGGGTGAGACAAAAAAATCTATACATTTTTACAACGTCGTAACAAGCTGTATATGAATACAAAGAAAAATTTAAATTTTATTTTACGCTTGCAGTTGCAAACAGAAAATTAACGATTAAGTTTTTTCTATATCTAGCAGAATCTCAGTAAGCGAAAATTTTCAAATCTGTGAAGCTTGCCGAACACCGATTTTGTACAGTTTACCTTACCAAACCCCCGTTCCTCCCCAATGTTTTCTCTTGCAATTATAGATAGTACAGTACCTTACAGTAAATTAATACCAAATTATGGTTGTGGACAATTGTCTTTGAAAATGATTAGAATTTGAATGTAGTAAAACTTTGAAATACGTATTTCAAACGTAGTATATAATTAGTATCTGAAATTTTTTTGTGAACTTACATACCAGGTGCACATGTATGAAGTGTGTATTTGAGACAACAGATGGTACGTCAATGCAGTGTGAAGTATAAAAATTTGACGTGTACGTCATTTTGTTGTGCCACTAAAATAGTCAACGCGCACAAGTGATAAGTTGAAAAAGTGTTTGCATAATATTGTTTTGATGTGTTCAATATGTCGAAATTGTGCCAAGTAAAGGTCATTCCGCCGAACAGCATTAATTTTTCGTTTTTATTTGAAGAAAACTGCAGCTGAATTATACCGATTACTTTGAGAAGCTTGTGGTGAACTTGCTCCATCGCGAGTTACGTGTGAACGATGGTTTCGGCGTTTCAAAAGTGGTGATTTCCATGTTGCAGTCAAAGAACACAAAAAACCGCCAAAAAAGTACGAAGATGTGGAATTGCAAGCATTGTTGGATGAAGACGATTCACAAACAAAAAACAACTCACAAAGCAATTGAACGTTAGTCAACAAGCTGTTTCCAATCGTCTATGAGAGATGGGAAAGATTCAGAAAGTCGGCAGATGTATACAACATGAGCTTAACGAGAGGTAGATAAAAAAGCGCAAAAACACATCTAAAATTTTGCTAGAACGATACAAAAGAAAGTCGTTTTTGCATCGTATCGTTACTGGGGATGAAAAGTGGATATATTTTGAGAATCCCAAGCGCAAAAAATCATGGGTAAACCACTCACATCAATCGCAAGACCGAATCGCTTTAGCTGGAAAACGATGCTCTGTGTTTGGTGGGACCAGAAAGGTGTGGTCCATTATGACCTGTTAAAGCCTGGTGAAACGGTTATTACCAAACGCTACCAACAACAATTGATCGATTTGAACCATTTGCTACTCGCAAACCGACCAGATTATCTAAAAAAGCAACACAAGATCATTTTCTCCATGACAATGCTCCATCACGTACAGGAAAACTGGAAAGTGCTAACCCATGCGACTTACTCACCAGACTTGGCTCCTTCCTATTACCACTTGTTTGCATCGATAGACCACGTACTTGCTGAGCAGCGCTTTGGTTCGTTCGAAGATGTGAAAAAATGGATCGATGAATGGTTCGTGGCAAAAGAAGAAAATTTTTACTAGCGTGGTATCCATAAATTACTCGAAAGATGGGGAAAATGTGTAACTAGCAATGGAGCATATTTTGAATAAACCACTTTTTATTATTCTTTCGAATTTAACGTTTTTTTTTTTTTGGAAAAATCCGCATTTGATACTTGTACACCTGGTATATATCTGCTTTATATTAATCTCATACAGATAATTTTTCTGTATTTTTAGCTAACCAACCAGATTGAAAACAGCGGTAAATAAAGCGATTCACAACTTCAAAGCCCAACTATACCGGCCATAATGCAAAATGGAAATACTAAAACATAAGTAAATTTTCGTTTTCTTTATTTCTCTTTATAATTAATTTAAAATATTATATGTTTGTTCTTTTAACATTTCTTTCTATTTACTCGTTTTACATAAATGTTATGAATTGTCCGTTTTATGTTTAAATGCATTTTATTTTTAGCGTTGATTTTATTTTATTACCTTCCTTTATCTTCATGTAATATTCATCTTGCCTCCCTCCTTCATGAAATGCTTGTCTGTCTTCTTAACTTTTTATTTAAAATTTTTTGTTTTCGTCCAATCTTTTCACCTTTCCCGTTTCTGTCTTTCTTAATTTTTTTTTTTTTTAAAATTCTCTAATGATCTCCTTTCATGATATCTTAACGTTTTTAGATTCTTTGTTGTCGACTTGTTTAGATATGGAACTTCTTTATTATTAATTACTATAAACAGGCTTCTATTAGAAACATGTCACGATTTATTGACAAACGTACATTTGCATAAACCCATATTATGTAATTCGTGGAAAGTTATGAAATCTAAATTGTATTTAAAATGCTTTAGACAACGTAATGGTTATTCCTTAAAATCCTCTCTTTAATACATAACTGATTGCAACTTTGGAACGAGTTCATTTATATTGCAGGAAGAACAATGGTCTAAGAAATAAAATTAATGTGCAAATAAAAATATGTCCATGCAATTATTTATTAAATAGTTAAGTTAAACATGAAATAACTTCAATTAAATGAGCTAAATTGTCACATCTATCTAACAGCTTTAATTTCTCAAATGGTATCCTTGTTCTTGAACAATTCATCGCAGGATGTACCTTCAGAAAAAGCTCCACTGTGAGCCAGTGAGTTGCAGTTCTACCTCAACTTTTCATTTCTTCTAATTTTATCTAAATTTTTATTCTAAATTTTTACGAAGAATCGTGCTCTCAAGATATTTTGAATGACATACGAATTGTAACATTTTAGATGCAGTATACCCGCAAATATAAAGATTTTAAAATTATCTGGTTGCCGAGAGTCTGCTCTCAGTATGGAACAACGAGCTCGTTACCTTCATTTCCTTGACAATCACCTCTACGTGCGATCTTGACGTAACTTTGGTAACTACTATTTCGACGAAACACTTTGTTTTGCCCCTTAAAAAGATAATATTTGGATTAAGGCATTCTTAATACTGCTAAATTCTCAGAAGCAGACCTAATTGAAGATTCTTTAAGCTCAAGTATGGTAAAAGAACACTGGGAATCGACTGCTACTGTTTTTTATTGTAGTTAACGGTTTTTTAGTGGCTTCTGATGTTACCTGTTGGCCCGTATTTTGCTTTGTTAGTTGCATCTGCCATTTAAGCCTTATGAAAGCAGTTATCTACGTGAATACAATCTGTTGGTTTGAATTAAAACACTTGTTCTAAACATAATAGTGCTTAAAAAATCATTCTTAATCATTCATTTACTTTATCTGTTCATGATTTCCGTAGTTTTATTCTTGGTGAAGCTAATTTTATTTATCTATTTTTTTAATACACCTTAGCAATATTTCGGTGTTAATTACATTTTTTTCTTGATATATTCTTCTCGTAAACTTGCAGCATCTACTCTAAAAAAATTCTGTTTTGGTCTTATTACTGACAGACCTATAATTATCCTTTTATTGCTTTATGTTACTTGCTTTTCACGATCCCTGCTTCTTGAGCCATATTTATTTAGGCTTTACAGAGAGCCTATTATGTAGATATTTTTAACTATTTTGCCCAACCTTTTAGACATAAAGTTAAAATAAATGTTTCATGTTAATCTTATGATAACAGCTTTATTATTCTTTAGAAGTATTTTTCATTTTTTCCGTTCCAGAGTACGGTCCGAAATTCTTTCAAATTAATCTATGTTAGGCTAGATATAAGTCCCGTTTGGTTTAATGACTTTTTAAACTTTATTCAAATTATGTTGTACCATACAAATAACTGTAGTTATTTTGTATCCAATTTAATTTTTGATTTTTCCCTCTCTCTGCATTTGTTATCTTTCATCAAAGTAGACTTTTTTTATTATCGGAGAATTTTGTTAAGGTTTTACTATAACGTACATAATTAACTTCTTTAAGTTCTTATACGACCTTTTTCCTAAATTACAATTTCATTATTTGTACAAACGTGCTTGGCAATAGCTTCTTATTTTACGAGTATTACACTTTTGTAGATGTACTTGTGGCTTTGGAAGCCGTTTGTTGACCTTAATTTGCAAATTTTGCATGTTTGGACAATTTTTAAATAAAGGATTAACCGCTTGCTAGATCCGATTAATTAACGCTAATGAGTTTTAAATTAGAGCAGTTCTCCCACAAAACATGGCATTTTAGATGTGTTGTGCACTCGTCTAGTGTGTATTTTTATTATATATGGCAACAATCAGCAATATATAGAACTGAAACGTAAACACTAGTACATTGATATAATTAATAACAAATAATCACATAATTACTGATTCTTATTCGGAGTAGTTTGTTTTGTACGATAATTGTTGCAATAAAACTAACATTTTTTTATTAGTTAAGAATAGAAAATAAGATGATTAATCATTTTGCAGATAAGAACATAGAAATGTGACGTTTTATATTGGTTTATACTTTTTTTATATTTGTCTGTTTCCAATTGTTAATGTTTCTCAGTTCTTTTTATCTAGTTTTTCATTTGTCTCTATTTTCGTAGTTATTTTTATGTACCCCCGTTACTTTTTCTATTGGTTTTCTTCATCTTTTAATTCTCATTAAAAAAATATTAAATAGTTGCTTTTCTCACTATTAGTTGTTTTAATTTTTAATTACTCTCATTACGACCTTATTAATTGTATGATAAATTTCAGATGTTGTATTTTGCTTGTTTAATTTACTTGTTGCTTTAGCTATCTTTAAGTATGCATTTTATTTTTGTCAGATCTATTAAGATTCCAAGTTAGTCAATTAAAAGTGTCAACCTAAAAGCTTTTAATGTGCATTTTGGTTAGTTTACATGCTTAAGTATAAAATAGATGTCGTTAATGCTGCACCAAACAATACATTTACAGTTATTCGAGAGATTAACACGGCGCAGTAACATAAATTATGTATATCTGACACACTTAACAGCTTCATATTTAAATATTGGGCAAGCGAGTAAATTCCTAAACGCAAACGACGGGTAATTCGTCGGTTAATGTGACCGAGGCCATTTTTTTGATTTTTTTAAATCGATTGTACCACTATAAGCGAATGCAAGCTTTATGTATGCATGCATGGCGATGTGAATAAGGCCAGGTGTGATTTATTATACCAGCATGGGGTGCGCTTTCAAAGGGTACCTCATCGAAAGGCCCATTGTAATTGGGCTACCGCGGGAATGACTAGTACTGATGTAACGCATTCGGTCGTTATCTGTAACGAACTCTTCACTTAGAGAAAGCCAGATTATCTTTTGTACGTGAAGAGTCTTGAATAGTTACATCTGTGGGAGTCTACATTTTTTGTGAAAACTTCGACTTGTGTCGGACCGTCAGCTACCTAACAATGGAGTTAAAATGACCCAACTACTTCGCACACCCGAAGGTGACTCGAGAAAACCAAACAATACCGGCACCTAGGGCTGATTTATAAAAAGGGGAGGGGATCGCTCCCTTTTACCGTTACGGCAGCTGCATATGAAGAAGATATGGAGCGGGAGATACGGCTCCTTATCCCATACCGATGTATGTACCAACGTACGGTCGGAATATTCTGGATTCTCTTTTAATCGTACTGCATGAAATCATTATTAAGGAGGCATGCACGCAATGTGTTTGTTTACGCTAACAAAGTCAACATTTGTTAGACTGATAAACGCGCCAATGAAATTCTTTCCGCAGGTGTGGGAATAGTAATTGTATGTCCTCATCTGTGATTCATGGGTCTTATCTTAATCACAAGATAAACAAATCGATCTATTTTAAGTGAAAGAGATGCACAGAGCTTTGGAATGCAATAAGGCACGTGGCGTTATTATGACTTCTTTAAAATGTTGAAAGCAATGAATTATGTCATACTTAATAGCCACAAATTATCTCTAACGTTAGTTGTTTTTATTGAGTTTTAAAAAAGATTCAAATGCCTGGCTTAATTACAACCTTATCGCCTAATTTATATTCTCATTATTCAAATTATTTTATTATTTCTTGCAATTTTTCTGTGAATTTCTTAATTAAGAAATCCAATTTAGATAAATAATAATAATGGGCTGGTTATTTGTTTGAACAGTTAAAAACAAATTACCTAGTATGTAATATAATTAATGATCTCTTATTAGCTGCAATAAACTGATATAAGTTAACGGCTATATCTCCATAATCAATAGAATTATAATTAAAAGATTATATCCATATTTGTAGTTCCTTGTATTGTAATGAAGACTTCAAATCAAAATCAAACGATGCCTAAAAACCGAATTTAATCACACCTAAACAGATTAAACAGGAAGCTACCGATGTTCGTAATCATTTATAATTACCTACATTGTTTAGTCTTTTTAAGGTCAAACATTCGTAAGTGTCCTTACAAAACTTTATGAGTCTGGCAGAAAATTAATGATACCAAACGTCTGATTTTGGTGGCGTCTATAATTAATCATCTAGTAAATTGCCAGTGGTTTCGGTTCCAGGTGGTGGCTCGCGTCTTTTTCACGGCACGCGCCTCGAACTGCATGCCGCCCCTTTCCGGTTGCGAGCTTCCAACGGAAGGATGTTCCTGTTCGCTTCATGCTTTGCAGACTTTACCCGCAATGGAATTCCAAAACGAACCATATGGCCCTCTTGGAATCCATATAGCACTTGAAGCTTCGATTAAACTTTATCAAAATTGCTTCCAAGTGCAAGCACGTATATGATGATTTGTGTACCCTCACTAATTTGAGTTTAACGCAGCTTAATCGGATTTTGGGGAATATTTCAAAGCCAGTGGTCGCGACTGTTTAGCGACGCCAGACACCAGGTGTGCACGTGGCCGGCACGAGACCCCCATGAACGCATATTTCACACCCCCTCGTGCACACGCTGGTGGTTGCAGCTGTCTTGCTTTCCGCTCAGCAGCAACGCGACAAACATTTGCTCGTGCTTCTGCCGGCCAAGGATAAACCATAAAATTGACCAAAATAGTCCGCGCACTCCATTCTTTGGATTCCTAACGCAAAACAATGCCCCCGACAACGGCTGAATTAAAATGCAAGGATTTCTCTTCGTAACTATATGTATTTGTATACTATGGGACGTGCGTTGAATTGCCGAGCGCAATTTTTACTTACAAATGGCTGCCTTTGTTGGAATGCCATTGCTACGGGCGCCAGGCTCGTCCGCATTAATTCTTCAGGCTGGGGCCGAAGTCATACACACCAAGGCAATTTTGTCAGACTTGCTACTGCACTACCTATTTGATGAAACGAAGAGTAATATAAAAGTTCTTCACTTAATTAGTAATAGATTTTCTATATCATTAAGAACCACTGGCACGAGAAAGTAAAGGAAACAATTAGTAAGGCCAATTTAGTAAATAGCACTTTCATCGTTAATTAAAATGCACACGGGTAGGTTAAGCTACTACTTCAGCTTCGAGTGCTGCGGCCTGGCTCGCTTATCAGTTACTTCTGCCGTTTAATATTACAAAATATGAAACTGGAGCAGTTTAAAGATTACGTGAAGTAAAAAGGATGTATGGGCCCGGTGACGGCATTTTTCCCAGACACTTGATGAGGTGGCAGTCGCGTAATTTAACACCGCTGGAATTTTGTTGAATGCCGCAGCCTCAACATGATAACCATGTCAGCAAAGTCAATTATCTGGAATAATTATATTAGTCGATTTTGAAAACAGATGTGATCGCCAAAAAAAAACTTCAATTAAACCAAGCTTTAATTTTCAGCGTTCTAGTGCTTATCTTCGAAAGAACATGAATAAATAGATGAAACGGACAACAGCAAATCGCAAAACTTTCCTTCATAAATGCACTTGGGTGTTTTTAACCGGCTCGAGGCAATGAATTGAACTCTTGTGTTGGCACTGTTCCAAGAGACGAGTCAATACACTTCCTCTATAGACACTTCGGAAAATAAAAGTAAAAATCCGTATTTATAATTACAACTTATGTATCTACAACAAATTGAAACTATTTTAGTAACAGCAGGGCAGTTAATTCACTGATATCACGTTTCGAAACGGCGGACTACCGTTAAACAACTATTGCCTCACAATTGACACAATTACTGCACTAACACAATACTCTATTACCGTAGCCACACATTTCAGTCACTCAATAAAAGCACGTATTTTCAGCGCTTTTGACCTGAATTTTATGGGCTTCTTTGTTAGATTAAATAATGTTGTCTTTCTCTAAACCTTTCAATTTCATGTTTCTTCCTTAAAAATGTTAACTTTGGGCTTCTACTCACATCAATTTTGAAGTAAAGTAATTTAAAATTCTTCAGTCGCTTATATAAGGCGTTTTCAACTATTATCATGCCTTTAAAACTACCACATTTAAGAAAAATATATCGAGAACACAACATACTGGAACGGGTATTTAAATTAAGCCACATTTACGTTAGGGATGACTAAGCATAAAAACATCGATAAAGAAGTACATATCAAGTATAGTAAGCGAAAATTACGCGTAAATGTAACCAACTAATTTTAGGGTACAAAAATAGTGTTTTTACACAATAAAAAAGATAAATATGTAAAGAACAAATGTCCACGTTAGAGTACAATAGATAAAATAGCTGAAACGCAAAAATATTTATAAGATTTATGTATCAATATTTTATTCTTACAAACACAAATTATAGAGAAGAACAGCTGTAAAGAACAAGAACAGAATGAGTTTACAGTAAACGGATGTTTTAGGCAATTTAAATGTTTTCAAAAATAAGACTATGAGACAAAGACTAACACTAAGTGATCAGTGTTCTTCAATAATGCATATGGGAAGCATCATTAAAATATAGCTGATACCTTTGTTAAAATAAACAGATAAAGAGAGAAACACCGCATTCGAAATATATGGTACATAGAACATTGGTGAGATAATAGAATAAGAAAAAAGTAGCGTTAATAAATTACCAAAAACTAATAACAAATAATAAACAAAATTAAGAAGATAATACAATTTAAAAAATAACTAAAACCAAGATGACAAAAAAGATAAACAATATGTCCTTAGCTATATTAGAATAATCGATTAGAAAACAGAAAAACTAGTTCAAAGCATTAATAAATATACAGCAAAATTGAAAGAAAATTCTTTAGTACATAGTATTACAAAAATATAAAGGAAGAGAAGAGTTTGGTTTTCCATTTATCGACACTCAAGTATGGATAATTTTGCTATTTTCTGTTATCTTGTTGTTTCTGTTATTTGTTTGTTTTTTATTCACACTTAATTTTCTAAAGCAATATCAAATACTGATTAGAAGAAATGTATAAAAAACAGAGAGATACGTTCTAAGTTGTCTTGTTATATTAGCATATATTTGATTTTATTCTTTCTATATAAGAATATTATATTTACTATAATATTCTCAAGGAACTTACCTTTAACTTGTATAACTTTTGTTAAGCCAATATATATTTCTTTTTTTAGTATATAATGGAGCTTAACATCTTAATTGATATACATTCATTATTTTATAATGGATTTAGTTTAGTGTCTTTCTAATCAAGTAAACCACAACTGCGTTTCTATTTTTTAAATGAGGGTGAATACAAACCCTTAAAGAAAAACGTAAGTACTTTGTTCGTTTAAATGATTAATTCGCAAAACATACGTAAAAGATTGTAAAAGGTACAGGATGTGTTTAATGATCCAATGACAAATAATAGATATCTGCTTTTCTGAAATATTGAAGGTTTATAGTTATTGTAATAGGTCTTGACGTGGGTATAAAATATATTGTTTGGAAAAGAAAATGTTTTTAAATGATCTCATGATTTTTACAGTTATTTATGTATAACTTATTAGTTTTAGATTGGACACTTTTATAGTGCTTTACCATTACCATTACATTTGAAGTCTTTTATGTTCCCACTTTTTATTTAAATAACGAAAGGCATTGGGTTTTCTTGACACGAGACATAATTTCTTACATAAATGGTAAACCCACACTTCCATTGAGCTTTGAGAATAGAAAAAGTGCATACTGGGGCGTTCTTCACATAGTGATTATCTTCACATCCGCGGTGCAAAAATAATCTTAATTAATGTAATGGAAATCTTTTATAATAATGTTCCTTTACAATACAACTTCAAAGTTGTTGATGTACCTATAACAACATCTCCTTTTGCTTTCACGTAAATTTACAGATCTAACTTGGCTTATGCAGATATTTACATAACATTCTGAAATATTACTAGTTGAAGACAACAAAACATCAAAACGAGTTTTCTTTTACAGTATTTGAGATGGCTATGAAGCAAATACTGTACAAAAATAATTGTTTGAACATTTTTTGTATGCTCCTTCATTTGCATTATATTAAAGGAGCCTTTATGTATAGGAATAAAAAAGACACAATCAGACTAGTACATTATTGTAATTAAGAACTATTTACAAAATAAAAATATTTTGCGATTTTTTAAACACCTGTTGCGCTAAATTATATATATAAAAAAAATTATGAGTGCTGCTGCTGTCACACAGGTCAAAGGTCAAACCGTTCGTGCCTTTCCGTGCCGACCCGAGCGCCTCCGAAGGACAAATTTCGGCTCGACGGCAGGCGCGACCGAGGTAATATATTTCCGGAACCGCAAGCGATGGAAAATTTCCGTTTGAGAGGGGGTAATGAAGCACTTATATATAAAAAAAATTATGAGTGCTGTCACACAGGTCAAAGATCAAAGTTCAACTCTAACTGGGTATACGTAAATGCGTTGTCATGGCAACGGCGTACGTCAATTATGTCAAACAGAGCTTTTTAATCGTGTTTTTATTTATTTTTAAAAACTACTATGCGAAGGGGCTCAAGCATGTCGGAGTTGGACAAGCTCTCCGGGGGGCCGCTGCCAGACCTCGTTATATATATAAAAAAAAAATATGAGCGCTGCTGCTGGTGTCACACAGGTCAAAGGTCAAATCGTTCGTGCCTTTCCGTTCCGACCCGAGCGCCTCCGAAGGACAATTTCGGCCCGGCGGCAGGCGCGACCGAGGTAATATATTTCCGGAACCGCAAGCGATGGAAAATTTCCGTTTGAGAGGGGGTAATGAAGCACTTATATATAAAAAAAATTATGAGTGCTGTCACACAGGTCAAAGATCAAAGTTCAACTCTAACTGGGTATACGTAAATGCGTTGTCATGGCAACGGCGTACGTCAATTATGTCAAACAGAGCTTTTTAATCGTGTTTTTATTTATTTTTAAAAACTACTATGCGAAGGGGCTCAAGCATGTCGGAGTTGGACAAGCTCTCCGGGGGGCCGCTGCCAGACCTCGTTATATATATAAAAAAAAAATATGAGCGCTGCTGCTGGTGTCACACAGGTCAAAGGTCAAATCGTTCGTGCCTTTCCGTTCCGACCGAGCGCCTCCGAAGGACAATTTCAGCCCGGCGGCAGGCGCGACCGAGGTAATATATTTCCGGAACCGCAAGCGATGGAAAATTTCGTTTGAGAGGGGTAATAAAGCACTTATATATAAAAAATTATGAGTGCTGTCACACAGGTCAAAGATCAAAGTTCAACTCTAACTGGGTATACGTAAATGCGTTGTCATGGCAACGGCGTACGCCAATTATGTCAAACAGAGCTTTTTAATCGTGTTTTTATTATTTTTAAAAACTACTCTGCGAAGGGGCTCAAGCATGTCGGAGTTGGACAAGCTCTCCGCTGCCAGACCTCGTATACTTAAACATTTTAATATACGCGTGCGCATGCTTGTGTGTATATGTACATACAGTTAATTGAGAATAAATAAAATATACCCGTTAAAGCTTGTATTTTTAATTTATAGATCGCTGACCGGCAACGATCTTGTTATATTTAGCCTACATAATATCGTAATCAGTACAAAAATGCATTTAGAGTCAAAAGTAAATTAGAAGAATTTATCTGAGAGATAACATGTTTTGATAGTAAGGTGCGTCGGCCCAATGGAATTTAAAAACATATTTTGTATGGTTAGTTTTATCACTAAATACCAAAGAAGCATTCTTTAAATTATATCTGTAATTCTGTAACTCAAAATAAGTTATTTCTTATTACGCACACAGTTTAATTCTCAGTCCCTAATTTCAATAGATGATAACACATATTCAAATTCACATATCGTGGTCGTCTTATAGCCATAGTGTAAAAACAATGTTGTGCGACAAGCAACATTTGCGATACTACCTCCTCGCGTTTCAACTGAAAAAAGTACCAGTGAAACCAATTTTAAGCAAAGATACTTTAAGCAAAGATACTGTAATTCTGTAGTACCTGCAAGAAGTGAGCTCAACGGTTTAAGAGTGGAAACTTTAACTTAAACGATGCCAAACGTCTTGGACCGACAAAGAAAGTTGAAGATAAGGAGCTAGGACAACTTTTGGAAGAGAACTGCTGCGACACGTAGTCAGAGGACATATAGGGATTTGGGGTAAAATATCAAACTGGGAAGGATTCACAAGAAAGGCGCTTCGGTTCCCAACAAACTCAGAGCTGAGAACAAGGGAGACGTTGCAATGTTGTTGTATTCTTTATAAAAATATTGGTATAAAAAACCGACATTCATTACTAGATAAATTCATGTTTAAGAAGCAGATGCATGTGGATAATTCTAATAGAAATTCTAGTAGAAAAATTCTAATAGAATGTTTATAGTATTGCTATTAGATTAATGATAATTACTATACAAGTATATTTGTAAGAAGAGCGTCAAGCAAAAATGTAGTGCTAAGGACTAGAAACGTCTTCACGTTCTTCATATTTTTTCTAAACTACTGTTTTGTAGTATCTGTGGATTGATTTTAACCTAATTTAAAAATAATAAGAAAGTGTCCGACCTTCTGTCAAATGACAACAAATTAAAGGCACCTGGAAAAACTGCCGAACTAAACGATGGTAAGAAAAAGCAAAAAATAAGACAGCAGTAAACCTTCGGAATGGTAGTCTTGCTATTAAAAGAAGATTTAGTAAAACGTATGTCGATTTTGGATGTAGATTTGCTAATCCCCTCTCCACTTTCCCAAAAAATAATTACCGCTTCTGAAGGTATGTCTTGTTTAATAAACAGAGATGACCAGCAAAGGCACACGAATAAAAAAAATAAAAACTACCATTTGCAAGATATTAAAAGATAACTCCTAGCTTCACTCGATGATAGTATCTATTCAAATTCATATATTGTGTCTGCTGTACAGTCATTTAAAGCACCATCTTTCAATTTCATAACGCACTGCAAGAAGTACCTGTTCTACTAATGTAACCTAAAAATCAATGCAGAAAGCAATATTATGCGACAACTAAAAAAAAATGTAAGTGAAGACGATTAGTGTTGCACACAGTCAGAACTTGCAAAGAAACTTGGTGAAATACCTTTAGCTATTCCTAAGCGTCCATATAAGGTTGGGAGAATTTACAAGGAAGACCTTTAGGTTCCCTATAAACTCACAACCAAAAACAAGAGTAAGTAAATGCTATGATATTACTGTCTTGTTGCTCTTCAGATTTAGTGAGAAGGATTTCTTGCACCAAATTGTGAATGGATTCTCACTGAGAGTCCAAAGAGTTAAAACTCGTAAGATTATTCGGGTGAACCGTTAATACTGCACGATCAAATATCCACTCTGTGCAAGGCAACGCATCGTCGCACGTTACTTATCAATTAATTTTACAATACAGTGAAAAAGTCGGAGTATTAAGTTATGTATCTAATAAAGAAAAATTTATAAACAGTTAATTCGATGAAATGAAGAAAAGAAGATGTAAAAATTTGAACACCTAAAATGTATAAAGGTCTAACAGTAAATCTATATTTGCAAATTACACTTCAACATATAACAATATCGGAATTTAATTTTTTATTAAACTAACAAGAAAGTCACTTAATATGACCTAACAAGCTGACGTGTTATTAATACGTCAACATTAAGATTTGTGGCGGCAGAGATATACTTTAAATCGGATTAAATCAAATAAGGCCCAACTGCACTAAATAATCTTTGGATTCGTTCCGGGAAAATCCACCTCTTAAAGCTGGGAACAACCCACCTACTGACCCTTCGATGGAAGGAAAATCCCAGATTTAATTGATTTTTGCATAATAAATTTAAAAAAAAACACTAAATTTAAAAAGTGCTTAGACCTTTTATCAGACTACTTCCCAATTTTAAGGAACTAATAAGTAAAAAAATTAACCCAAACAAACCCCTTCATCCGGAAGAAAACATTGATGAAACTATAGAACACTTAAATTGTTCTATACAAAACGCTGATTGGGAAGCAACACCTAAATTAGTCTCCAAAGAATACCAATGAATGTTAAAACTAAGACCTCTAAAATGTGGTAAAATACTAAATAGTCTAACGGCAAAAATAATTTTAACAAAGCAACAGGACATCAGAAGAATATGCTTGAAGAACTAACAAGCAAAAGTTTCGGGCTTATCTAGAAAATTTTTTTGTACGAAAGCAGAAGAATATTTTATCTGGTGTGCCACTAAGCACTTAAAACATCCACAACAAACTGTACAACCCATTAAAAAAACGACGGTAGTCGAGTCAGAAGCGCCCAGGAGAAAGCTAGTCACATTTCCGTACTATTTCAACCACATCCCACCGTGTCAACGGAAGAAGAAGAAGAGATTCAGGAGCAACTCGATACTGTCGGCCACCTGAACCTATCAGCAAAAAAATTCAATATGCAATCAAATTAACGCCCAGAATGTGATCACATCAAGGATAAGATCTTAAAAGAACTACTCGAGGAAGATGTTAAACTTATAACAGAAATTTGTAATACCATACTACAAAAGTAACTCAAAGTATTCTTATACTAAAGCCAGAAAAATCACCTAAAGAAGCGAGATCTTACCGTCTCATTGGTTTGTTGCCAGTGTTATAAAAGATGTTTTAAAAGCTTCTACCCAAGAGGCTGAAACAATTACTTGAATGACATGAACTGATGCCAAACCATCAGGTTAGCTTCAAAGTTGAACTTGTCACCATTGAGCGCACAGACAGGATTGTAAATTAAATTAATGAGACATATGAAACAAAACAACATTGCGCTGCAGACTTCCTCGACATACACTACATGCCATAGAAGTATGGACATTAAATAAAAAATACATGTATACACTTTTATCTATAATTTATTATATAATATATTATTATATAACATGTAAAAAACGAACAAAAACCATCACAAACACTGGATAAAATTAACTTGAATATTAAACATTTGTTTCATTAAAAAACCATCCTTTGCATTTAATACTAATTACTTTAGATTAATTTTTTAAATTTATTTAGTGATAAATTTGTCCAGACACCTCGAAGAAGACTCCAAAAATGATTTATAGACGTGGAATGCTCTTTTCTTACTGTTCTGTCCAACTCATCCCATAGTAATTCTATGGGGTAGAGGTCTAAACTCTGACCATGTCATCATTTTGAGCATTTTTGTTCTTGGTTTGCTAGTCTATAACAAAGCTTTGAAATATGTTTCGGATCGTTGTATTGCATCTTCCCGATTAATCGTAAACTGTTCTTTCCTCATAATGCCAGCGACTTTTACTGAATTACCCACACCATCCAAAAAGAAGCACTCCCTCCCCCCACTAAAACAGATCCACCTCCATGCTTGACAGTCGAAACAATACTGTCCTAGATCATCTTTTCAGTCTTAGACTGACGCACGAAGATTCTCGGTTTCTGACTAAAAATTTCAAATTTGGATTTGTCGGTCCATAATACGGTTTTACGACTGTTCAATTGTCCAGAACAATGCTTTTGCGCCCACTGAAACCGATTAGCCTTATTACCACGCCGCAACAACAGTTTTTTTTTTGTCGTAATACCATGACCTCCTGAAGAC